>CM050891.1:3320000-4002500 GCA_027726005.1 Juncus effusus | reverse complement strand
TATTTCTCCACAATCTTTGTGTGCACCTGAAGTTCATGTTTCGTGCATTTGTTCGCTCGTTTCATTCAAAAATAACACTTACATATTTATTCGTAAAGAATGATCATAAAAACTAAATTATTCAAATGGAAACAATAATTTGTATTCATTTTAAAATATTTCCCCAAAATCGTTGTGTGCCCTAAAACTCATGTTTGATGCGTTTGTTCGCTCGTTTCATGCGAAAAGACTCGGCTAGAATTTTTTTGAAGAATGCTAGAAAATACTAAATTATTCAAATGCTAACCAAAATATGTATTCATTTTAAAATATTTCTCCACATTCTTTGTGTGCACCTAAAATTCATGTTTCGTGCGTTTCTTCGCTCGTTTCATTCAAAAATAACTCTTACATATTTTTTCGTAAAGAATGATCATGAATACTAGATTATTCAAATGCAAACAATAATTTGTATTCATTTTAAAATACTTCCCCAAAATCTTTGTGTGCCCCTAAGACTCATGTTTTATGCGTTTGTTCGCTCGTTTCATGTGAAAAGACTCGGCTAGATTCTTCGTAAAGAATGATAGTAAATACTAAATTATTCAAATACATACCAAAATTTGTATTCATTTTAAAATATTTCTCCAAAATCGTTGTGTGCACCTGAAATTCATGTTTCGTGCGTTTCTTCGCTCTTTTCATTCAAAAATAACTCTTACATATTTTTTCGTAAAGAATGATCGTGAATACTAAATTATTCAAATGCAAACAATAATTTGTATTCATTTTAAAATATTTTCCCAAAATTTTTGTGTGCCCCTAAAACTCATGTTTTTTCCGTTTGTTCGCTCGTTTCATGCTAAAAGACTCGGCTAGATGTTTTGTAAAGAATGATACTAAATACTAAATTATTCAAATGCAAACCAAAATTTGTATTCATTTAAAAATATTTCTCCACAATCTTTGTGGGCACCTAAAATTCATGTTTCGTGCATTTGTTCGCTCGTTTCATTCAAAAATAACTCTTACATATTTTTTCGTAAAGAATGATCGTGAATACTAAATTTTTCAAATGCAAACAATAATTTGTATTCATTTTAAAATATTTTCCCAAAATCTATGTGTGCCCCTAAAACTGATGTTTTTTGCGTTTCTACGCTCGTTTCATGCTAAAAGACTCGGCTAGATGTTTTGTGAAGAATGATACTAAATACTAAATTATTCAAATGCAAACAATAATTTGTATTCATTTTAAAATATTTCCCCAAAATCTTTGTGTGCCCCTAAAACTCATGTTTTTTGCGTTTGTTCGCTCGTTTCATGTTAAAAGACTCGGCTAGATTTTTTGTGAAGAATGATAGTAAATACTAAATTATTCAAATGCAAAAGAAAATTTGTATTCATTTTTAAATATTTCGCAACAATCTTTGTGTGCACCTAAAATTCATATTTCATGCATTTGTTCGCTCGTTTCATTCAAAAATAACTCTTACATATTTTTTTCGTAAAGAATGATCGTAAATACTAAATTATTCCAATGCAAACAATAATTTGTATTCATTTTAAAATAATTCTCCGCAATCTTTGTGTGCCCCTAAAGCTCATGTTTTATGCGTTTGTTCGCTCGTTTCATGCTAAAAGACTCGGCTAGATTTTTTGTGAAGAATGATAGTAAATACTAAATTATTCAAATGGTAACCAAAATGTGTATTCATTTTAAAATATTTCTCCACAATCATTGTGTGCACCTAAAATTCATGTTTCGTGCGTTTGTTCGCTCGTTTCATTCAAAAATAACTCTTACATATTTTTTCGCAAAGAATGATCGTAAATACTAAATTATTCAAATGCAAACAATAATTTGTATTCATTTTAAAATACTTCCCCAAAATCTTTGTGTGCCCCTAAGACTCATGTTTTGTGCGTTTGTTCGCTCGTTTCGTGCTAAAAGACTCGGTTAGATGTTTTGTGAAGAATGATACTAAATACTAAATTATTCAAATGCTAACCAAAATTTGTTGTCATTTTAAAATATTTCTCCACAATCTTTGTGTGCACTAAAATTCATGTTTCGTGCGTTTCTTCGCTCGTTTTATTCAAAAATAACTCTCACATATTTTTCCGCAAAGAATGATCATGAATACTAAATTATTCACATGCAAACAATAATTTGTATTCATTTGAAAATATTTTCCCACAATCTTTGTGTGCCCCTAAAACTCATGTTTTTTGCGTTTGTTCGCTCGTTTCATGCTAAAAGACTCGGCTAGATGTTTTGTTACGAATGATACTAAATACTAAATTATTCAAATGGAAACCAAAATTTGTATTCATTTTAAAATATTTCTCCAAAATCTGTGTGCACCTAAAATTCATGTTTCGTGCATTTGTTCGCTCGTTTCATTCAAAAATGACTCTTACATATTTATTCGTAAAGGCTGATCGTAAATACTGAAATATTCAAATGCAAACAATAATTTGTATTCATTTCAAAATATTTCCCCAAAATCTTTGTGTTCCCCTAAAACTTATGTTTTATGCGTTTGTTCGCTCGTTTCATGTTAAAAGACTCGGCTAGATTCTTCGTAAAGAATGATAGTAAATACTAAATTATTCAAATGCTAACCAAAATTTGTATTCATTTTAAAATATTTCTCCACAATCATTGTGTGCACCTAAAATTCATGTTTCGTGCGTTTGTTCGCTCGTTTCATTCAAAAATAACTCTTACATATTTTTTCGCAAAAAATGAACGTAAATACTAAATTATTCAAATGCAAACAATAATTTGTATTCATTTTAAAATACTTCCCCAAGATCTTTGTGTGCCCCTAAGACTCATGTTTTATGCGTTTGTTCGCTCGTTTCGTGCTAAAAGACTCGGATAGATTTTTTGTGAAGAATGATAGTAAATACTAAATTATTCAAATGCAAACAATAATTTGCATTCATTTTAAAATATTTTCCGAAAATCTTTGTGTGCCCCTAAAACTCATGTTTTTTGCGTTTGTTCGCTCGTTTCATGCGAAAAGACTCGGCTAGAATTTTTTTGAAGAATGATAGTAAATACTAAATTATTCAAATGCTAACCAGAATATGTATTCATTTTAAAATATTTCTCCACAATCTTTGTGTGCACCTAAAATTCATGTTTCGTGCGTTTCTTCGCTCGTTTCATTCAAAAATAACTCTTACATATTTTTTCGTAAAGAATGATCGTGAATACTAAATTATTCAAATGCAAACAATAATTTGTATTCATTTTAAAATATTTCGCCAAAATCTTTGTGTGCCCCTAAAACTAATGTTTTATGCGTTTGTTCGCTCGTTTCATGCTAAAAGACTCGGCTAGATTTTTTGTGAAGAATGATAGTAAATACTAAATTATTCAAATGCCGACCAAAATTTGTATTAATTTTAAAATATTTCTCCACAATCTTTGTGTGCACCTAAAATTCATGTTTCGTGCGTTTCTTCGCTCGTTTCATTCAAAAATAACTCTTACATATTTTTTCGTAAAGAATGATCGTGAATACTAAATTATTCAAATGCAAACAATAATTTCTATTCATTTTAAAATATTTTCGAAAATCTTTGTGTGCCCCTAAAACTCATGTTTTTTGCGTTTGTTCGCTCGTTTCATGCTAAAAGTCTCGGCTAGATTTTTTGTGAAGAATGATAGTAAATACTAAATTATTCAAATGCTAACCAAAATTTGTATTAATTTTAAAATATTTCTCCACAATCTTTGTGTGCACCTGAAGTTCATGTTTCGTGCATTTGTTCGCTCGTTTCATTCAAAAATAACTCTTACATATTTATTCGTAAAGAATGATCGTAAAAACTAAATTATTCAAATGGAAACAATAATTTGTATTCATTTTAAAATATTTCCCCAAAATCGTTGTGTGCCCTAAAACTCATGTTTGATGCGTTTGTTCGCTCGTTTCATGCGAAAAGACTCGGCTAGAATTTTTTTGAAGAATGATAGTAAATATTAAATTATTCAAATGCTAACCAAAATATGTATTCATTTTAAAATATTTCTCCACGTTCTTTGTGTGCACCTAAAATTCATGTTTCGTGCGTTTCTTCGCTCGTTTCATTCAAAAATAACTCTTACATATTTTTTCGTAAAGAATGATCATGAATACTAAATTATTCAAATGCAAACAATAATTTGTATTCATTTTAAAATACTTCCCCAAAATCTTTGTGTGCCCCTAAGACTCATGTTTTATGCGTTTGTTCGCTCGTTTCATGTGAAAAGACTCGGCTAGATTCTTCGTAAAGAATGATAGTAAATACTAAATTATTCAAATACATACCAAAATTTGTATTCATTTTAAAATATTTCTCCAAAATCGTTGTGTGCACCTGAAATTCATGTTTCGTGCGTTTCTTCGCTCTTTTTATTCAAAAATAACTCTTACATATTTTTTCGTAAAGAATGATCGTGAATACTAAATTATTCAAATGCAAACAATAATTTGTATTCATTTTAAAATATTTTCCCAAAATTTTTGTGTGCCCCTAAAACTCATGTTTTTTCCGTTTGTTCGCTCGTTTCATGCTAAAAGACTCGGCTAGATGTTTTGTAAAGAATGATACTAAATACTAAATTATTCAAATGCAAACCAAAATTTGTATTCATTTTAAAATATTTCTCCACAATCTTTGTGGGCACCTAAAATTCATGTTTCGTGCATTTGTTCGCTCGTTTCATTCAAAAATAACTCTTACATATTTTTTCGCAAAGAATGATCGTAAATACTAAATTATTCAAATGCAAACAATAATTTGTATTCATTTTAAAATACTTCCCCAAAATCTTTGTGTGCCCCTAAGACTCATGTTTTATGCGTTTGTTCGCTCGTTTCGTGCTAAAAGACTCGGATAGATTTTTTGTGAAGAATGATAGTAAATACTAAATTATTCAAATGCAAACAATAATTTGTATTCATTTTAAAATATTTTCCTAAAATCTTTGTGTGCCCCTAAAACTCATGTTTTATGCGTTTGTTCGCTCGTTTCATGCGAAAAGACTCGGCTAGAATTTTTTTGAAGAATGATAGTAAATACTAAATTATTCAAATGCTAACCAGAATATGTATTCATTTTAAAATATTTCTCCACAATCTTTGTGTGCACCTAAAATTCATGTTTCATGCGTTTCTTCGCTCGTTTCATTCAAAAATAACTCTTACATATTTTTTCGTAAAGAATGATCGTGAATACTAAATTATTCAAATGCATTCAATAATTTGTATTCATTTTAAAATATTTCGCCAAAATCATTGTGTGCCCCTAAAACTCATGTTTTATGCGTTTGTTCGCTCGTTTCATGCTAAAAGACTCGGCTAGATTTTTTGTGAAGAATGATAGTAAATACTAAATTATTCAAATGCTAACCAAAATTTGTATTAATTTTAAAATATTTCTCCACAATCTTTGTGTGCACCTAAAATTCATGTTTCGTGCGTTTGTTCGCTCGTTTCATTCAAAAATAACTCTTAAATATTTTTTTCGTAAAGAATGATCGTAAATACTAAATTATTCCAATGCAAACAATAATTTGTATTCATTTTAAAATAATTCTCCGCAATCTTTGTGTGCCCCTAAAGCTCATGTTTTATGCGTTTGTTCGCTCGTTTCATGCTAAAAGACTCGGCTAGATTTTTTGTGAAGAATGATAGTAAATACTAAATTATTCAAATGGTAACCAAAATGTGTATTCATTTTAAAATATTTCTCCACAATCATTGTGTGCACCTAAAATTCATGTTTCGTGCGTTTGTTCGCTCGTTTCATTCAAAAATAACTCTTACATATTTTTTCGCAAAGAATGATCGTAAATACTAAATTATTCAAATGCAAACAATAATTTGTATTCATTTTAAAATACTTCCCCAAAATCTTTGTGTGCCCCTAAGACTCATGTTTTGTGCACTTGTTCGCTCGTTTCGTGCTAAAAGACTCGGCTAGATTTTTCGTGAAGAATGATAGTAAATAGTAAATTATTCAAATGCAAACAATAATTTGTATTCATTTTAAAATATTTTCCCAAAATCTTTGTGTGCCCCTAAAACTCATGTTTTTTGCGTTTGTTCGCTCGTTTCATGCTAAAAGACTCGGCTAGATGTTTTGTGAAGAATGATACTAAATACTAAATTATTCAAATGCTAACCAAAATTTGTTGTCATTTTAAAATATTTCTCCACAATCTTTGTGTGCACTAAAATTCATGTTTCGTGCGTTTCTTCGTTCGTTTTATTCAAAAATAACTCTTACATATTTTTCCGCAAAGAATGATCATGAATACTAAATTATTCACATGCAAACAATAATTTGTATTCATTTTAAAATATTTTCCCACAATCTTTGTGTGCCCCTAAAACTCATGTTTTTTGCGTTTGTTCGCTCGTTTCATGCTAAAAGACTCGGCTAGATGTTTTGTAACGAATGATACTAAATACTAAATTATTCAAATGGAAACCAAAATTTGTATTCATTTTAAAATATTTCTCCAAAATCTGTGTGCACCTAAAATTCATGTTTCGTGCATTTGTTCGCTCGTTTCATTCAAAAATGACTCTTACATATTTATTCGTAAAGGCTGATCGTAAATACTGAAATATTAAAATGCAAACAATAATTTGTATTCATTTCAAAATATTTCCCCAAAATCTTTGTGTTCCCCTAAAACTTATGTTTTATGCGTTTGTTCGCTCGTTTCATGTTAAAAGACTCGGCTAGATTCTTCGTAAAGAATGATAGTAAATACTAAATTATTCAAATGCTAACCAAAATTTGTATTCATTTTAAAATATTTCTCCACAATCATTGTGTGCACCTAAAATTCATGTTTCGTGCGTTTGTTCGCTCGTTTCATTCAAAAATAACTCTTACATATTTTTTCGCAAAGAATGATCGTAAATACTAAATTATTCAAATGCAAACAATAATTTGTATTCATTTTAAAATACTTCCCCAAGATCTTTGTGTGCCCCTAAGACTCATGTTTTATGCGTTTGTTCGCTCGTTTCGTGCTAAAAGACTCGGATAGATTTTTTGTGAAGAATGATAGTAAATACTAAATTATTCAAATGCAAACAATAATTTGCATTCATTTTAAAATATTTTCCGAAAATCTTTGTGTGCCCCTAAAACTCATGTTTTTTGCGTTTGTTCGCTCGTTTCATGCTAAAAGACTCGGCTAGATGTTTTGTGAAGAATGATACTAAATACTAAATTATTCAAATGCAAACAATAATTTGTACTCATTTTTAAAATATTTCCCCAAAATCATTGTGTGCCCCTAAAACTCATGTTTTATGCGTTTGTTCGCTCATTTCATTCTAAAAGACTCGGCTAGATTTTTTGTGAAGAATGATAGTAAATACTAAATTATTCAAATGCTAACCAAAATTTGTAGTCATTTTAAAATATTTCTCCACAATCTTTCTGTGCACCTAAAATTCATGTTTCGTGCGTTTCTTCGCTCGTTTTATTCAAAAATAACTCTTACATAATTTTCCGTAAAGAATGATCGTGAATACTAAATTATTCAAATACAAACAATAATTTCTATTCATTTTAAAATATTTTCCCAAAATCTTTGTGTGCCCCTAAAACTCATGTTTTTTGCGTTTGTTCGCTCGTTTCATGCTAAAAGACTCGGCTAGATGTTTTGTAAAGAATGATACTAAATACTAAATTATTCAAATGGAAACCAAAATTTTTATTCATTTTAAAATGTTTCTCCAAAATCTTTGTGTGCACCTAAAATTCATGTTTCGTGCATTTGTTCGCTCGTTTCATTCAAAAATAACTCTTACATATTTATTCGTAAAGGCTGATCGTAAATACTAAAATATTCAAATTCAAACAATACTTTGTATTCATTTTAAAATATTTCCCCAAAATCAATGTGTTCCCCTAAAACTTATGTTTTATGCGTTTGTTCGCTCGTTTCATGTCAAAAGACTCGGCTAGATTTTTTGTGAAGAATGATAGTAAATACTAAATTATTCAAATGCAAACAATAATTTGCATTCATTTTAAAATATTTTCCCAAAATCTTTGTGTGCCCCTAAAACTCATGTTTTTTGGGTTTGTTCGCTCGTTTCATGCTAAAAGACTCGGCTAGATGTTTTGTGAAGAATGATACTAAATACTAAATTATTCAAATTCAAACAATAATTTGTACTCATTTTTAAAATATTTCCCCAAAATCATTGTGTGCCCCTAAAACTCATGTTTTATGCGTTTGTTCGCTCGTTTCATTCTAAAAGACTCGGCCAGATTTTTTGTGAAGAATGATAGTAAATACTAAATTATTCAAATGCTAACCAAAATTTGTAGTCATTTTAAAATATTTCTCCACAATCCCTGTGTGCACCTAAAATTCATGTTTCGTGCATTTGTTCGCTCGTTTCATTCAAAAATAACTCTTACATATTTATTCGTAAAGGCTGATCGTAAATACTAAAATATTCAAATTCAAACAATAATTTGTATTCATTTTAAAATATTTCCCCAAAATCTGTGTGTTCCCCTAAAACTTATGTTTTATGTGTTTGTTCGCTCGTTTCATGTCAAAAGACTCGGCTAGATTCTTCGTAAAGAATGATTGTAAATACTAAATTATTCAAATGCATACCAAAATTTGTATTCATTTTAAAATATTTCTCCAAAATCATTGTGTGCACCTAAAATTTATGTTTCACGCATTTGTTCGCTCGTTTCATTCAAAAATAACTCTTACATATTTATTCGTAAAGAATGATCGTAAATACTAAATTATTCAAATGCAAACAATAATTTGTATTCATTTTAAAATATTACCCCAAAATCGTTGTGTGTCCCTAAAACTCATGTTTGATGCGTTTGTTCGCTCGTTTCATGCTAAAAGACTCGGCTAGATTTTTTTTGAAGAATGATAGTAAATACTAAATTATTCAAATGCATACCAAAATTTGTATTCATTTTAATATATTTCTCCAAAATCGTTGTGTGCACCTAAAATTCATGTTTCGTGCGTTTGTTCGCTCGTTTCATTCAAAAATAACTCTTACATATTTTTTCGGAAAGAATGATCGTAAATACTAAATTATTCAAATGCAAACAATAATTTGTATTCATTTTAAAATACTTCCCCAAAATCTTTGTGTGCCCCTAAGACTAATGTTTTATGCGTTTGTTCGCTCGTTTCGTGCTAAAAGACTCGGCTAGATTTTTTGTGAAGAATGAAAGTAAACACTAAATTCTTCAAATGCAAACAATAATTTGCATTCATTTTAAAATATTTTCCCAAAATCTTTGTGTGCCTCTAAAACTCATGTTTTTTGCGTTTGTTCGCTCGTTTCATGCTAAAAGACTCGGCTAGATGTTTTGTGAAGAATGATACTAAATACTAAATTATTCAAATGCAAACAATAATTTGCATTCATTTTAAAATATTTTCCCAAAATCTTTGTGTGCCCCTAAAACTCATGTTTTTTGGGTTTCTTCGCTCGTTTCATGCTAAAAGACTCGGCTAGATGTTTTGTGAAGAATGATACTAAATACTAAATTATTCAAATGCAAACAATAATTTGTACTCATTTTTAAAATATTTCCCCAAAATCATTGTGTGCCCCTAAAACTCATGTTTTATGCGTTTGTTCGCTCGTTTCATTCTAAAAGACTCGGCCAGATTTTTTGTGAAGAATGATAGTAAATACTAAATTATTCAAATGCAAACAATAATTTGTATTCATTTTAAAATATTTTCCTAAAATCTTTGTGTGCCCCTAAAACTCATGTTTTATGCGTTTGTTCGCTCGTTTCATGCGAAAAGACTCGGCTAGAATTTTTTTGAAGAATGATAGTAAATACTAAATTATTCAAATGCTAACCAGAATATGTATTCATTTTATAATATTTCTCCACAATCATTGTGTGCACCTAAAATTCATGTTTCGTGCGTTTCTTCGCTCGTTTCATTCAAAAATAACTCTTACATATTTTTTCGTAAAGAATGATCGTGAATACTAAATTATTCAAATGCAAACAATAATTTGTATTCATTTTAAAATATTTCGCCAAAATCTTTGTGTGCCCCTTAAACTCATGTTTTATGCGTTTGTTCGCTCGTTTCATGCTAAAAGACTCGGCTAGATTTTTTGTGAAGAATGATAGTAAATACTAAATTATTCAAATGCTAACCAAAATTTGTATTAATTTTAAAATATTTCTCCACAATCTTTGTGTGCACCTAAAATTCATGTTTCGTGCGTTTCTTCGCTCGTTTCATTCAAAAATAACTCTTACATATTTTTTCGTAAAGAATGGTCGTGAATACTAAATTATTCAAATGCAAACAATAATTTCTATTCATTTTAAAATATTTTCGAAAATCTTTGTGTGCCCCTAAAACTCATGTTTTTTGCGTTTGTTCGCTCGTTTCATGCTAAAAGTCTCGGCTAGATTTTTTGTGAAGAATGATAGTAAATACTAAATTATTCAAATGCTAACCAAAATTTGTATTAATTTTAAAATATTTCTCCACAATCTTTGTGTGCACCTGAAGTTCATGTTTCGTGCATTTGTTCGCTCGTTTCATTCAAAAATAACTCTTACATATTTATTCGTAAAGAATGATCGTAAAAACTAAATTATTCAAATGGAAACAATAATTTGTATTCATTTTAAAATATTTCCCCAAAATCGTTGTGTGCCCTAAAACTCATGTTTGATGCGTTTGTTCGCTCGTTTCATGCGAAAAGACTCGGCTAGAATTTTTTTGAAGAATGATAGTAAATACTAAATTATTCAAATGCTAACCAAAATATGTATTCATTTTAAAATATTTCTCCACATTCTTTGTGTGCACCTAAAATTCATGTTTCGTGCGTTTCTTCGCTCGTTTCATTCAAAAATAACTCTTACATATTTTTTCGTAAAGAATGATCATGAATACTAAATTATTCAAATGCAAACAATAATTTGTATTCATTTTAAAATACTTCCCCAAAATCTATGTGTGCCCCTAAGACTCATGTTTTATGCGTTTGTTCGCTCGTTTCATGTGAAAAGACTCGGCTAGATTCTTCGTAAAGAATGATAGTAAATACTAAATTATTCAAATACATACCAAAATTTGTATTCATTTTAAAATATTTCTCCAAAATCGTTGTGTGCACCTGAAATTCATGTTTCGTGCGTTTCTTCGCTCTTTTCATTCAAAAATAACTCTTACATATTTTTTCGTAAAGAATGATCGTGAATACTAAATTATTCAAATGCAAACAATAATTTGTATTCATTTTAAAATATTTTCCCAAAATTTTTGTGTGCCCCTAAAACTCATGTTTTTTCCGTTTGTTCGCTCGTTTCATGCTAAAAGACTCGGCTAGATGTTTTGTAAAGAATGATACTAAATACTAAATTATTCAAATCCAAACCAAAATTTGTATTCATTTTAAAATATTTCTCCACAATCTTTGTGGGCACCTAAAATTCATGTTTCGTGCATTTGTTCGCTCGTTTCATTCAAAAATAACTCTTACATATTTTTTCGTAAAGAATGATCGTGAATACTAAATTATTCAAATGCAAACAATAATTTGTATTCATTTTAAAATATTTTCCCAAAATCTATGTGTGCCCCTAAAACTGATGTTTTTTGCGTTTCTTCGCTCGTTTCAGGCTAAAAGACTCGGCTAGATGTTTTGTGAAGAATGATACTAAATACTAAATTATTCAAATGCAAACAATAATTTGTATTCATTTTAAAATATTTCCCCAAAATCTTTGTGTGCCCCTAAAACTCATGTTTTTTGCGTTTGTTCGCTCGTTTCATGCTAAAAGACTCGGCTAGATTTTTTGTGAAGAATGATAGTAAATACTAAATTATTCAAATGCAAACGAAAATTTGTATTCATTTTTAAATATTTCGCTACAATCTTTGTGTGCACCTAAAATTCATATTTCATGCATTTGTTCGCTCGTTTCATTCAAAAATAACTCTTACATATTTTTTTCGTAAAGAATGATCGTAAATACTAAATTATTCCAATGCAAACAATAATTTGTATTCATTTTTAAATAATTCTCCGCAATCTTTGTGTGCCCCTAAAGCTCAGGTTTTATGCGTTTGTTCGCTCGTTTCATGCTAAAAGACTCGGCTAGATTTTTTGTGAAGAATGATAGTAAATACTAAATTATTCAAATGGTAACCAAAATGTGTATTCATTTTAAAATATTTCTCCACAATCATTGTGTGCACCTAAAATTCATGTTTCGTGCGTTTGTTCGCTCGTTTCATTCAAAAATAACTCTTACATATTTTTTCGTAAAGAATGATCGTGAATACTAAATTATTCAAATGCAAACAATAATTTGTATTCATTTTAAAATATTTCGCCAAAATCATTGTGTGCCCCTAAAACTCATGTTTTATGCCTTTGTTCGCTCGTTTCATGCTAAAAGACTCGGCTAGATTTTTTGTGAAGAATGATAGTAAATACTAAATTATTCAAATGCTAACCAAAATTTGTATTAATTTTAAAATATTTCTCCACAATCTTTGTGTGCACCTAAAATTCATGTTTCGTGCGTTTCTTCGCTCGTTTCATTCAAAAATAACTCTTACATATTTTTTCGTAAAGAATGATCGTGAATACTAAATTATTCAAATGCAAACAATAATTTCTATTCATTTTAAAATATTTTCGAAAATCTTTGTGTGCCCCTAAAACTCATGTTTTTTGCGTTTGTTCGCTCGTTTCATGCTAAAAGTCTCGGCTAGATTTTTTGTGAAGAATGATAGTAAATACTAAATTATTCAAATGCTAACCAAAATTTGTATTAATTTTAAAATATTTCTCCACAATCTTTGTGTGCACCTGAAGTTCATGTTTCGTGCATTTGTTCGCTCGTTTCATTCAAAAATAACTCTTACATATTTATTCGTAAAGAATGATCGTAAAAACTAAATTATTCAAATGGAAACAATATTTTGTATTCATTTTAAAATATTTCCCCAAAATCGTTGTGTGCCCTAAAACTCATGTTTGATGCGTTTGTTCGCTCGTTTCATGCGAAAAGACTCGGCTAGAATTTTTTTGAAGAATGATAGTAAATACTAAATTATTCAAATGCTAACCAAAATATGTATACATTTTAAAATATTTCTCCACATTCTTTGTGTGCACCTAAAATTCATGTTTCGTGCGTTTCTTCGCTCGTTTCATTCAAAAATAACTCCTACATATTTTTTCGTAAAGAATGATCATGAATACTAAATTATTCAAATGCAAATAATAATTTGTATTCATTTTAAAATACTTCCCCAAAATCTTTGTGTGCCCCTAAGACTCATGTTTTATGCGTTTGTTCGCTCGTTGCATGTGAAAAGACTCGGCTAGATTCTTCGTAAAGAATGATAGTAAATACTAAATTATTCAAATACATACCAAAATTTGTATTCATTTTAAAATATTTCTCCAAAATCGTTGTGTGCACCTGAAATTCATGTTTCGTGCGTTTCTTCGCTCTTTTCATTCAAAAATAACTCTTACATATTTTTTCGTAAAGAATGATCGTGAATACTAAATTATTCAAATGCAAACAATAATTTGTATTCATTTTAAAATATTTTCCCAAAATTTTTGTGTGCCCCTAAAACTCATGTTTTTTCCGTTTGTTCGCTCGTTTCATGCTAAAAGACTCGGCTAGATGTTTTGTAAAGAATGATACTAAATACTAAATTATTCAAATGCAAACCAAAATTTGTATTCATTTTAAAATATTTCTCCACAATCTTTGTGGGCACCTAAAATTCATGTTTCGTGCATTTGTTCGCTCGTTTCATTCAAAAATAACTCTTACATATTTTTTCGTAAAGAATGATCGTGAATACTAAATTATTCAAATGCAAACAATAATTTGTATTCATTTTAAAATATTTTCCCAAAATCTATGTGTGCCCCTAAAACTGATGTTTTTTGCGTTTCTTCGCTCGTTTCATGCTAAAAGACTCGGCTAGATGTTTTGTGAAGAATGATACTAAATACTAAATTATTCAAATGCAAACAATAATTTGTATTCATTTTAAAATATTTCCCCAAAATCTTTGTGTGCCCCTAAAACTCATGTTTTTTGCGTTTGTTCGCTCGTTTCATGCTAAAAGACTCGGCTAGATTTTTTGTGAAGAATGATAGTAAATACTAAATTATTCAAATGCAAACGAAAATTTGTATTCATTTTTAAATATTTCGCAACAATCTTTGTGTGCACCTAAAATTCATATTTCATGCATTTGTTCGCTCGTTTCATTCAAAAATAACTCTTACATATTTTTTTCGTAAAGAATGATCGTAAATACTAAATTATTCCAATGCAAACAATAATTTGTATTCATTTTAAAATAATTCTCCGCAATCTTTGTGTGCCCCTAAAGCTCATGTTTTATGCGTTTGTTCGCTCGTTTCGTGCTAAAAGACTCGGCTAGATTTTTCGTGAAGAATGATAGTAAATAGTAAATTATTCAAATGCAAACAATAATTTGTATTCATTTTAAAATATTTTCCCAAAATCTTTGTGTGCCCCTAAAACTCATGTTTTTTGCGTTTGTTCGCTCGTTTCATGCTAAAAGACTCGGCTAGATGTTTTGTGAAGAATGATACTAAATACTAAATTATTCAAATGCTAACCAAAATTTGTTATCATTTTAAAATATTTCTCCACAATCTTTGTGTGCACTAAAATTCATGTTTCGTGCGTTTCTTCGCTCGTTTCATTCAAAAATAACTCTTACATATTTTTTCGTAAAGAATGATCATGAATACTAAATTATTCAAATGCAAACAATAATTTGTATTCATTTTAAAATACTTCCCCAAAATCTTTGTGTGCCCCTAAGACTCATGTTTTATGCGTTTGTTCGCTCGTTTCATGTGAAAAGACTCGGCTAGATTCTTCGTAAAGAATGATAGTAAATACTAAATTATTCAAATACATACCAAAATTTGTATTCATTTTAAAATATTTCTCCAAAATCGTTGTGTGCACCTGAAATTCATGTTTCGTGCGTTTCTTCGCTCTTTTCATTCAAAAATAACTCTTACATATTTTTTCGTAAAGAATGATCGTGAATACTAAATTATTCAAATGCAAACAATAATTTGTATTCATTTTAAAATATTTTCCCAAAATTTTTGTGTGCCCCTAAAACTCATGTTTTTTCCGTTTGTTCGCTCGTTTCATGCTAAAAGACTCGGCTAGATGTTTTGTAAAGAATGATACTAAATACTAAATTATTCAAATGCAAACCAAAATTTGTATTCATTTTAAAATATTTCTCCACAATCTTTGTGGGCACCTAAAATTCATGTTTCGTGCATTTGTTCGCTCGTTTCATTCAAAAATAACTCTTACATATTTTTTCGTAAAGAATGATCGTGAATACTAAATTATTCAAATGCAAACAATAATTTGTATTCATTTTAAAATATTTTCCCAAAATCTATGTGTGCCCCTAAAACTGATGTTTTTTGCGTTTCTTCGCTCGTTTCATGCTAAAAGACTCGGCTAGATGTTTTGTGAAGAATGATACTAAATACTAAATTATTCAAATGCAAACAATAATTTGTATTCATTTTAAAATATTTCCCCAAAATCTTTGTGTGCCCCTAAAACTCATGTTTTTTGCGTTTGTTCGCTCGTTTCATGCTAAAAGACTCGGCTAGATTTTTTGTGAAGAATGATAGTAAATACTAAATTATTCAAATGCAAACGAAAATTTGTATTCATTTTTAAATATTTCGCAACAATCTTTCTGTGCACCTAAAATTCATATTTCATGCATTTGTTCGCTCGATTCATTCAAAAATAACTCTTACATATTTTTTTCGTAAAGAATGATCGTAAATACTAAATTATTCCAATGCAAACAATAATTTGTATTCATTTTTAAATAATTCTCCGCAATCTTTGTGTGCCCCTAAAGCTCATGTTTTATGCGTTTGTTCGCTCGTTTCATGCTAAAAGACTCGGCTAGATTTTTTGTGAAGAATGATAGTAAATACTAAATTATTCAAATGGTAACCAAAATGTGTATTCATTTTAAAATATTTCTCCACAATCATTGTGTGCACCTAAAATTCATGTTTCGTGCGTTTGTTCGCTCGTTTCATTCAAAAATAACTCTTACATATTTTTTCGTAAAGAATGATCGTGAATACTAAATTATTCAAATGCAAACAATAATTTGTATTCATTTTAAAATATTTCGCCAAAATCTTTGTGTGCCCCTAAAACTCATGTTTTATGCGTTTGTTCGCTCGTTTCATGCTAAAAGACTCGGCTAGATTTTTTGTGAAGAATGATAGTAAATACTAAATTATTCAAATGCTCACCAAAATTTGTATTAATTTTAAAATATTTCTCCACAATCTTTGTGTGCACCTAAAATTCATGTTTCGTGCGTTTCTTCGCTCGTTTCATTCAAAAATAACTCTTACATATTTTTTCGTAAAGAATGGTCGTGAATACTAAATTATTCAAATGCAAACAATAATTTCTATTCATTTTAAAATATTTTCGAAAATCTTTGTGTGCCCCTAAAACTCATGTTTTTTGCGTTTGTTCGCTCGTTTCATGCTAAAAGTCTCGGCTAGATTTTTTGTGAAGAATGATAGTAAATACTAAATTATTCAAATGCTAACCAAAATTTGTATTAATTTTAAAATATTTCTCCACATTCTTTGTGTGCACCTGAAGTTCATGTTTCGTGCATTTGTTCGCTCGTTTCATTCAAAAATAACTCTTACATATTTATTCGTAAAGAATGATCGTAAAAACTAAATTATTCAAATGGAAACAATAATTTGTATTCATTTTAAAATATTTCCCCAAAATCGTTGTGTGCCCTAAAACTCATGTTTGATGCGTTTGTTCGCTCGTTTCATGCGAAAAGACTCGGCTAGAATTTTTTTGAAGAATGATAGTAAATACTAAATTATTCAAATGCTAACCAAAATATGTATTCATTTTAAAATATTTCTCCACATTCTTTGTGTGCACCTAAAATTCATGTTTCGTGCGTTTCTTCGCTCGTTTCATTCAAAATAACTCTTACATATTTTTTCGTAAAGAACGATCATGTATACTAAATTATTCAAATGCAAATAATAATTTGTATTCATTTTAAAATACTTCCCCAAAATCTTTGTGTGCCCCTAAGACTCATGTTTTATGCGTTTGTTCGCTCGTTTCATGTGAAAAGACTCGGCTAGATTCTTCGTAAAGAATGATAGTAAATACTAAATTATTCAAATACATACCAAAATTTGTATTCATTTTAAAATATTTCTCCAAAATCGTTGTGTGCACCTGAAATTCATGTTTCGTGCGTTTGTTCGCTCTTTTCATTCAAAAATAACTCTTACATATTTTTTCGTAAAGAATGATCGTGAATACTAAATTATTCAAATGCAAACAATAATTTGTATTCATTTTAAAATATTTTCCCAAAATTTTTGTGTGCCCCTAAAACTCATGTTTTTTCCGTTTGTTCGCTCGTTTCATGCTAAAAGACTCGGCTAGATGTTTTGTAAAGAATGATACTAAATACTAAATTATTCAAATGCAAACCAAAATTTGTATTCATTTTAAAATATTTCTCCACAATCTTTGTGGGCACCTAAAATTCATGTTTCGTGCATTTGTTTGCTCGTTTCATTCAAAAATAACTCTTACATATTTTTTCGTAAAGAATGATCGTGAATACTAAATTATTCAAATGCAAACAATAATTTGTATTCATTTTAAAATATTTTCCCAAAATCTATGTGTGCCCCTAAAACTGATGTTTTTTGCGTTTCTTCGCTCGTTTCATGCTAAAAGACTCGGCTAGATGTTTTGTGAAGAATGATACTAAATACTAAATTATTCAAATGCAAACAATAATTTGTATTCATTTTAAAATATTTCCCCAAAATCTTTGTGTGCCCCTAAAACTCATGTTTTTTGCGTTTGTTCGCTCGTTTCATGCTAAAAGACTCGGCTAGATTTTTTGTGAAGAATGATAGTAAATACTAAATTATTCAAATGCAAACGAAAATTTGTATTCATTTTTAAATATTTCGCAACAATCTTTGTGTGCACCTAAAATTCATATTTCATGCATTTGTTCGCTCGTTTCATTCAAAAATAACTCTTACATATTTTTTTCGTAAAGAATGATCGTAAATACTAAATTATTCCAATGCAAACAATAATTTGTATTCATTTTAAAATAATTCTCCGCAATCTTTGTGTGCCCCTAAAGCTCATGTTTTATGCGTTTGTTCGCTCGTTTCGTGCTAAAAGACTCGGCTAGATTTTTCGTGAAGAATGATAGTAAATAGTAAATTATTCAAATGCAAACAATAATTTGTATTCATTTTAAAATATTTTCCCAAAATCTTTGTGTGCCCCTAAAACTCATGTTTTTTGCGTTTGTTCGCTCGTTTCATGCTAAAAGACTCGGCTAGATGTTTTGTGAAGAATGATACGAAATACTAAATTATTCAAATGCTAACCAAAATTTGTTGTCATTTTAAAATATTTCTCCACAATCTTTGTGTGCACTAAAATTCATGTTTCGTGCGTTTCTTCGCTCGTTTCATTCAAAAATAACTCTTACATATTTTTTCGTAAAGAATGATCATGAATACTAAATTATTCAAATGCAAACAATAATTTGTATTCATTTTAAAATACTTCCCCAAAATCTTTGTGTGCCCCTAAGACTCATGTTTTATGCGTTTGTTCGCTCGTTTCATGTGAAAAGACTCGGCTAGATTCTTCGTAAAGAATGATAGTAAATACTAAATTATTCAAATACATACCAAAATTTGTATTCATTTTAAAATATTTCTCCAAAATCGTTGTGTGCACCTGAAATTCATGTTTCGTGCGTTTCTTCGCTCTTTTCATTCAAAAATAACTCTTACATATTTTTTCGTAAAGAATGATCGTGAATACTAAATTATTCAAATGCAAACAATAATTTGTATTCATTTTAAAATATTTTCCCAAAATTTTTGTGTGCCCCTAAAACTCATGTTTTTTCCGTTTGTTCGCTCGTTTCATGCTAAAAGACTCGGCTAGATGTTTTGTAAAGAATGATATTAAATACTAAATTATTCAAATGCAAACCAAAATTTGTATTCATTTTAAAATATTTCTCCACAATCTTTGTGGGCACCTAAAATTCATGTTTCGTGCATTTGTTCGCTCGTTTCATTCAAAAATAACTCTTACATATTTTTTCGTAAAGAATGATCGTGAACACTAAATTATTCAAATGCAAACAATAATTTGTATTCATTTTAAAATATTTTCCCAAAATCTATGTGTGCCCCTAAAACTGATGTTTTTTGCGTTTCTTCGCTCGTTTCATGCTAAAAGACTCGGCTAGATGTTTTGTGAAGAATGATACTAAACACTAAATTATTCAAATGCAAACAATAATTTGTATTCATTTTAAAATATTTCCCCAAAATCTTTGTGTGCCCCTAAAACTCATGTTTTTTGCGTTTGTTCGCTCGTTTCATGCTAAAAGACTCGGCTAGATTTTTTGTGAAGAATGATAGTAAATACTAAATTATTCAAATGCAAACGAAAATTTGTATTCATTTTTAAATATTTCGCAACAATCTTTGTGTGCACCTAAAATTCATATTTCATGCATTTGTTCGCTCGTTTCATTCAAAAATAACTCTTACATATTTTTTTCGTAAAGAATGATCGTAAATACTAAATTATTCCAATGCAAACAATAATTTGTATTCATTTTTAAATAATTCTCCGCAATCTTTGTGTGCCCCTAAAGCTCATGTTTTATGCGTTTGTTCGCTCGTTTCATGCTAAAAGTCTCGGCTAGATTTTTTGTGAAGAATGATAGTAAATACTAAATTATTCAAATGCTAACCAAAATTTGTATTAATTTTAAAATATTTCTCCACAATCTTTGTGTGCACCTAAAATTCATGTTTCGTGCGTTTCTTCGCTCGTTTCATTCAAAAATAACTCTTACATATTTTTTCGTAAAGAATGATCGTGAATACTAAATTATTCAAATGCAAACAATAATTTCTATTCATTTTAAAATATTTTCGAAAACCTTTGTGTGCCCCTAAAACTCATGTTTTTTGCGTTTGTTCGCTCGTTTCATGCTAAAAGTCTCGGCTAGATTTTTTGTGAAGAATGATAGTAAATACTAAATTATTCAAATGCTAACCAAAACTTGTATTAATTTTAAAATATTTCTCCACAATCTTTGTGTGCACCTGAAGTTCATGTTTCGTGCATTTGTTCGCTCGTTTCATTCAAAAATAACTCTTACATATTTATTCGTAAAGAATGATCGTAAAAACTAAATTATTCAAATGGAAACAATAATTTGTATTCATTTTAAAATATTTCCCCAAAATCGTTGTGTGCCCTAAAACTCATGTTTGATACGTTTGTTCGCTCGTTTCATGCGAAAAGACTCGGCTAGAATTTTTTTGAAGAATGATAGTAAATACTAAATTATTCAAATGCTAACCAAAATATGTATTCATTTTAAAATATTTCTCCACATTCTTTGTGTGCACCTAAAATTCATGTTTCGTGCGTTTCTTCGCTCGTTTCATTCAAAAATAACTCTTACATATTTTTTCGTAAAGAATGATCATGAATACTAAATTATTCAAATGCAAATAATAATTTGTATTCATTTTAAAATACTTCCCCAAAATCTTTGTGTGCCCCTAAGACTCATGTTTTATGCGTTTGTTCGCTCGTTTATGGTGAAAAGACTCGGCTAGATTCTTCGTAAAGAATGATAGTAAATACTAAATTATTCAAATACATACCAAAATTTGTATTCATTTTAAAATATTTCTCCAAAATCGTTGTGTGCACCTGAAATTCATGTTTCGTGCGTTTCTTCGCTCTTTTCATTCAAAAATAACTCTTACATATTTTTTCGTAAAGAATGATCGTGAATACTAAATTATTCAAATGCAAACAATAATTTGTATTCATTTTAAAATATTTTCCCAAAATTTTTGTGTGCCCCTAAAACTCATGTTTTCTCCGTTTGTTCGCTCGTTTCATGCTAAAAGACTCGGCTAGATGTTTTGTAAAGAATGATACTAAATACTAAATTATTCAAATGCAAACCAAAATTTGTATTCATTTTAAAATATTTCTCCACAATCTTTGTGGGCACCTAAAATTCATGTTTCGTGCATTTGTTCGCTCGTTTCATTCAAAAATAACTCTTACATATTTTTTCGTAAAGAATGATCGTGAATACTAAATTATTCAAATGCAAACAATAATTTGTATTCATTTTAAAATATTTTCCCAAAATCTATGTGTGCCCCTAAAACTGATGTTTTTTGCGTTTCTTCGCTCGTTTCATGCTAAAAGACTCGGCTAGATGTTTTGTGAAGAATGATACTAAATACTAAATTATTCAAATGCAAACAATAATTTGTATTCATTTTAAAATATTTCCCCAAAATCTTTGTGTGCCCCTAAAACTCATGTTTTTTGCGTTTGTTCGCTCGTTTCATGCTAAAAGACTCGGCTAGATTTTTTGTGAAGAATGATAGTAAATACTAAATTATTCAAATGCAAACGAAAATTTGTATTCATTTTTAAATATTTCGCAACAATCTTTGTGTGCACCTAAAATTCATATTTCATGCATTTGTTCGCTCGTTTCATTCAAAAATAACTCTTACATATTTTTTTCGTAAAGAATGATCGTAAATACTAAATTATTCCAATGCAAACAATAATTTGTATTCATTTTAAAATAATTCTCCGCAATCTTTGTGTGCCCCTAAAGCTCATGTTTTATGCGTTTGTTCGCTCGTTTCGTGCTAAAAGACTCGGCTAGATTTTTCGTGAAGAATGATAGTAAATAGTAAATTATTCAAATGCAAACAATAATTTGTATTCATTTTAAAATATTTTCCCAAAATCTTTGTGTGCCCCTAAAACTCATGTTTTTTGCGTTTGTTCGCTCGTTTCAAGCTAAAAGACTCGGCTAGATGTTTTGTGAAGAATGATACTAAATACTAAATTATTCAAATGCTAACCAAAATTTGTTGTCATTTTAAAATATTTCTCCACAATCTTTGTGTGCACTAAAATTCATGTTTCGTGCGTTTCTTCGCTCGTTTTATTCAAAAATAACTCTTACATATTTTTCCGCAAAGAATGATCATGAATACTAAATTATTCACATGCAAACAATAATTTGTATTCATTTTAAAATATTTTCCCACAATCTTTGTGTGCCTCTAAAACTCATGTTTTTTGCGTTTGTTCGCTCGTTTCATGCTAAAAGACTCGGCTAGATGTTTTGTAACGAATGATACTAAATACTCAAATGGAAACCAAAATTTGTATTCATTTTAAAATATTTCTCCAAAATCTGTGTGCACCTAAAATTCATGTTTCGTGCATTTGTTCGCTCGTTTCATTCAAAAATGACTCTTACATATTTATTCGTAAAGGCTGATCGTAAATACTGAAATATTCAAATGCAAACAATAATTTGTATTCATTTCAAAATATTTCCCCAAAATCTTTGTGTTCCCCTAAAACTCATGTTTGATGCGTTTGTTCGCTCGTTTCATGCGAAAAGACTCGGCTAGATTCTTCGTAAAGAATGATAGTAAATACTAAATTATTCAAATGCTAACCAAAATTTGTATTCATTTTAAAATATTTCTCCACAATCATTGTGTGCACCTAAAATTCATGTTTCGTGCGTTTGTTCGCTCGTTTCATTCAAAAATAACTCTTACATATTTTTTCGCAAAGAATGATCGTAAATACTAAATTATTCAAATGCAAACAATAATTTGTATTCATTTTAAAATACTTCCCCAAGATCTTTGTGTGCCCCTAAGACTCATGTTTTATGCGTTTGTTCGCTCGTTTCGTGCTAAAAGACTCGGATAGATTTTTTGTGAAGAATGATAGTAAATACTAAATTATTCAAATGCAAACAATAATTTGCATTCATTTTAAAATATTTTCCGAAAATCTTTGTGTGCCCCTAAAACTCATGTTTTTTGCGTTTGTTCGCTCGTTTCATGCTAAAAGACTCGGCTAGATGTTTTGTGAAGAATGATACTAAATACTAAATTATTCAAATGCAAACAATAATTTGTACTCATTTTTAAAATATTTCCCCAAAATCATTGTGTGCCCCTAAAACTCATGTTTTATGCGTTTGTTCGCTCGTTTCATTCTAAAAGACTCGGCTAGATTTTTTGTGAAGAATGATAGTAAATACTAAATTATTCAAATGCTAACCAAAATTTGTAGTCATTTTAAAATATTTCTCCACAATCTTTCTGTGCACCTAAAATTCATGTTTCGTGCGTTTCTTCGCTCGTTTTATTCAAAAATAACTCTTACATAATTTTCCGTAAAGAATGATCGTGAATACTAAATTATTCAAATACAAACAATAATTTCTATTCATTTTAAAATATTTTCCCAAAATCTTTGTGTGCCCCTAAAACTCATGTTTTTTGCGTTTGTTCGCTCGTTTCATGCTAAAAGACTCGGCTAGATGTTTTGTAAAGAATGATACTAAATACTAAATTATTCAAATGGAAACCAAAATTTTTATTCATTTTAAAATGTTTCTCCAAAATCTTTGTGTGCACCTAAAATTCATGTTTCGTGCATTTGTTCGCTCGTTTCATTCAAAAATAACTCTTACATATTTATTCGTAAAGGCTGATCGTAAATACTAAAATATTCAAATTCAAACAATACTTTGTATTCATTTTAAAATATTTCCCCAAAATCTGTGTGTTCCCCTAAAACTTATGTTTTATGCGTTTGTTCGCTCGTTTCATGTCAAAAGACTCGGCTAGATTTTTTGTGAAGAATGATAGTAAATACTAAATTATTCAAATGCAAACAATAATTTGCATTCATTTTAAAATATTTTCCCAAAATCTTTGTGTGCCCCTAAAACTCATGTTTTTTGGGTTTGTTCGCTCGTTTCATGCTAAAAGACTCGGCTAGATGTTTTGTGAAGAATGATACTAAATACTAAATTATTCAAATTCAAACAATAATTTGTACTCATTTCTAAAATATTTCCCCAAAATCATTGTGTGCCCCTAAAACTCATGTTTTATGCGTTTGTTCGCTCGTTTCATTCTAAAAGACTCGGCCAGATTTTTTGTGAAGAATGATAGTAAATACTAAATTATTCAAATGCTATCCAAAATTTGTAGTCATTTTAAAATATTTCTCCACAATCCTTGTGTGCACCTAAAATTCATGTTTCGTGCATTTGTTCGCTCGTTTCATTCAAAAATAACTCTTACATGTTTATTCGTAAAGGCTGATCGTAAATACTAAAATATTCAAATTCAAACAATAATTTGTATACATTTTAAAATATTTCCCCAAAATCTGTGTGTTCCCCTAAAACTTATGTTTTATGCGTTTGTTCGCTCGTTTCATGTCAAAAGACTCGGCTAGATTCTTCGTAAAGAATGATTGTAAATACTAAATTATTCAAATGCATACCAAAATTTGTATTCATTTTAAAATATTTCTCCAAAATCATTGTGTGCACCTAAAATTTATGTTTCACGCATTTGTTCGCTCGTTTCATTCAAAAATAACTCTTACATATTTATTCGTAAAGAATGATCGTAAATACTAAATTATTCAAATGCAAACAATAATTTGTATTCATTTTAAAATATTTCCCCAAAATCGTTGTGTGCCCCTAAAACTCATGTTTGATGCGTTTGTTCGCTCGTTTCATGCTAAAAGACTCGGCTAGATTTTTTTTGAAGAATGATAGTAAATACTAAATTATTCAAATGCATACCAAAATTTGTATTCATTTTAATATATTTCTCCAAAAATCGTTGTGTGCACCTAAAATTCATGTTTCGTGCGTTTGTTCGCTCGTTTCATTCAAAAATAACTCTTACATATTTTTTCGCAAAGAATGATCGTAAATACTAAATTATTCAAATGCAAACAATAATTTGTATTCATTTTAAAATACTTCCCCAAAATCTTTGTGTGCCCCTAAGACTCATGTTTTATGCGTTTGTTCGCTCGTTTCGTGCTAAAAGACTCGGCTAGATTTTTTGTGAAGAATGATAGTAAACACTAAATTCTTCAAATGCAAACAATAATTTGCATTCATTTTAAAATATTTTCCCAAAATCTTTGTGTGCCTCTAATACTCATGTTTTTTGCGTTTGTTCGCTCGTTTCATGCTAAAAGACTCGGCTAGATGTTTTGTGAAGAATGATACTAAATACTAAATTATTCAAATGCAAACAATAATTTGCATTCATTTTAAAATATTTTCCCAAAATCTTTGTGTGCCCCTAAAACTCATGTTTTTTGGGTTTCTTCGCTCGTTTCATGCTAAAAGACTCGGCTAGATGTTTTGTGAAGAATGATACTAAATACTAAATTATTCAAATTCAAACAATAATTTGTACTCATTTTTAAAATATTTCCCCAAAATCATTGTGTGCCCCTAAAACTCATGTTTTATGCGTTTGTTCGCTCGTTTCATTCTAAGAGACTCGGCCAGATTTTTTGTGAAGAATGATAGTAAATACTAAATTATTCAAATGCTAACCAAAATTTGTAGTCATTTTAAAATATTTCTCCACAATCCTTGTGTGCACCTAAAATTCATGTTTCGTGCATTTGTTCGCTCGTTTCATTCAAAAATAACTCTTACATATTTATTCGTAAAGGTTGATCGTAAATACTAAAATATTCAAATTCAAACAATAATTTGTATTCATTTTAAAATATTTCCCCAAAATCTGTGTGTTCCCCTAAAACTTATGTTTTATGCGTTTGTTCGCTCGTTTCATGTCAAAAGACTCGGCTAGATTCTTCGTAAAGAATGATACTAAATACTAAATTATTCAAATGGAAACCAAAATTTGTATTCATTTTAAAATATTTCTCCAAAATCTGTGTGCACCTAAAATTCATCTTTCGTGCATTTGTTCGCTCGTTTCATTCAAAAATGACTCTTACATATTTATTCGTAAAGGCTGATCGTAAATACTAAAATATTCAAATGCAAACAATAATTTGTATTCATTTTAAAATATTTCACCAAAATCTTTGTGTGCCCCTAAAACTCATGTTTGATGCGTTTGTTCGCTCGTTTCATGCTAAAAGACTCGGCTAGATTTTTTTTGAAGAATGATAGTAAATACTAAATTATTCAAATGCATACCAAAATTTGTATTCATTTTAATATATTTCTCCAAAATCGTTGTGTGCACCTAAAATTCATGTTTCGTGCGTTTGTTCGCTCGTTTCATTCAAAAATAACTCTTACATATTTTTTCGCAAAGAATGATCGTAAATACTAAATTATTCAAATGCAAACAATAATTTGTATTCATTTTAAAATACTTCCCCAAGATCTTTGTGTGCCCCTAAGACTCATGTTTTATGCGTTTGTTCGCTCGTTTCGTGCTAAAAGACTCGGCTAGATTTTTTGTGAAGAATGATAGTAAATACTAAATTATTCAAATGCAAACAATAATTTGCATTCATTTTAAAATATTTTCCGAAAATCTTTGTGTGCCCCTAAAACTCATGTTTTTTGCGTTTGTTCGCTCGTTTCATGCTAAAAGACTCGGCTAGATGTTTTGTGAAGAATGATACTAAATACTAAATTATTCAAATGCAAACAATAATTTGTACTCATTTTTAAAATATTTCCCCAAAATCATTCTGTGCCCCTAAAACTCATGTTTTATGCGTTTGTTCGCTCGTTTCATTCTAAAAGACTCAGCCAGATTTTTTGTGAAGAATGATAGTAAATACTAAATTATTCAAATGCATACCAAAATTTGTATGCATTTTAAAATATTTCTCCAAATTCGTTGTGTGCACCTAAAATTCACGTTTCATGCATTTGTTCGCTCGTTTCATTCAAAAATAACTCTTACATATTTATTCGTAAAGAATGATCGTAAATACTAAATTATTCAAATGCAAACAATAATTTGTATTCATTTTAAAATATTTTCCCAAAATCTTTGTGTGCCCCTAAAACTCATGTTTTTTGCGTTCTTTCGCTCGTTTCATGTTAACAGACTCGGCTAGATGTTTTGTAAAGAATGATACTAAATACTAAATTATTCAAATGGAAACCAAAATTTGTATTCATTTTAAAATATTTCTCCAAAATCTTTGTGTGCACCTAAAATTCATGTTTCGTGCTCGTTTCATTCAAAAATAACTCTTACATATTTTTTCGCAAAGAATGATCGTAAATACTAAATTATTCAAATGCAAACAATAATTTGTATTCATTTTAAAATACTTCCCCAAAATCTTTGTGTGCCCCTAAGACTCATGTTTTATGCGTTTGTTCGCTCGTTTCGTGCTAAAAGACTCGGCTAGATTTTTCGTGAAGAATGATAGTAAACACTAAATTCTTCAAATGCAAACAATAATTTGTAATCATTTTAAAATATTTTCCCAAAATCTTTGTGTGCCCCTAAAACTCATGTTTTTTGCGTTTGTTCGCTCGTTTCATGCTAAAAGACTCGGCTAGATGTTTTGTGAAGAATGATACTAAATACTAAATTATTCAAATGCTAACCAAAATTTGTTGTCATTTTAAAATATTTCTCCACAATCTTTGTGTGCACTAAAATTCATGTTTCGTGCGTTTCTTCGCTCGTTTTATTCAAAAATAACTCTTACATATTTTTCCGCAAAGAATGATCATGAATACTAAATTATTCACATGCAAACAATAATTTGTATTCATTTTAAAATATTTTCCCACAATCTTTGTGTGCCCCTAAAACTCATGTTTTTTGCGTTTGTTCGCTCGTTTCATGCTAAAAGACTCGGCTAGATGTTTTGTAACGAATGATACAAACTACTAAATTATTCAAATGGAAACCAAAATTTGTATTCATTTTAAAATATTTCTCCAAAATCTGTGTGCACCTAAAATTCATGTTTCGTGCATTTGTTCGCTCGTTTCATTCAAAAATGACTCTTACATATTTATTCGTAAAGGCTGATCGTAAATACTAAAATATTCAAATGCAAACAATAATTTGTATTCATTTTAAAATATTTCCCCAAAATCTTTGTGTTCCCCTAAAACTTATGTTTTATGCGTTTGTTCGCTCGTTTCATGTTAAAAGACTCGGCTAGATTCTTCGTAAAGAATGATAGTAAATACTAAATTATTCAAATGCTGACCAAAATTTGTATTCATTTTAAAATATTTCTCCACAATCATTGTGTGCACCTAAAATTCATGTTTCGTGTGTTTGTTCGCTCGTTTCATTCAAAAATAACTCTTACATATTTTTTCGCAAAGAATGATCGTAAATACTAAATTATTCAAATGCAAACAATAATTTGTATTCATTTTAAAATACTTCCCCAAGATCTTTGTGTGCCCCTAAGACTCATGTTTTATGCGTTTGTTCGCTCGTTTCGTGCTAAAAGACTCTGATAGATTTTTTGTGAAGAATGATAGTAAATACTAAATTATTCAATTGCAAACAATAATTTGCATTCATTTTAAAATATTTTCCGAAAATCTTTGTGTGCCACTAAAACTCATGTTTTTTGCGTTTGTTCGCTCGTTTCATGCTAAAAGACTCGGCTAGATTTTTTGTGAAGAATGATACTAAATACTAAATTATTCAAATGCAAACAATAATTTGTACTCATTTTTAAAATATTTCCCCAAAATCATTGTGTGCCCCTAAAACTCATGTTTTATGCGTTTGTTCGCTCGTTTCATTCTAAAAGACTCGGCTAGATTTTTTGTGAAGAATGATAGTAAATACTAAATTATTCAAAGGCAAACCAAAATTTGTAGTCATTTTAAAATATTTCTCCACAATCTTTCTGTGCACCTAAAATTCATGTTTCGTGCGTTTCTTCGCTCGTTTTTTTCAAAAATAACTCTTACATAATTTTCTGTAAAGAATGATCGTGAATACTAAATTATTCAAATGCAAACAATAATTTCTATTCATTTTATAATATTTTCCGAAAATCTTTGTGTGCCCCTAAAACTCATGTTTTTTGCGTTTGTTCGCTCGTTTCATGCTAAAAGACTCGGCTAGATGTTTTGTAAAGAATGATACTAAATACTAAATTATTCAAATGGAAACCAAAATTTGTATTCATTTTAAAATGTTTCTCCAAAATCTTTGTGTGCACCTAAAATTCATGTTTCGTGCATTTGTTCGCTCGTTTCATTCAAAAATAACTCTTACATATTTATTCGTAAAGGCTGATCGTAAATACTAAAATATTCAAATTCAAACAATAATTTGTATTCATTTTAAAATATTTTCCCAAAATCTGTGGGTTCCCCTAAAACTTATGTTTTATGCGTTTGTTCGCTCGTTTCATGTCAAAAGACTCGGCTCGATTTTTTGTGAAGAATGATAGTAAATACTAAATTATTCAAATGCAAACAATAATTTGCATTCATTTTAAAATATTTTCCCAAAATCTTTGTGTGCCCCTAAAACTCATGTTTTATGCGTTTGTTCGCTCGTTTCATTCTAAAAGACTCAGCCAGATTTTTTGTGAAGAATGATAGTAAATACTAAATTATTCAAATGCATACCAAAATTTGTATGCATTTTAAAATATTTCTCCAAATTCGTTGTGTGCACCTAAAATTCACGTTTCATGCATTTGTTCGGTCGTTTCATTCAAAAATAACTCTTACATATTTATTCGTAAAGAATGATCGTAAATACTAAATTATTCAAATGCAAACAATAATTTGTATTCATTTTAAAATATTTTCCCAAAATCTTTGTGTGCCCCTAAAACTCATGTTTTTTGCGTTCTTTCGCTCGTTTCATGTTAACAGACTCGGCTAGATGTTTTGTAAAGAATGATACTAAATACTAAATTATTCAAATGGAAACCAAAATTTGTATTCATTTTAAAATATTTCTCCAAAATCTTTGTGTGCACCTAAAATTCATGTTTCGTGCTCGTTTCATTCAAAAATAACTCTTACATATTTTTTCGCAAAGAATGATCGTAAATACTAAATTATTCAAATGCAAACAATAATTTGTATTCATTTTAAAATACTTCCCCAAAATCTTTGTGTGCCCCTAAGACTCATGTTTTATGCGTTTGTTCGCTCGTTTCGTGCTAAAAGACTCGGCTAGATTTTTCGTGAAGAATGATAGTAAACACTAAATTCTTCAAATGCAAACAATAATTTGTAATCATTTTAAAATATTTTCCCAAAATCTTTGTGTGCCCCTAAAACTCATGTTTTTTGCGTTTGTTCGCTCGTTTCATGCTAAAAGACTCGGCTAGATGTTTTGTGAAGAATGATACTAAATACTAAATTATTCAAATGCTAACCAAAATTTGTTGTCATTTTAAAATATTTCTCCACAATCTTTGTGTGCACTAAAATTCATGTTTCGTGCGTTTCTTTGCTCGTTTTATTCAAAAATAACTCTTACATATTTTTCCGCAAAGAATGATCATGAATACTAAATTATTCACATGCAAACAATAATTTGTATTCATTTTAAAATATTTTCCCACAATCTTTGTGTGCCCCTAAAACTCATGTTTTTTGCGTTTGTTCGCTCGTTTCATGCTAAAAGACTCGGCTAGATGTTTTGTAACGAATGATACAAACTACTAAATTATTCAAATGGAAACCAAAATTTGTATTCATTTTAAAATATTTCTCCAAAATCTGTGTGCACCTAAAATTCATGTTTCGTGCATTTGTTCGCTCGTTTCATTCAAAAATGACTCTTACATATTTATTCGTAAAGGCTGATCGTAAATACTAAAATATTCAAATGCAAACAATAATTTGTATTCATTTTAAAATATTTCCCCAAAATCTTTGTGTTCCCCTAAAACTTATGTTTTATGCGTTTGTTCGCTCGTTTCATGTTAAAAGACTCGGCTAGATTCTTCGTAAAGAATGATAGTAAATACTAAATTATTCAAATGCTAACCAAAATTTGTATTCATTTTAAAATATTTCTCCACAATCATTGTGTGCACCTAAAATTCATGTTTCGTGTGTTTGTTCGCTCGTTTCATTCAAAAATAACTCTTACATATTTTTTCGCAAAGAATGATCGTAAATACTAAATTATTCAAATGCAAACAATAATTTGTATTCATTTTAAAATACTTCCCCAAGATCTTTGTGTGCCCCTAAGACTCATGTTTTATGCGTTTGTTCGCTCGTTTCGTGCTAAAAGACTCTGATAGATTTTTTGTGAAGAATGATAGTAAATACTAAATTATTCAAATGCAAACAATAATTTGCATTCATTTTAAAATATTTTCCGAAAATCTTTGTGTGCCACTAAAACTCATGTTTTTTGCGTTTGTTCGCTCGTTTCATGCTAAAAGACTCGGCTAGATTTTTTGTGAAGAATGATACTAAATACTAAATTATTCAAATGCAAACAATAATTTGTACTCATTTTTAAAATATTTCCCCAAAATCATTGTGTGCCCCTAAAACTCATGTTTTATGCGTTTGTTCGCTCGTTTCATTCTAAAAGACTCGGCTAGATTTTTTGTGAAGAATGATAGTAAATACTAAATTATTCAAAGGCAAACCAAAATTTGTAGTCATTTTAAAATATTTCTCCACAATCTTTCTGTGCACCTAAAATTCATGTTTCGTGCGTTTCTTCGCTCGTTTTTTTCAAAAATAACTCTTACATAATTTTCTGTAAAGAATGATCGTGAATACTAAATTATTCAAATGCAAACAATAATTTCTATTCATTTTATAATATTTTCCCAAAATCTTTGTGTGCCCCTAAAACTCATGTTTTTTGCGTTTGTTCGCTCGTTTCATGCTAAAAGACTCGGCTAGATGTTTTGTAAAGAATGATACTAAATACTAAATTATTCAAATGGAAACCAAAATTTGTATTCATTTTAAAATGTTTCTCCAAAATCTTTGTGTGCACCTAAAATTCATGTTTCGTGCATTTGTTCGCTCGTTTCATTCAAAAATAACTCTTACATATTTATTCGTAAAGGCTGATCGTAAATACTAAAATATTCAAATTCAAACAATAATTTGTATTCATTTTAAAATATTTTCCCAAAATCTGTGGGTTCCCCTAAAACTTATGTTTTATGCGTTTGTTCGCTCGTTTCATGTCAAAAGACTCGGCTAGATTTTTTGTGAAGAATGATAGTAAATACTAAATTATTCAAATGCAAACAATAATTTGCATTCATTTTAAAATATTTTCCCAAAATCTTTGTGTGCCCCTAAAACTCATGTTTTTTGGGTTTGTTCGCTCGTTTCATGCTAAAAGACTCGGCTAGATGTTTTGTGAAGAATGATACTAAATACTAAATTATTCAAATTCAAACAATAATTTGTACTCATTTTTAAAATATTTCCCCAAAATCATTGTGTGCCCCTAAAACTCATGTTTTATGCGTTTGTTCGCTCGTTTCATTCTAAAAGACTCTGCCAGATTTTTTGTGAAGAATGATAGTAAATACTAAATTATTCAAATGCTAACCAAAATTTGTAGTCATTTTAAAATATTTCTCCACAATACTTGTGTGCACCTAAAATTCATGTTTCGTGCATTTGTTCGCTCGTTTCATTCAAAAATAACTCTTACATATTTATTCGTAAAGGCTGATCGTAAATACTAAAATATTCAAATTCAAACAATAATTTGTATTCATTTTAAAATATTTCCCCAAAATCTGTGTGTTCCCCTAAAACTTATGTTTTATGCGTTTGTTCGCTCGTTTCGTGTCAAAAGACTCGGCTAGATTCTTCGTAAAGAATGATTGTAAATACTAAATTATTCAAATGCATACCAAAATTTGTATTCATTTTAAAATATTTCTCAAAAATCGTTGTGTGCACCTAAAATTTATGTTTCATGCATTTGTTCGCTCGTTTCATTCAAAAATAACTCTTACATATTTATTCGTAAAGAATGATCGTAAATACTAAATTATTCAAATGCAAACAATAATTTGTATTCATTTTAAAATATTTCTCCAAAATCGTTGTGTGCCCCTAAAACTCATGTTTGATGCGTTTGTTCGCTCGTTTCATGCTAAAAGACTCGGCTATATTTTTTTTGAAGAATGATAGTAAATACTAAATTATTCAAATGCATACCAAAATTTGTATTCATTTTAATATATTTCTCCAAAATCGTTGTGTGCACCTAAAATTCATGTTTCGTGCGTTTGTTCGCTCGTTTCATTCAAAAATAACTCTTACATATTTTTTCGCAAAGAATGATCGTAAATACTAAATTATTCAAATGCAAACAATAATTTGTATTCATTTTAAAATACTTCCCCAAAATCTTTGTGTGCCCCTAAGACTCATGTTTTATGCGTTTGTTCGCTCGTTTCGTGCTAAAGGACTCGGCTAGATGTTTTGTGAAGAATGATACTAAATACTAAATTATTCAAATGCAAACAATAATTTGTACTCATTTTTAAAATATTTCCCCAAAATCATTGTGTGCCCCTAAAACTCATGTTTTATGCGTTTGTTCGCTCGTTTCATTCTAAAAGACTCGGCTAGATTTTTTGTGAAGAATGATAGTAAATACTAAATTATTCAAATGCAAACCAAAATTTGTAGTCATTTTAAAATATTTCTCCACAATCTTTCTGTGCACCTAAAATTCATGTTTCGTGCGTTTCTTCGCTCGTTTTTTTCAAAAATAACTCTTACATAATTTTCCGTAAAGAATGATCGTGAATACTAAATTATTCAAATGCAAACAATAATTTCCATTCATTTTATAATATTTTCCCAAAATCTTTGTGTGCGCCTAAAACTCATGTTTTTTGCGTTTGTTCGCTCGTTTCATGCTAAAAGACTCGGCTAGATGTTTTGTAAAGAATGATACTAAATACTAAATTATTCAAATGGAAACCAAAATTTGTATTCATTTTAAAATGTTTCTCCAAAATCTTTGTGTGCACCTAAAATTCATGTTTCGTGCATTTGTTCGCTCGTTTCATTCAAAAATAACTCTTACATATTTATTCGTAAAGGCTGATCGTAAATACTAAAATATTCAAATTCAAACAATAATTTGTATTCATTTTAAAATATTTCCCCAAAATCTGTGGGTTCCCCTAAAACTTATGTTTTATGCGTTTGTTCGCTCGTTTCATGTCAAAAGACTCGGCTAGATTTTTTGTGAAGAATGATAGTAAATACTAAATTATTCAAATGCAAACAATAATTTGCATTCATTTTAAAATATTTTCCCAAAATCTTTGTGTGCCCCTAAAACTCATGTTTTTTGGGTTTGTTCGCTCGTTTCATGCTAAAAGACTCGGCTAGATGTTTTGTGAAGAATGATACTAAATACTAAATTATTCAAATTCAAACAATAATTTGTACTCATTTTTAAAATATTTCCCCAAAATCATTGTGTGCCCCTAAAACTCATGTTTTATGCGTTTGTTCGCTCGTTTCATTCTAAAAGACTCGGCCAGATTTTTTGTGAAGAATGATAGTAAATACTAAATTATTCAAATGCTAACCAAAATTTGTAGTCATTTTAAAATATTTCTCCACAATCCTTGTGTGCACCTAAAATTCATGTTTCGTGCATTTGTTCGCTCGTTTCATTCAAAAATTACTCTTACATATTTATTCGTAAAGGCTGATCGTAAATACTAAAATATTCAAATTCGAACAATAATTTGTATTCATTTTAAAATATTTCCCCAAAATCTGTGTGTTCCCCTAAAACTTATGTTTTATGCGTTTGTTCGCTCGTTTCATGTCAAAAGACTCGGCAAGATTCTTCGTAAAGAATGATTGAAAATACTAAATTATTCAAATGCATACCAAAATTTGTATTCATTTTAAAATATTTCTCCAAAATCGTTGTGTGCACCTAAAATTTATGTTTCATGCATTTGTTCGCTCGTTTCATTCAAAAATAACTCTTACATATTTATTCGTAAAGAATGATCGTAAATACTAAATTATTCAAATGCAAACAATAATTTGTATTCATTTTAAAATATTTCCCCAAAATCGTTGTGTGCCCCTAAAACTCATGTTTGATGCGTTTGTTCGCTCGTTTCATGCTAAAAGACTCGGCTAGATTTTTTTTGAAGAATGATAGTAAATACTAAATTATTCAAATGCATACCAAAATTTGTATTCATTTTAATATATTTCTCCAAAATCGTTGTGTGCACCTAAATTTCATGTTTCGTGCGTTTGTTCGCTCGTTTCATTCAAAAATAACTCTTACATATTTTTTCGCAAAGAATGATCGTAAATACTAAATTATTCAAATGCAAACAATAATTTGTATTCATTTTAAAATACTTCCCCAAAATCTTTGTGTGCCCCTAAGACTCATGTTTTATGCGTTTGTTCGCTCGTTTCGTGCTAAAGGACTCGGCTAGATTTTTTGTGAAGAATGATAGTAAACACTAAATTCTTCAAATGCAAACAATAATTTGCATTCATTTTAAAATATTTTCCCAAAATCTTTGTGTGCCCCTAAAACTCATGTTTTTTGCGTTTGTTCGCTCGTTTCATGCTAAAAGACTCGGCTAGATGTTTTGTGAAGAATGATACTAAATACTAAATTATTCAAATGCAAGCAATAATTTGTACTCATTTTTAAAATATTTCCCCAAAATCATTGTGTGCCCCTAAAACTCATGTTTTATGCGTTTGTTCGCTCGTTTCATTCTAAAAGACTCGGCTAGATTTTTTTTGAAGAATGATAGTAAATTATTCAAATGCAAACAATAATTTGTATTCATTTTAAAATATTTTCCCAAAATCTTTGTGTGCCCCTAAAACTCATGTTTTTTGCGTTCTTTCGCTCGTTTCATGTTAACAGACTCGGCTAGATGTTTTGTAAAGAATGATAGTAAATACTAAATTATTCAAATGGAAACCAAAATTTGTATTCATTTTAAAATATTTCTCCAAAATCTTTGTGTGCACCTAAAATTCATGTTTCGTGCTCGTTTCATTCAAAAATAACTCTTACATATTTTTTCGCAAAGAATGATCGTAAATACTAAATTATTCAAATGCAAACAATAATTTGTATTCATTTTAAAATACTTCCCCAAAATCTTTGTGTGCCCCTAAGACTCATGTTTTATGCGTTTGTTTGCAGGTTTCGTGCTAAAAGACTCGGCTAGATTTTTTGTGAAGAATGATAGTAAACACTAAATTCTTCAAATGCAAACAATAATTTGCATTCATTTTAAAATATTTTCCCAAAATCTTTGTGTGCCCCTAAAACTCATGTTTTTTGGGTTTGTTCGCTCGTTTCATGCTAAAAGACTCGGCTAGATGTTTTGTGAAGAATGATACTAAATACTAAATTATTCAAATGCAAACAATAATTTGTACTCATTTTTAAAATATTTCCCCAAAATCATTGTGTGCCCCTAAAACTCATGTTTTATGCGTTTGTTCGCTCGTTTCATTCTAAAAGACACGGCCAGATTTTTTGTGAAGAATGATAGTAAATACTAAATTATTCAAATGCTAACCAAAATTTGTAGTCATTTTAAAATATTTCTCCACAATCTTTGTGTGCACCTAAAATTCATGTTTCGTGCATTTGTTCGCTCGTTTCATTCAAAAATAATTCTTACATATTTATTCGTAAAGGCTGATCGTAAATACTAAAATATTCAAATTCAAACAATAATTTGTATTCATTTTAAAATATTTCCCCAAAATCTGTGTGTTCCCCTAAAACTTATGTTTTATGCGTTTGTTCGCTCGTTTCATGTCAAAAGACTCGGCTACATTTTTTGTGAAGAATGATAGTAAATACTAAATTATTCAAATGCAAACAATAATTTGCATTCATTTTAAAATATTTTCCCAAAATCTTTGTGTGCCCCTAAAACTCATGTTTTTTGGGTTTGTTCGCTCGTTTCATGCTAAAAGACTCGGCTAGATGTTTTGTGAAGAATGATACTAAATACTAAATTATTCAAATTCAAACAATAATTTGTACTCATTTTTAAAATATTTCCCCAAAATCATTGTGTGCCCCTAAAACTCATGTTTTATGCGTTTGTTCGCTCGTTTCATTCTAAAAGACTCGGCCAGATTTTTTGTGAAGAATGATAGTAAATACTAAATTATTCAAATGCTAACCAAAATTTGTAGTCATTTTAAAATATTTCTCCACAATCCTTGTGTGCACCTAAAATTCATGTTTCGTGCATTTGTTCGCTCGTTTCATTCAAAAATTACTCTTACATATTTATTCGTAAAGGCTGATCGTAAATACTAAAATATTCAAATTCAAACAATAATTTGTATTCATTTTAAAATATTTCCCCAAAATCTGTGTGTTCCCCTAAAACTTATGTTTTATGCGTTTGTTCGCTCGTTTCATGTCAAAAGACTCGGCTAGATTCTTCGTAAAGAATGATTGAAAATACTAAATTATTCAAATGCATACCAAAATTTGTATTCATTTTAAAATATTTCTCCAAAATCGTTGTGTGCACCTAAAATTTATGTTTCATGCATTTGTTCGCTCGTTTCATTCAAAAATAACTCTTACATATTTATTCGTAAAGAATGATCGTAAATACTAAATTATTCAAATGCAAACAATAATTTGTATTCATTTTAAAATATTTCCCCAAAATCGTTGTGTGCCCCTAAAACTCATGTTTGATGCGTTTGTTCGCTCGTTTCATGCTAAAAGACTCGGCTAGATTTTTTTTGAAGAATGATAGTAAATACTAAATTATTCAAATGCATACCAAAATTTGTATTCATTTTAATATATTTCTCCAAAATCGTTGTGTGCACCTAAATTTCATGTTTCGTGCGTTTGTTCGCTCGTTTCATTCAAAAATAACTCTTACATATTTTTTCGCAAAGAATGATCGTAAATACTAAATTATTCAAATGCAAACAATAATTTGTATTCATTTTAAAATACTTCCCCAAAATCTTTGTGTGCCTCTAAGACTCATGTTTTATGCGTTTGTTCGCTCGTTTCGTGCTAAAGGACTCGGCTAGATTTTTTGTGAAGAATGATAGTAAACACTAAATTCTTCAAATGCAAACAATAATTTGCATTCATTTTAAAATATTTTCCCAAAATCTTTGTGTGCCCCTAAAACTCATGTTTTTTGCGTTTGTTCGCTCGTTTCATGCTAAAAGACTCGGCTAGATGTTTTGTGAAGAATGATACTAAATACTAAATTATTCAAATGCAAGCAATAATTTGTACTCATTTTTAAAATATTTCCCCAAAATCATTGTGTGCCCCTAAAACTCATGTTTTATGCGTTTGTTCGCTCGTTTCATTCTAAAAGACTCGGCTAGATTTTTTTTGAAGAATGATAGTAAATACTAAATTATTCAAATGCAAACAATAATTTGTATTCATTTTAAAATATTTTCCCAAAATCTTTGTGTGCCCCTAAAACTCATGTTTTTTGCGTTCTTTCGCTCGTTTCATGTTAACAGACTCGGCTAGATGTTTTGTAAAGAATGATAGTAAATACTAAATTATTCAAATGGAAACCAAAATTTGTATTCATTTTAAAATATTTCTCCAAAATCTTTGTGTGCACCTAAAATTCATTTTTCGTGCTCGTTTCATTCAAAAATAACTCTTACATATTTTTTCGCAAAGAATGATCGTAAATACTAAATTATTCAAATGCAAACAATAATTTGTATTCATTTTAAAATACTTCCCCAAAATCTTTGTGTGCCCCTAAGACTCATGTTTTATGCGTTTGTTTGCTCGTTTCGTGCTAAAAGACTCGGCTAGATTTTTTGTGAAGAATGATAGTAAACACTAAATTCTTCAAATGCAAACAATAATTTGCATTCATTTTAAAATATTTTCCCAAAATCTTTGTGTGCCCCTAAAACTCATGGTTTTTGGGTATGTTCGCTCGTTTCATGCTAAAAGACTCGGCTAGATGTTTTGTGAAGAATGATACTAAATACTAAATTATTCAAATGCAAACAATAATTTGTACTCATTTTTAAAATATTTCCCCAAAATCATTGTGTGCCCCTAAAACTCATGTTTTATGCGTTTGTTCGCTCGTTTCATTCTAAAAGACTCGGCCAGATTTTTTGTGAAGAATGATAGTAAATACTAAATTATTCAAATGCTAACCAAAATTTGTAGTCATTTTAAAATATTTCTCCACAATCCTTGTGTGCACCTAAAATTCATGTTTCGTGCATTTGTTCGCTCGTTTCATTCAAAAATTACTCTTACATATTTATTCGTAAAGGCTGATCGTAAATACTAAAATATTCAAATTCAAACAATAATTTGTATTCATTTTAAAATATTTCCCCAAAATCTGTGTGTTCCCCTAAAACTTATGTTTTATGCGTTTGTTCGCTCGTTTCATGTCAAAAGACTCGGCTAGATTCTTCGTAAAGAATGATTGAAAATACTAAATTATTCAAATGCATACCAAAATTTGTATTCATTTTAAAATATTTCTCCAAAATCGTTGTGTGCACCTAAAATTTATGTTTCATGCATTTGTTCGCTCGTTTCATTCAAAAATAACTCTTACATATTTATTCGTAAAGAATGATCGTAAATACTAAATTATTCAAATGCAAACAATAATTTGTATTCATTTTAAAATATTTCCCCAAAATCGTTGTGTGCCCCTAAAACTCATGTTTGATGCGTTTGTTCGCTCGTTTCATGCTAAAAGACTCGGCTAGATTTTTTTTGAAGAATGATAGTAAATACTAAATTATTCAAATGCATACCAAAATTTGTATTCATTTTAATATATTTCTCCAAAATCGTTGTGTGCACCTAAATTTCATGTTTCGTGCGTTTGTTCGCTCGTTTCATTCAAAAATAACTCTTACATATTTTTTCGCAAAGAATGATCGTAAATACTAAATTATTCAAATGCAAACAATAATTTGTATTCATTTTAAAATACTTCCCCAAAATCTTTGTGTGCCTCTAAGACTCATGTTTTATGCGTTTGTTCGCTCGTTTCGTGCTAAAGGACTCGGCTAGATTTTTTGTGAAGAATGATAGTAAACACTAAATTCTTCAAATGCAAACAATAATTTGCATTCATTTTAAAATATTTTCCCAAAATCTTTGTGTGCCCCTAAAACTCATGTTTTTTGCGTTTGTTCGCTCGTTTCATGCTAAAAGACTCGGCTAGATGTTTTGTGAAGAATGATACTAAATACTAAATTATTCAAATGCAAGCAATAATTTGTACTCATTTTTAAAATATTTCCCCAAAATCATTGTGTGCCCCTAAAACTCATGTTTTATGCGTTTGTTCGCTCGTTTCATTCTAAAAGACTCGGCTAGATTTTTTTTGAAGAATGATAGTAAATACTAAATTATTCAAATGCAAACAATAATTTGTATTCATTTTAAAATATTTTCCCAAAATCTTTGTGTGCCCCTAAAACTCATGTTTTTTGCGTTCTTTCGCTCGTTTCATGTTAACAGACTCGGCTAGATGTTTTGTAAAGAATGATAGTAAATACTAAATTATTCAAATGGAAACCAAAATTTGTATTCATTTTAAAATATTTCTCCAAAATCTTTGTGTGCACCTAAAATTCATTTTTCGTGCTCGTTTCATTCAAAAATAACTCTTACATATTTTTTCGCAAAGAATGATCGTAAATACTAAATTATTCAAATGCAAACAATAATTTGTATTCATTTTAAAATACTTCCCCAAAATCTTTGTGTGCCCCTAAGACTCATGTTTTATGCGTTTGTTTGCTCGTTTCGTGCTAAAAGACTCGGCTAGATTTTTTGTGAAGAATGATAGTAAACACTAAATTCTTCAAATGCAAACAATAATTTGCATTCATTTTAAAATATTTTCCCAAAATCTTTGTGTGCCCCTAAAACTCATGGTTTTTGGGTATGTTCGCTCGTTTCATGCTAAAAGACTCGGCTAGATGTTTTGTGAAGAATGATACTAAATACTAAATTATTCAAATGCAAACAATAATTTGTACTCATTTTTAAAATATTTCCCCAAAATCATTGTGTGCCCCTAAAACTCATGTTTTATGCGTTTGTTCGCTCGTTTCATTCTAAAAGACTCGGCCAGATTTTTTGTGAAGAATGATAGTAAATACTAAATTATTCAAATGCTAACCAAAATTTGTAGTCATTTTAAAATATTTCTCCACAATCTTTGTGTGCACCTAAAATTCATGTTTCGTGCATTTGTTCGCTCGTTTCATTCAAAAATAATTCTTACATATTTATTCGTAAAGGCTGATCGTAAATACTAAAATATTCAAATTCAAACAATAATTTGTATTCATTTTAAAATATTTCCCCAAAATCTGTGTGTTCCCCTAAAACTTATGTTTTATGCGTTTGTTCGCTCGTTTCATGTCAAAAGACTCGGCTAGATTCTTCGTAAAGAATGATTGTAAATACTAAATTATTCAAATGCATACCAAAATTTGTATTCATTTTAAAATATTTCTCCAAAATCGTTGTGTGCACCTAAAATTTATGTTTCATGCATTTGTTCGCTCGTTTCATTCAAAAATAACTCTTACATATTTATTCGTAAAGAATGATCGTAAATACTAAATTATTCAAATGCAAACAATAATTTGTATTCATTTTAAAATATTTCCCCAAAATCGTTGTGTGCCCCTAAAACTCATGTTTGATGCGTTTGTTCGCTCGTTTCATGCTAAAAGACTCGGCTAGATTTTTTTTGAAGAATGATAGTAAATACTAAATTATTCAAATGCATACCAAAATTTGTATTCATTTTAATATATTTCTCCAAAATCGTTGTGTGCACCTAAAATTCATGTTTCGTGCGTTTGTTCGCTCGTTTCATTCAAAAATAACTCTTACATATTTTTTCGCAAAGAATGATCGTAAATACTAAATTATTCAAATGCAAACAATAATTTGTATTCATTTTAAAATACTTCCCCAAAATCTTTGTGTGCCCCTAAGACTCATGTTTTATGCGTTTGTTCGCTCGTTTCGTGCTAAAGGACTCGGCTAGATTTTTTGTGAAGAATGATAGTAAACACTAAATTCTTCAAATGCAAACAATAATTTGCATTCATTTTAAAATATTTTCCCAAAATCTTTGTGTGCCCCTAAAACTCATGTTTTTTGGGTTTGTTCGCTCGTTTCATGCTAAAAGACTCGGCTAGATGTTTTGTGAAGAATGATACTAAATACTAAATTATTCAAATGCAAACAATAATTTGTACTCATTTTTAAAATATTTCCCCAAAATCATTGTGTGCCCCTAAAACTCATGTTTTATGCGTTTGTTCGCTCGTTTCATTCTAAAAGACACGGCCAGATTTTTTGTGAAGAATGATAGTAAATACTAAATTATTCAAATGCTAACCAAAATTTGTAGTCATTTTAAAATATTTCTCCACAATCTTTGTGTGCACCTAAAATTCATGTTTCGTGCATTTGTTCGCTCGTTTCATTCAAAAATAATTCTTACATATTTATTCGTAAAGGCTGATCGTAAATACTAAAATATTCAAATTCAAACAATAATTTGTATTCATTTTAAAATATTTCCCCAAAATCTGTGTGTTCCCCTAAAACTTATGTTTTATGCGTTTGTTCGCTCGTTTCATGTCAAAAGACTCGGCTACATTTTTTGTGAAGAATGATAGTAAATACTAAATTATTCAAATGCAAACAATAATTTGCATTCATTTTAAAATATTTTCCCAAAATCTTTGTGTGCCCCTAAAACTCATGTTTTTTGGGTTTGTTCGCTCGTTTCATGCTAAAAGACTCGGCTAGATGTTTTGTGAAGAATGATACTAAATACTAAATTATTCAAATTCAAACAATAATTTGTACTCATTTTTAAAATATTTCCCCAAAATCATTGTGTGCCCCTAAAACTCATGTTTTATGCGTTTGTTCGCTCGTTTCATTCTAAAAGACTCGGCCAGATTTTTTGTGAAGAATGATAGTAAATACTAAATTATTCAAATGCTAACCAAAATTTGTAGTCATTTTAAAATATTTCTCCACAATCCTTGTGTGCACCTAAAATTCATGTTTCGTGCATTTGTTCGCTCGTTTCATTCAAAAATTACTCTTACATATTTATTCGTAAAGGCTGATCGTAAATACTAAAATATTCAAATTCAAACAATAATTTGTATTCATTTTAAAATATTTCCCCAAAATCTGTGTGTTCCCCTAAAACTTATGTTTTATGCGTTTGTTCGCTCGTTTCATGTCAAAAGACTCGGCTAGATTCTTCGTAAAGAATGATTGAAAATACTAAATTATTCAAATGCATACCAAAATTTGTATTCATTTTAAAATATTTCTCCAAAATCGTTGTGTGCACCTAAAATTTATGTTTCATGCATTTGTTCGCTCGTTTCATTCAAAAATAACTCTTACATATTTATTCGTAAAGAATGATCGTAAATACTAAATTATTCAAATGCAAACAATAATTTGTATTCATTTTAAAATATTTCCCCAAAATCGTTGTGTGCCCCTAAAACTCATGTTTGATGCGTTTGTTCGCTCGTTTCATGCTAAAAGACTCGGCTAGATTTTTTTTGAAGAATGATAGTAAATACTAAATTATTCAAATGCATACCAAAATTTGTATTCATTTTAATATATTTCTCCAAAATCGTTGTGTGCACCTAAATTTCATGTTTCGTGCGTTTGTTCGCTCGTTTCATTCAAAAATAACTCTTACATATTTTTTCGCAAAGAATGATCGTAAATACTAAATTATTCAAATGCAAACAATAATTTGTATTCATTTTAAAATACTTCCCCAAAATCTTTGTGTGCCTCTAAGACTCATGTTTTATGCGTTTGTTCGCTCGTTTCGTGCTAAAGGACTCGGCTAGATTTTTTGTGAAGAATGATAGTAAACACTAAATTCTTCAAATGCAAACAATAATTTGCATTCATTTTAAAATATTTTCCCAAAATCTTTGTGTGCCCCTAAAACTCATGTTTTTTGCGTTTGTTCGCTCGTTTCATGCTAAAAGACTCGGCTAGATGTTTTGTGAAGAATGATACTAAATACTAAATTATTCAAATGCAAGCAATAATTTGTACTCATTTTTAAAATATTTCCCCAAAATCATTGTGTGCCCCTAAAACTCATGTTTTATGCGTTTGTTCGCTCGTTTCATTCTAAAAGACTCGGCTAGATTTTTTTTGAAGAATGATAGTAAATACTAAATTATTCAAATGCAAACAATAATTTGTATTCATTTTAAAATATTTTCCCAAAATCTTTGTGTGCCCCTAAAACTCATGTTTTTTGCGTTCTTTCGCTCGTTTCATGTTAACAGACTCGGCTAGATGTTTTGTAAAGAATGATAGTAAATACTAAATTATTCAAATGGAAACCAAAATTTGTATTCATTTTAAAATATTTCTCCAAAATCTTTGTGTGCACCTAAAATTCATTTTTCGTGCTCGTTTCATTCAAAAATAACTCTTACATATTTTTTCGCAAAGAATGATCGTAAATACTAAATTATTCAAATGCAAACAATAATTTGTATTCATTTTAAAATACTTCCCCAAAATCTTTGTGTGCCCCTAAGACTCATGTTTTATGCGTTTGTTTGCTCGTTTCGTGCTAAAAGACTCGGCTAGATTTTTTGTGAAGAATGATAGTAAACACTAAATTCTTCAAATGCAAACAATAATTTGCATTCATTTTAAAATATTTTCCCAAAATCTTTGTGTGCCCCTAAAACTCATGGTTTTTGGGTATGTTCGCTCGTTTCATGCTAAAAGACTCGGCTAGATGTTTTGTGAAGAATGATACTAAATACTAAATTATTCAAATGCAAACAATAATTTGTACTCATTTTTAAAATATTTCCCCAAAATCATTGTGTGCCCCTAAAACTCATGTTTTATGCGTTTGTTCGCTCGTTTCATTCTAAAAGACTCGGCCAGATTTTTTGTGAAGAATGATAGTAAATACTAAATTATTCAAATGCTAACCAAAATTTGTAGTCATTTTAAAATATTTCTCCACAATCTTTGTGTGCACCTAAAATTCATGTTTCGTGCATTTGTTCGCTCGTTTCATTCAAAAATAATTCTTACATATTTATTCGTAAAGGCTGATCGTAAATACTAAAATATTCAAATTCAAACAATAATTTGTATTCATTTTAAAATATTTCCCCAAAATCTGTGTGTTCCCCTAAAACTTATGTTTTATGCGTTTGTTCGCTCGTTTCATGTCAAAAGACTCGGCTAGATTCTTCGTAAAGAATGATTGTAAATACTAAATTATTCAAATGCATACCAAAATTTGTATTCATTTTAAAATATTTCTCCAAAATCGTTGTGTGCACCTAAAATTTATGTTTCATGCATTTGTTCGCTCGTTTCATTCAAAAATAACTCTTACATATTTATTCGTAAAGAATGATCGTAAATACTAAATTATTCAAATGCAAACAATAATTTGTATTCATTTTAAAATATTTCCCCAAAATCGTTGTGTGCCCCTAAAACTCATGTTTGATGCGTTTGTTCGCTCGTTTCATGCTAAAAGACTCGGCTAGATTTTTTTTGAAGAATGATAGTAAATACTAAATTATTCAAATGCATACCAAAATTTGTATTCATTTTAATATATTTCTCCAAAATCGTTGTGTGCACCTAAAATTCATGTTTCGTGCGTTTGTTCGCTCGTTTCATTCAAAAATAACTCTTACATATTTTTTCGCAAAGAATGATCGTAAATACTAAATTATTCAAATGCAAACAATAATTTGTATTCATTTTAAAATACTTCCCCAAAATCTTTGTGTGCCCCTAAGACTCATGTTTTATGCGTTTGTTCGCTCGTTTCGTGCTAAAGGACTCGGCTAGATTTTTTGTGAAGAATGATAGTAAACACTAAATTCTTCAAATGCAAACAATAATTTGCATTCATTTTAAAATATTTTCCCAAAATCTTTGTGTGCCCCTAAAACTCATGTTTTTTGCGTTTGTTCGCTCGTTTCATGCTAAAAGACTCGGCTAGATGTTTTGTGAAGAATGATACTAAATACTAAATTATTCAAATGCAAGCAATAATTTGTACTCATTTTTAAAATATTTCCCCAAAATCATTGTGTGCCCCTAAAACTCATGTTTTATGCGTTTGTTCGCTCGTTTCATTCTAAAAGACTCGGCTAGATTTTTTTTGAAGAATGATAGTAAATACTAAATTATTCAAATGCAAACAATAATTTGTATTCATTTTAAAATATTTTCCCAAAATCTTTGTCTGCCCCTAAAACTCATGTTTTTTGCGTTCTTTCGCTCGTTTCATGTTAACAGACTCGGCTAGATGTTTTGTAAAGAATGATAGTAAATACTAAATTATTCAAATGGAAACCAAAATTTGTATTCATTTTAAAATATTTCTCCAAAATCTTTGTGTGCACCTAAAATTCATGTTTCGTGCTCGTTTCATTCAAAAATAACTCTTACATATTTTTTCGCAAAGAATGATCGTAAATACTAAATTATTCAAATGCAAACAATAATTTGTATTCATTTTAAAATACTTCCCCAAAATCTTTGTGTGACCCTAAGACTCATGTTTTATGCGTTTGTTCGCTCGTTTCGTGCTAAAAGACTCGGCTAGATTTTTTGTGAAGAATGATAGTAAACACTAAATTCTTCAAATGCAAACAATAATTTGCATTCATTTTAAAATATTTTCCCAAAATCTTTGTGTGCCCCTAAAACTCATGTTTTTTGGGTTTGTTCGCTCGTTTCATGCTAAAAGACTCGGCTAGATGTTTTGTGAAGAATGATACTAAATACTAAATTATTCAAATTCAAACAATAATTTGTACTCATTTTTAAAATATTTCCCCAAAATCATTGTGTGCCCCTAAAACTCATGTTTTATGCGTTTGTTCGCTCGTTTCATTCTAAAAGACTCGGCCAGATTTTTTGTGAAGAATGATAGTAAATACTAAATTATTCAAATGCTAACCAAAATTTGTAGTCATTTTAAAATATTTCTCCACAATCTTTGTGTGCACCTAAAATTCATGTTTCGTGCATTTGTTCGCTCGTTTCATTCAAAAATAATTCTTACATATTTATTCGTAAAGGCTGATCGTAAATACTAAAATATTCAAATTCAAACAATAATTTGTATTCATTTTAAAATATTTCCCCAAAATCTGTGTGTTCCCCTAAAACTTATGTTTTATGCGTTTGTTCGCTCGTTTCATGTCAAAAGACTCGGCTAGATTCTTCGTAAAGAATGATTGTAAATACTAAATTATTCAAATGCATACCAAAATTTGTATTCATTTTAAAATATTTCTCCAAAATCGTTGTGTGCACCTAAAATTTATGTTTCATGCATTTGTTCGCTCGTTTCATTCAAAAATAACTCTTACATATTTATTCGTAAAGAATGATCGTAAATACTAAATTATTCAAATGCAAACAATAATTTGTATTCATTTTAAAATATTTCCCCAAAATCGTTGTGTGCCCCTAAAACTCATGTTTGATGCGTTTGTTCGCTCGTTTCATGCTAAAAGACTCGGCTAGATTTTTTTTGAAGAATGATAGTAAATACTAAATTATTCAAATGCATACCAAAATTTGTATTCATTTTAATATATTTCTCCAAAATCGTTGTGTGCACCTAAAATTCATGTTTCGTGCGTTTGTTCGCTCGTTTCATTCAAAAATTCAAATGGAAACCAAAATTTGTATTCATTTTAAAATATTTCTCCAAAATCTTTGTGTGCACCTAAAATTCATGTTTCGTGCATTTGTTCGCTCGTTTCATTGAAAAATAACTCTTACATATTTATTCGTAAAGGCTGATCGTAAATACTAAAATATTCAAATGCAAACAATAATTTGTATTCATTTTAAAATATTTCCCCAAAATATTTGTGTTCCCCTAAAACTTATGTTTTATGCGTTTGTTCGCTTGTTCCATGTTAAAAGACTCGGCTAGATTCTTCGTAAAGAATGATAGTAAATACTAAATTATTCTAATGCAGACCAAAATTTGTATTCATTTTAAAATATTTCTCCAAAATCTTTGTGTGCACCTAAAATTCATGTTTCGTGCGTTTGTTCGCTCGTTTCATTCAAAAATAACTCTTACATATTTCTTCGTAAAGAATGATACTAAATACTAAATTATTCAAATGCAAACAATAATTTGTACTCATTTTAAAATATTTCCCCAAAATCATTGTGTGCCCCTAAAACTCATGTTTTATGCGTTTGTTCGCTCGTTTCATTCTAAAAGACTCGGCTAGACTTTTTGTGAAGAATGATAGTAAATACTAAATTATTCAAATGCTAACCAAAATTTGTAGTCATTTTAAAATATTTCTCCACAATCTTTGTGTGCACCTAAAATTCATGTTTCGTGCGTTTCTTCGCTCGTTTTATTCAAAAATAACTCTTACATATTTTTCCGTAAATAATGATCGTGAATACTAAATTATTCAAATGCAAACAATAATTTGTATTCATTTTAAAATATTTTCCCAAAATCTTTGTGTGCCCCTAAAACTCATGTTTTTTGCGTTTGTTCGCTCGTTTCATGCTAAAAGACTCGGCTAGATGTTTTGTAAAGAATGATACTAAATTCTAAATTATTCAAATGGAAACCAAAATTTGTATTCATTTTAAAATATTTCTCCAAAATCTTTGTGTGCACCTAAAATTCATGTTTCGTGCATTTGTTCGCTCGTTTCATTCAAAAATGACTCTTACATATTTATTTGTAAAGGCTGATCGTAACTACTAAAATATTCAAATGCAAACAATAATTTGTATTCATTTTAAAATATTTCCCCAAAATCTTTGTGTTCCCCTAAAACTTATGTTTTATGCGTTTGTTCGCTCGTTTCATGTTAAAAGACTCGGCTAGATTCTTCGTAAAGAATGATAGTAAATACTAAATTATTCAAATGCATACCAAAATTTGTATTCATTTTAAAATATTTCTCCAAAATCGTTGTGTGCACCTAAAATTCATGTTTCATGCATTTGTTCGCTCGTTTCATTCAAAAATAACTCTTACATATTTATTCGTAAAGAATGATCGTAAATACAAAATTACTCAAATGCAAACAATAATTTGTATTCATTTTAAAATATTTCCCCAAAATCGTTGTGTGCCCCTAAAACTCATGTTTGATGCGTTTGTTCGCTCGTTTCATGCTAAAAGACTCGGCTAGATTTTTTTTGAAGAATGATAGTAAATACTAAATTATTCAAATGCATACCAAAATATGTATTCATTTTAAAATATTTCTCCAAAATCGTTGTGTGCACCTAAAATTCATGTTTCGTGCGTTTGTTCGCTCGTTTCATTCAAAAATAACTCTTACATATTTCTTCGCAAAGAATGATCGTAAATACTACATTATTCAAATGCAAACAATAATTTGTATTCATTTTAAATTACTTCCCCAAAATCTTTGTGTGCCCCTAAGACTCATGTTTTATGCGTTTGTTCGCTCGTTTCGTGCTAAAAGACTCGGCTAGATTTTTTGTGAAGAATGATCGTAAATACTAAATTATTCAAATGCTAACCGAAAATTGTATTCATTTTAAGATATTTCTCCACAATCTTTGTGTGCACCTAAAATTCATGTTTCGTGCGTTTCTTCGCTCATTTCATTCAAAAATAACTCTTACATATTTATTCGTAAAGAATGATCGTGAATACTAAATGATTCAAATGCAAACAATAATTTGTTTTCCTTTTAAAATATTTTCCCAAAATCTTTGTGTCCCCCTAAAACTCATGTTTTTTGCGTTTGTTCGCTCGTTTCATGCTAAAAGACTCGGCTAGATTTTTCGTAAAGAATGATAGTAAATACAAAATTAATCAAATGCTAACCAAAATTAGTATTCATTTTAAAATATTTCTCCGCAATCTTTGTGTGCACCAAAAATTCATGTTTCGTGCATTTGTTCGCTCGTTTCATTCAGAAATAATTCTTACATATTTTTGCGTAAAGAATGATCGTAAATACGAAATTATTCAAATGCAAACAATAATTTGTATTCATTTTAAAATATTTCCCCAAAATCTTTGTGTGCCCCTAAGACTCATGTTTTATTCGTTTGTTCGCTCATTCATGCTAAAAGACTCGGTTAGATTTTTTTTGAAGAATGATAGTAAATACTAAATTATTCAAATGCAAACCAAAATTTGTATTCATTTCAAAATATTTCTCCACAAACTTTGTGTACTCCTAAAATTCGTGTTTCATGCGTTTGTTCGGTTGTTTCATGCTAAAAAACTCGGCAAGATTTTTCGTAAAGAATGATAGTAAATACTAAATTATTCAAATGCAAACAACAATTTGTATTCATTTTAAAATATTTCTCCACAATCTTTATTTGGAATTCAAACTCATGTTTCACGCGTTTGTTTGCTCGTTTCATTCAAAATAAACTCGGACAGATATTTCGTAAACAATGTTAGTAAGTACTAAATTATTGAAATGCAAACCAAAATTTACATTCATTTTAAAATATTTCCCCAAAATCTTTGTGTGCCCCTAAAACTCATGTTTTATGCGTTTGTTCGCTCGTTTCATGCTAAAAGACTCGGCTAGATTTTTTGTGAATAATTTAGTATTTACTATCATTCTTCACAAAAAAATATGTAAGGGTTATTTTTGAATGAAACGAGCGAACAAACGCACGAAATATGCGTTTCAGGTGCAAACGAAGATTGTGGAGAAATATTTTAAATTGAATATAATTTTTTATTTGCATTTGAATAATTTAGTATTTACTATCATTCTTCAAAAAAAATCTAGCCGAGTCTTTTAGTATGAAATGACCGAACAAACGCATAAACCGTGAGCTTTAGGGGCACAAAAAGATTGTGGAGAAATATTTTAAAATGAATACAAATTTTGGTTTTCATTTGAATAATTTAGTATTACTATCATTCTATACGAAAAATCTAGCCGAGTCTTTTAGCTTGAAACGAGCGAACAAACGCATGAAACCTGAATTTGAGGGGCTCAAAAAGATTGTGGAGAAATATTTTAAAATGAATACAAATTTTGGTTTTCCTTTGAATAATTTAGTATTTACTATCATTCTTTACAAAAAAAATATGTAAGGGTTATTCATGAATGAAACGAGCGAACAAACGTACGAAACATAAGTTTTAGGTGCAAACGAAGGTTGTGGAGAAATATTTTAAATTGAATACAAATTGTTGTTTGCATTTGAATAATGTAGTATTTACTATCATTCTTTATGAAAAATCTAGCCGAGTTTTTTAGCATGAAACAAGCGAACAAACGCATGAAACACAAATTTTAGGGGCACATAAAGATTGTGGAGAAATATTTTAAAATCAATACAATTTTGGTTTTCATTTGAATAATTTAGTACTTACTATCATTCTTTACAAAAAAAATATGTAAGGGTTATTCATGAATGAAACGAGCGATTAAACGTACGAAACATAAGTTTTAGCTGCAAACGAAGATTGTGGAGAAATATTTTAAATTGAATACATATTGTTGTTTGGATTTGAATAATGTAGTATTTACTATCATTCTTTATGAAAAATCTAGCCGAGTTTTTTAGCATGAAACAAGCGAACAAACGCATGAAACACGAATTTTAGGGGCACATAAAGATTGTGGAGAAATATTTTAAAATGAATACAAATTTTGGTTTTCATTTGAATAATTTAGTATTTACTATCATTCTTTACGAAAAATATAGCCGAGTCTTTTAGCTTGAAACGACCGAACAAACGCATGAAACCTGAATTTGAGGGGCTCAAAAAGATTGTGCAGACATATTTTAAAATGAATACAAATTTTGGTTTTCATTTGAATAATTTAGTATTTACTATCATTCTTTACAAAAAAAATATGTAAGGGTTATTCATCAATGAAACGAGCGAACAAACGTACGAAACATAAGTTTTAGGTGCAAACGAAGATTGTGGAGAAATATTTTAAATTGAATACAAATTGTTGTTTGCATTTGAATAATTTAGTATTTACTATCATTCTTTACGAAAAATCTAGCCGAGTTTTTTGGCATGAAACAAGCGAACAAACGCATGAAACACGAATTTTAGGGGCACATAAAGATTGTGGACAAATATTTTAAAACGAATACAAAGTTCGGTCTGCATTCGAATAATTTAGTATTTACTATCATTCTTCAAAAAAATCGAGCCGAGTCCTTTAGCATGAAATGAGCGAACACACGCATAAGACATGAGCTTTAGGGGCACACAAAGATTGTGGAGAAATATTTTAAAATGAATACAAATTTCGGTTTGCACTTGAATAATTTAGCATTTACTATCATTTTTCAAAAACAATCCAGCCGAGTCTTTTAGCATGAAATGAGCGACCAAACGCATAAAACATGAGCTTTAGGCGCATACAAAGATTGTGGATAAATATTTTAAAATGAATACAAATTTTGGTTTTCATTTGAATAGTATTTACTATCATTCTTTACGAAAAATCTAGCCGAGTCTTTTAGCTTGAAACGAGCGAACAAACGCATGAAACATGAATTTGAGCGGCTCAAAAAGATTGTGCAGAAATATTTTAAAATGAATACAAATTTTGGTTTTCATTTGAATAATTTAGTATTTACTATCATTCTTTACAAAAAAAATATGTAAGGGTTATTCATGAATGAAACGAGCGAACAAACGTACGAAACATAAGTTTTAGGTGCAAACGAAGATTGTGGAGAAATATTTTAAATTGAATACAAATTGTTGTTTGCATTTGAATAATTTAGTATTTACTATCATTCTTTATGAAAAATCTAGCCGAGTTTTTTAGCATGAAACAAGCGAACAAACGCATGAAACACGAATTTTAGGGGCACATAAAGATTGTTGAGAAATATTTTAAAATCAATACAAATTTTGGTTTTCACTTGAATTATTTAGTATTTACTATCATTCTTCACAAAACAAATCTGTAAGGGTTATTTTTCAATGAAACGAGCGAACAAACGCACGAAACATGCGTTTCAGGTGCAAACGAAGATTGTGGTGAAATATTTTAAATTGAATATAAATTTTTATTTGCATTTGAATAATTTAGTATTTACTATCATTATTTACGAAAAATCTAGCCGAGTTTTTTAGCATGAAACAAGCGAACAAACGCATGAAACACGGATTTTAGGGGCACACAAAGATTGTGGAGAAATATTTTAAAATGAATACAAATTTTGGTTTGCACTTGAATAATTTAGTATTTAATATCATTCTTCAAAAAAAATCAAGCCGAGTCTTTTAGCATGAAATGAGCGAACAAACGCATAAAACATGAGCTTCAGGGGCACACAAAGATTGTGGAGAAATATTTTAAAATGAATACAAATTTTGGTTTTCATTTGATTAATTTAGTATTTACTATCAATTTTTAGGAAAAATCTAGCCGAGTCTTTTAGCATGAAACGAGCGAACAAACGCATGAAACATGAATTTGAGCGGCTCAAAAAGATTGTGCAGAAATATTTTAAAATGAATACAAATTTTGGTTTTCATTTGAATAATTTAGTATTTACTATCATTCTTTACAAACAAAATATGTAAGGGTTATTCATGAATGAAACGAGCGAACAAACGTACGAAACATAAGTTTTAGGTGCAAACGGAGATTGTGGAGAAATATTTTAAATTGAATACAAATTGTTGTTTGCATTTTAATAATTTAGTATTTATTTTCATTCTTTACGAAAAATCTAACCGAGTTTTTTAGCATGAAACAAGTGAACAAACGCATGAAACACGAATTTTAGGGGCACATAAAGATTGTGGAGAAATATTTTAAAATCAATACAAATTTTGGTTTTCACTTGAATTATTTAGTATTTACTATCATTCTTCACAAAAAAAATCTGTAAGGGTTATTTTTGAATGAAACGAGCGAACAAACGCACGAAACATGCGTTTCAGGTCCAAACGAAGATTGTGATGAAATATTTTAAATTGAGTATAAATTTTTATTTGCATTTGAATAATTTAGTATTTACTATCATTATTTACGAAAAATCTAGCCGAGTTTTTTAGCATGAAAAAAGCGAACAAACGCATGAAACACGAATTTTAGGGGCACACAAAGATTGTGTAGAAATATTTTAAAATGAATACAAATTTTGGTTTGCACTTGAATAATTTAGTACTTAATATCATTCTTCAAAAAAAATCAAGCCGAGTCTTTTAGCATGAAATGAGCGAACAAACGCATAAAACATGAGCTTTAGGGGCACACAAAGATTGTGGAGAAATATTTTAAAATGAATACTAATTTTAGTTTTCATTTGATTAATTTAGTATTTACTATCAATTTTTACGAAAAATCTAGCCAAGTCTTTTAGCGTGAAACAAGCGAAAAAACGCATGAAACACGAGTTTTAGGGGCTCAATAAGATTGTGGAGAAATATTTTAAAATAAATACAAATTTTGGTTTTCATTTGAATAATTTATTATTTACTATCATTCTTTACAAAAAAAATATGTAAGGGTTATTCATGAATGAAACGAGCGAACAAACGTACGAAACATAAGTTTTAGGTGCAAACGAAGATTGTGGAGAAATATTTTAAATTGCATACAAATTGTTGTTTGCATTTGAATAATTTAGTATTTATTATCATTCTTTACGAAAAATCTAGCCGAGTTTTTTAGCATGAAACAAGAGAACAAACGCATGAAACACGAATTTTAGGGGCACATAAAGATTGTCGAGAAATATTTTAAAATCAATACAAATTTGGTTTTCACTTGAATTATTTAGTATTTACTATCATTCTTCACAAAAAAAATCTGTAAGGGTTATTTTTGAATGAAACGAGCGAACAAACGCACGAAACATGCGTTTCAGGTGCAAACGAAGATTGTGGTGAAATATTTTAAATTGAATATAAATTTTTATTTGCATTTGAATAATTTAGTATTTACTATCATTATTTACGAAAAATCTAGCCGAGTTTTTTAGCATGAAAGAAACGAACAAACGCATGAAACACGAATTTTAGGGGCACACAAAGATTGTGGAGAAATATTTTAAAATGAATACAAATTTTGGTTTGCACTTGAATAATTTAGTATTTAATATCATTCTTCAAAAAAAATCAAGCCGAGTCTTTTAGCATGAAATGAGCGAACAAACGCATAAAACATGAGCTTTAGGCGCACACAAAGTTTGTGGAGAAATATTTTAAAATGAATACAAATTTTGGTTTTCATTTGATTAATTTAGTATTTACTATCAATTTTTACGAAAAATCTAGCCGAGTCTTTTAGCATGAAACGAGCGAACAAACGCATGAAACATGAGTTTTAGGGGCTCAAAAAGATTGTGGAGAAATATTTTAAAATAAATACAAATTTTGGTTTTCATTTGAATAATTTATTATTTACTATCATTCTTTACAAAAAAAATATGTAAGGGTTATTCATGAATGAAACGAGCGAACAAACGTACGAAACATAAGTTTTAGGTGCAAACGAAGATTGTGGAGAAATATTTTAAATTGAATACAAATCGTTGTTTGCATTTGAATAATTTAGTATTTACTATCATTCTTTACGAAAAATCTAGCCGAGTTTTTTAGCATGAAACAAGCGAACAAACGCATGAAACACGAATTTTAGGGGCACATAAAGATCATGGAGAAATATTTTAAAACGAATACAAAGTTTGGTTTGCATTTGAATAATTTAGTATTTACTATCATTCTTAAAAAAAAATCTAGCCGAGCCTTTTAGCTTGAAACGAGCGAACAAACGCATGAAACATGAATTTGAGGGGCTCAAAAAGATTGTGCAGAAATATTTTAAAATGAATACAAATTTTGGTTTTCATTTGAATAATTTAGTATTTACTATCATTCTTTACAAAAAAAATATGTAAGGGTTATTCATGAATGAAACGAGCGAACAAACGTACGAAACATAAGTTTTAGGTGCAAACGAAGATTGTGGAGAAATATTTTAAATTGAATACAAATTGTTGTTTGCATTTGAATAATTTAGTTTTTACTATCATTCTTTATGAAAAATCTAGCCGAGTTTTTTAGCATGAAACAAGCGAACAAACGCATGAAACACGAATTTTAGGGGCACATAAAGATTGTGGAGAAATATTTTAAAATCAATACAAATTTTGGTTTTCACTTGAATAATTTAGTATTTACTATCATTCTTCACAAAAAAAATCTGTAAGGGTTATTTTTGAATGAAACGAGTGAACAAACGCACGAAACATGCGTTTCAGGTGCAAACGAAGATTGTGGTGAAATATTTTAAATTGAATATAAATTTTTATTTGCATTTGAATAATTTAGTATTTACTATCATTATTTACGAAAAATCTAGCCTCGTTTTTTAGCATGAAACAAGCGAACAAACGCATGAAACACGAATTTTAGGGGCACACAAAGATTGTGGAGAAATATTTTAAAATGAATACAAATTTTGGTTTGCACTTGAATAATTTAGTATTTAATATCATTCTTCAAAAAAAATCAAGCCGAGTCTTTTAGCATGAAATGTGCGAACAAACGCATAAAACATGAGCTTTAGGGGCACACAAAGTTTGTGGTGAAATATTTTAAAATGAATACAAATTTTGGTTTTCATTTGATTAATTTAGTATTTACTATCAATTTTTACGAAAAATCTAGCCGAGTCTTTTAGCATGAAACGAGCGAACAAACGCATGAAACATGAGTTTTAGGGGCTCAAAAAGATTGTGGAGAAATATTTTAAAATAAATACAAATTTTGGTTTTCATTTGAATAATTTATTATTTACTATCATTCTTTAAAAAAAAAATATGTAAGGGTTATTCATGAATGAAACGAGCGAACAAACGTACGAAACATAAGTTTTAGGTGCAAACGAAGATTGTGGAGAAATATTTTAAATTGAATACAAATCGTTGTTTGCATTTGAATAATTTAGTATTTACTATCATTCTTTACGAAAAATCTAGCCGAGTTTTTTAGCATGAAACAAGCGAACAAACGCATGAAACACGAATTTTAGGGGCACATAAAAGATCATGGAGAAATATTTTAAAACGAATACAAAGTTTGGTTTGCATTTAAATAATTTAGTATTTACTATCATTTCTTCAAAAAAAATATAGCCGAGCCTTTTAGCATCAAACGAGCGAACAAACGCATGAAACATGAATTTGAGGGGGTTAAAAAGATTGTGCAGAAATATTTTAAAATGAATACAAATTTTGGTTTTCATTTGAATAATTTAGTATTTACTATCATTCTTTACAAAAAAAATATGTAAGGGTTATTCATGAATGAAACGAGCGAACAAACGTACGAAACATATGTTTTAGGTGCAAACGAAGATTGTGGAGAAATATTTTAAATTGAATACAAATTGTTGTTTGCATTTGAATAATTTAGTATTTACTATCATTCTTTATGAAAAATCTAGCCGAGTTTTTTAGCATGAAACAAGCGAACAAACGCATGAAACACGAATTTTAGGGGCACATAAAGATTGTGGAGAAATATTTTAAAATCAATACAAATTTTGGTTTTCACTTGAATAATTTAGTATTTACTATCATTCTTCACAAAAAAAATCTGTAAGGGTTATTTTTGAATGAAACGAGCGAACAATCGCACGAAACATGCGTTTCAGGTGCAAACGAAGATTGTGGTCAAATATTTTAAATTGAATATTAATTTTTATTTGCATTTGAATAATTTAGTATTTACTATCATTATTTACGAAAAATCTAGCCGAGTTTTTTAGCATGAAACAAGCGAACAAACGCATGAAACACGAATTTTAGGGGCACACAAAGATTGTGGAGAAATATTTTAAAATGAATACAAATTTTGGTTTGCACTTGAATAATTTAATATTTAATATCATTCTTCAAAAAAAATCAAGCCGAGTCTTTTAGCATGAAATGAGCGAACAAACGCATAAAACATGAGTTTTAGGGGCACACAAAGTTTGTGGAGAAATATTTTAAAATGAATACAAATTTTGGTTTTCATTTGATTAATTTAGTATTTACTATCAATTTTTACGAAAAATCTAGCCGAGTCTTTTAGCATGAAACGAGCGAACAAACGCATGAAACACGAGTTTTAGGGGCTCAAAAAGATTGTGGAGAAATATTTTAAAATAAATACAAATTTTGGTTTTCATTTGAATAATTTATTATTTACTATCATTCTTTACAAAAAAAATATGTAAGGGTTATTCATGAATGAAACGAGCGAACAAACGTACGAAACATAAGTTTTAGGTGCAAACGAAGATTGTGGATAAATATTTTAAATTGAATACAAATCGTTGTTTGCATTTGAATAATTTAGTATTTACTATCATTCTTTACGAAAAATCTAGCCGAGTTTTTTAGCATGAAACAAGCGAACAAACGCATGAAACACGAATTTTAGGGGCACATAAAGATCATGGAGAAATATTTTAAAACGAATACAAAGTTTGGTTTGCATTTGAATAATTTAGTATTTACTATCATTCTTCAAAAAGAATCTAGCCGAGCCTTTTAGCTTGAAACGAGCGAACAAACGCATGAAACATGAATTTGAGGGGCTCAAAAAGATTGTGCAGAAATATTTTAAAATGAATACATATTTTGGTTTTCATTTGAATAATTTAGTATTTACTATCATTCTTTACAAAAAAAATATGTAAGGGTTATTCATGAATGAAACGAGCGAACAAACGTACGAAACATATGTTTTAGGTGCAAACGAAGATTGTGGAGAAATATTTTAAATTGAATACAAATTGTTGTTTGCATTTGAATAATTTAGTATTTACTATCATTCTTTATGAAAAATCTAGCCGAGTTTTTTAGCATGAAACAAGCGAACAAACGCATGAAACACGAATTTTAGGGGCACATAAAGATTGTGGAGAAATATTTTAAAATCAATACAAATTTTGGTTTTCACTTGAATAATTTAGTATTTACTATCATTCTTCACAAAAAAAATCTGTAAGGGTTATTTTTGAATGAAACGAGCGAACAAACGCACGAAACATGCGTTTCAGGTGCAAACGAAGATTGTGGTCAAATATTTTAAATTGAATATTAATTTTTATTTGCATTTGAATAATTTAGTATTTACTATCATTATTTACGAAAAATCTAGCCGAGTTTTTTAGCATGAAACAAGCGAACAAACGCATGAAACACGAATTTTAGGGGCACACAAAGATTGTGGAGAAATATTTTAAAATGAATACAAATTTTGGTTTGCACTTGAATAATTTAGTATTTAATATCATTCTTCAAAAAAAATCAAGCCGAGTCTTTTAGCATGAAATGAGGGAACAAACGCATAAAACATGAGCTTTAGGGGCACACAAAGTTTGTGGAGAAATATTTTAAAATGAATACAAATTTTGGTTTTCATTTGATTAATTTAGTATTTACTATCAATTTTTACGAAAAATCTAGCCGAGTCTTTTAGCATGAAACGAGCGAACAAACGCATGAAACATGAGTTTTAGGGGCTCAAAAAGATTGTGGAGAAATATTTTAAAATAAATACAAATTTTGGTTTTCATTTGAATAATTTATTATTTACTATCATTCTTTACAAAAAAAATATGTAAGGGTTATTCATGAATGAAACGAGCGAACAAACGTACGAAACATAAGTTTTAGGTGCAAACGAAGATTGTGGATAAATATTTTAAATTGAATACAAATCGTTGTTTGCATTTGAATAATTTAGTATTTACTATCATTCTTTACGAAAAATCTAGCCGAGTTTTTTAGCATGAAACAAGCGAACAAACGCATGAAACACGAATTTTAGGGGCACATAAAGATCATGGAGAAATATTTTAAAACGAATACAAAGTTTGGTTTGCATTTGAATAATTTAGTATTTACTATCATTCTTCAAAAAGAATCTAGCCGAGCCTTTTAGCTTGAAACGAGCGAACAAACGCATGAAACATGAATTTGAGGGGCTCAAAAAGATTGTGCAGAAATATTTTAAAATGAATACATATTTTGGTTTTCATTTGAATAATTTAGTATTTACTATCATTCTTTACAAAAAAAATATGTAAGGGTTATTCATGAATGAAACGAGCGAACAAACGTACGAAACATATGTTTTAGGTGCAAACGAAGATTGTGGAGAAATATTTTAAATTGAATACAAATTGTTGTTTGCATTTGAATAATTTAGTATTTACTATCATTCTTTATGAAAAATCTAGCCGAGTTTTTTAGCATGAAACAAGCGAACAAACGCATGAAACACGAATTTTAGGGGCACATAAAGATTGTGGAGAAATATTTTAAAATCAATACAAATTTTGGTTTTCACTTGAATAATTTAGTATTTACTATCATTCTTCACAAAAAAAATCTGTAAGGGTTATTTTTGAATGAAACGAGCGAACAAACGCACGAAACATGCGTTTCAGGTGCAAACGAAGATTGTGGTCAAATATTTTAAATTGAATATTAATTTTTATTTGCATTTGAATAATTTAGTATTTACTATCATTATTTACGAAAAATCTAGCCGAGTTTTTTAGCATGAAACAAGCGAACAAACGCATGAAACACGAATTTTAGGGGCACACAAAGATTGTGGAGAAATATTTTAAAATGAATACAAATTTTGGTTTGCACTTGAATAATTTAGTATTTAATATCATTCTTCAAAAAAAATCAAGCCGAGTCTTTTAGCATGAAATGAGGGAACAAACGCATAAAACATGAGCTTTAGGGGCACACAAAGTTTGTGGAGAAATATTTTAAAATGAATACAAATTTTGGTTTTCATTTGATTAATTTAGTATTTACTATCAATTTTTACGAAAAATCTAGCCGAGTCTTTTAGCATGAAAAGAGCGAACAAACGCATGAAACATGAGTTTTAGGGGCTCAAAAAGATTGTGGAGAAATATTTTAAAATAAATACAAATTTTGGTTTTCATTTGAATAATTTATTATTTACTATCATTCTTTACAAAAAAAATATGTAAGGGTTATTCATGAATGAAACGAGCGAACAAACGTACGAAACATAAGTTTTAGGTGCAAACGAAGATTGTGGAGAAATATTTTAAATTGAATACAAATCGTTGTTTGCATTTGAATAATTTAGTATTTACTATCATTCTTTACGAAAAATCTAGCCGAGTTTTTTAGCATGAAACAAGCGAACAAACGCATGAAACACGAATTTTAGGGGCACATAAAGATCATGGAGAAATATTTTAAAACGAATACAAAGTTTGGTTTGCATTTGAATAATTTAGTATTTACTATCATTCTTCAAAAAAAATCTAGCCGAGCCTTTTAGCTTGAAACGAGCGAACAAATGCATGAAACATGAATTTGAGGGGCTCAAAAAGATTGTGCAGAAATATTTTAAAATGAATACAAATTTTGGTTTTCATTTGAATAATTTAGTATTTACTATCATTCTTTACAAAAAAAATATGTAAGGGTTATTCATAAATGAAACGAGCGAACAAACGTACGAAACATATGTTTTAGGTGCAAACGAAGATTGTAGAGAAATATTTTAAATTGAATACAAATTGTTGTTTGCATTTGAATAATTTAGTATTTACTATCATTCTTTATGAAAAATCTAGCCGAGTTTTTTAGCATGAAACAAGCGAACAAACGCATGAAACACGAATTTTAGGGGCACATAAAAATTGTGGAGAAATATTTTAAAATCAATACAAATTTTGGTTTTCACTTGAATAATTTAGTATTTACTATCATTCTTCACAAAAAAAATCTGTAAGGGTTATTTTTGAATGAAACGAGCGAACAAACGCACGAAACATGCGTTTCAGGTGCAAACGAAGATTGTGGTGAAATATTTTAAATTGAATATAAATTTTTATTTGCATTTGAATAATTTAGTATTTACTATCATTATTTACGAAAAATCTAGCCGAGTTTTTTAGCATGAAACAAGCGAACAAACGCATGAAACACGAATTTTAGGGGCACACAAAGATTGTGGAGAAATATTTTAAAATGAATACAAATTTTGGTTTGCACTTGAATAATTTAGTATTTAAAATCATTCTTCAAAAAAAATCAAGCCGAGTCTTTTAGCATGAAATGAGCGAACAAACGCATAAAACATGAGTTTTAGGGGCACACAAAGATTGTGGAGAAATATTTTAAAATGAATACAAATTTTGGTTTTCATTTGATTAATTTAGTATTTACTATCAATTTTGACGAAAAATCTAGCCGAGTCTTTTAGCACGAAACGAGCGAACAAACGCATGAAACATGAGTTTTAGGGGCTCAAAAAGATTGTGGAGAAATATTTTAAAATAAATACAAATTTTGGTTTTCATTTGAATAATTTATTATTTACTATCATTCTTTACAAAAAAAATATGTAAGGGTTATTCATGAATGAAACGAGCGAACAAACGTACGAAACATAAGTTTTAGGTGCAAACGAAGATTGTGGAGAAATATTTTAAATTGAATACAAATCGTTGTTTGCATTTGAATAATTTAGTATTTACTATCATTCTTTACGAAAAATCTAGCCGAGTTTTTTAGCATGAAACAAGCGAACAAACGCATGAAACACGAATTTTAGGGGCACATAAAAGATCATGGAGAAATATTTTAAAACGAATACAAAGTTTGGTTTGCATTTGAATAATTTAGTATTTACTATCATTTCTTCAAAAAAAATCTAGCCGAGCCTTTTAACATCAAACGAGCGAACAAACGCATGAAACATGAATTTGAGGGGCTCAAAAAGATTGTGCAGAAATATTTTAAAATGAATACAAATTTTGGTTTTCATTTGAATAATTTAGTATTTACTATCATTCTTTACAAAAAAAATATGTAAGGGTTATTCATGAATGAAACGAGCGAACAAACGTACAAAACATATGTTTTAGGTGCAAACGAAGATTGTGGAGAAATATTTTAAATTGAATACAAATTGTTGTTTGCATTTGAATAATTTAGTATTTACTATCATTCTTTATGAAAAATCTAGCCGAGTTTTTTAGCATGAAACAAGCGAACAAACGCATGAAACACGAATTTTAGGGGCACATAAAGATTGTGGAGAAATATTTTAAAATCAATACAAATTTTGGTTTTCACTTGAATAATTTAGTATTTACTATCATTCTTCACAAAAAAAATCTGTAAGGGTTATTTTTGAATGAAACGAGCGAACAAACGCACGAAACATGCGTTTCAGGTGCAAACGAAGATTGTGGTCAAATATTTTAAATTGAATATTAATTTTTATTTGCATTTGAATAATTTAGTATTTACTATCATTATTTACGAAAAATCTAGCCGAGTTTTTTAGCATGAAACAAGCGAACAAACGCATGAAACACGAATTTTAGGGGCACACAAAGATTGTGGAGAAATATTTTAAAATGAATACAAATTTTGGTTTGCACTTGAATAATTTAGTATTTAATATCATTCTTCAAAAAAAATCAAGCCGAGTCTTTTAGCATGAAATGAGGGAACAAACGCATAAAACATGAGCTTTAGGGGCACACAAAGTTTGTGGAGAAATATTTTAAAATGAATACAAATTTTGGTTTTCATTTGATTAATTTAGTATTTACTATCAATTTTTACGAAAAATCTAGCCGAGTCTTTTAGCATGAAACGAGCGAACAAACGCATGAAACATGAGTTTTAGGGGCTCAAAAAGATTGTGGAGAAATATTTTAAAATAAATACAAATTTTGGTTTTCATTTGAATAATTTATTATTTACTATCATTCTTTACAAAAAAAATATGTAAGGGTTATTCATGAATGAAACGAGCGAACAAACGTACGAAACATAAGTTTTAGGTGCAAACGAAGATTGTGGAGAAATATTTTAAATTGAATACAAATCGTTGTTTGCATTTGAATAATTTAGTATTTACTATCATTCTTTACGAAAAATCTAGCCGAGTTTTTTAGCATGAAACAAGCGAACAAACGCATGAAACACGAATTTTAGGGGCACATAAAGATCATGGAGAAATATTTTAAAACGAATACAAAGTTTGGTTTGCATTTGAATAATTTAGTATTTACTATCATTCTTCAAAAAAAATCTAGCCGAGCCTTTTAGCTTGAAACGAGCGAACAAATGCATGAAACATGAATTTGAGGGGCTCAAAAAGATTGTGCAGAAATATTTTAAAATGAATACAAATTTTGGTTTTCATTTGAATAATTTAGTATTTACTATCATTCTTTACAAAAAAAATATGTAAGGGTTATTCATAAATGAAACGAGCGAACAAACGTACGAAACATATGTTTTAGGTGCAAACGAAGATTGTGGAGAAATATTTTAAATTGAATACAAATTGTTGTTTGCATTTGAATAATTTAGTATTTACTATCATTCTTTATGAAAAATCTAGCCGAGTTTTTTAGCATGAAACAAGCGAACAAACGCATGAAACACGAATTTTAGGGGCACATAAAGATTGTGGAGAAATATTTTAAAATCAATACAAATTTTGGTTTTCACTTGAATAATTTAGTATTTACTATCATTCTTCACAAAAAAAATCTGTAAGGGTTATTTTTGAATGAAACGAGCGAACAAACGCACGAAACATGCGTTTCAGGTGCAAACGAAGATTGTGGTCAAATATTTTAAATTGAATATTAATTTTTATTTGCATTTGAATAATTTAGTATTTACTATCATTATTTACGAAAAATCTAGCCGAGTTTTTTAGCATGAAACAAGCGAACAAACGCATGAAACACGAATTTTAGGGGCACACAAAGATTGTGGAGAAATATTTTAAAATGAATACAAATTTTGGTTTGCACTTGAATAATTTAGTATTTAATATCATTCTTCAAAAAAAATCAAGCCGAGTCTTTTAGCATGAAATGAGGGAACAAACGCATAAAACATGAGCTTTAGGGGCACACAAAGTTTGTGGAGAAATATTTTAAAATGAATACAAATTTTGGTTTTCATTTGATTAATTTAGTATTTACTATCAATTTTTACGAAAAATCTAGCCGAGTCTTTTAGCATGAAACGAGCGAACAAACGCATGAAACATGAGTTTTAGGGGCTCAAAAAGATTGTGGAGAAATATTTTAAAATAAATACAAATTTTGGTTTTCATTTGAATAATTTATTATTTACTATCATTCTTTACAAAAAAAATATGTAAGGGTTATTCATGAATGAAACGAGCGAACAAACGTACGAAACATAAGTTTTAGGTGCAAACGAAGATTGTGGAGAAATATTTTAAATTGAATACAAATCGTTGTTTGCATTTGAATAATTTAGTATTTACTATCATTCTTTACGAAAAATCTAGCCGAGTTTTTTAGCATGAAACAAGCGAACAAACGCATGAAACACGAATTTTAGGGGCACATAAAGATCATGGAGAAATATTTTAAAACGAATACAAAGTTTGGTTTGCATTTGAATAATTTAGTATTTACTATCATTCTTCAAAAAAAATCTAGCCGAGCCTTTTAGCTTGAAACGAGCGAACAAATGCATGAAACATGAATTTGAGGGGCTCAAAAAGATTGTGCAGAAATATTTTAAAATGAATACAAATTTTGGTTTTCATTTGAATAATTTAGTATTTACTATCATTCTTTACAAAAAAAATATGTAAGGGTTATTCATGAATGAAACGAGCGAACAAACGTACGAAACATATGTTTTAGGTGCAAACGAAGATTGTGGAGAAATATTTTAAATTGAATACAAATTGTTGTTTGCATTTGAATAATTTAGTATTTACTATCATTCTTTATGAAAAATCTAGCCGAGTTTTTTAGCATGAAACAAGCGAACAAACGCATGAAACACGAATTTTAGGGGCACATAAAGATTGTGGAGAAATATTTTAAAATCAATACAAATTTTGGTTTTCACTTGAATAATTTAGTATTTACTATCATTCTTCACAAAAAAAATCTGTAAGGGTTATTTTTGAATGAAACGAGCGAACAAACGCACGAAACATGCGTTTCAGGTGCAAACGAAGATTGTGGTCAAATATTTTAAATTGAATATTAATTTTTATTTGCATTTGAATAATTTAGTATTTACTATCATTATTTACGAAAAATCTAGCCGAGTTTTTTAGCATGAAACAAGCGAACAAACGCATGAAACACGAATTTTAGGGGCACACAAAGATTGTGGAGAAATATTTTAAAATGAATACAAATTTTGGTTTGCACTTGAATAATTTAGTATTTAATATCATTCTTCAAAAAAAATCAAGCCGAGTCTTTTAGCATGAAATGAGGGAACAAACGCATAAAACATGAGCTTTAGGGGCACACAAAGTTTGTGGAGAAATATTTTAAAATGAATACAAATTTTGGTTTTCATTTGATTAATTTAGTATTTACTATCAATTTTTACGAAAAATCTAGCCGAGTCTTTTAGCATGAAACGAGCGAACAAACGCATGAAACATGAGTTTTAGGGGCTCAAAAAGATTGTGGAGAAATATTTTAAAATAAATACAAATTTTGGTTTTCATTTGAATAATTTATTATTTACTATCATTCTTTACAAAAAAAATATGTAAGGGTTATTCATGAATGAAACGAGCGAACAAACGTACGAAACATAAGTTTTAGGTGCAAACGAAGATTGTGGAGAAATATTTTAAATTGAATACAAATCGTTGTTTGCATTTGAATAATTTAGTATTTACTATCATTCTTTACGAAAAATCTAGCCGAGTTTTTTAGCATGAAACAAGCGAACAAACGCATGAAACACGAATTTTAGGGGCACATAAAGATCATGGAGAAATATTTTAAAACGAATACAAAGTTTGGTTTGCATTTGAATAATTTAGTATTTACTATCATTCTTCAAAAAAAATCTAGCCGAGCCTTTTAGCTTGAAACGAGCGAACAAATGCATGAAACATGAATTTGAGGGGCTCAAAAAGATTGTGCAGAAATATTTTAAAATGAATACAAATTTTGGTTTTCATTTGAATAATTTAGTATTTACTATCATTCTTTACAAAAAAAATATGTAAGGGTTATTCATAAATGAAACGAGCGAACAAACGTACGAAACATATGTTTTAGGTGCAAACGAAGATTGTGGAGAAATATTTTAAATTGAATACAAATTGTTGTTTGCATTTGAATAATTTAGTATTTACTATCATTCTTTATGAAAAATCTAGCCGAGTTTTTTAGCATGAAACAAGCGAACAAACGCATGAAACACGAATTTTAGGGGCACATAAAAATTGTGGAGAAATATTTTAAAATCAATACAAATTTTGGTTTTCACTTGAATAATTTAGTATTTACTATCATTCTTCACAAAAAAAATCTGTAAGGGTTATTTTTGAATGAAACGAGCGAACAAACGCACGAAACATGCGTTTCAGGTGCAAACGAAGATTGTGGTGAAATATTTTAAATTGAATATAAATTTTTATTTGCATTTGAATAATTTAGTATTTACTATCATTATTTACGAAAAATCTAGCCGAGTTTTTTAGCATGAAACAAGCGAACAAACGCATGAAACACGAATTTTAGGGGCACACAAAGATTGTGGAGAAATATTTTAAAATGAATACAAATTTTGGTTTGCACTTGAATAATTTAGTATTTAAAATCATTCTTCAAAAAAAATCAAGCCGAGTCTTTTAGCATGAAATGAGCGAACAAACGCATAAAACATGAGCTTTAAGGGCACACAAGGATTGTGGAGAAATATTTTAAAATGAATACAAATTTTGGTTTTCATTTGATTAATTTAGTATTTACTATCAATTTTGACGAAAAATCTAGCCGAGTCTTTCAGCATGAAACGAGCGAACAAACGCATGAAACATGAGTTTTAGGGGCTCAAAAAGATTGTGGAGAAATATTTTAAAATAAATACAAATTTTGGTTTTCATTTGAATAATTTATTATTTACTATCATTCTTTACAAAAAATATATGTAAGGGTTATTCATGAATGAAACGAGCGAACAAACGTACGAAACATAAGTTTTAGGTGCAAACGAAGATTGTGGAGAAATATTTTAAATTGAATACAAATTGTTGTTTGCATTTGAATAATTTAGTATTTACTATCATTCTTTACGAAAAATCTAGCCGAGTTTTTTAGCATGAAACAAGCGAACAAACGCATGAAACACGAATTTTAGGGGCACATGAAGATTGTGGAGAAATATTTTAAAATCAATACAAATTTTTGTTTTCACTTGAATTATTTAGTATTTACTATCATTCTTCACAAAAAAAATCTGTAAGGGTTATTTTTGAATGAAACGAGCGAACAAACGCACGAAACATGCGTTTCAGGTGCAAACGAAGATTGTGGTGAAATATTTTAAATTGAATATAAATTTTTATTTGCATTTGAATAATTTAGTATTTACTATCATTAATTACGAAAAATCTAGCCGAGTTTTTTAGCATGAAACAAACGAACAAACGCATGAAACACGAATTTTAGGGGCACACAAAGATTGTGGAGAAATATTTTAAAATTAATACAAATTTTGGTTTGCACTTGAATAATTTAGTATTTAATATCATTCTTCAAAAAAAATCAAGCCGAGTCTTTTAGCATGAAATGAGGGAACAAACGCATAAAACATGAGCTTTAGGGGCACACAAAGTTTGTGGAGAAATATTTTTAAATGAATACAAATTTTGGTTTTCATTTGATTAATTTAGTATTTACTATCAATTTTGACGAAAAATCTAGCCGAGTCTTTTAGCATGAAACGAGCGAACAAACGCATGAAACATGAGTTTTAGGGGCTCAAAAAGATTGTGGAGAAATATTTTAAAATAAATACAAATTTTGGTTTTCATTTGAATAATTTATTATTTACTATCATTCTTTACAAAAAAAATATGTAAGGGTTATTCATGAATGAAACGAGCGAACAAACGTACGAAACATAAGTTTTAGGTGCAAACGAAGATTGTGGAGAAATATTTTAAACTGAATACAAATCGTTGTTTGCATTTGAATAATTTAGTATTTACTATCATTCTTTACGAAAAATCTAGCCGAGTTTTTTAGCATGAAACAAGCGAACAAACGCATGAAACACGAATTTTAGGGGCACATAAAAGATCATGGAGAAATATTTTAAAACGAATACAAAGTTTGGTTTGCATTTGAATAATTTAGTATTTACTATCATTCTTCAAAAAGAATCTAGCCGAGCCTTTTAGCTTGAAACGAGCGAACAAACGCATGAAACATGAATTTGAGGGGCTCAAAAAGATTGTGCAGAAATATTTTAAAATGAATACATATTTTGGTTTTCATTTGAATAATTTAGTATTTACTATCATTCTTTACAAAAAAAATATGTAAGGGTTATTCATGAATGAAACGAGCGAACAAACGTACGAAACATATGTTTTAGGTGCAAACGAAGATTGTGGAGAAATATTTTAAATTGAATACAAATTGTTGTTTGCATTTGAATAATTTAGTATTTACTATCATTCTTTATGAAAAATCTAGCCGAGTTTTTTAGCATGAAACAAGCGAACAAACGCATGAAACACGAATTTTAGGGGCACATAAAGATTGTGGAGAAATATTTTAAAATCAATACAAATTTTGGTTTTCACTTGAATAATTTAGTATTTACTATCATTCTTCACAAAAAAAATCTGTAAGGGTTATTTTTGAATGAAACGAGCGAACAAACGCACGAAACATGCGTTTCAGGTGCAAACGAAGATTGTGGTCAAATATTTTAAATTGAATATTAATTTTTATTTGCATTTGAATAATTTAGTATTTACTATCATTATTTACGAAAAATCTAGCCGAGTTTTTTAGCATGAAACAAGCGAACAAACGCATGAAACACGAATTTTAGGGGCACACAAAGATTGTGGAGAAATATTTTAAAATGAATACAAATTTTGGTTTGCACTTGAATAATTTAGTATTTAATATCATTCTTCAAAAAAAATCAAGCCGAGTCTTTTAGCATGAAATGAGGGAACAAACGCATAAAACATGAGCTTTAGGGGCACACAAAGTTTGTGGAGAAATATTTTAAAATGAATACAAATTTTGGTTTTCATTTGATTAATTTAGTATTTACTATCAATTTTTACGAAAAATCTAGCCGAGTCTTTTAGCATGAAAAGAGCGAACAAACGCATGAAACATGAGTTTTAGGGGCTCAAAAAGATTGTGGAGAAATATTTTAAAATAAATACAAATTTTGGTTTTCATTTGAATAATTTATTACTTACTATCATTCTTTACAAAAAAAATATGTAAGGGTTATTCATGAATGAAACGAGCGAACAAACGTACGAAACATAAGTTTTAGGTGCAAACGAAGATTGTGGAGAAATATTTTAAATTGAATACAAATCGTTGTTTGCATTTGAATAATTTAGTATTTACTATCATTCTTTACGAAAAATCTAGCCGAGTTTTTTAGCATGAAACAAGCGAACAAACGCATGAAACACGAATTTTAGGGGCACATAAGGATCATGGAGAAATATTTTAAAACGAATACAAAGTTTGGTTTGCATTTGAATAATTTAGTATTTACTATCATTCTTCAAAAAAAATCTAGCCGAGCCTTTTAGCTTGAAACGAGCGAACAAATGCTTGAAACATGAATTTGAGGGGCTCAAAAAGATTGTGCAGAAATATTTTAAAATGAATACAAATTTTGGTTTTCATTTGAATAATTTAGTATTTACTATCATTCTTTACAAAAAAAATATGTAAGGGTTATTCATAAATGAAACGAGCGAACAAACGTACGAAACATATGTTTTAGGTGCAAACGAAGATTGTGGAGAAATATTTTAAATTGAATACAAATTGTTGTTTGCATTTGAATAATTTAGTATTTACTATCATTCTTTATGAAAAATCTAGCCGAGTTTTTTAGCATGAAACAAGCGAACAAACGCATGAAACACGAATTTTAGGGGCACATAAAGATTGTGGAGAAATATTTTAAAATCAATACAAATTTTGGTTTTCACTTGAATAATTTAGTATTTACTATCATTCTTCACAAAAAAAATCTGTAAGGGTTATTTTTGAATGAAACGAGCGAACAAACGCACGAAACATGCGTTTCAGGTGCAAACGAAGATTGTGGTCAAATATTTTAAATTGAATATTAATTTTTATTTGCATTTGAATAATTTAGTATTTACTATCATTATTTACGAAAAATCTAGCCGAGTTTTTTAGCATGAAACAAGCGAACAAACGCATGAAACACGAATTTTAGGGGCACACAAAGATTGTGGAGAAATATTTTAAAATGAATACAAATTTTGGTTTGCACTTGAATAATTTAGTATTTAATATCATTCTTCAAAAAAAATCAAGCCGAGTCTTTTAGCATGAAATGAGGGAACAAACGCATAAAACATGAGCTTTAGGGGCACACAAAGTTTGTGGAGAAATATTTTAAAATGAATACAAATTTTGGTTTTCATTTGATTAATTTAGTATTTACTATCAATTTTTACGAAAAATCTAGCCGAGTCTTTTAGCATGAAAAGAGCGAACAAACGCATGAAACATGAGTTTTAGGGGCTCAAAAAGATTGTGGAGAAATATTTTAAAATAAATACAAATTTTGGTTTTCATTTGAATAATTTATTACTTACTATCATTCTTTACAAAAAAAATATGTAAGGGTTATTCATGAATGAAACGAGCGAACAAACGTACGAAACATAAGTTTTAGGTGCAAACGAAGATTGTGGAGAAATATTTTAAATTGAATACAAATCGTTGTTTGCATTTGAATAATTTAGTATTTACTATCATTCTTTACGAAAAATCTAGCCGAGTTTTTTAGCATGAAACAAGCGAACAAACGCATGAAACACGAATTTTAGGGGCACATAAGGATCATGGAGAAATATTTTAAAACGAATACAAAGTTTGGTTTGCATTTGAATAATTTAGTATTTACTATCATTCTTCAAAAAAAATCTAGCCGAGCCTTTTAGCTTGAAACGAGCGAACAAATGCTTGAAACATGAATTTGAGGGGCTCAAAAAGATTGTGCAGAAATATTTTAAAATGAATACAAATTTTGGTTTTCATTTGAATAATTTAGTATTTACTATCATTCTTTACAAAAAAAATATGTAAGGGTTATTCATAAATGAAACGAGCGAACAAACGTACGAAACATATGTTTTAGGTGCAAACGAAGATTGTGGAGAAATATTTTAAATTGAATACAAATTGTTGTTTGCATTTGAATAATTTAGTATTTACTATCATTCTTTATGAAAAATCTAGCCGAGTTTTTTAGCATGAAACAAGCGAACAAACGCATGAAACACGAATTTTAGGGGCACATAAAAATTGTGGAGAAATATTTTAAAATCAATACAAATTTTGGTTTTCACTTGAATAATTTAGTATTTACTATCATTCTTCACAAAAAAAATCTGTAAGGGTTATTTTTGAATGAAACGAGCGAACAAACGCACGAAACATGCGTTTCAGGTGCAAACGAAGATTGTGGTGAAATATTTTAAATTGAATATAAATTTTTATTTGCATTTGAATAATTTAGTATTTACTATCATTATTTACGAAAAATCTAGCCGAGTTTTTTAGCATGAAACAAGCGAACAAACGCATGAAACACGAATTTTAGGGGCACACAAAGATTGTGGAGAAATATTTTAAAATGAATACAAATTTTGGTTTGCACTTGAATAATTTAGTATTTAAAATCATTCTTCAAAAAAAATCAAGCCGAGTCTTTTAGCATGAAATGAGCGAACAAACGCATAAAACATGAGTTTTAAGGGCACACAAGGATTGTGGAGAAATATTTTAAAATGAATACAAATTTTGGTTTTCATTTGATTAATTTAGTATTTACTATCAATTTTGACGAAAAATCTAGCCGAGTCTTTCAGCATGAAACGAGCGAACAAACTCATGAAACATGAGTTTTAGGGGCTCAAAAAGATTGTGGAGAAATATTTTAAAATAAATACAAATTTTGGTTTTCATTTGAATAATTTATTATTTACTATCATTCTTTACAAAAAAAATATGTAAGGGTTATTCATGAATGAAACGAGCGAACAAACGTACGAAACATAAGTTTTAGGTGCAAACGAAGATTGTGGAGAAATATTTTAAATTGAATACAAATCGTTGTTTGCATTTGAATAATTTAGTATTTACTATCATTCTTTACGAAAAATCTAGCCGAGTTTTTTAGCATGAAACAAGCGAACAAACGCATGAAACACGAATTTTAGGGGCACATAAGGATCATGGAGAAATATTTTAAAACGAATACAAAGTTTGGTTTGCATTTGAATAATTTAGTATTTACTATCATTCTTCAAAAAAAATCTAGCCGAGCCTTTTAGCTTGAAACGAGCGAACAAATGCTTGAAACATGAATTTGAGGGGCTCAAAAAGATTGTGCAGAAATATTTTAAAATGAATACAAATTTTGGTTTTCATTTGAATAATTTAGTATTTACTATCATTCTTTACAAAAAAAATATGTAAGGGTTATTCATAAATGAAACGAGCGAACAAACGTACGAAACATATGTTTTAGGTGCAAACGAAGATTGTGGAGAAATATTTTAAATTGAATACAAATTGTTGTTTGCATTTGAATAATTTAGTATTTACTATCATTCTTTATGAAAAATCTAGCCGAGTTTTTTAGCATGAAACAAGCGAACAAACGCATGAAACACGAATTTTAGGGGCACATAAAGATTGTGGAGAAATATTTTAAAATCAATACAAATTTTGGTTTTCACTTGAATAATTTAGTATTTACTATCATTCTTCACAAAAAAAATCTGTAAGGGTTATTTTTGAATGAAACGAGCGAACAAACGCACGAAACATGCGTTTCAGGTGCAAACGAAGATTGTGGTCAAATATTTTAAATTGAATATTAATTTTTATTTGCATTTGAATAATTTAGTATTTACTATCATTATTTACGAAAAATCTAGCCGAGTTTTTTAGCATGAAACAAGCGAACAAACGCATGAAACACGAATTTTAGGGGCACACAAAGATTGTGGAGAAATATTTTAAAATGAATACAAATTTTGGTTTGCACTTGAATAATTTAGTATTTAATATCATTCTTCAAAAAAAATCAAGCCGAGTCTTTTAGCATGAAATGAGGGAACAAACGCATAAAACATGAGCTTTAGGGGCACACAAAGTTTGTGGAGAAATATTTTAAAATGAATACAAATTTTGGTTTTCATTTGATTAATTTAGTATTTACTATCAATTTTTACGAAAAATCTAGCCGAGTCTTTTAGCATGAAAAGAGCGAACAAACGCATGAAACATGAGTTTTAGGGGCTCAAAAAGATTGTGGAGAAATATTTTAAAATAAATACAAATTTTGGTTTTCATTTGAATAATTTATTACTTACTATCATTCTTTACAAAAAAAATATGTAAGGGTTATTCATGAATGAAACGAGCGAACAAACGTACGAAACATAAGTTTTAGGTGCAAACGAAGATTGTGGAGAAATATTTTAAATTGAATACAAATCGTTGTTTGCATTTGAATAATTTAGTATTTACTATCATTCTTTACGAAAAATCTAGCCGAGTTTTTTAGCATGAAACAAGCGAACAAACGCATGAAACACGAATTTTAGGGGCACATAAGGATCATGGAGAAATATTTTAAAACGAATACAAAGTTTGGTTTGCATTTGAATAATTTAGTATTTACTATCATTCTTCAAAAAAAATCTAGCCGAGCCTTTTAGCTTGAAACGAGCGAACAAATGCTTGAAACATGAATTTGAGGGGCTCAAAAAGATTGTGCAGAAATATTTTAAAATGAATACAAATTTTGGTTTTCATTTGAATAATTTAGTATTTACTATCATTCTTTACAAAAAAAATATGTAAGGGTTATTCATAAATGAAACGAGCGAACAAACGTACGAAACATATGTTTTAGGTGCAAACGAAGATTGTGGAGAAATATTTTAAATTGAATACAAATTGTTGTTTGCATTTGAATAATTTAGTATTTACTATCATTCTTTATGAAAAATCTAGCCGAGTTTTTTAGCATGAAACAAGCGAACAAACGCATGAAACACGAATTTTAGGGGCACATAAAAATTGTGGAGAAATATTTTAAAATCAATACAAATTTTGGTTTTCACTTGAATAATTTAGTATTTACTATCATTCTTCACAAAAAAAATCTGTAAGGGTTATTTTTGAATGAAACGAGCGAACAAACGCACGAAACATGCGTTTCAGGTGCAAACGAAGATTGTGGTGAAATATTTTAAATTGAATATAAATTTTTATTTGCATTTGAATAATTTAGTATTTACTATCATTATTTACGAAAAATCTAGCCGAGTTTTTTAGCATGAAACAAGCGAACAAACGCATGAAACACGAATTTTAGGGGCACACAAAGATTGTGGAGAAATATTTTAAAATGAATACAAATTTTGGTTTGCACTTGAATAATTTAGTATTTAAAATCATTCTTCAAAAAAAATCAAGCCGAGTCTTTTAGCATGAAATGAGCGAACAAACGCATAAAACATGAGTTTTAAGGGCACACAAGGATTGTGGAGAAATATTTTAAAATGAATACAAATTTTGGTTTTCATTTGATTAATTTAGTATTTACTATCAATTTTGACGAAAAATCTAGCCGAGTCTTTCAGCATGAAACGAGCGAACAAACTCATGAAACATGAGTTTTAGGGGCTCAAAAAGATTGTGGAGAAATATTTTAAAATAAATACAAATTTTGGTTTTCATTTGAATAATTTATTATTTACTATCATTCTTTACAAAAAAAATATGTAAGGGTTATTCATGAATGAAACGAGCGAACAAACGTACGAAACATAAGTTTTAGGTGCAAACGAAGATTGTGGAGAAATATTTTAAATTGAATACAAATCGTTGTTTGCATTTGAATAATTTAGTATTTACTATCATTCTTTACGAAAAATCTAGCCGAGTTTTTTAGCATGAAACAAGCGAACAAACGCATGAAACACGAATTTTAGGGGCACATAAAAGATCATGGAGAAATATTTTAAAACGAATACAAAGTTTGGTTTGCATTTGAATAATTTAGTATTTACTATCATTTCTTCAAAAAAAATCTAGCCGAGCCTTTTAGCATCAAACGAGCGAACAAACGCATGAAACATGAATTTGAGGGGCTCAAAAAGATTGTGCAGAAATATTTTAAAATGAATACAAATTTTGGTTTTCATTTGAATAATTTAGTATTTACTATCATTTTTTACAAAAAAAATATGTAAGGGTTATTCATGAATGAAACGAGCGAACAAACGTACGAAACATATGTTTTAGGTGCAAACGAAGATTGTGGAGAAATATTTTAAATTGAATACAAATTGTTGTTTGCATTTGAATAATTTAGTATTTACTATCATTCTTTATGAAAAATCTAGCCGAGTTTTTTAGCATGAAACAAGCGAACAAACGCATGAAACACGAATTTTAGGGGCACATAAAGATTGTGGAGAAATATTTTAAAATCAATACAAATTTTTGTTTTCACTTGAATAATTTAGTATTTACTATCATTCTTCACAAAAAAAATCTGTAAGGGTTATTTTTGAATGAAACGAGCGAACAAACGCACGAAACATGCGTTTCAGGTGCAAACGAAGATTGTGGTCAAATATTTTAAATTGAATATTAATTTTTATTTGCATTTGAATAATTTAGTATTTACTATCATTATTTACGAAAAATCTAGCCGAGTTTTTTAGCATGAAACAAGCGAACAAACGCATGAAACACGAATTTTAGGGGCACACAAAGATTGTGGAGAAATATTTTAAAATGAATACAAATTTTGGTTTGCACTTGAATAATTTAGTATTTAATATCATTCTTCAAAAAAAATCAAGCCGAGTCTTTTAGCATGAAATGAGGGAACAAACGCATAAAACATGAGCTTTAGGGGCACACAAAGTTTGTGGAGAAATATTTTAAAATGAATACAAATTTTGGTTTTCATTTGATTAATTTAGTATTTACTATCAATTTTTACGAAAAATCTAGCCGAGTCTTTTAGCATGAAACGAGCGAACAAACGCATGAAACATGAGTTTTAGGGGCTCAAAAAGATTGTGGAGAAATATTTTAAAATAAATACAAATTTTGGTTTTCATTTGAATAATTTATTATTTACTATCATTCTTTACAAAAAAAATATGTAAGGGTCATTCATGAATGAAACGAGCGAACAAACGTACGAAACATAAGTTTTAGGTGCAAACGAAGATTGTGGAGAAATATTTTAAATTGAATACAAATCGTTGTTTGCATTTGAATAATTTAGTATTTACTATCATTCTTTACGAAAAATCTAGCCGAGTTTTTTAGCATGAAACAAGCGAACAAACGCATGAAACACGAATTTTAGGGGCACATAAAGATCATGGAGAAATATTTTAAAACGAATACAAAGTTTGGTTTGCATTTGAATAATTTAGTATTTACTATCATTCTTCAAAAAAAATCTAGCCGAGCCTTTTAGCTTGAAACGAGCGAACAAATGCATGAAACATGAATTTGAGGGGCTCAAAAAGATTGTGCAGAAATATTTTAAAATGAATACAAATTTTGGTTTTCATTTGAATAATTTAGTATTTACTATCATTCTTTACAAAAAAAATATGTAAGGGTTATTCATAAATGAAACGAGCGAACAAACGTACGAAACATATGTTTTAGGTGCAAACGAAGATTGTGGAGAAATATTTTAAATTGAATACAAATTGTTGTTTGCATTTGAATAATTTAGTATTTACTATCATTCTTTATGAAAAATCTAGCCGAGTTTTTTAGCATGAAACAAGCGAACAAACGCATGAAACACGAATTTTAGGGGCACATAAAAATTGTGGAGAAATATTTTAAAATCAATACAAATTTTGGTTTTCACTTGAATAATTTAGTATTTACTATCATTCTTCACAAAAAAAATCTGTAAGGGTTATTTTTGAATGAAACGAGCGAACAAACGCACGAAACATGCGTTTCAGGTGCAAACGAAGATTGTGGTGAAATATTTTAAATTGAATATAAATTTTTATTTGCATTTGAATAATTTAGTATTTACTATCATTATTTACGAAAAATCTAGCCGAGTTTTTTAGCATGAAACAAGCGAACAAACGCATGAAACACGAATTTTAGGGGCACACAAAGATTGTGGAGAAATATTTTAAAATGAATACAAATTTTGGTTTGCACTTGAATAATTTAGTATTTAAAATCATTCTTCAAAAAAAATCAAGCCGAGTCTTTTAGCATGAAATGAGCGAACAAACGCATAAAACATGAGCTTTAGGGGCACACAAAGATTGTGGAGAAATATTATAAAATGAATACAAATTTTGGTTTTCATTTGATTAATTTAGTATTTACTATCAATTTTTACGAAAAATCTAGCCGAGTCTTTTAGCATGAAACGAGCGAACAAACGCATGAAACATGAGTTTTAGGGGCTCAAAAAGATTGTGGAGAAATATTTTAAAATAAATACAAATTTTGGTTTTCATTTGAATAATTTATTATTTACTATCATTCTTTACAAAAAAAATATGTAAGGGTTATTCATGAATGAAACGAGCGAACAAACGTACGAAACATAAGTTTTAGGTGCAAACGAAGATTGTGGAGAAATATTTTAAATTGAATACAAATCGTTGTTTGCATTTGAATAATTTAGTATTTACTATCATTCTTTACGAAAAATCTAGCCGAGTTTTTTAGCATGAAACAAGCGAACAAACGCATGAAACACGAATTTTAGGGGCACATAAAAGATCATGGAGAAATATTTTAAAACGAATACAAAGTTTGGTTTGCATTTGAATAATTTAGTATTTACTATCATTTCTTCAAAAAAAATCTAGCCGAGCCTTTTAACATCAAACGAGCGAACAAACGCAAGAAACATGAATTTGAGGGGCTCAAAAAGATTGTGCAGAAATATTTTAAAATGAATACAAATTTTGGTTTTCATTTGAATAATTTAGTATTTACTATCATTCTTTACAAAAAAAATATGTAAGGGTTATTCATAAATGAAACGAGCGAACAAACGTACGAAACATATGTTTTAGGTGCAAACGAAGATTGTGGAGAAATATTTTAAATTGAATACAAATTGTTGTTTGCATTTGAATAATTTAGTATTTACTATCATTCTTTATGAAAAATCTAGCCGAGTTTTTTAGCATGAAACAAGCGAACAAACGCATGAAACACGAATTTTAGGGGCACATAAAAATTGTGGAGAAATATTTTAAAATCAATACAAATTTTGGTTTTCACTTGAATAATTTAGTATTTACTATCATTCTTCACAAAAAAAATCTGTAAGGGTTATTTTTGAATGAAACGAACGAACAAACGCACGAAACATGCGTTTCAGGTTCAAACGAAGATTGTGGTGAAATATTTTAAATTGAATATAAATTTTTATTTGCATTTGAATAATTTAGTATTTACTATCATTATTTACGAAAAATCTAGCCGAGTTTTTTAGCATGAAACAAGCGAACAAACGCATGAAACACGAATTTTTGGGGCACACAAAGATTGTGGAGAAATATTTTAAAATGAATACAAATTTTGGTTTGCACTTGAATAATTTAGTATTTAAAATCATTCTTCAAAAAAAATCAAGCCGAGTCTTTTAGCATGAAATGAGCGAACAAACGCATAAAACATGAGCTTTAGGGGCACACAAAGATTGTGGAGAAATATTTTAAAATGAATACAAATTTTGGTTTTCATTTGATTAATTTAGTATTTACTATCAATTTTTACGAAAAATCTAGCCGAGTCTTTTAGCATGAAACGAGCGAACAAACGCATGAAACATGAGTTTTAGGGGCTCAAAAAGATTGTGGAGAAATATTTTAAAATAAATACAAATTTTGGTTTTCATTTGAATAATTTATTATTTACTATCATTCTTTACAAAAAAAATATGTAAGGGTTATTCATGAATGAAACGAGCGAACAAACGTACGAAACATAAGTTTTAGGTGCAAACGAAGATTGTGGAGAAATATTTTAAATTGAATACAAATCGTTGTTTGCATTTGAATAATTTAGTATTTACTATCATTCTTTACGAAAAATCTAGACGAGTTTTTTAGCATGAAACAAGCGAACAAACGCATGAAACACGAATTTTAGGGGCACATAAAAGATCATGGAGAAATATTTTAAAACGAATACAAAGTTTGGTTTGCATTTGAATAATTTAGTATTTACTATCATTTCTTCAAAAAAAATCTAGCCGAGCCTTTTAGCATCAAACGAGCGAACAAACGCATGAAACATGAATTTGAGGGGCTCAAAAAGATTGTGCAGAAATATTTTAAAATGAATACAAATTTTGGTTTTCATTTGAATAATTTAGTATTTACTATCATTCTTTACAAAAAAAATATGTAAGGGTTATTCATGAATGAAACGAGCGAACAAACGTACGAAACATATGTTTTAGGTGCAAACGAAGATTGTGGAGAAATATTTTAAATTGAATACAAATTGTTGTTTGCATTTGAATAATTTAGTATTTACTATCATTCTTTATGAAAAATCTAGCCCAGTTTTTTAGCATGAAACAAGCGAACAAACGCATGAAACACGAATTTTAGGGGCACATAAAGATTGTGGAGAAATATTTTAAAATCAATACAAATTTTGGTTTTCACTTGAATAATTTAGTATTTACTATCATTCTTCACAAAAAAAATCTGTAAGGGTTATTTTTGAATGAAACGAGCGAACAAACGCACGAAACATGCGTTTCAGGTGCAAACGAAGATTGTGGTCAAATATTTTAAATTGAATATTAATTTTTATTTGCATTTGAATAATTTAGTATTTACTATCATTATTTACGAAAAATCTAGCGGAGTTTTTTAGCATGAAACAAGCGAACAAACGCATGAAACACGAATTTTAGGGGCACACAAAGATTGTGGAGAAATATTTTAAAATGAATACAAATTTTGGTTTGCACTTGAATAATTTAGTATTTAATATCATTCTTCAAAAAAAATCAAGCCGAGTCTTTTAGCATGAAATGAGGGAACAAACGCATAAAACATGAGCTTTAGGGGCACACAAAGTTTGTGGAGAAATATTTTAAAATGAATACAAATTTTGGTTTTCATTTGATTAATTTAGTATTTACTATCAATTTTTACGAAAAATCTAGCCGAGTCTTTTAGCATGAAACGAGCGAACAGACGCATGAAACATGAGTTTTAGGGGCTCAAAAAGATTGTTGAGAAATATTTTGAAATAAATACAAATTTTGGTTTTCATTTGAATAATTTATTATTTACTATCATTCTTTACAAAAAAAATATGTAAGGGTTATTCATGAATGAAACGAGCGAACAAACGTACGAAACATAAGTTTTAGGTGCAAACGAAGATTGTGGAGAAATATTTTAAATTGAATACAAATCGTTGTTTGCATTTGAATAATTTAGTATTTACTATCATTCTTTACGAAAAATCTAGCCGAGTTTTTTAGCATGAAACAAGCGAACAAACGCATGAAACACGAATTTTAGGGGCACATAAAGATCATGGAGAAATATTTTAAAACGAATACAAAGTTTGGTTTGCATTTGAATAATTTAGTATTTACTATCATTCTTCAAAAAAAATCTAGCCGAGCCTTTTAGCTTGAAACGAGCGAACAAATGCATGAAACATGAATTTGAGGGGCTCAAAAAGATTGTGCAGAAATATTTTAAAATGAATACAAATTTTGGTTTTCATTTGAATAATTTAGTATTTACTATCATTCTTTACAAAAAAAATATGTAAGGGTTATTCATAAATGAAACGAGCGAACAAACGTACGAAACATATGTTTTAGGTGCAAACGAAGATTATGGAGAAATATTTTAAATTGAATACAAATTGTTGTTTGCATTTGAATAATTTAGTATTTACTATCATTCTTTATGAAAAATCTAGCCGAGTTTTTTAGCATGAAACAAGCGAACAAACGCATGAAACACGAATTTTAGGGGCACATAAAGATTGTGGAGAAATATTTTAAAATCAATACAAATTTTGGTTTTCACTTGAATAATTTAGTATTTACTATCATTCTTCACAAAAAAAATCTGTAAGGGTTATTTTTGAATGAAACGAGCGAACAAACGCACGAAACATGCGTTTCAGGTGCAAACGAAGATTGTGGTGAAATATTTTAAATTGAATATAAATTTTTATTTGCATTTGAATAATTTAGTATTTACTATCATTATTTACGAAAAATCTAGCCGAGTTTTTTAGCATGAAACAAGCGAACAAACGCATGAAACACGAATTTTAGGGGCACACAAAGATTGTGGAGAAATATTTTAAAATGAATACAAATTTTGGTTTGCAATTGAATAATTTAGTATTTAAAATCATTCTTCAAAAAAAATCAAGCCGAGTCTTTTAGCATGAAATGAGCGAACAAACGCATAAAACATGAGCTTTAAGGGCACACAAAGATTGTGGAGAAATATTTTAAAATGAATACAAATTTTGGTTTTCATTTGATTAATTTAGTATTTACTATTAATTTTGACGAAAAATCTAGCCGAGTCTTTTAGCATGAAACGAGCGAACAAACGCATGAAACATGAGTTTTAGGGGCTCAAAAAGATTGTGGAGAAATATTTTAAAATAAATACAAATTTTGGTTTTCATTTGAATAATTTATTATTTACTATCATTCTTTACAAAAAAAATATGTAAGGGTTATTCATGAATGAAACGAGCGAACAAACGTACGAAACATAAGTTTTAGGTGCAAACGAAGATTGTGGAGAAATATTTTAAATTGAATACAAATTGTTGTTTGCATTTGAATAATTTAGTATTTACTATCATTCTTTACGAAAAATCTAGCCGAGTTTTTTAGCATGAAACAAGCGAACAAACGCATGAAACACGAATTTTAGGGGCACATAAAGATCATGGAGAAATATTTTAAAACGAATACAAAGTTTGGTTTGCATTTGAATAATTTAGTATTTACTATCATTCTTCAAAAAAAATCTAGCCGAGCCTTTTAGCTTGAAACGAGCGAACAAATGCATGAAACATGAATTTGAGGGGCTCAAAAAGATTGTGCAGAAATATTTTAAAATGAATACAAATTTTGGTTTTCATTTGAATAATTTAGTATTTACTATCATTCTTTACAAAAAAAATATGTAAGGGTTATTCATAAATGAAACGAGCGAACAAACGTACGAAACATATGTTTTAGGTGCAAACGAAGATTATGGAGAAATATTTTAAATTGAATACAAATTGTTGTTTGCATTTGAATAATTTAGTATTTACTATCATTCTTTATGAAAAATCTAGCCGAGTTTTTTAGCATGAAACAAGCGAACAAACGCATGAAACACGAATTTTAGGGGCACATAAAGATTGTGGAGAAATATTTTAAAATCAATACAAATTTTGGTTTTCACTTGAATAATTTAGTATTTACTATCATTCTTCACAAAAAAAATCTGTAAGGGTTATTTTTGAATGAAACGAGCGAACAAACGCACGAAACATGCGTTTCAGGTGCAAACGAAGATTGTGGTGAAATATTTTAAATTGAATATAAATTTTTATTTGCATTTGAATAATTTAGTATTTACTATCATTATTTACGAAAAATCTAGCCGAGTTTTTTAGCATGAAACAAGCGAACAAACGCATGAAACACGAATTTTAGGGGCACACAAAGATTGTGGAGAAATATTTTAAAATGAATACAAATTTTGGTTTGCAATTGAATAATTTAGTATTTAAAATCATTCTTCAAAAAAAATCAAGCCGAGTCTTTTAGCATGAAATGAGCGAACAAACGCATAAAACATGAGCTTTAAGGGCACACAAAGATTGTGGAGAAATATTTTAAAATGAATACAAATTTTGGTTTTCATTTGATTAATTTAGTATTTACTATTAATTTTGACGAAAAATCTAGCCGAGTCTTTTAGCATGAAACGAGCGAACAAACGCATGAAACATGAGTTTTAGGGGCTCAAAAAGATTGTGGAGAAATATTTTAAAATAAATACAAATTTTGGTTTTCATTTGAATAATTTATTATTTACTATCATTCTTTACAAAAAAAATATGTAAGGGTTATTCATGAATGAAACGAGCGAACAAACGTACGAAACATAAGTTTTAGGTGCAAACGAAGATTGTGGAGAAATATTTTAAATTGAATACAAATTGTTGTTTGCATTTGAATAATTTAGTATTTACTATCATTCTTTACGAAAAATCTAGCCGAGTTTTTTAGCATGAAACAAGCGAACAAACGCATGAAACACGAATTTTAGGGGCACATAAAGATTGTGGAGAAATATTTTAAAATCAATACAAATTTTTGTTTTCACTTGAATTATTTAGTATTTACTATCATTCTTCACAAAAAAAATCTGTAAGGGTTATTTTTGAATGAAACGAGCGAACAAACGCACGAAACATGCGTTTCAGGTGCAAACGAAGATTGTGGTGAAATATTTTAAATTGAATATAAATTTTTATTTGCATTTGAATAATTTAGTATTTACTATCATTAATTACGAAAAATCTAGCCGAGTTTTTTAGCATGAAACAAACGAACAAACGCATGAAACACGAATTTTAGGGGCACACAAAGATTGTGGAGAAATATTTTAAAATGAATACAAATTTTGGTTTGCACTTGAATAATTTAGTATTTAATATCATTCTTCAAAAAAAATCAAGCCGAGTCTTTTAGCATGAAATGAGCGAACAAACGCATAAAACATGAGCTTTAGGGGCACACAAAGATTGTGGAGAAATATTTTAAAATGAATACAAATTTTGGTTTGCATTTGAATAATTTAGTATTTACTATCATTCTTTACGAAAAATCTAGCCGAGTTTTTTAGCAAGAAACAAGCGAACAAACGCATGAAACACGAATTTTAGGGGCACATAAAGATTGTGGAGAAGTATTTTAAAATAAATACAAATTTTGGTTTTCATTTGAATAATTTATTATTTACTATCATTCTTTACAAAAAAAATATGTAAGGGTTATTCATGAATGAAACGAGCGAACAAACGTACGAAACATAAGTTTTAGGTGCAAACGAAGATTGTGGAGAAATATTTTAAATTGAATACAAATCGTTGTTTGCATTTGAATAATTTAGTATTTACTATCATTCTTTACGAAAAATCTAGCCGAGTTTTTTAGCATGAAACAAGCGAACAAACGCATGAAACACGAATTTTAGGGGCACATAAAAGATCATGGAGAAATATTTTAAAACGAATACAAAGTTTGGTTTGCATTTGAATAATTTAGTATTTACTATCATTTCTTCAAAAAAAATCTAGCCGAGCCTTTTAGCATCAAACGAGCGAACAAACGCATGAAACATGAATTTGAGGGGCTCAAAAAGATTGTGCAGAAATATTTTAAAATGAGTAGAAATTTCGGTTTGCACTTGAATAATTTAGCATTTACTATCATTCTTCAAAAAAAATCTAGCCAGTCTTTTAGCATGAAATGAGCGACCAAACGCATAAAACATGAGCTTTAGAGGCACACAAAGATTGTGGAGAAATATTTTGAAATGAATACAAATTTTGATTTTCATTTGAATAAAATAGTATTTACTATCATTCTTTACGAAAAATCTAGCCGAGTCTTTTAGCTTGAAACGAGCGAACAAACGCATGAAACATGAATTTGAGGGGCTCAAAAGATTGTGCAGAAATATTTTAAAATGAATACAAATATTTTAAAATGAATACAAATTTAGCATTTGAATAATTTAGTATTTACTATCATTCTTTACAAAAAAAATATGTAAGGGTTATTCTCGAATGAAACGAGCGAACAAACGTACGAAACATAAGTTTTTGGTGCAAACGAAGATTGCGGAGAAATATTTTAAATTGAAGACAAATTGTTGTTTGCATTTGAATAATTTAGTATTTACTATCATTCTTTATGAAAAATCTAGCCGAGTTTTTTAGCATTGAAACAAGCGAACAAACGCATGAAACACGAATTTTAGGGGCACATAATGAAAATCAAAACAAATTTTGGTTTTCACTTGAATTATTTAGTATTTACTATCATTCTTCACAAAAAAATTCTGTAAGGGTTATTTTTGAATGAAACGAGCGAACAAACGCACGAAACATGCGTTTCAGGTGCAAACGAAGATTGTGGAGAAATATTTTAAATTGAATATAATTTTTTATTTGCATTTGAATAATTTAGTATTTACTATCATTCTTCAAAAAAAATCTAGCCAGTCTTTTAGCATGAAATGAGCGAGCAAATGCAAAAAACATGAGCTTTAGAGGCACACAAAGATTGTGGAGAAATATTTTGAAATGAATACAAATTTTCACTTTCATTTGAATAAATTAGTATTTACTATCATTTTTTACGAAAAATCTAGCCGAGTCTTTTAGCTTGAAACGCATGAAACATGAATTTGAGGGGCTCAAAAGATTGTGCAGAAATATTTTAAAAAATACAAATTTTGGTTTTCATTTGAATAATTTAGTATTTACTATCATTCTTTACAAAAAAAATATGTAAGGGTTATTCTCGAATGAAACGTGCGAACAAACGTACGAAACATAAGTTTTAGGTGAAACCAAGATTGCGGAGAAATATTTTAAATTGAATACAAATTGTTGTTTGCATTTGAATAATTTAGTATTTACTATCATTTTTTATGAAAAATCTAGCCGAGTTTTTTAGCATGAAACCAGCGAACAAACGCATGAAAAACGAATTTTAGGGGCACATAAAGATAATCAATACAAATTTTGGTTTTCACTTGAATTATTTAGTATTTACTATCATTCTTCAGAAAAAAAATTCTGTAAGGGTTATTTTTGAATGAAACGAGCGAACAAACGCACGAAACATGCGTTTCAGGTGCAAACGTAGATTGTGGAGAAATATTTTAAATTGAATATAATTTTTTATTTGCATTTGAATAATTTAGTATTTACTATCATTCTTCAAAAAAAATCAAGCCGAGTCTTTTAGCATGAAATGAGCGAACAAACGCATAAAACATGAGCTTTAGGGGCACACAAAGATTGTGGAGAAATATTTCAAAATGAATACAAATTTTGGTTTTCATTTGATTAATTTAGTATTTACTATCAATTCTTACGAAAAATCTATCCGAGTCTTATAGCATGAAACGAGCGAACAAACGCATGAAACATGTGTTTTAGGGGCTCAAAAAGATTGTGGAGAAATATTTTAAAATGAATACAAATTTTAGTTTTCATTTGAATAATTTAGTATTTACTATCATTCTTTACAAAAAAAATATGTAAGGGTTATTCATGAATGAAACGAGCGAACAAACGTACGAAACATAAGTTTTAGGTGCAAACGAAGATTGTGGAGAAATATTTTAAATTGAATACAAATTGTTGTTTGCATTTGAATAATTTAGTATTTACTATCATTCTTTACGAAAAATCTAGCCCAGTTTTTTAGCATGAAACAAGCGAACAAACTCATGAAACACGAATTTTAGGGGCACATAAAGATTATGGAGAAATATTTTAAAACGAATACAAATATTGGTTTGCATTTGAATAATTTTGTATTTACTATCATTCTTCAAAAAAAATCTAGCCGAGTCTTTTAGCATGAAATGAGCGAACACACGCATAAAACATGAGCTTTAGGGGCACACAAAGATTGTGGAGAAATATTTTAAAATGAGTACAAATTTCGGTTTGCACTTGAATAATTTAGCATTTACTATCATTCTTCAAAAAAAATCTAGCCGAGTCTTTTAGCATCAAATGAGCGACCAAACGCATAAAACATGAGCTTTAGAGGCACACAAAGATTGTGGAGAAATATTTTGAAATGAATACAAATTTTGGTTTTCATTTGAATAATTTAGTACTTACTATCATTCTTTACGAAAAATCTAGCCGAGTCTTTTAGCTTGAAACGAGCGAACAAACGCATGAAACATGAATTTGAGGGGCTCAAAAGATTGTGGAGAAATATTTTAAAATGAATACAAATTTTGGTTTTCATTTGAATAATTTAGTATTTACTATCATTCTTTACAAAAAAAATATGTAAGGGTTATTCTTGAATGAAACGAGCGAACAAACGTACGAAACATAAGTTTTAGGTGCAAACGAAGATTGGGGAGAAATATTTTAAATTGAATACAAAGTGTTGTTTGCATTTGAATAATTTTGTATTTACTATCATTCTTTACGAAAAATATAGCCGAGTTTTTTAGCATGAAACAAGCGAACAAACGCATGAAACACGAATTTTAGGGGCACATAAAGATTGTGGAGAAATATTTTAAAGTGAATACAAAGTTTGGTTTGCATTTCAATAATTTAGTATTTACTATCATTCTTCAAAAAAAATCTAGCCGAGTCTTTTAGCATGAAATGAGCGAACAAACGCATAAAACATGAGATTTAGGGGCACACAAAGATTGTGGAGAAATATTTTAAAATGAATACAAATTTTGGTTTTCATTTGAATAATTTAGTATTTACTATCATTCTTTACGAAAAATCTAGCCGAGTCTTTTAGCTTGAAACGAGCGAACAAATGCATGAAACATGAATTTGAGGGGCTCAAAAAGATTGTGCAGAAATATTTTAAAATGAATACAAATTTTGGTTTTCACTTGAATAATTTAGTATTTACTATCATTCTTCACAAAAGAAATCTGTAAGGGTTATTTTTGAATGAAACGAGCGAACAAACGTACGAAACATAAGTTTTAGGTGCAAACGAAGATTGCGGAGAAATATTTTAAACTGAATACAAATTGTTGTTTGCATTTGAATAATTTAGTATTTACTATCATTCTTTATGAAAAATCTAGCCGAGTCTTTTAGCATGAAATGAGCGAACAAACGCATGAAACATGAGTTTTAGGGGCTCAAAAAGATTGTGTAGAAATAGTTTAAAATGAATACAAATTTTGGTTTGCATTTGAATAATTTAGTATTTACTATCATTCTTCAAAAAGAATCTAGCCGAGCCTTTTAGCTTGAAACGAGCGAACAAACGCATGAAACATGAATTTGAGGGGCTCAAAAAGATTGTGCAGAAATATTTTAAAATGAATACAAATTTTGGTTTTCATTTGAATAATTTAGTATTTACTATCATTCTTTACAAAAAAAAAATGTAAGGGTTATTCATGAATGAAACGAGCGAACAAACGTACGAAACATAAGTTTTAGGTGCAAACGAAGATTGTGGAGAAATATTTTAAATTGAATACAAATTGTTGTTTGCATTTGAATAATTTAGTATTTACTATCATTCTTTACGAAAAATCTAGCCGAGTTTTTTAGCATGAAACAAGCGAACAAACGCATGAAACACTAATTTTAGGGGCACACAAAGATTGTGGAGAAATATTTTAAAATGAATACAAATTTTGGTTTGCACTTGAATAATTTAGTATTTACTATCATTCTTCAAAAAAAATCGAGCCGAGTCTTTTAGCATGAAATGAGCGAACAAACGCATAAAACATGAGCTTTAGGGGCATACAAAGATTGTGGATAAATATTTTAAAATGAATACAAATTTTGGTTTTCATTTGAATAATTTAGTATTTACTATCATTCTTTACGAAAAATCTAGCTGAGTCTTTTAGCTTGAAACGAGCGAACAAACGCACGAAACATGAATTTGAGGGGCTCAAAAAGATTGTGCAGAAATATTTTAAAATGAATACAAATTTTGGTTTTCATTTGAATAATTTAGTATTTACTATCATTCTTTACAAAAAAAATATGTAAGGGTTATTCATGAATGAAACGAGCGAACAAACGTACGAAACATAAGTTTTAGGTGCAAACGAAGATTGAGGAGAAATATTTTAAATTGAATACAAATTGTTGTTTGCATTTGAATAATTTAGTATTTACTATCATTCTTTATGAAAAATCTAGCCGAGTTTTTTAGCATGAAACAAGCGAACAAACGCATGAAACACTAATTTTAGGGGCACATAAAGATTGTGGAGAAATATTTTAAAATGAATACAAATTTTGGTTTTCACTTGAATAATTTAGTATTGTAAACCGCGTAAAACCGTCGTTAAATTTCACACAATTTAGCAAAACAATTTATAATTTTCCCTAGCTTTACTCTGAAGTGTATATGTGGTCTTTTGAGTTTTAGGGGTCGAACACAAGGAGAATGGCCTTGAGATATTACAATTATTTTCAAAAGGAGGTCTTGTTTTGTTCAAAAGTTGTAGATTGTTTAAGAAGGTTAATTATGTATTAGATGTTATTTAATCGAGTTCGTACACAATTCTTTTGAAAATTTTCTTTAATAATATTTCCAAATGTCCAAAAGTTGCAAATGATATGTCAATGAAAACTAGAGAATGAGATCTTCACAATGCAAGGCAAATCAATTATCACTTTTATTCATATTTTTATGTAAATTTTCGTTTTAGTCCACACTTTTCATAATCAATCAACAGAGTTTTTCATAAAATCACAGAAAATTGAAAATTACTTCAAAAATCACCACAATTTAACAGAAATTAGTAAAGCACGTTCAGATTATGTGGTAAAAATCTTAGATCAAAAGGACTGATATTCCAAACATTATGGTCAAAACTCAGAACATATGACAGAATTGGACAGAGAATGGTATGTGTCACCAAAAGAGGGTGGAATTCAAATTTTATCCAAACAACAATTCAATTAAAATTCAGATAAAGAAACTACACTTCAAAATGATTTACTGAGACCTAGATGTTTCATTTATAGGATTTTTTTACTAATTTCTAAAAATTGTAGAAAAACAGTCAGATTCAAAATCAAGAACAGAAATTTAAAAAAAATCAAAACTTTGCACAGATTTTATCTTACAAATTTAACATAAAAGCATTGGGCACATATTATATGAAAGTTGTTCTAACATATCTAAAGAAATACAAAATATTTTTTTTATAATTTTCTTAGATCAGATCTGAAGTCAAACAATTTTGTACTGAAACTGACAGAAACAAAATGCAGAAAAATGTATTTTTGAATTTAGAGGATAAAAGTAGGGATTTTTAAGGCAATTTGATCAAGAATTGTATCATTAATCACAAAATATTCAATTTATCAGATTTGGAACAAGTTTGAATTATTTCCAACCAGAAAAATTCAGCAAATAGATCAAAATTTCAGATCAAACACCAGTCAACCAACTTAGTGTTTGATCTCAATTTTTGAACTAAAAACTTCACTAAATCAAGCAAAAACCTCAACCAAGATTCAAGATGATAAAATGGACTAACATGCATGAAAATTCAATTCTAAATGACCTAATTAATTCAACCAAATCGATTAAATCACGAAAAACCAGATTTAACAGCACATTATGAACAGTAACCAAATGAGTCAATTTAATTCAAATTAAAACAAGATTTCAAACAATTCAATCACAAAAGGCCTATCCCTACAAGATTCTACTCACACATGATAAGATCAACCGAAATTAGGCATGTGTTCATCATATTTTTTTTTTACAAATTGGATCTTGTGATCTAAAATTGAATACAAGAGATTAAATGAAAATTGGATCAAACCGAGACGTAGAAGATCAACCAGAAGCTTCCTTGAGTCGATTTGAAACTCCAATTGATGCTTGATCCAGCCGGAACCGATCAATTGCCTTTTTCACCAAATTCAGCCCGAATTGGTGAATTTTCACTCAAACTCGAAAATTGAAGCTCGAAAAGCTCTGAGATTCAGTAATGGAGTTACTGAAGCTTAAAGAAGGTGATTGGAGAGTTGTGTGTGGAAAGAATTTGGAGAATGGAAGAATGAATATGAGAGATTGGATGGAAGGGTGTGTAGTGAGGGATTGAAATACGGTTCTTTATATAGAGAGTTCAGAGAAATTTTGGGGCTTGTGATTGGCTCAGGTAGATCAAGGGATTGTACTGAAGATCTGGACCAAGTTTCGTTGAATTTCGTAGAGATTTGAGTGATTTTTGGGCGGATGAATTTTCACTCTGTTCTGTCTGGCGGAGAGATTCAGATCGAATCTGAGATTTGAAAACGCGCACGGTTAATTCTGTTGAGTCACTGACTGACGGGCCCCACTGGATTTGCTGCGCAGAAACGGGTCATAAATCGCGTGAAACGAGTCGCGTGCTATTCTTCAGAATAGCGCTGAGTTTTTGAACGTCTATTTGATCTTTTATGGCGGAATGGGTCGAATGCGCGTGAAACGGGTCATTTCTGAGCGAGAATGGCGCTGAATTCATTTTGAACGAAGATTGCTTGATCTTCTGTGGATCGCGAGCTACAAACGGTCCTAAAACGAAGCTCTGACAGACTAATGTGAAGCGAATATGTATTTTGGATCCAATTTCGCATTGGTTTTCAGACCCGTATTCGCTTCTTCTTCAATCCGTGAGTTGAGCTCGCATGATTCTTCACTTCTGCTCGTGTTCTCACTACCAATGGCTTCCTCTCATCGCCACGAATCTACAGAGCTTTGAAACGCAGAAAATGGTTGAGAGTTCATCGAGTTTTCCTCATTTTTCTCCCATTCAGTTCGTTTCCGCCATTGATGGCTGTTCGAGCTTAAAGCTCGCTCTTTGAGCAGCGGCAGTTCAAACCAGAGCTCAGTCTTCCTTCCTCACTTCCTCACGATGCTCTGAGTTGCGTTTCATGCGTCAATTCTTCCCTTAATTCCTGAATTTCCGCCATTAACCGAACTCAGCGAAAATAACCCATCAGAACACAAAATCGTGAATCAAAACGAGATTTCAAGTTGTTTTTCTATCGAATTGAGGCTTCGGAATCCATTAAGAGACCCCACTGAAGCTATTCGACTCGTCAAACATCATCACTGTGTGAGAAAAATGCGAGAAGACTGATCGAATTCATCACACTGCCGAAATTTCGACCGTTGGATCATCCAGTTTGAAAAGTTCATTGAGGATTTCGTCGAACAGTTGATTTAACTTTAGATTTCTCACGCGATTCTGCACCATTTGATGAGTTCTTCATACGGATAGAAAGGGCAGGAAGAGAGGAAGAGAATAGAGTTGGTTTTGGCTCGAATGGTGGACTGTAGAAGGCAAGGTTGCTCGAAGAAGCTTTCTCAGGTCAGAAACATGGCTGGTTTGCTTTTGGCTGGCGGATTCCGGCGATCGCCGGCGTTCTCAGGGGTAGAGAATAATACCAACCGATTCGTCTTGTCGTGCTGAATCCAAGGATATGCAGTTTGATCGATCTGAGCTTGTTTGAAAATCGGTTATTTGGGTGAATTTGTGTACGGTTTTGGTAGACTTGGTCGGCCATCTTTGGCCCATGATTTGCGTTTTGGTCCAGTTCTTCATTTTATGGCCTTTTTGCCTGTAAAATCACACAAAAACGTATTAAGACGTTTCAAATTCTGTTTTATGAATTATGAGCAATTTTCATACATTTAATGTGAATTATGATTGAATTTGAGATGATAAAAACCCTAAAAATGTGTATAAAAATACACATTACAAGTATTTACTATCATTCTTCACAAAAGAAATCTGTAAGGGTTATTTTTGAATGAAACGAGCGAACAAACGTACGAAACATAAGTTTTAGGTGCAAACGAAGATTGCGGAGAAATATTTTGAATTGAATACAAATTCTTGTTTGCATTTGATTAATTTAGTATTTACTATCATTCTTTATGAAAAATCTAGCCGAGTCTTTTAGCATGAAATGAGCGAACAAACGCATGAAACATGAGTTTTAGGTGCTCAAAAAGATTGTGGAGAAATATTTTAAAATGAACACAAATTTTGGTTTTCATTTGAATAATTTAGTATTTACTATCATTCTTTACAAAAAAAAAATGTAAGGGTTATTCATGAATGAAACGAGCGAACAAACGTACGAAACATAAGTTTTAGGTGCAAACGAAGATTGTGGAGAAATATTTTAAATTGAATACAAATTGTTGTTTGCATTTGAATAATTTAGTATTTACTATCATTCTTTATGAAAAATCTAGCCGAGTTTTTTAGCATGAAACAAGCGAACAAACGCATGAAACACTAATTTTAGGGGCACATAAAGATTGTGGAGAAATATTTTAAAATGAATACAAATTTTGGTTTTCACTTGAATAATTTAGTATTTACTATCATTCTTCACAAAAGAAATCTGTAAGGGTTATTTTTGAATGAAACGAGCGAACAAACGTACGAAACATAAGTTTTAGGTGCAAACGAAGATTGCGGAGAAATATTTTAAATTGAATACAAATTGTTATTTGCATTTGATTAATTTAGTATTTACTATCATTCTTTATGAAAAATCTAGCCGAGTCTTTTAGCATGAAATGAGCGAACAAACGCATGAAACATGAGTTTAAGGGGCTCAAAAAGATTGTGTACAAATATTTTAAAATGAATACAAATTTTGGTTTTCATTTGAATAATTTAGTATTTACTATCATTCTTTACAAAAAAAATATGTAAGGGTTATTCATGAATGAAACGAGCGAACAAACGTACGAAACATAAGTTTTAGGTGCAAACGAAGATTGTGGAGAAATATTTTAAATTGAATACAAATTGTTGTTTGCATTTGAATAATTTAGTATTTACTATCATTCTTTACGAAAAATCTAGCCGAGTTTTTTAGCATGAAACAAGCGAACAAACGCATGAAACACGAATTTTAGGGGCACATAAAGATTATGGAGAAATATTTTAAAACGAATACAAAGTTTGGTTTGCATTTGAATAATTTAGTATTTACTATCATTCTCGACGAAAAATCTAGCCGAGTTTTTTAGCATGAAACAAGCGAAGAAACGCATGAAACACGAATTTTAGGGGCACATAAAGATTGTGGAGAAATATTTGAAAATGAATACAAATTTTGGCTTGCACTTGAATAATTTAGTATTTACTATCATTCTTCAAAAAAAATCTAGCCGAGTCTTTTAGAATGAAATGAGCGAACAAACGCATGAAACATGAGTTTTAGGGGCTCAAAAAGATTGTGTAGAAATATTTTAAAATGAACACAAATTTTGGTTTTCATTTGAATAATTTAGTATTTACTATCATTCTTTACAAAAAAAATATGTAAGGGTTATTCATGAATGAAACGAGCGAACAAACGTACGAAACATAAGTTTTAGGTGCAAACGAAGATTGTGGAGAAATATTTTAAATTGAATACAAATTGTTGTTTGCATTTGAATAATTTAGTATTTACTATCATTCTTTATGAAAAATCTAGCCGAGTTTTTTAGCATGAAACAAGCGAACAAACGCATGAAACACTAATTTTAGGGGCACATAAAGATTGTGGAGAAATATTTTAAAATGAATACAAATTTTGGTTTTCACTTGAATAATTTAGTATTTACTATCATTCTTCACAAAAGAAATCTGTAAGGGTTATTTTTGAATGAAACGAGCGAACAAACGTACGAAACATAAGTCTTAGGTGCAAACGAAGATTGCGGAGAAATATTTTAAATTGAATACAAATTGTTATTTGCATTTGATTAATTTAGTATTTACTATCATTCTTTATGAAAAATCTAGCCGAGTCTTTTAGCATGAAATGAGCGAACAAACGCATGAAACATGAGTTTTAGGGGCTCAAAAAGATTGTGTACAAATATTTTAAAATGAATACAAATTTTGGTTTTCATTTGAATAATTTAGTATTTACTATCATTCTTTACAAAAAAAATATGTAAGGGTTATTCATGAATGAAACGAGCGAACAAACGTACGAATCATAAGTTTTAGGTGCAAACGAAGATTGTGGAGAAATATTTTAAATTGAATACAAATTGTTGTTTGCATTTGAATAATTTAGTATTTACTATCATTCTTTACGAAAAATCTAGCCGAGTTTTTTAGCATGAAACAAGCGAACAAACGCATGAAACACGAATTTTAGGGGCACATAAAGATTATGGAGAAATATTTTAAAACGAATACAAAGTTTGGTTTGCATTTGAATAATTTAGTATTTACTATCATTCTCGACGAAAAATCTAGCCGAGTTTTTTAGCATGAAACAAGCGAAGAAACGCATGAAACACGAATTTTAGGGGCACATAAAGATTGTGGAGAAATATTTGAAAATGAATACAAATTTTGGCTTGCACTTGAATAATTTAGTATTTACTATCATTCTTCAAAAAAAATCTAGCCGAGTCTTTTAGAATGAAATGAGCGAACAAACGCATGAAACATGAGTTTTAGGGGCTCAAAAAGATTGTGTAGAAATATCTTAAAATGAACACAAATTTTGGTTTTCATTTGAATAATTTAGTATTTACTATCATTCTTTACAAAAAAAATATGTAAGGGTTATTCATGAATGAAACGAGCGAACAAACGTACGAAACATAAGTTTTAGGTGCAAACGAAGATTGTGGAGAAATATTTTAAATTGAATACAAATTGTTGTTTGCATTTGAATAATTTAGTATTTACTATCATTCTTTATGAAAAATCTAGCCGAGTTTTTTAGCATGAAACAAGCGAACAAACGCATGAAACACTAATTTTAGGGGCACATAAAGATTGTGGAGAAATATTTTAAAATGAATACAAATTTTGGTTTTCACTTGAATAATTTAGTATTTACTATCATTCTTCACAAAAGAAATCTGTAAGGGTCATTTTTTAATGAAACGAGCGAACAAACGTACGAAACATAAGTTTTAGGTGCAAACGAAGATTGCGGAGAAATATTTTAAATTGAATACAAATTGTTATTTGCATTTGATTAATTTAGTATTTACTATCATTCTTTATGAAAAATCTAGCCGAGTCTTTTAGCATGAAATGAGCGAACAAACGCATGAAACATGAGTTTTAGGGGCTCAAAAAGATTGTGTACAAATATTTTAAAATGAATACAAATTTTTGTTTTCATTTGAATAATTTAGTATTTACTATCATTCTTTACAAAAAAAATATGTAAGGGTTATTCATGAATGAAACGAGCGAACAAACGTACGAAACATAAGTTTTAGGTGCAAACGAAGATTGTGGAGAAATATTTTAAATTGAATACAAATTGTTGTTTGCATTTGAATAATTTAGTATTTACTATCATTCTTTACGAAAAATCTAGCCGAGTTTTTTAGCATGAAACAAGCGAACAAACGCATGAAACACGAATTTTAGGGGCACATAAAGATTATGGAGAAATATTTTAAAACGAATACAAAGTTTGGTCTGCATTTGAATAATTTAGTATTTACTATCATTCTCGACGAAAAATCTAGCCGAGTTTTTTAGCATGAAACAAGCGAAGAAACGCATGAAACACGAATTTTAGGGGCACATAAAGATTGTGGAGAAATATTTGAAAATGAATACAAATTTTGGCTTGCACTTGAATAATTTAGTATTTACTATCATTCTTTTCGAAAAATCTAGCCGAGTCTTTTAGTTTGAAACGAGCGAACAAACGCATGAAACATGAATTTGAGGGGCTCAAAAAGATTGTGCAGAAATATTTTAAAATGAATACAAATTTTGGTTTTCATTTGAATAATTTAGTATTTACTATCATTCTTTATGAAAAATCTAGCCGAGTTTTTTAGCATGAAACAAGCGAACAAACGCATGAAACACTAATTTTAGGGGCACATAAACATTGTGGAGAAATATTTTAAAATGAATACAAATTTTGGTTTTCACTTGAATAATTTAGTATTTACTATCATTCTTCACAAAAGAAATCTGTAAGGGTTATTTTTGAATGAAACGAGCGAACAAACGTACGAAACATAAGTTTTAGGTGCAAACGAAGATTGCGGAGAAATATTTTAAATTGAATACAAATTGTTATTTGCATTTGATTAATTTAGTATTTACTATCATTCTTTATGAAAAATCTAGCCGATTCTTTTAGCATGAAATGAGCGAACAAACGCATGAAACATGAGTTTTAGGGGCTCAAAAAGATTGTGTAGAAATATTTTAAAATGAACACAAATTTTGGTTTTCATTTGAATAATTTAGTATTTACTATCATTCTTTACAAAAAAAATATGTAAGGGTTATTCATGAATGAAACGAGCGAACAAACGTACGAAACATAAGTTTTAGGTGCAAACGAAGATTGTGGAGAAATATTTTAAATTGAATACAAATTGTTGTTTGCATTTGAATAATTTAGTATTTACTATCATTCTTGACGAAAAATCTAGCCGAGTTTTTTAGCATGAAACAATCGAAGAAACGCATGAAACACGAATTTTAGGGGCACATAAAGATTGTGGAGAAATATTTTAAAATGAATACAAATTTTGGCTTGCACTTGAATAATTTAGTATTTACTATCATTCTTCAAAAAAAATCTAGCCGAGTCTTTTAGAATGAAATGAGCGAACAAACGCATGAAACATGAGTTTTAGGGGCTCAAAAAGATTGTGTAGAAATATTTTAAAATGAACACAAATTTTGGTTTTCATTTGAATAATTTAGTATTTACTATCATTCTTTACAAAAAAAATATGTAAGGGTTATTCATGAATGAAACGAGCGAACAAACGTACGAAACATAAGTTTTAGGTGCAAACGAAGATTGTGGAGAAATATTTTAAATTGAATACAAATTGTTGTTTGCATTTGAATAATTTAGTATTTACTATCATTCTTTATGAAAAATCTAGCCGAGTTTTTTAGCATGAAACAAGCGAACAAACGCATGAAACACTAATTTTAGGGGAACATAAAGATTGTGGAGAAATATTTTAAAATGAATACAAATTTTGGCTTGCACTTGAATAATTTAGTATTTACTATCATTCTTCAAAAAAAATCTAGCCGAGTCTTTTAGAATGAAATGAGCGAACAAACGCATGAAACATGAGTTTTAGGGGCTCAAAAAGATTGTGTAGAAATATTTTAAAATGAATACAAATTTTGGTTTTCATTTGAATAATTTAGTATTTACTATCATTCTTTACAAAAAAAATATGTAAGGGTTATTCATGAATGAAACGAGCGAACAAACGTACGAAACATAAGTTTTAGGTGCAAACGAAGATTGTGGAGAAATATTTTAAATTGAATACAAATTATTGTTTGCATTTGAATAATTTAGTATTTACTATCATTCTTTACGAAAAATCTAGCCGAGTTTTTTAGCATGAAACAAGCGAACAAACGCATGAAACACGAATTTTAGGGGCACATAAAGATTATGGAGAAATATTTTAAAACGAATACAAAGTTTGGTTTGCATTTGAATAATTTAGTATTTACTATCATTCTTGACGAAAAATCTAGCCGAGTTTTTTAGCATGAAACAAGCGAAGAAACGCATGAAACACGAATTTTAGGGGCACATAAAGATTGTGGAGAAATATTTTAAAATGAATACAAATTTTGGTTTGCACTTGAATAATTTAGTATTTACTATCATTCTTCAAAAAAAATCTAGCCGAGTCTTTTAGCATGAAATGAGCGAACAAACGCATAAAACATGAGTTTTAGGGGCACACAAAGATTGTGGAGAAATATTTTAAAATGAATACAAATTTTGGTTTTCATTTGATTAATTTAGTATTTACTATCATTCTTTATGAAAAATCTAGCCGAGTCTTTTTGCATGAACTGAGCGAACAAATGCATGAAACATGAGTTTTAGGGGCTCAAAAAGATTGTGGAGAAATATTTTAAAATGAATACAAATTTTGTTTTTCATTTGAATAATTTAGTATTTATTATCATTTTTTACAAAAAAAATATGTAAGGGTTATTTTTTGAATGAAACTAGCGAACAAACGCACGAAACATGAGTTATAGATGCAAACGAAGATTGTGGAGAAATATTTTAAATTGAATACAAATTGTTGTTTGCATTTGAATATTTTAGTACTTACTATCATTCTTTACGAAAAATCTAGCCCAGTTTTTTAGCATGAAATAAGCGAACAAACGCATGAAACACGAATTTTAGGGGCAGACAAAGATTGTGGAGAAATATTTTAAAATGAATACAAATTTTGGTTTGCACATGAATAATTTAGTATTTACTATCATTCATCAAAAAAAATCAAGCCGAGTCTTTTAGCATGAAATGAGCGAACAAACGCATAAAACATGAGCTTTAGGGGCATACAAAGATTGTGGATAAATATTTTAAAATGAATACAAATTTTGGTTTTCATTTGAATAATTTAGTATTTAGTATCATTCTTTACGAAAAATCTAGCTGAGTCTTTTAGCTTGAAACGAGTGAACAAACGCACGAAAAATGAATTTGAGGGGCTCAAAAAGATTGTGCAGAAATATTTTAAAATGAATACAAATTTTGGTTTTCATTTGAATAATTTAGTATTTACTATCATTCTTTACAAAAAAAATATGTAAGGGTCATTCATGAATGAAACGAGCGAAGAAACGTACGAAACATAAGTTTTAGGTGCAAACGAAGATTGTGGAGAAATATTTTAAATTGAATACAAATTGTTGTTTGCATTTGAATAATTTAGTATTTACTATCATTCTTTATGAAAAATCTAGCCGAGTTTTCTAGCATGAAACAAGCGAACAAACGCATGAAACACTAATTTTAGGGGCACATAAAGATTGTGGAGAAATATTTTAAAATGAATACAAATTTTGGTTTTCACTTGAATAATTTAGTATTTTCTATCATTCTTCACAAAAGAAATCTGTAAGGGTTATTTTTGAATGAAACGAGCAAACAAACGTACGAAACATAAGTTTTAGGTGCAAACGAAGATTGTGTAGAAATAGTTTAAAATGAATAAATAATAATAATCTTTCTTTTCCTACCCCTCACGTGTGAAGAGATTTGAAGAAAAAGTTGATAATTATGTTCTCTCTCCACTTGGCCGAATCTGGACAGTACAACAAAAAAATCATTTTCTATCTGAATAAGGGTCCAATATGCAAATTTCGCTAAGAACATATTTTAGTCGACAACAAGGCGAAGATTCCACATAAGGAAATCTGGCAATTTAGTAAAAACTCAGAGAGATCCAAGCGTTCAAAGTCGGAGTCGGAGAAAAAAACATTTGCTGTTTCTGACCAACCCGTGGTAATTTAAGGATTTCTTCAACAACAGGCGCTATTCTTGGCTCATTCTTTTTTCTATCTTCTCAAGACATGAAAATACTAATAACCTATCTTTTCCTACCCCTCACATGTGAAGAGATTTGAAGTAAAAGTTGATAATTATGGTCTCTCTCCACTTGGCCGAATCTGGACAGTACAACAGAAAGATCATTTTCTATTTGAATAAGGGTCCAATATAGAAATTTCGCTAAGAACATTTTTTAGTCGACAACGATGCGAAGATTCTACAAAACGAAATCTGGCAAATGAATAAAAACCGAGAGAGATCCAAGCGTTCAAAGTTGGAGTCAGAGAAAAAAACATTAGCCGTTTCAGACCAACCCGTCGTAATTTAAGGATTTCTTCAACAACGGGCGCTATTCGTGGCTCATTCCTTTTTCTATCTCGTCAAGACATGCAAAATAATAATAACCTATCTTTTCCTACCCCTCACGTGTGAAGAGATTTGAAGAAAAAGTTGATAATTATGTTCTCTCTCCACTTGGCCGAATCTGAACAGTAGAACAAAAAAATCACTTTCTATCTGAACAAGGGTCCAATATGCAAATTTCGCTAAGAACACTTTTTAGTCGACAACAATGCGAAGATTCTACAAAATGAAATCTGGCAAATGAATAAAAACTCAGAGAGATCCAAGCCTTCAAAGTTGGAGTCAGAGAAAAAAACATTAGCTGTTTCTGACCAACCCGTTGTAATTTAAGGATTTCTTTTACAACGGGCGCTATTCTTGGCTCATTATTTTTTCTATCTCCTCAAGACATGCAAAATAATAATAACCTATCTTTTCCAACCCATCACGTGTGAAGAGATTTTAAGAAAAAGTTGATAATTATGTTCTCTCTCGACATGGCCGAATCTGGACAGTGCAACAAAAAGATCATTTTCTATCTGAATAAGGGTCCAATATGCAAATTTCGCTAAGAACATTTTTCTGTCGACAACAGTGCGAAGATTCTACAAAACTAAATCTGGCAATTGAATAAAAACTGAGAGAGATCCAAGCGTTCAAAGTTGGAGTAAGAGAAAAAAACATTAGCTGTTTCTGACCAACCCGAGGTAATTTAAAGATTTCTTCAACTACGGGCGCTATTCTTAGCTCATTCTTTTTTCTATCTCCTCAAGACATGCAAAATAATGATAACCTATCTTTTCCTGCCCCTCATGTGTGGAGAGATTATAAGTAAAAGTTGATAATTATGTTCCTCTCCACTGGCCGAATCTGGACAGTACAACAAAAAAATCATTTTCTATCTGAATAAGGGTCCAATATGCAAATTTCGCTAAGAACATTTTTTAGTCGACAACGGTGCGAATATTCTACAAAAAGAAAGCTGGCAATTGAATAAAAACGGAGAGAGGTCCAAGCGTTCAAAGTTGGAGTCAGAGAAGAAAACATTAGCTGTTTCTGACCAACCCGAGTTATTTGAAGATTTCTTCAACTATGGTCGCTATTCTTGGCTCATTCTTTTTTCTATCTCCTCAAGACATGCAAAATAATAATAACCTATCTTTTCCTACCCCTAACGTGTGAAGATATTTGAAGAAAAAGTTGATAATTATGTTCTCTATCCACTTGGCCGAATCTGAACAGTAGAACAAAAAAATCATTTTCTATCTGAACAAGGGTCCAATATGCAAATTTCGCTAAGAACACTATTCAGTCGACAACAATGCGAAGATTCTACAAAAAGAAATCTGGCATTTGAATAAAAACTCAGAGAGATCCAAGCGTTCAAAGTTGGAGTCAGAGAAAAAAACATTACCCGTTTCTGACCAATCCGCGGTAATTTAAGGATTTCATCAACAACGGGCGCTATTCTTGGCTCATTCTTTTTTCTATCTCCTCAAGACATGAAAAGTAATAATAACCTATCTTTTCCTGCCCCTCACGTGTGAAGAGATTTTAAGTAAAAGTTGATAATTATGTTCCTCTCCACTTGGCCGAATCTGGACAGTACGACAAAAAAATCATTTTCTATCTGAATAAGGGTCCAATATGCAAATTTCGCTAAGAACATATTTTAGTCGACAACAAGGCGAACATTCCACATAAGGAAATCTGGCATTTTAGTAAAAACTCAGAGAGATCCAAGCGTTCATAGTTGGAGTCAGAGAAAAAAACATTAGCTGTTTCTGACCAACCCGTTGTAATTTAAGGATTTCTTCAACTACGGGCGCTATTCTTGGCTCATTCTTTTTTCTATCTCCTTAAGACGTGCAAAATAATAATGACCTATCTTTTCCTACCCCTCACGTGTGAAGTGATTTGAAGAAAAAGTTGATAATTATGTTCTCTCTCCACTTCGCCGAATCTGAACAGTCGAACAAAAAAATTATTTTCTATCTGAATAAGGGTCCAATATGCAAATTTCGCTAAGAACATCGGTGCGAAGATTCTACAAAAAGAAATCTGGCAATTGAATAAAAACTAAGAGAGATCCAAGCGTTCAAAGTTGGAGTTAGAGAAAAAAACATTAGCTGTTTCTGACCAACCCGAGGTAATTTAAAGATTTCTTCAACTACGGGCGCAATTCTTGGCTCATTCTTTTTTCTATCTCCTCAAGACGTGCAAAATAATAATAACCTATCCTTTCCTACCCCTCACGTGTGAAGAGATTTGAAGTAAAAGTTGATAATTATGTTCTCTCTCCACTTGGCCGAATCTGGACAGTACAACAAAAAGATCATTTTCTATCTGAATAAGGGTCGAATATGCAAATTTCGTTAAGAACATTTTTTAGTCGACAACGATGTGAAGATTCTACAAAAAGAAATCTGGCAATTTGAATAAAAACTCAGAGAGATCCAAGCGTTCAAAGTAGGAGTCAGAGAAAAAAACATTAGCAGCTTCTGACCAACCCGTGGTAATTTATGGATTTCTTCAACAACGGGCGCTATTCTTGGCTCATTATTTTTTCTATCTCCTCAAGACATGCAAAATAATAATAACCTATCTTTTCCTACCCCTCACGTGTGAAGAGATTTTAAGAAAAAGTTGATAATTATGTTCCTCTCCACTTGGCCGAATCTGGCTAGTACAACAAAAAAATCATTTTCGCTAAGTAGATTTTTTTGTCGACAACAGTGCGAAGATACTACAAAAAGAAATCTGGCAATTGAATAAAAACTGGGAGAGATCCAAGCGTTCAAAGTTGAAGTCAGAGAAAAAAACATTAGCTGTTTCCGACCAACCCGAGGTAATTTAACGATTTATTCAACTACGGGCGCTATTCTTGGCTCATTCTTTTTTCTATCTCCTCAAGACATGCAAAATAATAATAATTTATCCTTTCCTACCCCTCACGTATGGAGATATTTGAACAAAAAGTTGATAATTATGTTCTCTCTCCATTTGGCCGAATTCGGACAGTAGAACAGAATATCATTTTCTATCTGAATAAGGGTCCAATATGCAAATTTCGCTAAAAACATTTTTTTGACGACGAAAAGGCACAGATTCTACAAAAAGAAATCTGGCATTTGAATAAAAACTAAGAGAGATCCAAGCGTTCAAAGTTGGAGTCAGAGAAAAAAACATTAGCCGTTTCTGACCAATCCGCGGTAATTTAAGGATTTCATCAACAACGGGCGCTATTCTTGGCTCATTCTTTTTTCTATCTCCTCAAGACATGAAAAGTAATAATAACCTATCTTTTCCTGATCCTCACGTGTGAAGAGATTTTAAGTAAAAGTTGATAATTATGTCCTCTCCACTTTGCCGAATTTGGACAGTACGACAAAAAAATCATTTTCTATCTGAATAAGGGTCCAATATGCAAATTTCACTGAGAACACTTTTTAGTCGACAACAAGGCGAAGATTCTACAAAAAGAAATCTGGCAATTGAATAAAAACTGAGAGAGATCGAAGCGTTCAAAGTTGGAGTCAGAGAAAAAAACATTAGCTGTTTCTGACCAACCCGAGGTAATTTAAAGATTTCTTCAACTACGGGCGCTATTCTTGGCTCATTCTTTTTTCTATCTCCTCAAAACATGCAAAATAATAATAACCTATCTTTTCCTACCCCTCACGTGTGAAGAGATTTGAAGAAAAAGCTGATAATTATGTTCTCTCTCCACTTGGCCGAATCTGAACAGTAGAACAAAAAAATCATTTTCTATCTCAACAAGGCTTCAATATGAAAATTTCGCTAAGAACACGTTTCAGTCGACAACAATGCGAAGATTCTACAAAAAGAAATCTGGCAATTGAATAAAAACTCAGAGAGATCCATGCGTTCAAAGTTGGAGTCAGAGAAAAAAACATTCGCAGGTTCTGACCAACCCGTGGTAATTTATGGATTTCTTCAACAACGGGCGCTATTCTTGGCTCATTATTTTTTCTACCTCCTCAAGACATGCAAAATAATAATAACCTATCTTTTCCTACCCCTCACGTGTGAAGAGATTTTAAGAAAATGTTGATAATTATGTTCCTCTCCACTTGGCCGAATCTGGCTAGTACAACAAAAAAATCATTTTCTATCTGTCCAATATGCAAATTTCGCTAAGTACATTTTTTTGTGGACAACAGTGCGAAGATACTACAAAAAGAAATCTGGCAATTGAATAAAAACTGGGAGAGATCCAAGCGTTCAAAGTTGAAGTCAGAGAAAAAAACATTAGCTGTTTCCGACCAACCCGAGGTAATTTAACGATTTATTCAACTACGGGCGCTATTCTTGGCTCATTCTTTTTTCTATCTCCTCAAGACATGCAAAATAATAATAATTTATCTTTTCCTACCCCTCACATATGGAGATATTTGAAGAAAAAGTTGATAATTATGTTCTCTCTCCATTTGGCCGAATTCGGACAGTAGAACAGAATATCATTTTCTATCTGAATAAGGGTCCAATATGCAAATTTCGCTAAAAACATTTTTTTGACGACGAAAAGGCACAAATTCTACAAAAAGAAATCTGGCAATTTAGTAAAAACTCAGAGATATCCAAGCGTTCAAAGTTGGAGTCAGAGAAAAAAACATTAACCGCTTCTGACCAATCCGCGGTAATTTAAGGATTTCATCTACAAGGGGCGCTATTCTTGGCTCATTCTTTTTTCTATCTCCTCAAGACATGAAATGTAATAATAACCTATCTTTTCCTACCCCTCACGTGTGAAGAGATTTTAAGTAAAAGTTGACAATTATGTTCTCTCTCCACTTGGCCGAATCTGGACAGTACAACAAAAAGATCATTTTCTATCTGAATAAGGGCCCAATATGCAAATTTCGCTAAGAACATATTTTAGTCGACAACAAGGCGAAGATTCCACATAAGGAAATCTGGCAATTTAGTAAAAACTCAGAGAGATCCAAGCGTTCAAAGTTGGAGTCAGGGAAAAAAACATTAGCTGTTTCTGACCAACCCGAGGTAATTTAAGGATTTCTTCTACTACGGGCGCTATTCTTGGCTCATTCTTTTTTCTATCTCCTTAAGACATGCAAAATAATAATGACCTATCTTTTCCAACCCCTCACATGTGAAGAGATTTGAAGTATAAGTTGATAATTATGTTCTACTTCCACTTGGCCGAATCTGGACAGTACAACAAAAAGATCATTTTCTATCTGAATAAGGGTCCAATATCCAAATTTCGCTAAGAACATTTTTTAGTCGACAACGGTGCGAAGATTCTACAAAAAGAAATCTGGCAATTGAATAAAAACTAAGAGAGATCCAAGCGTTCAAAGTTGGAGTCAGAGAAAAAACCATTAGCTGTTTCTGACCGACCCGAGGTAATTTAAAGATTTCTTCAACTACGGGTGCTATTCTTGGCTCATTCTTTTTTCTATCTCCTCAAGACAAGCAAAATAATAATAACCTATCTTTTCCTACCCCTCACGTGTGAAGAGATTTTAAGTAGAAGTTGATAATTATGTTTCTCTCCACTTGGCCGAATCTGGACAGTACAACAAAAAAATCATTTTCTATCTGAATAAGGGTCCAATATGCAAATTTCGCTAAGAACATTTTTTAGTCGACAACGGTGCGAAGATTCTACAAAAAGAAATCTGGCAATTGAATAAAAACTAAGAGAGATCCAAGCGTTCAAAGGTGGAGTCAGAGAAAAAAATATTAGCTGTTTCTAACCGACCCGAGGTAATTTAAAGATTTCTTCAACTACGGGCGCTATTCTTGGCTCATTCTTTTTTCTATCTCCTCAAGACAAGCAAAATAATAATAATCTATCTTTTCCTACCCCTCACGTGTGAAGAGATTTTAAGTAAAAGTCCATAATTATGTTCTCTCACCACTTGGCCGAATCTGGACAGTACAACAAAAAGATCATTTTCTATCTGAATAAGGGTCCAATATCCAAATTTCGCTAAGAACATTTTTTAGTCGACGAAAAGGCACAGATTCTACAAAAAGAAATCTGGCATTTCAATAAAAACTCAGAGAGATCCAAGCGTGCAAAGTTGGAGTCAGAGAAAAAGACATTAGCTGTTTTTGACCCACCCGTCGTAATTTAAGGATTTCATCAACAACGGGCGCTATTCTTGGCTCTTTCTTTTTTTATCTCCTCAAGACATGAAAAACAATAATAACCTATCTTTTCCTACCCCTCACGTGTGAAGAGATTTGAAGAAAAAGTTGATAATTATGTTCTCTTTCCACATGGCCGAATCTGGACAGTACAACAAAAAAATTATTTTCTATCTGAATAAGGGTCCAATATGCAAATTTCGCTAAGAACATTTTTTAGTCGACAACAAGGCGAAGTTTCCACACAAGGAAATCTGGCAATTCAGTAAAAACTCAGAGATATCCAAGCGTTCAAAGTTGGAGTCAGAGAAAAAAACATTTACTGTTTCTGACCAACCTGTTATAATTTAAGGATTTCTTCACCTACGGGCGCTATTCTTGGCTCATTCTTTTTTCAATCTCCTCAAGACGTGCAAAATAATAATAACCTATCTTTTCCTACCCCTCACGTGTGAAGAGATTTGAAGAAAAAGTTGGTAATTATGTTCTCTCTCCACTTGGCCGAATCTGGACAGTACAACAAAAAGATCATTTTCTATCTGAATAAGGGTCCAATTTCCAAATTTCGCTGAGAACACTTTTTAGTCGACAACAAGGCGAAGATTCTACAAAAAGAAATCTGGCAATTGAATAAAAACTGAGAGAGATCCAAGCGTTCAAAGTTGGAGTCAGAGAAAAAAACATTAGCTGTTTCTGAGCAACCCGAGGTAACTTAAAGATTTCATCAACTACGGGCGCTATTCTTGGCTTATTCTTTTTTCTATCTCCTCAAGACATGCAAAATAATAATAACCTATATTTTCCTACCCCTCACGTGTGAAGATATTTGAAGAAAAAGTTGATAATTATGTTCTCTCTCCATTTGGCCAAATTCGGACAGTAGAACAAAAAATCATTTTCTATCTGAATATGTGTCCAATATTCAAATTTCCCTAAGAACACTTTTTAGTCGACAACAAGGCGAAGATTCTACAAAAAGAAATCTGGCAATTGAATAAAAACAGAGAGAGATCCAAGCGTTCAAAGTTGGACTCAGAGAAAAAAACATTAGCTGTTCTGACCAACCCGAGGTAATTTAAAGATTTCTTAAACTACGGGCGCTATTCTTGGCTCATTCTTTTTTCTATCTCCTCAAGACATGCAAAATAATAATAACCTATATTTTCCTACCTCTCACGTGTGAAGATATTTGATGAAAAAGTTGACAATTATGTTCTCTCTCCATTTGGCCGAATTCGGACAGTGGAACAAAAAATCATTTTCTATCTGAATAAGGGTCTAATATGCAAATTTCGCTAAGAACACTTTTTAGTCGACAACATGGCGAAGATTCTACAAAAAGAAATCTGGCAATTGAATAAAAACCGATAGACATCCAAGCGTTCAAAGTTGGAGTCAGAGAAAAAAACATTAGCTGTTTCTGACCAACCCGAGGTAATTTAAAGATTTCTTCAACTACGGGCGCTATTCTTGGCTCATTCTTTTTTCTATCTCCTCAAGACATGCAAAATAATAATAACCTATCTTTTCCTACCCCTCACGTGTGAAGAGATTTTAAGTAAAAGTTGATAATTATGTTTCTCTCCACTTGGCCGAATCTGGACAGTACAACCGAAAAATCATTTTCTATCTGAATAAGGGTCCAATATGCAAATTTCGCTAAGAACATTTTTTAGTCGACAACGGTGCGAAGATTCTACAAAAAGAAATCTGGCAATTGAATAAAAACTAAGAGAGATCCACGCATTCAAAGTTGGAGTCAGAGAAAAAAACATTACCTGTTTCAGACCAACCCGAGGTAATTTAAAGATTTCTTCAACTACGGGCGCTATTCTTGGCTCATTCTTTTTTCTATCTCCTTAAGACATGCAAAATAATAATAACCTATCTTTTCCTACCCCTCACGTGTGAAGAGATTTTAAGTAAAAGTTGATAATTAAGTTCTCTCACCACTTGGCCGAATCTGGACAGTACAACAAAAAGATCATTTTCTATCTGAATAAGGGTCCAATGTCCAAATTTCGCTAAGAACATTTTTTAGTCGACGAAAAGGCACAGATTCTACAAAAAGAAATCTGGCATTTGAATAAAAACTCAGAGAGATCCAAGCGTGCAAAGTTGGAGTCAGAGAAAAAGACATTAGCTATTTTTGACCCACCCGTTGTAATTTAAGGATTTCATCAACAACGGGCGCTATTCTTGGCTCTTTCTTTTTTTATCTCCTCAAGACTTGAAAAACAATAATAACCTATCTTTTCCTACCCCTCACGTGTGAAGAGATTTGAAGAAAAAGTTGATAATTATGTTCTCTTTCCACATGGCCGAATCTGGACAGTACAACAAAAAAATTATTTTCTATCTGAATAAGGGTCCAATATGCAAATTTCGCTAAGAACATTTTTTAGTTGACAACAAGGCGAAGTTTCCACACAAGGAAATCTGGCAATTTAGTAAAAACTCAGAGATATCCAAGCGTTCAAAGTTGGAGTCAGAGAAAAAAACATTTACTGTTTCTGACCAACCTGTTATAATTTAAGGATTTCTTCACCTACGGGCGCTATTCTTGGCTCATTCTTTTTTCAATCTCCTCAAGACGTGCAAAATAATCATAACCTATCTTTCCTACCCCTCACGTGTGAAGAGATTTGAAGAAAAAGTTGGTAATTATGTTCTCTCTCCACTTGGCCGAATCTGGACAGTACAACAAAAAGATCATTTTATATCTGAATAAGGGTCCAATTTCCAAATTTCGCTGAGAACACTTTTTAGTCGACAACAAGGCGAAGATTCTACAAAAAAAATCTGGCAATTGAATAAAAACAGAGAGAGATCCAAGCGTTCAAAGTTGGACTCAGAGAAAAAAACATTAGCTGTTTCTGACCAACCCGAGGTAATTTAAAGATTTCTTAAACTACGGGCGCTATTCTTGGCTCATTCTTTTTTCTATCTCCTCAAGACATGCAAAATAATAATAACCTGTATTTTCCTACCCCTCACGTGTGAAGATATTTGATGAAAAAGTTGACAATTATGTTCTCTCTCCATTTGGCCGAATTCGGACAGTGGAACAAAAAATCATTTTCTATCTGAGTAAGGGTCCAATATGCAAATTTCGCTAAAATTTTTTTTTTGTCGACGAAAAGGCACAGATTCTACAAAAAGAAATCTGGCATTTGAATAAAAACTCAGAGAGATCCAAGTGTTCAAAGTTGGAGTCAGAAAAAAAGACGTTAGCTGTTTCTGACCAACCCGTGGTAATTTAAGGATTTCATCATCAACTGGCGCTATTCTTGGCTCATTCTTTGTTCTATCTCCTCAAGACATGAAAAATAATAACAACATGTCTTTTCCTACCCCTCACGTGTGAAGGGATTTGAAGAAAAAATTGATAATTATGTTCTCTCTCCACTTGGCCGAATCTGGACAGTACAACAAAAAGATCATTTTCTATCTGAATAAGGGTCTAATATGCAAATTTCGCTAAGAACACTTTTTAGTCGACAACAAGGCGAAGATTCTACAAAAAGAAATCTGGCAATTGAATAAAAACCGATAGACATCCAAGCGTTCAAAGTTGGAGTCAGAGAAAAAAACATTAGCTGTTTCTGACCAACCCGAGGTAATTTAAAGATTTCTTCAACTACGGGCGCTATTCTTGGCTCATTATTTTTTCTATCTCCTCAAGACATGCAAAATAATAATAACCTATCTTTTCCTACCCCTCACGTGTGAAGAGATTTTAAGTAAAAGTTGATAATTATGTTTCTCTCCACTTGGCCGAATCTGGACAGTACAACAAAAAAATCATTTTCTATCTGAATAAGGGTCCAATATGCAAATTTCGCTAAGAACATTTTTTAGTCGCCAACGGTGCGAATATTCTACAAAAAGAAATCTGGCAATTGAATAAAAACTAAGAGAGATCCACGCATTCAAAGTTGGAGTCAGAGAAAAAAACATTACCTGTTTCAGACCAACCCGAGGTAATTTAAAGATTTCTTCAACTACGGGCGCTATTCTTGGCTCATTCTTTTTTCTATCTACTCAAGACATGCAAAATAATAATAACCTATCTTTTCCTACCCCTCACGTGTGAAGATATTTGAAGAAAAAGTTGATAATTATGTTCTCTCACCACTTGGCTGAATCTGGACAGTACAACAAAAAGATCATTTTCTATCTGAATAAGGGTCCAATATCCAAATTTCGCTAAGAACATTTTTTAGTCGACAACGATGCGAAGACTCTACAAAAAGAAATCTGGCAATTGAATAAAAACCGAGAGAGATCCAAGCGTTCAAAGTTGGAGTCAGAGAAAAAAACATTAGCTGTTTCTGACCAACCCGAGGTAATTTAAAGATTTCTTCAACTACCTGCGCTATTCTTGGCTCATTCTTTTTTCTATCTCCTCAAGACATGCAAAATAATGTTAACATATCTTTTCCAACCCCTCATGTCTGAAGATATTTGAAGAAAAAGTTGATAATTATATTCTCTCTCCAATTGGCCAAAGTCGGACAGTAGAACAAAAAATCATTTTCGATCTGAATATGTGTCCAATATGCAAATTTCGCTAAGAACACTTTTTAGTGGATAACAAGGCGAAGATTCTACAAAAAGAAATCTGGCAATTGAATAAAAACTGAGAGAGATCCAAGCGTTCAAGGTTGGAGTCAGAGAAAAAAACATTAGCTGTTTCTGACCAACCCGAGGTAATTTAAAGATTTCTTCGACTACGGGCGCTATTCTTGGCTCATTCTTTTTTCTATCTCCTCAAGACATGCAAAATAATAATAACCTATCTTTTCCTATCCCTCACGTGTGAAGATATTTGATGAAAAAGTTAATAATTATGTTCTCTCTCCATTTGGCCGAATTCGGACAGTGGAACAAAAAATCATTTTCTATCTGAATAAGTGTCCAATATGCAAATTTCGCTAAAAAAAAAATTTTGTCGACGAAAAGGCACAGATTCTACAAAAAGAAATCTGGCAATTGAATAAAAACTCAGAGAGATCCAAGTGTTCAAAGTTGGAGTCAGAAAAAAAGACATTAGCTGTTTCTGACCAACCCGTGGTAATTTAAGGATTTCATCATCAACGGGCGCTATTCTTGGCTCATTCTTTTTTCTGTCTCCTCAAGACATGAAAAATATTAATAACCTATCTTTTCCTACCCCTCACGTGTGAAGAGATTTGAAGAAAAATTCGATAATTATGTTCTCTCTCCACTTGGCCGAATCTGGACAGTACAACAAAAACATCATTTTCTATCTGAATAAGGGTCCAATATGCAAATTTCGTTGAGAATATTTTTTAGTTGTCAACGATGTGAAGATTCTACAAAAAGAAATCTGGCAATTGAATAAATACCGAGAGAGATCCAAGCGTTCAAACTTGGAGTCCGAGAAAAAAACATTAGCTGTTTCTGACCAACCCGAGGTAATTTAAAGATTTCTTCAACTACGTGCGCTATTCTTGGGTCATTCTTTTTTCTATCTCCTCAAGACATGCAAAATAATAATAACCTATCTTTTCCTACCCCTCACGTGTGAAGATATTTGAAGAAAAAGTTGATAATTAGGTTCTCTCTCCATTTGGCCGAATTCGGACAGTGGAACAAAAATTCATTTTCTATCTGAATAAGGGTCCAATATGCAAATTTTGCTAAGAAAATTTTTTTGTCGACGAAAAGGCACAGATTCTACAAAAAGAAATCTGGCATTTGAATAAAAACTCAGAGAGATCTAAGTGTTCAAAGTTGGAGTCAGAGAAAAAGACATTAGCTGTTTCTGACCAACCCGTGGTAATTTAAGGATTTCATCATCAACGGCCGGTATTCTTGGCTCTTTCTTTTTTCTATCTCCTCAAAAGATGAAAAATAATAATAAACTAGCTTTTCCTACCCCTCACGTGTGAAGAGATTTGAAGAAAAAGTTGATAATTATGTTCTCTCTCCACTTGGCCGAATCTGGACAGTACAACAAAAAAATCATTTTCTATCTGAATAAGGGTCCAATATACAAATTTCGCTAAGAACATTTTTTTGTCGACAACAAAGCGGAGTTTCCACACAAGGAAATCTGGCAATTTAGTAAAAACTCAGAGAGATCCAAGAGTTCAAAGTTGGAGTCAGAGAAAAAAACATTAGCTGTTTCTGACCAACCCGTTGTAATTTAAGGATTTCTTCAACTACGGACGCTATTCTCGGCTCATTCTTTTTTCTATCTCCTCAAGACGTGCAAAATAATAATGACCTATCCTTTCCTACCCCTCACGTGTGAAGAGATTTGAAGAAAAAGTTGATAATTATGTTCTCTCTCCACTTGGCCGAATCTGGACAGTACAACAAAAAGATCATTTTCTATCCGAATAAGGATCCAATATGCAAATTTCGTTAAGAACATTTTTTAGTCGACAACGATGTGAAGATTCTACAAAAAGAAATCTGGCAATTGAATAAAAACCGAGAGAGATCCAAGCGTTAAAAGTTGGAGTCATAGAAAAAAACTTTAGCTATTTCTGACCAACCCGAGGTAATTTAATGATTTCTTCTACTACGGGCGCTATTCTTGGCTCATTCTTTTTTCTATCTCCTCAAAACATGCAAAATAATAATAACCTATCTTTTCCTACCCCTCACGTGTGATGATATTTGAAGAAAAAGTTGATAATTATGTTCTCTCTCCATTTGGCCGAATTCGGACAGTGGAACAAAAATTATTTTCTATCTGAATAAGGGTCCAATATGCAAATTTCGCTAAGAACATTTTTTTGTCGACGAAAAGGCACAGATTCTACAAAAAGAAATCTGGCATTTGAATAAAAACTCAGAGATATCCAAGCGTTCAAAGTTTGAGTCGGAGTAAAAGACATTAGCTGTTTCTGACCAACCCGAGGTAATTTAAAGATTTCTTTAACTACGGGCGCTATTCTTGGATCATTCTTTTTTCTATCTCCTCAAGACGTGCAAAATAATAATAACCTATCTTTTCCTACCCGTCACGTATGAAGAGATTTGAAGAAAAAGTTGATAATTATGTTCTCTCTCCGCTTGGCCGAATCTGAACAGTAGAACAAAAAAATCATTTTCTATTTGAATAAGGGTCCAATATGCAAATTTCGCTAAGAACACTTTTTAGTCGACAACAAGGCGATGATTCTACAAAAAGAAATCTGGCAATTGAATAAAAACTGAGAGACATCCAAGCGTTCAAAGTCGGAGTCAGAGAAAAAAACATTAGCTGTTTCTGACCAACCCGAGGTAATTTAAAGATTTCTTCAACTACGGGCGCTATTCTTGGCTCATTCTTTTTTCTATCTCCTCAAGACATGCAAAATAATAATGACCTATCTTTTCCTACCCCTGACGTGTGAAGAGATTTTAAGTAAAAGTTGATAATTATGTTTCTCTCCACTTGGCCGAATCTGGACAGTACAACAAAAAACTCATTTTCTATCTGAATAAGGGTCCAATATGCAAATTTCGCTAAGAACACTTTTTAGTCGACAACAATGCGAAGATTCTACCAAAAGAAATCTGGCAATTGAATAAAAGCTCAGGGTGATCCGAGCGTTGAAAGTTGGAGTCAGAGAAAAAAACCTTAGCCGTTTGTGACCAACCCGTGGTAATTTAAGGATTTCTTGAACAACGGGCGCTATTCTTGGCTCATTCTTTTTTCTATCTCCTCAAGACATGCAAAATAATATTAACCTATCTTTTCCACCCCTCACATGTGAAGAGATTTTAAGTAAAAGTTGATAATTATGTTCCTCTCCACTTGGCCGAATCTGGACAGTACAACAAAAAAATCATTTTCTATCTGAATAAGGGTCCGATATGCAAATTTCGCTAAGAACATTTTTTAGTCGACAACGGTGCGAAGATTCTACAAAAAGAAATCTGGCAACTGAATGAAAACCGAGAGAGATCCAAGCGTTCGAAGTTGGAGTCAGAGAAAAAAACATTTGCTGTTTCTGACCAACCCGAGGTAATTTAAAGATTTCTTCTACTACGGGCGCTATTCTTGGCTCATTCTTTTTTCTATCTCCTCAAGATATGCAAAATAATAATAACCTATCTTTTCCTACCCCTCACGTGTGAAGATATTTGAAGAAAAAGTTGATCATTATGTTCTCTCTTCATTTGGCCGAATTCGGACAGTAGAACAAAAAATCATTTTCTATCTGTACAAGGGTCTAATATGCAAATTTCGCTAACAACATTTTTTTGTCGACGAAAAGGGACAGATTCTACAAAATGAAATCTGGCATTTGATTAAAAACTGAGAGAGATCCGAGCGTTCAAAGTTGGAGTCAGAGAAAAAAACATTAGCTATTTCTGACCAACCCATGGTAATTTAAGGATTTCTTCAACAACGGGCGCTATTCTGGACTCATTCCTTTTTCTATCTCCTCAAGACATGAAAAATAATGATAACCTATCTTTTCCTACCCCTCACGTGTGAAGAGATTTGAAGAAAAAGTTGATAATTATGTTCTCTCTCCACTTGGCCGAATCTGGAAAGTACAACAAAAAAATCATTTCCTATCTTAATAAGGGTCCAATATGCAAATTTCGCTAAGAACACTTTTTAGTCGACAACAAGGCGAAGATTGTACAAAAAGAAATCTGGCAATTGAATAAAAATTGAGAGAGATCCAAGCGTTCAAAGTTGGAGTCAGAGAAAAAAACATTAGCTGTTTCTGACCGACCCGAGGTAATTTAAAGATTTCTTCAACTACAGGCGCTATTCTTGGCTCATTCTTTTTTCTATCTTCTCAAGACATGCAAAAAAATAATAATCTATCTTTTTCTACCCCTCACGTGTGAAGATATTTGAAGAAAAAGTTGATAATTATGTTCTCTCTCCATTTGGCCAAATTCGGACAGTAGAACAAAAAATCATTTTCTATCTGAATAAGGGTTCAACATGCAAATTTCGCTAAGAACGTTTTTTTGTCGACGAAATGGCAGAGATTCTATAAAAAGAAATCTGGCATTTGAATAAAAACAGAGAGAGATCCAAGCGTTCGAAATTGGAGTCAGAGAAAAAAACATTAGCTGTTTCTAACCAACCCGTGGTAATTTAAAGATTTCTTCAGTAACGGGCGCTATTCTTGGCTCATTCTTTTTTCTATCTCCTCAAGACATTAAAAATAATAATAACCTATCTTTTCTTACCCCTCACGTGTGAAGAGATTTGAAGAAAAAGTTGATAATTATGTTCTCTCTCCACTTGGCCGAATCTGGACAGTACAACAAAAAAATCATTTTGTATCTGAGTAAGGGTCCAATATGCAAATTTCGCTAAGAACATTTTTTAGTCGACAACAAGGCAAAGATTCCACACAAGGAAATCTGGCAATTTAGTAAAAACTCAGAGAGATGCAAGCGTTCAAAGTTGGAGTCAGAGAAAAAAACGTTAGCTGTTTCTGACTAACCCGCCGTAATTTATGGATTTCTTCAACTACGAGGGCTATTCTTTGCTCATTCTTTTTTCTATCTTCTCAAGACGTGCAAAATAATAATAACCTATCTTTTCCTACCTCTCACGTGTGAAGAGATTTGAAGAAAAAGTTGATAATTATGTTCTCTCTCTACTTGGCCGAATCTGAACAGTAGAACAAAAAAATCATTTTCTATCTGAATAAGGGTCCAATATGTAAATTTCGCTAAGAACACTTTTTAGTCCACAAAAATGCGAAGATTCTACAAAAAGAAATCTGGCAATTGAATAAAAACTCAGAGAGATCCAAGCGTTCAAAGTTGGAGTCAGAGAAAAAAACATTAGCTGTTTCTGACCAACCCGTGGTAATTTAAGGATTTCTTCAACGACGGGCGCTATTCTTGGCTCATTCTTTTTTCTATCTCCTCAAGACATGCAAAATAATAATAAACTATCTTTTCCTACCCCTCACGTGTGAAGAGATTTTAAGAAAAAGTTGATAATTATGTTCCTCTCCACTTGGCCGAATCTGGACACTACAACAAAAAAATCATTTTCTATCTGAATAAGGGTCCAATATGCAAATTTCGCTAAGAAAATTTCTTTGTCGACGAAAAGGCACAGATTCTACAAAAAGAAATCTGGCATTTGAATAAAAACTGAGAGAGGTCCAAGCGTTCAAAGTTGGAGTCAGAGAAAAAAACATTAGCTGTTTCTGACCAACCCGAGGTAATTTAAAGATTTCTTCAACTACGGACGCTATTCTTGGCTCATTCTTTTTTCTATCTCCTCAAGACGTGCAAAATAATAATAACCTATCTTTTCCTACCCCTCACGTGTGAAGAGATTTGAAGAAAAAGTTGATAATTATGTTCTCTCTCCATTTGGCCGAATTCGGACAGTAGAACAAAAAATCATTTTCTATCTGTATAAGGGTCTAATATGCAAATTTCGCTAAGAACAGTTTTTTGTCGACGAAAAGGCACAGATTCTACAAAAAGAAATCTGGCAATTGAATAAAAACAGAGAGAGATCCAAGCGTTAAAAGTTGGAGTCAGAGAAAAAAACATTAGCTGTTTCTGACCAACCCGAGGTAATTTAAAGATTTTTTCAACTACGTGCGCTATTCTTGGCTCATTCTTTTTTCTATCTCCTCAAGACATGCAAAATAATAATAACCTATCTTTTCCTTCCCCTCACGTGTGCAGAGATTTTAAGACAATGTTCATAATTATGTTCCTCTCCACTTGGCCGAATCTGGACGGTACAACAAAAAATCATTTACTTTCTGAATAAGGGTCCAATATGCAAATTTCGCTAAGAGCATTTTTTAGTCGACAACAATGCGAAGATTCTACAAAAAGAAATCTGGCAATTGAATATAAACCAAGAGAGATCCAAGCGATCAAGTTGGAGTCAGAGAAAAAACATTAGCTGTTTCTGACCAACCCGAGGTAATTTAAAGATTTCTTCAACTACGGGCGCTATTCTTGGCTCATTCTTTTTTCTATCTCCTCAAGACATGCAAAATAATACTAACCTATCTTTTCCTACCCCTCACGTGTGAAGAGATTTGAAGAAAAAGTTGACAATTATGTTCTCTCTCCACTTGACCGAATCTGGACAGTACAACAAAAAGATCATTTTCTATCTGAATAAAGGTCCAATATGCAAATTTCGTTAAGAACATTCTTTAGTCGACAACGATGTGAAGATTCTAAAAAAAGAAATCTGGCATAAAAATCGAGAGAGATCCAAGCGTTCAAAGTTGGAGTCAGAGAAAAAAACATTAGTTGTTTCTGACCAACCCGTGGTAATTTAAAGATTTCTTCAACTACGTGCGCTATTCTTGGCTCATTCTTTTTTCTATCTCCTCAAGACATGCAAAATAATAATAACCTATCTTTTCCTTCCCCTCACGTGTGCAGAGATTTTAAGACAATGTTCATAATTATGTTCCTCTCCACTTGGCCGAATCGGGACGGTACAACAAAGAAATCATTTACTATCTGAATAAGGGTCCAATTTGCAAATTTCGATAAGAACATTTTTTAGTCGACAACAGTGCGAAGATTCTACAAAAAGAAATCTGGAAATTGAATAAAAACTGAGAGAGATCCAAACGTTCAAAGTTGGAGTCACAGAAAAAAACATTAGCTGTTTCTGACCGACCCGAGGTAATTTAAAGATTTCTTCAACTACGGGCGCTATTCTTGGCTCATTCTTTTTTCTATCTCCTCAAGACATGCAAAATAATACTGACCTATCTTTTCCTACCCCTCACGTGTGAAGAGATTTGAAGAAAAAGTTGACAATTATGTTCTCACTCCACTTGGCCGAGTCTGGACAGTACAACAAAAAAATCATTTTCTATCTGAATAATGGTCCATTATGCAAATTTCGCTAAGAACATTATTTAGTCGACAACAAGACGAAGATTCCACACAAGGAAATCTGGCAATTTAGTAAAAACTCAGAGAGATCCAAGCGTTCAAAGTTGGAGTCAGAGAAAAAAACATTAGCTGTTTCTGACTGACCCGTTGTAATTTATGGATTTCTTCAACTATGGGCCCTATTCTCGGCTCATTCTTTTTTCTATCTCCTCAAGACGTGCAAAATAGTAAAAACCTATCTTTTCCTACCCCTCACGTGTGAAGAGATTTGAAGAAAAAGTTGATAATTATGTTCTTTCTCCACTTGGCTGAATCTGAACAGTAGAACAAAAAAAATCATCTTCTATCTGAATAAGGGTCCAATATGCAAATTTCGCTCAGAACACTTTTTAGTCGTCAACAAGGCGAAGATTCTACAAAAAGAAATCTGGCAATTGAATAAAAACTGAGGGACATCCAAGCGTTCAAAGTTGGTGTCAGAGAAAAAAACATTAGCTGTTTCTGACCAACCCGAGGTAATTTAAAGATTTCTTCAACTACGGGCGCTACTCTTGGCTCATTCTTTTTTCTATCTCCTCAAGACATGCAAAATAATAATAACCTATCTTTTCCTACCCCTCACGTGTGAAAAGATTTTAAGTAAAAGTTGATAATTATGTTCTCTGTCCACTTGGCCGAATTTGGACAGTACAACAAAAAAATCATTTTCTATCTGAATAAGGGTCTAATATGCAAATTTTGCTAAGAACATTTTTTAGTCGACAACAAGGCGAAGATTCCACACAAGGAAATCTGGCAATTTAGTAAAAATTCAGAGAGATCCAAGCGTTCAAAGTTGGAGTCAGAGAAAAAAACATTAGCTGTTTCTGACCAAACCGTTGTTATTTTAGGATTTCATCAACTACGGGGGCTATTCTTGGCTCATTCTTTTTTCTATCTCCTCAAGACGTGCAAAATAATAATAACCTATCTTTTCCTACCCCTCACGTGTGAAGAGATTTGAAGAAAAAGTTGATAATTATGTTCTCTCTCCACTTGGCCGAATTTGAACAGTAGAACAAAAAAATCACTTTCTATCTGAATAAAGGTCCAATATGCAAATTTCGCTACGAACACTTTTTAGTTGACAGCAAGGCGAAGATTCTACAAAAAGAAATCTGGCAATTGAATAAAAACTGAGAGAGATCCAAGCGTACAAAGTTGGAGTCAGAGAAAAAAACATTAGCTGTTTCTGACCAACCCGAGCTAATTTAAAGATTTCTTCAACTACGGGCGCTATTCTTGGCTCATTCTTTTTTCTATCGCCTCAAGACATGCAAAATAATAATAACCTATCTTTTCCTACCCCTCACGTGTGAAGATATTTGAAGAAAAAGTTGATAATTATGTTCTCTCTCCACATGACCGAATCTGGACAGAACAACAAAAAGATCATTTTCTATCTAAATAAAGGTCCAATATGCAAATTTCGCTAAGACCATTTTTTAGTCAATAACAAGGCGAAGATTCCAAAAAAAGAAATCTGGCAATTTAGTAAAAACTCAGAGAGATCCAAGCGTTCAAAGTTGGAGTCAGAGAAAAAAACATTTGCTGTTTCTGACCAACCCGTGGTAATTTAAGGATTTCTTCTACAACGGGCGCTATTCTTGGCTCATTCTCTTTTCCATCTCCTCAAGACATGCAAAATAATAATAACCTATCTTTTCGTACCCCTCACATGTGAAGATATTTGAAGAAAAAGTTGATAATTATGTTCTTTCTCTATTTGTCCAAATTCGGACAGTGGAACAAAAAAATCATTTTCTATCTGAATAAGGGTCGAATAGGCAAATTTCGCTAAGAACACTTTTTAGTCGACAACAATGCGAAGATTCTACAAAAAGAAATCTGGCAATTGAATAAAAACTGAGAGAGATGCAAGCGTTCAAAGTTGGAGTCAGAGAAAAACACATTAGCTGTTTCTGACCAACCCGAGGTAATTTAAAGATTTCTTCATCTACGGGCGCTATTCTTGGCTCATTCTTTTTTCTATCTCCTCAAGACATGCAAAATAATAATAACCTATTTTTTGCTACCCCTCACGTGTGAAGATATTTGAAGAAAAAGTTGATAATTATGTTCTCTCTCCATTTGGCCGAATTCGGACAGTATAACAAAAAATCATTTTCTATCTGTATAAGGGTCCAATATGCAAATTTTGCTAAGAACATTTTTTTGTCGACGAAAAGGCACAGATTCTACAAAACGAAATCTGGCATTTGAATAAAAACTCAGAGAGATCCAATCGTTCAAAGTTGGAGTCAGAGAAAAAAACATTAGCAGTCTCTGACTAACCCGAGGTAATTTAAAGATTTCTTCTACTACGGGCGCTATTCTTGACTCATTCTTTTTTCTATCTCCTCAAGACATGCAAAATAATCATAACCTATCTTTTCCTACCCCTCACGTGTGAAGAGATTTTAAGTAAAAGTTGATAATTATGTTCTCTCTCCACTTGGCCGAATCTGGACAGTACAACAAAAAAATTATTTTCTATCTGAATAAGGGTCTAATATGCAAATTTGCTAAGAACATTTTTTAGTCGACAACAAGGCGAAGAGTCCACACAGGGAAATCTGGCAATTTAGTAAATACTCAGAGAGATCCAAGCATTCAAACTTGGAATCAGAGAAGAAAACATTAGCCGTTTCTGACCAACCCGTTGTAATTTAAGGATTTCTTCATCAACGGGCGCTATTCTTGGCTCATTCTCTTTTCCATCTCCTCAAGACATGCAAAATAATAATAACCTATCTTTTCCTACCCCTCACATGTGAAGATATTTGAAGAAAAAGTGGATAATTATGTTCTCTCTCCATTTGGCCAAATTCGGACAGTAGAACAAAAAATCATTTTCTATCTGAATATGGGTCCAATATGCAAATTTCGCTAAGAAGACTTTTTAGTCGACAACAAGGCGAAGATTCTACAAAAGGAAATCTGGCAATTGAATAAAAACTGAGAGAGATCCAAGCGTTCAAAGTTGGAGTCAGAGAAAAAAACATTAGCTGTTTCTGACCAACCCGAGGTAATTTTAAGATTTCTTCAACTACCGGCGCTATTCTTGGCTCATTCTTTTTTCTATCTCCTCAAGACATGCAAAATAATAATAACCTATCTTTTCGTACCCCTCACGTGTGAAGATATTTGAAGAAAAAGTTAATAATTATGTTCTCTCTCCATTTGGAAAAATTCGGACAGTAGAATAAAAAATCATTTTCTATCTGAATAAGGGTCCAATATGCAAATTTCGCTAAGAACATTTTTTTGTTGACGAAAAGGCAGAGATTCTACAAAAAGAAATCTGGCATTTGAATAAAAACTCAGAGAGATCCAAGCGTTCAAAGTTGGAGTCAGAGAAAAAAAACATTAGCCGTTTCTGACCAACCCGTGGTAATTTAAGGATTTCTTCAACAACGGGCGCTATTCTTGGCTCATTCTTTTTTCTATCTCCTCAAGACATGAAAAATAATAATAACCTATCTTTTCCTACCCCTCACGTGTGAAGAGATTTGAAGAAAAAGTTGATAATTATGTTTTCTCTCCACTTGGCCGAATCTGAACAGTAGAACAAAAAAATCATTTTCTATCTGAATAAGGGTCCAATATGCAAATTTCGCTAAGAACACTTTTTAGTTGACAACAAGGCGAAGATTCTACAAAAAGAAATCTGGCAATTGAATAAAAACTGAGAGAGATCTAAGCGTTCAAAGTTGGAGTCAGAGAAAAAAACATTAGCTGTTTCTGACCAACCCGAGGTAATTTAAAGATTTCTTCAACTACGGGCGCTATTCCTGTCTCATTCTTTTTTCTATCTCCTCAAGCCATGCAAAATAATAATAACCTATCTTTTCCTACCCCTCACGTGTAAAGATATTTGAAGAAAAAGTTGATAATTATGTACTCTGTCCATTTGGCAAAATTCGGACAGTAGAACAAAAAATCATTTTCTATCTGAATAAGGGTCCAATATGCAAATTTCGCTAAGAACATTTTTTTGTCGACGAAAAGGCAGAGATTCTACAAAAAGAAATAAGGCATTTGAATAAAAACTCAGAGAGATCCAAGCGTTCAAAGTTGGAGTCAGAGAAAAAAAACGTTAGCCGTTTCTGACCAACCTGTGATAATTTAAGGATTCTTCAACAACGGGCGCTATTCTTGGCTCATTCTTTTTTCTATCTCCTCAAGACATGAAAAATAATAATAACCTATCTTTTCGTACCCCTCACGCGTGAAGATATTTGAAGAAAAAGTTGATAATTATGTTCTCTCTCCACTTCGCCAAATTTGAACAGTAGAACAAAAAAATCATGTTCTATCTGAATAAAGGTCCAATATGCAAATTTCGCTCAGAACACTCTTTAGTCGACAACAATGCGAAGATTCTACAAAAAGAAATCTGGCAATTGTATAAAAACCGAGAGAGATCAAAGCGTTCAAAGTTGGAGTCAGAGAAAAGAACATTAGCTGTTTCTGACCAACCCGAGGTAATTTAAAGATTTCTTCCACTACGGGCGCTATTCCTGTCTCATTCTTTTTTCTATCTCCTCAAGCCATGCAAAATAATAATAACCTATCTTTTCCTACCCCTCACGTGTGAAGATATTTGAAGAAAAAGTTGATAATTATGTACTCTCTCCATTTGGCAAAATTCGGACAGTAGAACAAAAAATCATTTTCTATCTGAATAAGGGTCCAATATGCAAATTTCGCTAAGAACATTTTTTTGTCGACGAAAAGGCAGAGATTCTACAAAAAGAAATCTGGCATTTGAATAAAAACTCAGAGAGATCCAAGCATTCAAAGTTGGAGTCAGAGAAAAAAAACATTAGCTGTTTCTGACCAACCTGTGATAATTTAAGGATTTCTTCAACAACGGGTGCTATTCTTGGCTCATTCTTTTTTCTATCTCCTCAAGACATGAAAAATAATAATAACCTATCTTTTCGTACCCCTCAGGCGTGAAGATATTTGAAGAAAAAGTTGATAATTATGTTCTCTCTCCACTTGGCCGAATTCGGACAGTAGAACAAAAAATCATTTTCTATCTGAATAAGGGTCCAATATGCAAATTTTGCTAAGAACATTTTTTTGTCGACGAAAAGGCACAGATTCTACAAAACGAAATCTGGCATTTGAATAAAAACTCAGAGAGATCCAATCGTTCAAAGTTGGAGTCAGAGAAAAAAACATTAGCAGTCTCTGACTAACCCGAGGTAATTTAAAGATTTCTTCTACTACGGGCGCTATTCTTGGCTCATTCTTTTTTCTATCTCCTCAAGACATGCAAAATAATCATAACCTATCTTTTCCTACCCCTCACGTGTGAAGAGATTTTAAGTAAAAGTTGATAATTATGTTCTCTCTCCACTTGGCCGAATCTGGACAGTACAACAAAAAAATTATTTTCTATCTGAATAAGGGTCTAATATGCAAATTTGCTAAGAACATTTTTTAGTCGACAACAAGGCGAAGAGTCCACACAGGGAAATCTGGCAATTTAGTAAATACTCAGAGAGATCCAAGCATTCAAACTTGGAATCAGAGAAGAAAACATTAGCCGTTTCTGACCAACCCGTTGTAATTTAAGGATTTCTTCATCAACGGGCGCTATTCTTGGCTCATTCTCTTTTCCATCTCCTCAAGACATGCAAAATAATAATAACCTATCTTTTCCTACCCCTCACATGTGAAGATATTTGAAGAAAAAGTGGATAATTATGTTCTCTCTCCATTTGGCCAAATTCGGACAGTAGAACAAAAAATCTTTTTCTATCTGAATATGGGTCCAATATGCAAATTTCGCTAAGAAGACTTTTTAGTCGACAACAAGGCGAAGATTCTACAAAAGGAAATCTGGCAATTGAATAAAAACTGAGAGAAATCCAAGCGTTCAAAGTTGGAGTCAGAGAAAAAAACATTAGCTGTTTCTGACCAACCCGAGGTAATTTTAAGATTTCTTCAACTACCGGCGCTATTCTTGGCTCATTCTTTTTTCTATCTCCTCAAGACATGCAAAATAATAATAACCTATCTTTTCGTACCCCTCACGTGTGAAGATATTTGAAGAAAAAGTTAATAATTATGTTCTCTCTCCATTTGGAAAAATTCGGACAGTAGAATAAAAAATCATTTTCTATCTGAATAAGGGTCCAATATGCAAATTTCGCTAAGAACATTTTTTTGTTGACGAAAAGGCAGAGATTCTACAAAAAGAAATCTGGCATTTGAATAAAAACTCAGAGAGATCCAAGCGTTCAAAGTTGGAGTCAGAGAAAAAAAACATTAGCCGTTTCTGACCAACCCGTGGTAATTTAAGGATTTCTTCAACAACGGGCGCTATTCTTGGCTCATTCTTTTTTCTATCTCCTCAAGACATGAAAAATAATAATAACCTATCTTTTCCTACCCCTCACGTGTGAAGAGATTTGAAGAAAAAGTTGATAATTATGTTTTCTCTCCACTTGGCCGAATCTGAACAGTAGAACAAAAAAATCATTTTCTATCTGAATAAGGGTCCAATATGCAAATTTCGCTAAGAACACTTTTTAGTTGACAACAAGGCGAAGATTCTACAAAAAGAAATCTGGCAATTGAATAAAAACTGAGAGAGATCTAAGCGTTCAAAGTTGGAGTCAGAGAAAAAAACATTAGCTGTTTCTGACCAACCCGAGGTAATTTAAAGATTTCTTCAACTACGGGCGCTATTCCTGTCTCATTCTTTTTTCTATCTCCTCAAGCCATGCAAAATAATAATAACCTATCTTTTCCTACCCCTCACGTGTGAAGATATTTGAAGAAAAAGTTGATAATTATGTACTCTGTCCATTTGGCAAAATTCGGACAGTAGAACAAAAAATCATTTTCTATCTGAATAAGGGTCCAATATGCAAATTTCGCTAAGAACATTTTTTTGTCGACGAAAAGGCAGAGATTCTACAAAAAGAAATAAGGCATTTGAATAAAAACTCAGAGAGATCCAAGCGTTCAAAGTTGGAGTCAGAGAAAAAAAACATTAGCTGTTTCTGACCAACCTGTGATAATTTAAGGATTCTTCAACAACGGGCGCTATTCTTGGCTCATTCTTTTTTCTATCTCCTCAAGACATGAAAAATAATAATAACTTATCTTTTCGTACCCCTCACGCGTGAAGATATTTGAAGAAAAAGTTGATAATTATGTTCTCTCTCCACTTCGCCAAATTTGAACAGTAGAACAAAAAAATCATGTTCTATCTGAATAAAGGTCCAATATGCAAATTTCGCTCAGAACACTCTTTAGTCGACAACAATGCGAAGATTCTACAAAAAGAAATCTGGCAATTGTATAAAAACCGAGAGAGATCAAAGCGTTCAAAGTTGGAGTCAGAGAAAAGAACATTAGCTGTTTCTGACCAACCCGAGGTAATTTAAAGATTTCTTCCACTACGGGCGCTATTCCTGTCTCATTCTTTTTTCTATCTCCTCAAGCCATGCAAAATAATAATAACCTATCTTTTCCTACCCCTCACGTGTGAAGATATTTGAAGAAAAAGTTGATAATTATGTACTCTCTCCATTTGGCAAAATTCGGACAGTAGAACAAAAAATCATTTTCTATCTGAATAAGGGTCCAATATGCAAATTTCGCTAAGAACATTTTTTTGTCGACGAAAAGGCAGAGATTCTACAAAAAGAAATCTGGCATTTGAATAAAAACTCAGAGAGATCCAAGCATTCAAAGTTGGAGTCAGAGAAAAAAAACATTAGCTGTTTCTGACCAACCTGTGATAATTTAAGGATTTCTTCAACAACGGGTGCTATTCTTGGCTCATTCTTTTTTCTATCTCCTCAAGACATGAAAAATAATAATAACCTATCTTTTCGTACCCCTCAGGCGTGAAGATATTTGAAGAAAAAGTTGATAATTATGTTCTCTCTCCACTTGGCCGAATTCGGACAGTACAACAAAAAATCATTTTCTATCTGAATAAGGGTCCAATATGCAAATTTCGCTAAGAACATTTTTTAGTGGACAACAGGGCGAAGATTCCACACAAGGAAATCTGGCAATTTTGTAAAAACTCAGAGAGATCCAAGCATTCAAAGGTTGAGTCAGAGAAAAAAACAGTAGCTGTTTCTGACCAACCCGTTGTAATTTATGGATTTCTTCAACTACGGGGGCTATTCTTGGCTCATTCTTTTTTCTATTTTCTCAAGACGTGCAAAATAATAATAACCTATCCTTTCCTACCCCTCACGTGTGAAGATATTTGAAGAAAAAGTTGATAATTATGTTCTCTCTCTACTTGGCCGAATCTGAACAGTAGAACAAAAAAATCATTTTCTATCTGAATAAGGGTCCAATATGCAAATTTCGCTAAGAACACTTTTTAGTCGACAACAATTCGAAGATTCTACAAAATGAAATCTGGCAATCGAATAAAAACTCAGAGAGATCCAATCGTTCAAAGTAGGAGTCAGAGATAAAAACATTAGCTGTTTCTGACTAACCCGAGGTAATTTAAAGATTTCTTCAACTACGAGCGCTATTCTTGGCTCATTCTTTTTTCTATCTCCTCAAGACAATCGAAATAATAATAACCTATCTTTTCCTACGCCTCACGTGTGAAGATATTTGAAGAAAAAGTCGATAATTATGTTCTCTCTCCATTTGGCCGAATTCGGACAGTAGAACAAAAAATCATTTTCTATCTGAATAAGGGTCCAGTATGCAAATTTCGCTAAGAACATTTTTTTGTCGACGAAAAGGCACAGATTCTACAAAAAGAAACCTGGCAATTTAGTAAAAACTTAGAGAGATCGAAACGTTCAAAGTTGGAGTCAGAGAAAAAAACATAAGATGTTTCTGACCAACCCGTTGTAATTTAAGGATTTCTTCGACTACGGGCACTATTCTTGGCTCATTCTTTTTTCTATCTACTCAAGACATGCAAAATAATAATAACCTATCTTTTCCTACCCCTCACGTGTGAAGAGATTTGAAGAAAAAGTTGATAATTATGTTCTCTCTCCACTTGGCCGAATCTGAACAGTAGAACAAAAAAATCATTTTCTATCTGAATAAGGGTCCAATATGCAAAATTCGCTAAGAAGATTTTTTTGTCGACGAAAAGACACAGATTCTACAAAACGAAATCTGGCATTTGAATAAAAACTCAGAGAGATCGAAGCGTCCAAAGTTGGAGTCAGAGAAAAAAAATAAGCTGTTTCTGACCAACCCGTTGTAATTTAAGGATTTCTTCGACAACGGGCGCTATTCTTGGCTCATTCATTTTTCTATCTCCTAAAGACATCAAAAACAATAATGACCTATCTTTTCCTACCCCTCACGTGTGAAGAGATTTGAAGAAAAAATTGATAATTATGTTCTCTCTCCACTTGGCCGAATCTGGACAGGACAACAAAAAAATCATTTTGTATCTGAATAAGGGTCCAATATGCAAATTTCTCTAAGAACATTTTTTAGTCGACAACAAGACGAAGATTCCACAAAAAGAAATCTGGCAATTTAGTAAAAACTCATAGAGATCCAAGCTTTCAAAGTTGGAGTCAGGGAAAAAAACATTAGCTGTTTCTGACCAACCCTTGGTAATTTAAGGATTTCTTCAACAACGGGCGCTATTCTTGGCTCATTCTTTTTTCTATCTCCTCAAGACAAGCAAAATAATAATAACCTATCTTTTCCTACCCCTCACATGTGAAGAGATTTGAAGAAAAAGTTGATAATTATGTTATCTCTCCACTTGGCCGAATTTCGACAGTACAACAAAAAAATCATTTTCCATCTGAATATGGGTCCAATATGCAAATTTCGCTAAGAATATTTTTTAGTCGACAACATGGCGAAGATTCTACAAAAAGAAATCTGGCAATTGAATAAAAACCGAGAGAGACCCAAGCGTTCAAAGTTGGAGTCAGAGAAAAAAACATTAGCTTGTTCTGACCAACCCGAGGTAATTTAAAGATTTCCTCAACTACGTGCGCTATTCTTGGCTCATTCTTTTTTCTATCTCCTCAAGACATGCAAAATAATAATAACCTATCTTTTCCTACGCCTCACGTGTGAAGATATTTGAAGAAAAAGTTGATAATTATGTTCTCTCTCCATTTGGCCAAATTCGGACAGTAGAATGAAAAATCATATTCTATCTGAACATGGGTCCAATATGCAAATTTCGCTAAGAACACTTTTTAGTCGACAACAAGGCGAAGATTCTACAAAAGGAAATCTGGCAATTGAATATAAACTGAGAGAGATCCAAGCGTTCAAATTTGGAGTCAGAGAAAAAAACATTAGCTGTTTCTGACTAACCCGAGGTAATTTAAAGATTTCTTCAACTACGGGCGCTATTCTTGGCTCATTCTTTTTTCTATCTCCTCAAGACAATCAAAATAATAATGACCTATCTTTTCCTACGCCTCACGTGTGAAGATATTTGAAGAAAAACTCGATAATTATGTTCTCTCTCCATTTGGCCGAATTCGGACAGTAGAACAAAAAATCATTTTCTATCTGAATAAGGGTCCAATATGCAAATTTCTCTACGAACATTTTTTTTATCGACGAAAAGGCACAGACTCTACCAAAAGAAATCTGGCATTTAAATAAAAACTCAGAGAGATCCAAGCGTTCAAAGTTGGAGTCAGAGAAAAAAACATTAGCTGTCTCTGACCGACCCGTGGTAATTTAAGGATTTCATCAACAACGGGCGCTATTCTTGGCTTATTCTTTTTTCTATCTCCTCAAGACATTAAAAATAATAATAACCTATCTTTTCCTACGCCTCACGTGTGAAGATATTTGAAGAAAAAGTCGATAATTATGTTCTCTCTCCACATGGCCGAATCTGGACAGTACAACAAAAAAATCATTTTCTATCTGAATAATGGTCCAATATGAAAATTTCGCTAAGAACATTTTTTATTCGACAACAAGGCGAAGACTCCACACAAGGAAATCTGGCAATTTAGTAAAAACTCAGAGAGATCGAAGCGTTCAAAGTTGGAGTCAGAGAAAAAAAACATAAGCTGTTTCTGACCAACCCGTTGTAATTTAAGGCTTTCTTCGTCTACAGGCACTATTCTTGGCTCATTCTTTTTTCTGTCTCCTCAAGACATGCAAAATAATAATAACCTATCTTTTCCTACCGCTCACGTGTGAAGAGATTTGAAGAAAAAGTCGATAATTATGTTCTCTCTCCACTTGGCCGAATCTGAACAGTAGAACAAAAAATCATTTTCTATCTGAATAAGGGTCCAATATGCAAATTTCGCTAAGAACACTTTTTAGTCGATAACAAGGCGAAGATTCTACAAAAAGAAATCTGGCAATTGAATAAAAACTGAGAGAGATCCAAGCGTTCAAAGTTGGAGTCAGAGAAAAAAACATTAGCTGTTTCTGACCGACCCGAGGTAATTTAAAGATTTCTTCAACTACGGGCGCTATTCTTCGCTCATTCTTTTTTCTATCTCCTCAAGCCATGCTAAATAATAATAAACTATCTTTTCCTACCCCTCACGTGTGAAGAGATTTTAAGTAAAAGTTGATAATTATGTTCTCTCTCCATTTGGCCGAATTTGGACAGTAGAACAAAAAATCTTTTTCTATCTGTATAAGGGTCCAATATGCAAATTTCGCTAAGAACCTTTTTTAGTCGACAACAGGGCGAAGATTCCACACAAGGAAATCTGGCAATTTAGTAAAAACTCAGAGAGTTCCAAGCGTTCAAAGTTGGAGTCAGAGAAAAAAACATTAGCTATTTTTGACCAACCCGTGGTAATTTAAGGATTTCTTCCACAACGGGCACTATTCTTGGCTCATTCCTTTTTCTATCTCCTCAAGACATCAAAAAAAATAATGACCTATCTTTTCCTACCCCTCACGTGTGAAGAGATTTGAAGAAAAAATTGATAATTATGTTCTCTCTCCACTTGGCCGAATCTGGACAGTATAACAAAAAAATCATTTTGTATCTGAATAAGGGTCCAATATGCAAATTTCGCTAAGAACATTTTTTAGTCGACAACAAGGCGAAGATTCCACAAAAAGAAATTTGGCAATTTAGTAAAAACTCAGAGAGATCCAAGTGTTCAAAGTTGGAGTCAGAGAAAAAAACATTTGCTGTTTTTGACCAACCCATGGTAATTTAAAGATTTCTTCAACAACGGGCGCTATTCTTGGCTCATTCTTTTTTCTATCTGCTCAAGACATGCAAAATAATAATAATCTATCTTTTCCTACCCCTCACGTGTGAAGAGATTTTAAGTAAAAGTTGATAATTATGTTCTCTCTCCATTTGGCCGAATTTGGACAGTAGAACAAAAAATCTTTTTCTATCTGTATAAGGGTCCAATATGCAAATTTCGCTAAGAAGATTTTTTTGTCCACGAAAAGGCACAGATTCTACAAAACGAAATCTGGCATTTGAATAAAAACTCAGAGAGATCCAAGCGTTCAAAGTTGGAGTCAGAGAAAAAAACATTAGCTATTTTTGACCAACCCGTGGTAATTTAAGGATTTCTTCCACAACGGGCGCTATTCTTGGCTCATTCCTTTTTCTATCTCCTCAAGACATCAAAAACAATAATGACCTATCTTTTCCTACCCCTCACGTGTGAAGAGATTTGAAGAAAAAATTGATAATTATGTTCTCTCTCCAGTTGGCCGAATCTGGACAGTACAATAAAAAAATCATTTTGTATCTGAATAAGGGTCCAATATGCAAATTTCGCTAAGAACATTTTTTAGTCGACAACAAGGCGAAGATTCCACAAAAAGAAATCTGGCAATTTAGTAAAAACTCAGAGAGATCCAAGCGTTCAAAGTTGGAGTCAGAGAAAAAAACATTAGTTGTTCCTCACCAACCAGAGGTAATTTAAAGATTTCTTCAACTACGGGCGCTAATCTTGGCTCATTCTTTTTTTTATCTCCTCAAGACATGCAAAATAACAATAACCTATCTTTTCCTACCCCTCCCGTGTCAGGATATTTGAAGAAAAAGTTGATAATTACGTTCTCTCTCCATTTGGCCGAATTCGGACAGTAGAACAAAAAATCATTTTCTATCTGAATAAGGGTCCAATATGCAAATTTCGCTAAGAACATTTTTTAGTCGACAACAGGGCGAAGATTCCACACAAGGAAATCTGGCAATTTAGTAAAAACTCAGAGAGTTCCAAGCGTTCAATGTTGGAGTCAGAGAAAAAAACATTAGCTGTTTCTGACCAACCCGTTGTAATTTAAGGATTTCTTCAACTACGGGCGCTACTCTTGGCTCATTCTTTTTTCTATCTACTCAAGACGTGCAAAATAATAATAACCTATCTTTTCCTACCCCTCACGTGTAAAGAGATTCGAAGAAAAAGTTGATAATTATGTTCTCTCTCCACTTGGCCGAATTTCGACAGTACAACAAGAAAATCATTTTCCATCTGAATAAGGGTCGAATATTCAAATTTCGCTAAGAACATTTTTTAGTCAACAACAATGCGAAGATTCTACAAAAAGAAATCTGGCAATTGAATAAAAACCGAGAGAGATCCAAGCGTTCAAAGTAGGAGTCAGAGAAAAAAACATTAGCTGTTTCTGAACAACCCGAAGTAATTTAAAGATTTCTTCAACTACGTGCGCTATTCTTGGCTCATTCTTTTTTCTATCTCCTCAAGACATGCAAAATAGTAATAACCTATCTTTTCCTACCCCTCACGTGTGAAGACATTTGAAGAAAAAGTTGATACTTATGTTCTCTCTCCATTTGGCCAAATTCGAACAGTAGAACAAAAAATCATTTTCTATCTGAATATGGGTCCAATATGCTAATTTCGCTAAGAACACTTTTTAGTCGACAACAAGGTGAAGATTCTACAAAAGGAAATCTTGCAATTGAATAAAAACTGAGAGAAATCCAAGCGTTCAAAGTTGGAGTCAAAGAAAAAAACATTAGCTGTTCCTCACCAACCAGAGGTAATTTAAAGATTTCTTCAACTACGGGCGCTATTCTTGGCTCATTCTTTTTTCTATCTCCTCAAGACATGCAAAATAATAATAACCTATCTTTTCCTACCCCTCACGTGTCAAGATATTTGAAGAAAAAGTTGATAATTATGTTCTCTCTCCATTTGGCCGAATTCGGACAGTAGAACAAAAAATCATTTTCTATCTGAATAAGGGTCCAATATGCAAATTTCGCTAAGAACATTTTTTAGTCGACAACAGCGCGAAGAGTCCACACAAGGAAATCTGGCAATTTAGTAAAAACACAGAGAGTTCCAAGCGTTCAAAGTTGGAGTCAGAGAAAAAAACATTAGCTGTTTCTGACCAACCCATTGTAATTTAAGGATATCTTCAACTACGGGCGCTATTCTTGCCTCATTCTTTTTTCTATCTACTCAAAACGTGCAAAATAATAATAACCTATCTTTTCCTACCCTCACGTGTGAAGAGATTTGAAGAAAAAGTTGATAATTATGTTCTCTCTCCACTTGGCCGAATCTGAACAGTAGAACAAAAAAATTATTTTCTATCTGAATAAGGGTCCAATATGCAAATTTCGCTAAGAACACTTTTTAGTCGACAACAATGCGAAGATTCTAGAAAAAGAAATCTGGCAATTGAATAAAAACTCAGAGAGATCCAAGCGTTCAAAGTTGGAGTCAGAGAAAAAAACATTAGCTGTTTCTGATCAACCCGTGGTAATTTAAGGATTTCTTCAACAACGAGCCCTATTCTTTGCTCATTCTTTTTTCTATCTCCTCGAGACATGCAAAATAATAATAACGTATCTTTTCCTAGCCCTCACGTGTGAAGAGATTTGAAGAAAAAGTAGATAATTATGTTGTCTCTCCACTTGGCCGAATCTGGACAGTACAACAAAAAAATCATTTTCTATCTGAATAAGGGTCCAATATGCAAATTTCGCTAAGAACATTTTTTAGTCGACAACAGGGCGAAGATTCCACACAAGGAAATCTGGCAATTTAGTAAAAACTCAGAGAGTTACAAGCGTTCAAAGTTGGAGTCAGAGAGAAAAAACATTAGCTGTTTCTGACCAACCCGTTGTAATTTAAGGATTTCTTCAACTACGGGCGCTATTTTTGGCTCATTCTTTTTTCTATCTACTCAAGACGTGCAAAAAAATAATAACCTATCTTTTTGCTACCCCTCACGTGTGAAGAGCTTTGAAGAAAAAGTTGATAATTATGTTCTCTCTCCACTTGGCCGAATCTGGACAGTACAACAAAAAAATCATTTTCTATCTGAATAAGGGTCCAATATGCAAATTTCGCTAAGAACATTTTTTAGTCGACAACAGGGCGAAGATTCCACACAAGGAAATCTGGCAATTTAGTAAAAACTCAGAGAGTTCCAAGCGTTCAAAGTTGGAGTCAGAGAAAAAAACATTAGTTGTTTCTGACCAACCCGTTGTAATTTAAGGATTTCTTCAACTACGGGCGCTATTCTTGGCTCATTCTTTTTTCTATCTACTCAAGACGTGCAAAATAATAATAACCTATGTTTTCCTACCCCTCATGTGTGAAGAGATTTGAAAAAAAAGTTGATAATTTTGTTCTCTCTCCACTTGGCCGAATCTGAACAGTAGAACAAAAAAATTATTTTCTATCTGAATAAGGGTCCAATATGCAAATTTCGCTAAGAACACTTTTTAGTCGACAACAATGCGAAGATTCTACAAAAGAAATCTGGCAATTGCATAAAAACTCAGAGAGATCCAAGCGTTCAAAGTTGGAGTCAGAGAAAAAAACATTAGCTGTTTCTGACCAACCCGTGGTAAATTAAGGATTTCTTCAACAACGGGCGCTATTCTTTGCTCATTCTTTTTTCTATCTCCTCAAGACATGCAAAATAATAATAACCTATCTTTTTCTACCCCTCACGTGTGAAGAGATTTGAAGAAAAAGTTGATAATTATGTTCTCTCTCCAGTTGGCCTAATCTGGACAGTACAACAAAAAAATCATTTTCTATCTGAATAAGGGTACAATATGCAAATTTCGCTAAGAACATTTTTTAGTCGACAACAGGGCGAAGATTCCACACAAGGAAATCTGGCAATTTAGTAAAAACTCAGAGAGTTCCAAGCGTTAAAAGTTGGAGTCAGAGAAAAAAACATTAGCTGTTTGTGACCAACCCGTTGTAATTTAAGGATTTCTTCAACTACGGGCGCTATTCTTGGCTCATTCTTTTTTCTATCTACTCAAGACGTGCAAAATAATAATAACCTATCTTTTCGTACCCTCACGTGTGAAGAGATTTGAAGAAAAAGTTGATAATTATGTTCTCTCTCCACTTGGCCGAATGTGGACAGTACAACAAAAAAATCATTTTCTATCTGAATAAGGGTCCAATATGCAAATTTCGCTAAGAACATTTTTTTGTCGACGAAAATGCAGAGATTCTACAAAAAGAAATCTGGCAATTGAATAAAAACTCAGAGAGATCCAAGCGTTCAAAGTTGGAGTCAGAGATAAAAACATTAGCTGTTTCTGACCAACCCGTTGTAATTTAAGGATTTCTTCAACTACGGGCGCTATTTTTGGCTCATTCTTTTTTCTATCTACTCAAGACGTGCAAAATAATAATAACCTATCTTTTCCTACCCCTCACGTGTGAAGAGATTTGAAGAAAAAGTTGATAAATATGTTCTCTCTCCACTTGGCCGAATCTGGACAGTACAACAAAAAAATCATTTTCTATCTGAATAAGGGTCCAATATGCAAATTTCACTCAGAACATTTTTTTGTCGACGAAAAGGCAGAGATTCTACAAAAAGAAATCTGGCAATTGAATAAAAACTCAGAGAGATCCAAGCGTTGAAAGTTGGAGTCAGAGAAAAAAACATTAGCTGTTTCTGACCAACCCGTTGTAATTTAAGGATTTCTTCAACTACGGGCGCTATTTTTGGCTCATTCTTTTTTCTATCTACTCAAGGCGTGCAAAATAATAATAACCTATCTTTTCCTACGCCTCACGTGTGAAGAGATTTGAAGAAAAAGTTGATAATTATGTTCTCTCTCCACTTGGCCGAATCTGAATAGTAGAACAAAAAAATTATTTTCTATCTGAATAAGGGTCCAATATGCAAATTTCGCTAAGAACACTTTTTAGTCGACAACAATGCGAAGATTCTACAAAAAGAAATCTGGCAATTGAATAAAAACTCAGAGAGATCCAAGCGTTCAAACTTGGAGTGAGTGAAAAAAACATTAGCTGTTTCTGACCAACCCGTGGTAATTTAAGGATTTCTTCAACAACGGGCGCTATTCTTTGCTCATTCTTTTTTCTTTCTCCTCAAGACATGCAAAATAATAATAACCTATCTTTTCCAACCCCTCACGTGTGAAGAGATTTGAAGAAAAAGTTGATAATTATGTTCTCTCTCCACTTGGCCGAATCTGGACATTACAATAAAAAAATCATTTTCTATCTGAATAAGGGTACAATATGCAAATTTCGCTAAGAACATTTTTTGGTGGACAACAGGGCGAAGATTCCACACAAGGAAATCTGGCAATTTAGTAAAAACTCAGAGAGTTCCAAGCGTTCAAAGTTGGAGTCAGAGAAAAAAACATTAGCTGTTTCTGACCAACCCGTTGTAATTTAAGGATTTCTTCAACTACGGGCGCTATTCTTGGCTCATTGTTTTTTCTATCTACTCAAGACGTGCAAAATAATAATAACCTATCTTTTCCTACCCCTCACGTGTGAAGAGATTTGAAGGAAAAGTTGATAATTATGTTCTCTCTCCACTTGGCCGAATCTGGACAGTACAACAAAAAAATCATTTTCTATCTGAATAAGGGTCCAATATGCAAATTTCGCTAAGAACATTTTTTGTCGACGAAAAGGCAGAGATTCTACAAAAAGAAATCTGGCAATTGAATAAAAACTCAGAGAGATCCAAGCGTTCAAAGTTGGAGTCAGAGAAAAAAACATTAGCTGTTTTTGATCAACCCGTGGTAATTTAAGGATTTCTTCAACAACGGGCGCTATTCTTGGCTCATTCTTTTTTCTATCTCCTAAAGACATGAAAAAAAATAATAACCTATCTTTTCCTACCCCTCACGTGTGAAGAGATTTGAAGAAAAAGTTGATAATTATGTTCTCTCTCCACTTGGCCGAATCTGGACAGTACAACAAAAAAATCATTTTCTATCTGAATAAGGGTCCAATATGCAAATTTCGCTAAGAACATTTTTTAGTCGACAACAGGGCGAAGATTCCACACAAGGAAATCTGGCAATTTAGTAAAAACTCAGAGAGTTCCAAGCGTTCAAAATTGGAGTCAGAGAAAAAAACATTAGCTGTTTCTGACCAACCCGTTGTAATTTAAGGATTTCTTCAACTACGGGCGCTATTCTTGGCTCATTCTTTTTTCTATCTACTCAAGACGTGCAAAATAATAATAACCTATGTTTTCCTACCCCTCATGTGTGAAGAGATTTGAAAAAAAAGTTGATAATTTTGTTCTCTCTCCACTTGGCCGAATCTGAACAGTAGAACAAAAAAATTATTTTCTATCTGAATAAGGGTCCAATATGCAAATTTCGCTAAGAACACTTTTTAGTCGACAACAATGCGAAGATTCTACAAAAGAAATCTGGCAATTGCATAAAAACTCAGAGAGATCCAAGCGTTCAAAGTTGGAGTCAGAGAAAAAAACATTAGCTGTTTCTGACCAACCCGTGGTAAATTAAGGATTTCTTCAACAACGGGCGCTATTCTTTGCTCATTCTTTTTTCTATCTCCTCAAGACATGCAAAATAATAATAACCTATCTTTTTCTACCCCTCACGTGTGAAGAGATTTGAAGAAAAAGTTGATAATTATGTTCTCTCTCCAGTTGGCCTAATCTGGACAGTACAACAAAAAAATCATTTTCTATCTGAATAAGGGTACAATATGCAAATTTCGCTAAGAACATTTTTTAGTCGACAACAGGGCGAAGATTCCACACAAGGAAATCTGGCAATTTAGTAAAAACTCAGAGAGTTCCAAGCGTTAAAAGTTGGAGTCAGAGAAAAAAACATTAGCTGTTTGTGACCAACCCGTTGTAATTTAAGGATTTCTTCAACTACGGGCGCTATTCTTGGCTCATTCTTTTTTCTATCTACTCAAGACGTGCAAAATAATAATAACCTATCTTTTCGTACCCTCACGTGTGAAGAGATTTGAAGAAAAAGTTGATAATTATGTTCTCTCTCCACTTGGCCGAATGTGGACAGTACAACAAAAAAATCATTTTCTATCTGAATAAGGGTCCAATATGCAAATTTCGCTAAGAACATTTTTTTGTCGACGAAAATGCAGAGATTCTACAAAAAGAAATCTGGCAATTGAATAAAAACTCAGAGAGATCCAAGCGTTCAAAGTTGGAGTCAGAGATAAAAACATTAGCTGTTTCTGACCAACCCGTTGTAATTTAAGGATTTCTTCAACTACGGGCGCTATTTTTGGCTCATTCTTTTTTCTATCTACTCAAGACGTGCAAAATAATAATAACCTATCTTTTCCTACCCCTCACGTGTGAAGAGATTTGAAGAAAAAGTTGATAAATATGTTCTCTCTCCACTTGGCCGAATCTGGACAGTACAACAAAAAAATCATTTTCTATCTGAATAAGGGTCCAATATGCAAATTTCACTCAGAACATTTTTTTGTCGACGAAAAGGCAGAGATTCTACAAAAAGAAATCTGGCAATTGAATAAAAACTCAGAGAGATCCAAGCGTTGAAAGTTGGAGTCAGAGAAAAAAACATTAGCTGTTTCTGACCAACCCGTTGTAATTTAAGGATTTCTTCAACTACGGGCGCTATTTTTGGCTCATTCTTTTTTCTATCTACTCAAGGCGTGCAAAATAATAATAACCTATTTTTTCCTACGTCTCACGTGTGAAGAGATTTGAAGAAAAAGTTGATAATTATGTTCTCTCTCCACTTGGCCGAATCTGAATAGTAGAACAAAAAAATTATTTTCTATCTGAATAAGGGTCCAATATGCAAATTTCGCTAAGAACACTTTTTAGTCGACAACAATGCGAAGATTCTACAAAAAGAAATCTGGCAATTGAATAAAAACTCAGAGAGATCCAAGCGTTCAAACTTGGAGTGAGTGAAAAAAACATTAGCTGTTTCTGACCAACCCGTGGTAATTTAAGGATTTCTTCAACAACGGGCGCTATTCTTTGCTCATTCTTTTTTCTTTCTCCTCAAGACATGCAAAATAATAATAACCTATCTTTTCCAACCCCTCACGTGTGAAGAGATTTGAAGAAAAAGTTGATAATTATGTTCTCTCTCCACTTGGCCGAATCTGGACATTACAATAAAAAAATCATTTTCTATCTGAATAAGGGTACAATATGCAAATTTCGCTAAGAACATTTTTTGGTGGACAACAGGGCGAAGATTCCACACAAGGAAATCTGGCAATTTAGTAAAAACTCAGAGAGTTCCAAGCGTTCAAAGTTGGAGTCAGAGAAAAAAACATTAGCTGTTTCTGACCAACCCGTTGTAATTTAAGGATTTCTTCAACTACGGGCGCTATTCTTGGCTCATTGTTTTTTCTATCTACTCAAGACGTGCAAAATAATAATAACCTATCTTTTCCTACCCCTCACGTGTGAAGAGATTTGAAGGAAAAGTTGATAATTATGTTCTCTCTCCACTTGGCCGAATCTGGACAGTACAACAAAAAAATCATTTTCTATCTGAATAAGGGTCCAATATGCAAATTTCGCTAAGAACATTTTTTGTCGACGAAAAGGCAGAGATTCTACAAAAAGAAATCTGGCAATTGAATAAAAACTCAGAGAGATCCAAGCGTTCAAAGTTGGAGTCAGAGAAAAAAACATTAGCTGTTTTTGATCAACCCGTGGTAATTTAAGGATTTCTTCAACAACGGGCGCTATTCTTGGCTCATTCTTTTTTCTATCTCCTAAAGACATGAAAAAAAATAATAACCTATCTTTTCCTACCCCTCACGTGTGAAGAGATTTGAAGAAAAAGTTGATAATTATGTTCTCTCTCCACTTGGCCGAATCTGGACAGTACAACAAAAAAATCATTTTCTATCTGAATAAGGGTCCAATATGCAAATTTCGCTAAGAACATTTTTTAGTCGACAACAGGGCGAAGATTCCACACAAGGAAATCTGGCAATTTAGTAAAAACTCAGAGAGTTCCAAGCGTTCAAAATTGGAGTCAGAGAAAAAAACATTAGCTGTTTCTGACCAACCCGTTGTAATTTAAGGATTTCTTCAACTACGGGCGCTATTCTTGGCTCATTCTTTTTTCTATCTACTCAAGACGTGCAAAATAATAATAACCTATCTTTTCCTACCCCTCACGTGTGAAGAGATTTGAAGAAAAAGTTGATAATTATGTTCTCTCTCCACTTGGCCGAATCTGGACAGTACAACAAAAAAATCATTTTCTTTCTGAATAAGGGTCCAATATGCAAATTTCGCTAAGAACATTTTTTCGTCGACGAAAAGGCAGAGATTCGACAAAAAGAAATCTGGCAATTGAATAAAAACTCAAAGAGATCCAAGCATTCAAAGTTGGAGTCAGAGAAAAAAACATTAGCTATTTTTGACCAACCCGTGGTAATTTAAGGATTTCTTCAACAACGGGCGCTATTCTTGGCTCATTCTTTTTTCTATCTCCTCAAGACATGAAAAAAAATAATAACCTATCTTTTCCTACCCCTCACGTGTGAAGAGATTTGAAGAAAAAGTAGATAATTATGTTCTCTCTCCACTTGGCCGAATCTGGACAGTACAACAAAAAAATCATTTTCTATCTGAATAAGGATCCAATATGCAAATTTCGCTAAGAACATTTTTTAGTCGACAACAGGGCGAAGATTCCGCACAAGGAAATCTGGCAATTTAGTAAAAACTCAGAGAGTTCCAAGCGTTCAAAGTTGGAGTCAGAGAAAAAAACATTAGCTGTTTCTGACCAACCCGTTGTAATTTAAGGATTTCTTCAACTACGGGCGCTATTCGTGGCTCATTCTTTTTTCTATCTACTCAAGACGTGCAAAATAATAATAACCTATCTTTTCGTACCCATCACGTGTGAAGAGATTCGACGAAAAAGTTGATAATTATGTTCTCTCTCCACTTGGCCGAATTTCGACAGTACAACAAAAAAATCATTTTCCATCTGAATAAGGGTCGAATATGCAAATTTCGCTAAGAACATTTTTTAGTCGACAACAATGCGAAGATTCTACAAAAAGAAATATGGCAATTGAATAAAAACCGAGAGAGAACGAAGCGTTCAAAGTTGGAGTCAGAGAAAAAAACATTAGCTGTTTCTGAACAACCCGAGGTAATTTAAAGATTTCTTCAACTACGTGCGCTATCCTTGGCTCATTCTTTTTTCTATCTCCTCAAGACATGCAAAATAATAATAACCTATCTTTTCCTACCCCTCACGTGTGAAGACATTTGAAGAAAAAGTTGATAATTATGTTCTCTCTCCATTTGGCCAAATTCGGACAGTAGAACAAAAAATCATTTTCTATCTGAATATGGGTCCAATATGCTAATTTCGCTAAGAACACTTTTTAGTCGACAACAAGGTGAAGATTCTACAAAAGGAAATCTTGCAATTGAATAAAAACTGAGAGAAATCCAAGCGTTCAAAGTTGGAGTCAGAGAAAAAAACATTAGCTGTTCCTCACCAACCAGAGGTAATTTAAAGATTTCTTCAACTACGGGCGCTATTCTTGGCTCATTCTTTTTTCTATCTCCTCAAGACATGCAAAATAATAATAACCTATCTTTTCCTACCCCTCACGTGTCAAGATATTTGAAGAAAAAGTTGATAATTATGTTCTCTCTCCACTTGGCCGAATCTGGACAGTACAACAAAAAAATCATTTTCTATCTGAATAAGGGTACAATATGCAAATTTCGCTAAGTACATTTTTTAGTCGACAACAGGGCGAAGATTCCACACAAGGAAATCTGGCAATTTAGTAAAAACTCAGAGAGTTCCAAGCGTTCAAAGTTGGAGTCAGAGAAAAAAACATTAGCTGTTTCTGACCAACCCGTTGTAATTTAAGGATTTCTTCAACTACGGGCGCTATTCTTGGCTCATTCTTTTTTCTATCTACTCAAGACGTGCAAAATAATAATAACCTATCTTTTCGTACCCTCACGTGTCAAGAGATTTGAAGAAAAAGTTGATAATTATGTTCTCTCTCCACTTGGCCGAATGTGGACAGTACAACAAAAAAATCATTTTCTATCTGAATAAGGGTCCAATATGCAAATTTCGCTAAGAACATTTTTTTGTCGACGAAAATGCAGAGATTCTACAAAAAGAAATCTGGCAATTGAATAAAAACTCACAGAGATCCAAGCGTTCAAAGTTGGAGTCAGAGATAAAAACATTAGCTGTTTCTGACCAACCCGTTGTAATTTAAGGATTTCTTCAACTACGGGCGCTATTTTTGGCTCATTCTTTTTTCTATCTACTCTAGACGAGCAAAATAATAATAACCTATCTTTTCCTACCCCTCACGTGTGAAGAGATTTGAAGAAAAAGTTGATAATTATGTTCTCTCTCCACTTGGCCGAATCTGGACAGTACAACAAAAAAATCATTTTCTATCTGAATAAGGGTCCAATATGCAAATTTCGCTAAGAACATTTTTTTGTCGACGAAAAGGCAGAGATTCTACAAAAAGAAATCTGGCAATTGAATAAATACTCAGAGAGATCCAAGCGTTGAAAATTGGAGTCAGAGAAAAAATCATTAGCTGTTTCTGACCAACCCGTTGTAATTTAAGGATTTCTTCAACTACGGGCGCTATTTTTGGCTCATTCTTTTTTCTATCTACTCAAGGCGTGCAAAATAATAATAACCTATCTTTTCCTACGCCTCACGTGTGAAGAGATTTGAAGAAAAAGTTGATAATTATGTTCTCTCTCCACTTGGCCGAATCTGAACAGTAGAACAAAAAAATTATTTTCTATCTGAATAAGGGTCCAATATGCAAATTTCGCTAAGAACACTTTTTAGTCGACAACAATGCGAAGATTGTACAAAAAGAAATCTGGTAATTGAATAAAAACTCAGAGAGATCCAAGCGTTCAAAGTTGGAGTCAGTGAAAAAAACATTAGCTGTTTCTGACCAACCCGTGGTAATTTAAGGATTTCTTCAACAACGGGCGCTATTCTTTGCTCATTCTTTTTTCTTTCTCCTCAAGACATGCAAAATAATAATAACCTATCTTTTCCAACCCCTCACGTGTGAAGAGATTTGAAGAAAAAGTTGATAATTATGTTCTCTCTCCACTTGGCCGAATGTGGACAGTACAACAAAAAAATCATTTTCTATCTGAATAAGGGTCCAATATACAAATTTCGCTAAGAACATTTTTTTGTCGACGAAAAGGCAGAGATTCTACAAAAAGAAATCTGGCAATTGAATAAAGGGGTAGGAAAAGATAGGTTATTATTATTTTGCACGTCTTGAGTAGATAGAAAAAAGAATGAGCCAAGAATAGCGCCCGTAGTTGAAGAAATCCTTAAATTACAACGGGTTGGTCAGAAACAACTAATGTTTTTTTCTCTGACTCCAACTTTGAACGCTTGGAACTCTCTGAGTTTTTACTAAATTGCCAGATTTCCTTGTGTGGAATCTTCGCCCTGTCGTCGACTAAAAAATGTTCTGAGCAAAATTTGCATATTGGACCCTTATTCAGATAGAAAATGATTTTTTGTTGTACTGTCCAGATTCGGCCAAGTGGAGAGAGAACATAATTATCAACTTTTTCTTCAAATCTCTTCACACGTGAGGGGTAGGAAAAGATAGGTTATTATTTTTTTTCATGTCTTGAGGAGATAGAAAAAAGAATGAGCCAAGAATAGCGCCCGTTGTTGAAGAAATCCTTAAATTACCACGGGTCGGTCAAAAACAGCTAATGTTTTTTTCTCTGACTCCAACTTTGAACGCTTGGATCTCTCTGAGTTTTTATTCAATTGCCAGATTTCTTTTTGTAGAATCTCTGCCTTTTCGTCGACAAAAAAAATGTTCTTAGCGAAATTTGCATATTGGACCCTTATTCAGATAGAAAATGATTTTTTTGTTGTACTGTCCAGATTCGGCCAAGTGGAGAGAGAACATAATTATCAACTTTTTCTTCAAATCACTTCACACGTGAGGGGTAGGAAAAGATAGGTTATTATTATTTTGCACGTCTTGAGTAGATAGAAAAAAGAATGAGCCAAGAATAGCGCCCGTAGTTGAAGAAATCCTTAAATTACAACGGGTTGGTCAGAAACAGCTAATGTTTTTTTCTCTGACTCCAACTTTGAACGCTTGGAACTCTCTGAGTTTTTACTAAATTGCCAGATTTCCTTGTGTGGAATCTTCGCCCTGTTGTCGACTAAAAAATGTTCTTAGCGAAATTTGCATATTGTACCCTTATTCAGATAGAAAATGATTGTTTTATTGTACTGTCCAGATTCGGCCAAGTGGAGAGAGAACATAATTATCAACTTTTTCTTCAAATCTCTTCACACGTGAGGGGTAGGAAAAGATAGGTTATTATTATTTTGCATGTCTTGAGGAGATAGAAAAAAGAATGAGCAAAGAATAGCGCCCGTTGTTGAAGAAATCCTTAAATTACCACGGGTTGGTCAGAAACAGCTAATGTTTTTTTCTCTGACTCCAACTTTGAACGCTTGGATCTCTCTGAGTTTTTATTCAATTGCCAGATTTCTTTTTGTAGAATCTTTGCATTGTTGTCGACTAAAAAGTGTTCTTAGCGAAATTTGCATATTGGACCCTTATTCAGATAGAAAATAATTTTTTTGTTCTACTGTTCAGATTCGGCCAAGTGGAGAGAGAACATATTTATCAACTTTTTCTTCAAATCTCTTCACACGTGAGGGGTAGGAAAAGATAGGTTATTATTATTTTGCATGTCTTGAGGAGATAGAAAAAAGAATGAGCAAAGAATAGCGCCCGTTGTTGAAGAAATCCTTAAATTACCACGGGTTGGTCAGAAACAGCTAATGTTTTTTTCTCTGACTCCAACTTTGAACGCTTGGATCTCTCTGAGTTTTTATTCAATTGCCAGATTTCTTTTTGTAGAATCTTCGCATTGTTGACGACTAAAAAGTGTTCTTAGCGAAATTTGCATATTGGACCCTTATTCAGATAGAAAATAATTTTTTCGTTCTACTGTTCCGATTGGGCCAAGTGGAGAGAGAACATAATTATCAACTTTTTCTTCAAATCTCCTCACACGTGAGGGGTAGGAAAAGATAGGTCATTATTTTTTTTCATGTCTTGAGGAGATAGAAAAAAGAATGAGCAAAGAATAGCGCCCGTTGTTGAAGAAATCCTTAAATTACCACGGGTTGGTCAGAAACAGCTAATGTTTTTTTCTCTGACTCCAACTTTGAACGCGTGGATCTCTCTGAGTTTTTATTCATTTGCCAGATTTCTTTTTGTAGAATCTTCGCATTGTTGTCGACTAAAAAGTGTTCTTAGCGAAATTTGCATATTGGACCCTTATTCAGATAGAAAATAATTTTTTTGTTCTACTGCTCAGATTCGGCCAAGTGGAGAGAGAACAAAATTATCAACTTTTTCTTCAAATCTCTTCACACGTGAGGGGTAGGAAAACATAGGTTATTATTATTTTGCACGTCTTGAGTAGATAGAAAAAAGAATGAGCAAAGAATAGGGCCCGTTGTTGAAGAAATCCTTAAATTACAACGGGTTGGTCAGAAACAGCTAATGTTTTTTTCTCTACCTCCAACTTTGAACGCTTGGAACTCTCTGAGTTTTTACTAATTTGCCAGGTTTCCTTGTGTGGAATCTTCGCCCTGTTGTCGACTAAAAAATGTTCTTAGCAAAATTTGCATATTGGACCCTTATTCAGATAGAAAATGATTTCTTTGTTGTACTGTCCGGATTCGGCCAAGTGGAGAGAGAACATAATTATCAACTTTTTCTTCAAATCTCTTCACACGTGTGGGGTAGGAAAAGATAGGTTATTATTTTTTTTCATGTCTTGAGGAGATAGAAAAAAGAATGAGCCAAGAATAGCGCCCGTTGTTGATGAAATCCTTAAATTACCACGGGTTGGTCAAAAACAGCTAATGTTTTTTTCTCTGACTCCAACTTTGAATGCTTGGATCTCTTTGAGTTTTTATTCAATTGACAGATTTCTTTTTGTCGAATCTCTGCCTTTTCGTCGACAAAAAAATGTTCTTAGCGAAATTTGCATATTGGACCCTTATTCAGATAGAAAATGATTTTTTTGTTGTACTGTCCACATTCGGCCAAGTGGAGAGAGAACATAATTATCAACTTTTTCTTCAAATCTCTTCACACGTGAGTGGTAGGAAAAGATAGGTAATTATTATTTTGCACGTCTTGAGTAGATAGAAAAAAGAATGAGCCAAGAATAGCGCCCGTAGTTGAAGAAATCCTTAAATTACAACGGGTTGAACAGAAACAGCTAATGTTTTTTTCTCTGACTCCAATTTTGAACGCTTGGAACTCTCTGAGTTTTTACTAAATTGCCAGATTTCCTTGTGTCGAATCTTCGCCCTGTTGTCGACTAAAAAATGTTCTTAGCGAAATTTGCATATTGGACCCTTATTCAGATAGAAAATGATTTTTTTGTTGTACTGTCCAGATTCGGCCAAGTGGAGAGAGAACATAATTATCAACTTTTTCTTCAAATCTCTTCACACGTGAGGGGTAGGAAAAGATAGGTTATTATTTTTTTTCATGTGTTGAGGAGATAGAAAAAAGAATGAGCCAAGAATAGCGCCCGTTGTTGAAGAAATCCTTAAATTACCACGGGTTGGTCAAAAACAGCTAATGTTTTTTTCTCTGACTCCAACTTTGAACGCTTGGATCTCTCTGAGTTTTTATTCAATTGCCAGATTTCTTTTTGTAGAATCTCTGCCTTTTCGTCGACAAAAAAATGTTCTTAGCGAAATTTGTATATTGGACCCTTATTCAGATAGAAAATGATTTTTTTGTTGTACTGTCCAGATTCGGCCAAGTGGAGAGAGAACATAATTATCAACTTTTTCTTCAAATCTCTTCACACGTGAGGGGTAGGAAAAGATAGGTTATTATTATTTTGCACGTCTTGAGTAGATAGAAAAAACAATGAGCCAAGAATAGCGCCCGTAGTTGAAGAAATCCTTAAATTACAACGGGTTGGTCAGAAACAGCTAATGTTTTTTTCTCTGACTCCAACTTTGAACGCTTGGAACTCTCTGAGTTTTTACTAAATTGCCATATTTCCTTGTGTGCAATCTTCGCCCTGTTGTCCACCAAAAAATGTTCTTGGCGAAATTTGCATATTGTACCCTTATTCAGATAGAAAATGATTTTTTTGTTGTACTGTCCAGATTCGGCCAAGTGGGGAGAGAACATAATTATCAACTTTTTCTTCAAATCTCTTCACACGTGAGGGGTTGGAAAAGATAGGTTATTATTATTTTGCATGTCTTGAGGAGAAAGAAAAAAGAATGAGCAAAGAATAGCGCCCGTTGTTGAAGAAATCCTTAAATTACCACGGGTTGGTCAGAAACAGCTAATGTTTTTTTCACTGACTCCAACTTTGAACGCTTGGATCTCTCTGAGTTTTTATTCAATTGCCAGATTTCTTTTTGTAGAATCTTCGCATTGTTGTCGACTAAAAAGTGTTCTTAGCGAAATTTGCATATTGGACCCTTATTCAGATAGAAAATAATTTTTTTGTTCTACTGTTCAGATTCGGCCAAGTGGAGAGAGAACATAATTATCAACTTTTTCTTCAAATCTCTTCACACGTGAGGCGTAGGAAAAGATAGGTTATTATTATTTTGCACGTCTTGAGTAGATAGAAAAAAGAATGAGCCAAAAATAGCGCCCGTAGTTGAAGAAATCCTTAAATTACAACGGGTTGGTCAGAAACAGCTAATGTTTTTATCTCTGACTCCAACTTTGAACGCTTGGATCTCTCTGAGTTTTTATTCAATTGTCAGATTTCTTTTTGTAGAATCTCTGCATTTTCGTCGACAAAAAAATGTTCTTAGCGAAATTTGCATATTGGACCCTTATTCAGGTAGAAAATGATTTTTTTGTTGTACTGTCCACATTCGGCCAAGTGGAGAGAGAACATAATTATCAACTTTTTCTTCAAATCTCTTCACACGTGAGGGGTACGAAAAGATAGGTTACTATTATTGTGCACGTCTTGAGTAGATAGAAAAATGAATGAGCCAAGAATAGCGCCCGTAGTTGAAGAAATCCTTAAATTACAACGGGTTGGTCAGAAACAGCTAATGTTTTTTTCTCTGACTCCAACTTTGAACGCTTGGATCTCTCTGAGTTTTTATTCAATTGCCAGATTTCTTTGTGTGGAATCTTCTTCGCCCTGTTGTCGACTAAAACATGTTCTTAGCGAAATTTGCATATTGTACCCTTATTCAGATAGAAAATGATATTTTTGTTGTACTGTCCAGATTCGGCCAAGTGGAGAGAGAACATAATTATCAACTTTTTCTTCAAATCTCTTCACACGTGAGGGGTAGGAAAAGATAGGTTATTATTATTTTGCATGTCTTGAGGAGATAGAAAAAAGAATGAGCAAAGAATAGCGCTCGTTGTTGAAGAAATCCTTAAATTACCACGGGTTGGTCAGAAACAGCTAATGTTTTTTTCTCTGACTCCAACTTTGAACGCTTGGATCTCTCTGAGTTTTTATTCAATTGCCAGATTTCTTTTTGTAGAATCTTCGCATTGTTGTCGACTAAAAAGTGTTCTTAGCGAAATTTGCATATTGGACCCTTATTCAGATAGAAAATAATTTTTTTGTTCTACTGTTCAGATTCGGCCAAGTGGAGAGAGAACAAAATTATAAACTTTTTTTTCAAATCTCTTCACACATGAGGGGTAGGAAAACATAGGTTATTATTATTTTGCACGTCTTGAGTAGATAGAAAAAAGAATGAGCCAAGAATAGCGCCCGTAGTTGAAGAAATCCTTAAATTACAACGGGTTGGTCAGAAAAAACTAATGTTTTTTTCTCTGACTCCAACTTTGAACGCTTGGAACTCTCTGAGTTTTTACTAAATTGCCAGATTTCCTTGTGTGGAATCTTCGCCCTGTTCTCGACTAAAAAATGTTCTTAGCGAAATTTGCATATTGGACCCTTATTCAGATAGAAAATGATTTTTTTGTTGTACTGTCCAGATTCGGCCAAGTGGAGAGAGAACATAATTATCAACTTTTTCTTCAAATCTCTTCAAACGTGAGGGGTAGGAAAAGATAGGTTATTATTTTTTTGCACGTCTTGAGTGGATAGAAAAAAGAATGAGCCAAAAATAGCGCCCGTAGTTGAAGAAATCCTTAAATTACAACGGGTTGGTCAGAAACGACTAATGTTTTTTTCTCTGACTCCAACTTTGAACGCTTGGAACTCTCTGAGTTTTTACTAAATTGCCAGATTTCTTTGTGTGGAATCTTCTTCGCCCTGTTGTCGACTAAAAAATGTTCTTAGCGAAATTTGCATATTGGACCCTTATTCAGATAGAAAATGATTTTTTTGTTGTACTGTCCAGATTCGGCCAAGTGGAGAGTGAACATAATTATCTACTTTTTCTTCAAATCTCTTCACACGTGAGGGGTAGGAAAAGATAGGTTATTATTATTTTGCATGTCTTGAGGAGATGGAAAAAAGAATGAGCAAAGAATAGGGCCCGTTGTTGAAGAAATCCTTAAATTACCACGGGTTGGTCAGAAACAGCTAATGTTTTTTTCTCTCACTCCAACTTTGAACGCTTGGATCTCTCTGAGTTTTTATTCAATTGCCGGATTTCTTTTTGTAGAATCTTCGCATTGTTGTCGACTAAAAAGTGTTCTTAGCGAAATTTGCATATTGGACCCTTATTCAGATAGAAAATAATTTTTTTGTTCTACTGTTCAGATTCGGCCAAGTGGAGAGAGAACATAATTATCAACTTTTTCTTCAAATCTCTTCACACGTGAGGGGTAGGAAAAGATAGGTTATTATTATTTTGCATGTCTTGAGGAGAAAGAAAAAAGAATGAGCAAAGAATAGCGCCCGTTGTTGAAGAAATCCTTAAATTACCACGGGTTGGTCAGAAACAACTAATGTTTTTTTCTCTGACTCCAACTTTGAACGCTTGGAACTCTCTGAGTTTTTACTAAATTGCCAGATTTCCTTGTGTGGAATCTTCGCCCTGTTGTCGACTAAAAAATGTTCTTAGCGAAATTTGCATATTGGACCCTTATTCAGATAGAAAATAATTTTTTTGTTCTACTGTTCAGATTCGGCCAAGTGGAGAGTGAACATAATTATCTACTTTTTCTTCAAATCTCTTCACACGTGAGGGGTAGGAAAAGATAGGTTATTATTATTTTGCATGTCTTGAGGAGATGGAAAAAAGAATGAGCAAAGAATAGGGCCCGTTGTTGAAGAAATCCTTAAATTACCACGGGTTGGTCAGAAACAGCTAATGTTTTTTTCTCTGACTCCAACTTTGAACGCTTGGATCTCTCTGAGTTTTTATTCAATTGCCAGATTTCTTTTTGTAGAATCTTCGCATTGTTGTCGACTAAAAAGTGTTCTTAGCGAAATTTGCATATTGGACCCTTATTCAGATAGAAAATAATTTTTTTGTTCTACTGTTCAGATTCGGCCAAGTGGAGAGAGAACATAATTATCAACTTTTTCTTCAAATCTCTTCAGACGTGAGGGGTAGGAAAAGATAGGTTATTATTATTTTGCACGTCTTGAGTAGATAGAAAAAAGAATGAGGCAAGAATAGCGCCCGTAGTTGAAGAAATCCTTAAATTACAACGGGTTGGTCAGAAACAGCTAATGTTTTTTTCTCTGACTCCAACTTTGAACGCTTGGAACTCTCTGAGTTTTTACTAAATTGCCAGATTTCCTTGTGTGGAATCTTCGCGCTGTTGTCGACTAAGAAATGTTCTTAGCGAAATTTGCATATTGGACCCTTATTCAGATAGAAAATGATTTTTTGTTCTACTGTCCGAATTCGGCCAAATGGAGAGAGAACATAATTATCAACTTTTTCACCAAATATCTTGACACGTGAGGGTAGGAAAAGATAGGTTATTATTATTTTGCATGTCTTGAGGAGATAGAAAAAAGAATGAGCCAAGAATAGCGCCCGTAGTTGAAGAAATCTTTAAATTACCTCTGGTTGGTGAGGAACAGCTAATGTTTTTTTTCTCTGACTCCAACTTTGAACGCTTGGAATTCTCTCAGTTTTTATTCAATTGCAAGATTTCCTTTTGTAGAATCTTCACCTTGTTGTCGACTAAAAAGTGTTCTTAGCGAAATTAGCATATTGGACCCATATTCAGATAGAAAATGATTTTTTGTTCTACTGTCCGAATTTGGCCAAATGGAGAGAGAACATAATTATCAACTTTTTCTTCAAATGTCTTCACACGTGAGGGGTAGGAAAAGATAGGTTATTATTATTTTGCATGTCTTGAGGAGATAGAAAAAAGAATGAGCCAAGAATAGCGCACGTAGTTGAAGAAATCTTTAAATTACCTCGGGTTGTTCAGAAACAGCTAATGTTTTTTTCTCTGACTCCAACTTTGAACGCTTGGATCTCTCTCGGTTTTTATTCAATTGCCAGATTTCTTTTTGTAGAATCTTCGCATTGTTGTCGACTAAAAAATGTTCTTAGCGAAATTTGCATATTCGACCCTTATTCAGATGGAAAATGATTTTTTTGTTGTACTGTCGAAATTCGGCCAAGTGGAGAGAGAACATAATTATCAACTTTTTCTTCGATTCTCTTCACACGTGAGGGGTACGAAAAGATAGGTTATTATTATTTTGCACGTCTTGAGTAGATACAAAAAAGAATGAGCCAAGAATAGCGCCCGTAGTTGAAGAAATCCTTAAATTACAACGGGTTGGACAGAAACAGCTAATGTTTTTTTCTCTGACTCCAACTTTGAACGCTTGGAACTCTATGAGTTTTTACTAAATTGCCAGATTTCCTTGTGCGGAATCTTCGCCCTGTTGTCGACTAAAAAATGTTCTTAGCGAAATTTGCATATTGGACCCTTATTCAGATAGAAAATGATTTTTTTGTTGTACTGTCCAGATTCGGCCAAGTGGAGAGAGAACATAATTATCAACTTTTTCTTCAAATCTCTTCACACGTGTGGGGTAGGAAAAGATAGGTTATTATTTTTTTTCATGTCTTGAGGAGATAGAAAAAAGAATGAGCCAAGAATAGCGCCCGTTGTTGAAGAAATCCTTAAATTACTACGGGTTGGTCAAAAACAGCTAATGTTTTTTTCTCTGACTCCAACTTTGAATGCTTGGATCTCTTTGAGTTTTTATTCAATTGCCAGATTTCTTTTTGTCGAATCTCTGCCTTTTCGTCGACAAAAAAATGTTCTTAGCGAAATTTGCATATTGGACCCTTATTCAGATAGAAAATGATTTTTTTGTTGTACTGTCCAGATTCGGCCAAGTGGAGAGAGAACATAATTATCAACTTTTTCTTCAAATCTCTTCACACGTGAGGGGTAGGAAAAGATAGGTTATTATTATTTTGCACGTCTTGAGTAGATAGAAAAAAGAATGAGCCAAGAATAGCGCCCGTAGTTGAAGAAATCCTTAAATTACAATGGGTTGGTCAGAAACAACTAATGTTTTTTTCTCTGACTCCAACTTTGAACGCTTGGAACTCTCTGAGTTTTTACTAAATTGCCAGATTTCCTTGTGTGGAATCTTCGCCCTGTTGTCGACTAAAAAATGTTCTGAGCAAAATTTGCATATTGGACCCTTATTCAGATAGAAAATGATTTTTTTGTTGTACTGTCCAGATTCGGCCAAGTGGAGAGAGAACATAATTATCAACTTTTTCTTCAAATCTCTTCACACGTGAGGGGTAGGAAAAGATAGGTTATTATTATTTTGCACGTTTTGAGTAGATAGAAAAAAGAATGAGGCAAGAATAGCGCCCGTAGTTGAAGAAATCCTTAAATTACCACGGGTTGGTCAAAAACAGCTAATGTTTTTTTCTCTGACTCCAACTTTGAACGCTTGGATCTCTCTGTATTCGGCCAAATGGAGAGAGAACATAATTATTAACTTTTTCTTCAAATATCTTCACACGTGAGGAGTAGGAAAAGATAGGTTATTATTATTTTGCATGTCTTGAGAAGATAGAAAAAAGAATGAGCCAAGAATAGCGCCCGTAGTTGAAGAAATCTTTAAATTACCTCGGGTTGGTCAGAAAGAGCGAATGTTTTTTTCTCTGACTCCAACTTTGAACGCTTGGATCTCTCTCAATTTTTAATCAATTGCCAGATTTCTTTTTGTAGAATCTTCGCACTGTTGTCGACGAAAAAATGTTCTCAGCGAAATTTGCATATTAGACCCTTATTCAGATAGAAAATGATTTTTTTGTTGTGCTGTCCAGATTCGGGCAAGTGGAGAGAGAACATAATTGTCAACATTTACTTAAAATCTCTTCACACGTGATGGGTAGGAAAAGATAGGTCATTATTATTTTGCATGTCTTGAGGAGATAGAAAAAAGAATGAGCCAAGAATAGCGCCCGTTGTTGAAGAAATCCTTAAATTACCACGGGTTGGTCAGAAAAAGCTAATGTTTTTTTGTCTGACTCCTACTTTGAACGCTTGGATCTCCCTGAGTTTTTATTCAATTGCCAGATTTCGTTTTGTAGAATCTGTGCCTTTTCGTCGACAAAAAAATGTTCTTAGCGAAATTTGCATATTGGACCCTTATTCAGATAGAAAATGATTTTTCGTTCTACTGTCCGAATTCGGCCAAATGGAGAGAGAACATAATTATCAACTTTTACTTCAAATATCTTCACACGTGAGGGGTAGGAAAAGATAGGTTATTAAAATTTTGCATGTCTTGAGGAGATAGAAAAAAGAATGAGCCAAGAATAGCGCCCGTAGTTGAAGAAATCTTTAAATTACCACGGGTTGGTCAGAAAAAGCTAATGTTTTTTTCTCTGACTCAAAATTTGAACGCTTGGATCTCTCTCAGTTTTTATTCAATTGCCAGATTTCTTCTTGTAGAATCTTCGCACTGTTGTCGACTAAAAAATGTTCTTAGCGGGACCCTTATTCAGATAGAAAATATTTTTTTTGTTGTACTGTCCTGATTCGGCCAAGTGGAGAGAGAACATAATTATCAACATTTTCTTCAAATCTCTTCACACGTGAGGGGTAGGAAAAGATAGGTTATTATTATTTTGCATGTCTTGAGGAGATAGATAAAAGAATGAGCCAAGAATAGCGCCCGTTGTTGGAGCAATCCTTAAATTACCACGGGTTTGTCAGAAACAGCTAATGTTTTTTTCTCTGACTCCGACTTTGAACGCTTGGATCTCTCTCAGTTTCTATTCAATTGCCAGATTTCTTTTTGTAGAATCTTCGCACTGTTGTCGACTAAGAAATGTTCTTAGCGAAATTTGCATATTGGACCCTTATTCAGATAGAAAATGATTTTTTTGTTGTACTGTCCAGATTCGGCCAAGTGGAGAGAGAACATAATGATCAACTTTTTCTTCAAAGCTCTTCACACGTGAGGGGTAGGAAAAGATAGGTTATTATTATTTTGCATGTCTTGAGGAGATAGAAAAAAGAATGAGCCAAGAATAGCGCCCGTTTTTGAAGAAACCCATAAATTACCGCGGGTCGGTCAGAAAAAGCTAATGATTTTTTCTCTAACTCCAACTTTGAACGCTTGGATCTCCCTGAGTTTTTATTCAAATGCCAGATTTCGTTTTGTAGAATCTGTGCCTTTTCGTCGACAAAAAATTGTTCTTAGCGAAATTTGCATATTGGACCCTTATTTAGATAGAAAATGATTTTTTGTTCTACTGTCCGAATTCGGCCAAATGGAGAGAGAACATAATTATCAACTTTTTCTTCAAATATCTTCACACGTGAGGGGTAGGAAAAGATAGGTTATTATAATTTTGCATGTCTTGAGGAGATAGAAAAAAGAATGAGCCAAGAATAGCGCCCGTAGCTTAAGAAATCTTTAAATTACCTCGGGTTGGTCAGAAACAGCTCATGTTTTTTTCTCCGACTCAAACTTTGAACGCTTGGATCTCTCTCAGTTTTTATTCAAATCCCAGATTTCTTTTTGTAGAATCTTCGCACTATTGATGACTAAAAAATGTTCTTAGCGAAATTTGCATATTGGACCCTTATTCAGATCGAAAATGATTTTTTTGTTGTACTGTCCAGATTCGGCCAAGTGGAGAGGAACATAATTATCAACTTTTACTTCAAATCTCTTCACATGTGAGGGGTAGGAAAAGATAGGTTATTATTATTTTGCATGTCTTGAGGACATAGAAAAAAGAATGAGCCAAGAATAGCGCCCGTTGTTGAAGAAATCCTTAAATTACCACGGGTTGGTCAGAAACAGCAAATGTTTTTTTCTCTGACTCCAACTTTGAACGCTTGGATCTCTCTCAGTTTTTATTCAATTGCCAGATTTCTTTTTGTAGAATCTTCGCATTGTTGTCGACTAGAAAATGTTCTTAGCGAAATTTGCATATTCGACACTTATTCAGATAGAAAATGATTTTTTTGTTGTACTGTCCAGATTCGGGCAAGTGGAGAGAGAACATAATTATCAACTTTTACTTCAAATCTCTTCGCATGTGAGGGGTAGGAAAAGATAGGTTATTATTATTTTGCATGTCTTGAGGACATAGAAAAAAGAATGAGCCAAGAATAGCGCCCGTTGTTGAAGAAATCCTTAAATTACCACGGGTTGGTCAGAAAAAGCTAATGTTTTTTTCTCTGACTCAAACTTTGAACGCTTAGATCTCTCTCAGTTTTTATTCATTTGCCAGATTTTTTTTTGTAGAATCTTCGCATTGTTGTCGACTAAAAAGTGTTCTTAGCGAAATTTGCATATTGGACCCTTATTCAGATAGAAAATGATTTTTTTGTTCTACTGTTCAGATTCGGCCAAGTGGAGAGAGAACATAATTCTCGACTTTTTCTTCAAATCTCTTCACACGTGAGGGGTAGGAAAAGATTGGTTAATATTATTTTGCACGTCTTGAGGACATAGAAAAAAGAATGGGCCAAGAATAGCGCCCGTAGTTGAAGAGATCCTTAAATTACAACGGGTTTGTCAGAAACAGCTAATGTTTTTTTTTCTCTGACTCCAACTTTGAACGCTTGGATCTCTCTGAGTTTTTACTAAATTGCCAGATTTCCTTGTGTGGAATCTTCGCCTTGTTGTCGACTAAAAAATGTTCTTAGCGAAATTTGCATATTGGACCCTTATTCAGATAGAAAATGATTTTTTTGTTGTACTGTCCAGATTCGGCCAAGTGGAGAGAGAACATAATTATCAACTTTTTCTTCAAATTTCTTCACACGTGAGGGGTAGGAAAAGATAGGTTATTATTATTTTGCATGTCTTGAGGAGATAGAAAAAAGAATGAGCCAAGAATAGCGCCCGTTGTTGAGAAATCCTTAAATTACCACGGGTTGGTCAGAAACAGCAAATGTTTTTTTCTCCGACTCCAACTTTGAACGCTTGGATCTCTCTGAGTTTTTACTAAATTGCCAGATTTCCTTGTGTGGAAACTTCGCCTTGTTGTCGACTAAAAAATGTTCTTAGCGAAATTTGCATATTGGACCCTTATTTAGATAGAAAATGATTTTTTGTTCTACTGTCCGAATTCGGCCAAATGGAGAGAGAACATAATTATCAACTTTTTCTTCAAATATCTTCACACGTGAGGGGTAGGAAAAGATAGGTTATTATAATTTTGCATGTCTTGAGGAGATAGAAAAAAGAATGAGCCAAGAATAGCGCCCGTAGCTTAAGAAATCTTTAAATTACCTCGGGTTGGTCAGAAACAGCTCATGTTTTTTTCTCCGACTCAAACTTTGAACGCTTGGATCTCTCTCAGTTTTTATTCAAATCCCAGATTTCTTTTTGTAGAATCTTCGCACTATTGATGACTAAAAAATGTTCTTAGCGAAATTTGCATATTGGACCCTTATTCAGATCGAATATGATTTTTTTGTTGTACTGTCCAGATTCGGCCAAGTGGAGAGGAACATAATTATCAACTTTTACTTCAAATCTCTTCACATGTGAGGGGTAGGAAAAGATAGGTTATTATTATTTTGCATGTCTTGAGGACATAGAAAAAAGAATGAGCCAAGAATAGCGCCCGTTGTTGAAGAAATCCTTAAATTACCACGGGTTGGTCAGAAACAGCAAATGTTTTTTTCTCTGACTCCAACTTTGAACGCTTGGATCTCTCTCAGTTTTTATTCAATTGCCAGATTTCTTTTTGTAGAATCTTCGCATTGTTGTCGACTAGAAAATGTTCTTAGCGAAATTTGCATATTCGACACTTATTCAGATAGAAAATGATTTTTTTGTTGTACTGTCCAGATTCGGGCAAGTGGAGAGAGAACATAATTATCAACTTTTACTTCAAATCTCTTCGCATGTGAGGGTAGGAAAAGATAGGTTATTATTATTTTGCATGTCTTGAGGACATAGAAAAAAGAATGAGCCAAGAATAGCGCCCGTTGTTGAAGAAATCCTTAAATTACCACGGGTTGGTCAGAAAAAACTAATGTTTTTTTCTCTGACTCAAACTTTGAACGCTTAGATCTCTCTCAGTTTTTATTCATTTGCCAGATTTTTTTTGTAGAATCTTCGCATTGTTGTCGACTAAAAAGTGTTCTTAGCGAAATTTGCATATTGGACCCTTATTCAGATAGAAAATGATTTTTTTGTTCTACTGTTCAGATTCGGCCAAGTGGAGAGAGAACATAATTATCGACTTTTTCTTCAAATCTCTTCACACGTGAGGGGTAGGAAAAGATTGGTTAATATTATTTTGCACGTCTTGAGGACATAGAAAAAAGAATGGGCCAAGAATAGCGCCCGTAGTTGAAGAGATCCTTAAATTACAATGGGTTTGTCAGAAACAGCTAATGTTTTTTTTTCTCTGACTCCAACTTTGAACGCTTGGATCTCTCTGAGTTTTTACTAAATTGCCAGATTTCCTTGTGTGGAATCTTCGCCTTGTTGTCGACTAAAAAATGTTCTTAGCGAAATTTGCATATTGGACCCTTATTCAGATAGAAAATGATTTTTTTGTTGTACTGTCCAGATTCGGCCAAGTGGAGAGAGAACATAATTATCAACTTTTTCTTCAAATTTCTTCACACGTGAGGGTAGGAAAAGATAGGTTATTATTATTTTGCATGTCTTGAGGAGATAGAAAAAAGAATGAGCCAAGAATAGCGCCCGTTGTTGAAGAAATCCTTAAATTACCACGGGTTGGTCAGAAACAGCAAATGTTTTTTTCTCCGACTCCAACTTTGAACGCTTGGATCTCTCTGAGTTTTTACTAAATTGCCAGATTTCCTTGTGTGGAAACTTCGCCTTGTTGTCGACTAAAAAATGTTCTTAGCGAAATTTGCATATTGGACCCTTATTCAGATAGAAAATGATTTTTTTGTTGTACTGTCCAGATTCGGCCAAGTGGAGAGAGAACATAATTATCAACTTTTTCTTCAAATTTCTTCACACGTGAGGGGTAGGAAAAGATAGGTTATTATTATTTTGCATGTCTTGAGGAGATAGATAAAAGAATGAGCCAAGAATAGCGCCCGTTGTTGAAGAAATCCTTAAATTACCACGGGTTGGTCAGAAACAGCTAATGTTTTTTTCTCTGACTCCAACTTTGAACGCTTGGATCTCTCTGAGTTTTTATTCAATTGCCAGATTTCTTTTTGTAGAATCTTCGCATTGTTGTCGACTAAAAAGTGTTCTTAGTGAAATTTGCATATCGGACCCTTATTCAGATAGAAAATGATTTTTTTGTTCCACTGTTCAGATTCGGCCAAGTGGAGAGAGAACATAATTATCAAATTTTTCTTCAAATTTCTTCACACGTGAGGGGTAGGAAAGATAGGTCATTATTATTTTGCACGTCTTGAGGAGATAGAAAAAAGAATGAGCCAAGAATAGCGCCCGTAGTTGAAGAAATCCTTAAATTAAAACGGGTCGGTCAGAAACAGCGAATGTTTTTTTCTCTGACTCCAACTTTGAACTCTTGGATCTCTCTGAGTTTTTATTAAATTGCCAGATTTCCTTGTGTAGAATCTTCGCCTTGTTGTCGACTAAAAAATGTTCTTAGCCAAATTTGCATATTGGACCCTTATTCAGATAGAAAATGATTTTTTCGTTGTACTTTCCAGATTCGGCCATGTGGAGAGAGAACATAATTATTAACTTTTTCTTCAAATCTCTTCACACGTGAGGGTAGGAAAAGATGGGTTATTACTATTTTTCATGTCTTGAGGAGATAGAAAATGGAATGAGCCAAGAATAACGCCCGTTGTTGAAGAAATCCTTAAATTACCACGTGTTAGTCAGAAACAACTAATATTTTTTTCTCTGACTCCAACTTTGAACGCTTGGATCTCTCTGAGTTTTTATTCAATTGCCAGATTTCTTTCTGTAGAATCTTCGCCTTGTTGTCGACTAAAAAGTGTTCTGAGCGAAATTTGCAAATAGGACCCTTATTCTAATAGAACATGATTTTTTTGTTGTACTGTCTAGATTCGGCCAAGTGGAGAGAGAACATAATTATCTATTTTTTCTTCAAATCTCTTCACATGTGACGGGCGGAAAAGATGGGTTATTACTATTTTTCATGTCTTGAGGAGATAGAAAATGGAATGAGCCAAGAATAACGCCCGTTGTTGAAGAAATCCTTAAATTACCACGGGTTGGTCATAAACGGCTAATGTCTTTTTCTCTGACTCCAACTTTGAACGCTTGGATCTCTCAGAGTTTTTATTCAAATGCCAGATTTCTATTTGTAGAATCTGTGCCTTTTCGTCGACGAAAAAATGTTCTTAGCGAAATTTACATATTGGACCCTTATTCAGATAGAAAATTATTTTTTGTTCTACTGTCCGAATTCGGCCAAATGGAGAGAGAACATAATTATCAACTTTTTTTTCAAATATCTTCACACGTGAGGGGTAGGAAAAGATAGGTTATTATTATTTTGCATGTCTTGAGTGGATAGAAAAAAGAATGAGTCAAGAATAGCCCCCGTAGTCGAAGAAATCTTTAAATTACCTGGGGTTGGTCAGAAACAGCTAATGTTTTTTTCTCTGACTCAAACTTTGAACGCTTGGATCTCTCTCAGTTTTTATTCAATTGCCAGATTTCTTCTTGTAGAATCTTCGCACTGTTGTCGACTAAAAAATGTTCTTAGCGAAATTTGTATATTGGACCCTTATTCAGATAGAAAATGATTTTTTTGTTGTTCTGTCCAGATTCGGCCAAGTGGAGAGAAAACATAATTATCAACTTTTTCTTCAAATCTCTTCACACGTGAGGGGTAGGAAAAGATAAGTTATTATTATTTTGCATGTCTTGAGGAGATCGAAAAAAGAATGAGCCAAGAATACCGCCCGTAGTTGAAGAAATCTTTAAATTAGAACGGGTTGGTCAGAAACCGCTAATGTTTTTTTCTCTGACTCCGACTTTCAACGCTCGGATCTTTCTGAGTTTTTATTCAATTGCTAGATTTCTTTTTGTAGAATGTTCGCCTTGTTGTCGACTAAAAAGTGTTTTAGCGAAATTTGCATATTGGAACCTTATTTAGATAGAAAATGATTTTTTTCTTCTACTATTCAGATTCGGCCAAGTGGAGTGAGAACATAATTATCAACTTTTTCTTCAAATCTCTTCACACGTGAGGGGTAGGAAAAGATGGGTTATTATTATTTTGCACGTCTTGAGGAGATAGAAAAAAAAATGAGCTAAGAATAGCGCCCGTAGTAGAAGAAATCCTTAAATTACCACGGGTTGGTCAGAAACAGGTAATGTTTTTTTCTCTGACTCCAATTTTGAACGCTTGGATCTCTCTGAGTTTTTATTCAATTGCCAGATTTCTTTTTGTAGAATCTTCGCCTTGTTGTCGACTAAAAAGTGTTCTTAGCGAAATTTCCATATAGGACCCTTATTCTGATAGAAAATGATTTTTTTGTTGTACTGTCTTGATTCGGCCAAGGGGTGAGAGAACATAATTATCTACTTTTTCTTCAAATCTCTTCACATGTGACGGTAGGAAAAGATGGGTTATTACTATTTTTCATGTCTTGAGGAGATAGAAAATGGAATGAGCCAAGAATAACGCCCGTTGTTGAAGAAATCCTTAAATTACCACAGGTTGGTCATAAACGGCTAATGTTTTTTTCTCTGACTCCAACTTTGAACGCTTGGATCTCTCAGAGTTTTTATTCAAATGCCAGATTTCTCTTTGTAGAATCTGTGCCTTTTCGTCGACGAAAAAATGTTTTTAGCGAAATTTACATATTGGACCCTTATTCAGATAGAAATTATTTTTTGTTCTACTGTCCGAATTCGGCCAAATGGAGAGAGAACATAATTATCAACTTTTTTTTCAAATATCTTCACACGTGAGGGGTAGGAAAAGATAGGTTATTATTATTTTGCATGTCTTGAGTGGATAGAAAAAAGAATGAGTCAAGAATAGCGCCCGTAGTTGATGAAATCTTTAAATTACAACGGGTTGGTCAGAAACAGCTAATGTTTTTTTCTCTGACTCCGACTTTGCACTCTTGGATCTTTCTGAGTTTTTATTCAATTGCTAGATTTCTTTTTGTAGAATGTTCGCCTTGTTGTCGACTAAAAAGTGTTTTAGCGAAATTTGCATATTGGACCTTTATTCAGATAGAAAATGAGTTTTTATTCAAATGCCAGATTTCTTTTTATTGAATCTCTGCCTTTTCGTCGACAAAAAAATGTTCTTAGCGAAATTTACATACTGGACCCTGATTCAGATAAAAAATGATTTTTTGTTCTACTGTCCGAATTTGGCCAAATGGAGAGAGAACATAATTATCGACTTTTTCTTCAAATATCTTCACACGTGAGGGGTAGGAAAAGATAGGTTATTATTATTTTCCATGTCCTGAGGAGATAGAAATAAGAATGAGCCAGGAATAGCGCCCGTAGTTGAAGAAATCTTTAAATAACTCGGGTTGGCCAGAAACTGCTAATGTTTTTTCTCTGACTCCAACTTTGAACGCTTGGATCTCTCTCAGTGTCTATTCAATTACCAGATTTCTTTTTGTAGATTCTTCGCATTGTTGTCGACTAAAAAATGTTCTTAGAGAAATTTGCATATTGGACCCTTTTTCAGATAGAAATTCATTTTTTTGTTGTACTGTCCAGATTCGGCCAAGTGGAGAGAGAACATAATTATCAACTTTTTCTTCAAATCTCTTCACACGTGAGGGGTAGGAAAAGATAGGTTATTATTATTTTGCATGTCTTGAGGAGATAGAAAAAAGAATGAGCCAAGAATAGCGCCCGTTGTTGAAGAAATTCTTAAATTACCACGGGTTGGTCAGAAACAGCTAATGTTTTTTTCTTTGACTCCAACTTTGAACGGTTGGATCTCTCTGAGTATTTATTCAATTGCTAGATTTCTTTTTGTAGAATGTTCGCCTTGTTGTCGACTAAAAAGTGTTTTAGCGAAATTTGCATATTGGACTCTTATTCAAAAAGAAAATGATTTTTTTCTTCTACTGTTCAGATTCGGCCAAGTGGAGAGAGAACATAATTATCAACTTTTTCTTCAACTCTCTTCACACGTGAGGGGTAGGAAAAGATAGGTTATTATTATTTTGCATGTCTTGAGGAGATAGAAAAAAGAATGAGCCAAGAATCGCGCCCGTAGTTGAAGAAATCCTTAAATTACCACGGGTTGGTCAGAAACAGCTAATATTTTTTTCTCTGACTCCAATTTTGAACGCTTGGATCTCTCTGAGTATTTATTCAATTGCTAGATTTCTTTTTGTAGAATGTTCGCCTTGTTGTCGACTAAAAAGTGTTTTAGCGAAATTTGCATATTGGACCCTTATTCAGAAAGAAAATGATTTTTTTCTTCTACTGTTCAGATTCGGCCAAGTGGAGAGAGAACATAATTATCAAATTTTTCTTCAAATCTCTTCATACGTGAGGGGTAGGGAAAGATAGGTTATTATTATTTTGCACGTCTTGAGTAGATAGAAAAAAGAATGAGCCAAGAATAGTGCCCGTAGTTGAATAAATCCTTAAATTACAACGGGTTGGTCAGAAACAGCTAATGTTTTTTTCTCTGACTCCAACTTTGAACGCTTGGAACTCTCTGAGTTTTTACTAAATTGCCAGATTTCCTTGTGTGGAATCTTCGCCCTGTTGTCGACTAAAAAATGTTCTTAGCGAAATTTGCATATTGTACCCTTATTCAGATAGAAAATGATTTTTTTATTGTACTGTCCAGATTCGGCCAAGTGGAGAGAGAACATAATTATCAACTTTTTCTTCAAATCTCTTCACACGTGAGGGGTAGGGAAAGATAGGTTATTATTATTTTGCACGTCTTGAGTAGATAGAAAAAAGAATGAGCCAAGAATAGTGCCCGTAGTTGAATAAATCCTTAAAATACAACGGGTTGGTCAGAAACAGCTAATGTTTTTTTCTCTGACTCCAACTTTGAACGCTTGGAAGCCTCTGAGTTTTTACTAAATTGCCAGATTTCCTTGTGTGGAATCTTCGCCCTGTTGTCGACTAAAAAATGTTCTTAGCAAAATTTGCATATTGGACCCTTATTCAGATAGAAAATGATTTTTTTGTTGTACTGTCCAGATTCGGCCAAGTGGAGAGAGAACATAATTATCAACTTTTTCTTCAAATATCTTCACACGTGAGGGGTAGGAAAAGATAGGTTATTATTATTTTGCACGTCTTGAGTAGATAGAAAAAAGAATGAGCCAAGAATAGCGCCCGTAGTTGAAGAAATCCTTAAATTACAACGGGTTGGTCAGAAACAGCTAATGTTTTTTTCTCTGACTCCAACTTTGAACGCTTGGAACTCTCTGAGTTTATACTAAATTGCCAGATTTCCTTGTGTGGAATCTTCGCCCTGTTGTCGACTAAAAAATGTTCTTAGCGAAATTTGCATATTGTACCCTTATTCAGATAGAAAATGATTTTTTTATTGTACTGTCAAGATTCGGCCAAGTGGAGAGAGAACATAATTATCAACTTTTTCTTCAAATCTCTTCACACGTGAGGGGTAGGGAAAGATAGGTTATTATTATTTTGCACGTCTTGAGTAGATAGAAAAAAGAATGAGCCAAGAATAGTGCCCGTAGTTGAATAAATCCTTAAATTACAACGGGTTGGTCAGAAACAGCTAATGTTTTTTTCTCTGACTCCAACTTTGAACGCTTGGAACTCTCTGAGTTTTTACTAAATTGCCAGATTTCCTTGTGTGGAATCTTCGCCCTGTTGTCGACTAAAAAATGTTCTTAGCAAAATTTGCATATTGGACCCTTATTCAGATAGAAAATGATTTTTTTGTTGTACTGTCCAGATTCGGCCAAGTGGAGAGAGAACATAATTATCAACTTTTTCTTCAAATCTCTTCACACGTGAGGGGTAGGAAAAGATAGGTTATTATTTTTTTTCATGTCTTGAGGAGATAGAAAAAAAAATGAGCCAAGAATAGCGCCCGTTGTTGAAGAAATCCTTAAATTACCACGGGTCGGTCAAAAACAGCTAATGTTTTTTTCTCTAACTCCAACTTTGAACGCTTGGATCTCTCTGAGTTTTTATTCAATTGCAAGATTTCTTTTTGTAGAATCTCTGCCTTTTCGTCGACAAAAAAATGTTCTTAGCGAAATTTGCATATTGGACCCTTATTCAGATAGAAAATGATTTTTTTGTTGTACTGTCCAGATTCGGCCAAGTGGAGAGAGAACATAATTATCAACTTTTTCTTCAAATCTCTTCACACGTGAGGGGTAGGAAAAGATAGGTTATTATTATTTTGCATGTCTTGAGTAGATAGAAAAAAGAATGAGCCAAGAATAGCGCCCGTAGTTGAAGAAATCCTTAAATTACAACGGGTTGGTCAGAAACAGCTAATGTTTTTTTCTCTGACTCCAACTTTGAACGCTTGGAACTCTCTGAGTTTTTACTAAATTGCCAGATTTCCTTGTGTGGAATCTTCGCCCTGTTGTCGACTAAAAAATGTTCATAGCGAAATTTGCATATTGTACCCTTATTCAGATAGAAAATGATTTTTTTGTTGTACTGTCCAGATTCGGCCAAGTGGAGAGAGAACATAATTATCAACTTTTTCTTCAAATCTCTTCACACGTGAGGGGTAGGAAAAGATAGGTTATTATTATTTTTCATGTCTTGAGGAGATAGAAAAAGGAATGAGCCAAGAATAGCGCCCGTTGTTGAAGAAATCCTTAAATTACCACGCGTTGGTCAGAAACAGCTAATGTTTTTTTCTCTGACTCCAACTTTGAATGCTTGGATCTCTCTGAGTTTTTATTCAAATGCAAGATTTCGTTTTGTAGAATCTGTGCCTTTTCGTCGACAAAAAAATGTTCTTAGCGAAATTAGCATATTGGACCCTTATACAGATAGAAAATGATTTTTTGTTCTACTGTCCGAATTCGGCCAAATGGAGAGAGAACATAATTATCAACTTTTTCTTCAAATATCTTCACACGTGAGGGGTAGGAAAAGATAGTTTATTATTATTTTGCATGTCTTGAGGAGATAGAAAAAAGAATGAGCCAAGAATAGCGCCCATAGTTGAAGAAATCTTTAAATTACCTCGGGCTGGTCAGAAACAGCTAATGTTTTTTTTCTCTGACTCCAACTTTGAACGCTTGGATCTCTCTGAGTTTTTATTCAATTGCCAGATTTCTTTTTGTAGAATCTTTGCATTGTTGTTGACTAAAAAGTGTTCTTAGCGAAATTTGTATATTGGACCCTTATTCAGATAGAAAATGATTTTTTTGTTGTACTGACCAGATTCGGCCAAGTGGAGAGAGAACATAATTATCAACTTTTTCTTCAAATCTCTTCACACGTGAGGCGTAGGAAAAGATAGGTTATTATTATTTTGCACGTCTTGAGTAGATAGAAAAAAGAATGAGCCAAGAATAGCGCCCGTAGTTGAAGAAATCCTTAAATTACAACGGGTTGGTCAGAAACAGCTAATGTTTTTTTCTCTGACTCCAACTTTGAACACTTGGAACTCTCTGAGTTTTTACTAAATTGCCAGATTTCCTTGTGTGGAATCTTCGCCCTGTTGTCGACTAAAAAATGTTCTTAGCGAAATTTGCATATTGTACCCTTATTCAGATAGAAAATGATTTTTTTATTGTACTGTCCAGATTCGGCCAAGTGGAGAGAGAACATAATTATCAACTTTTTCTTCAAATCTCTTCACACGTGAGGGTAGGGAAAGATAGGTTATTATTATTCTGCACGTCTTGAGTAGATAGAAAAAAGAATGAGCCAAGAATAGTGCTCGTAGTTGAATAAATCCTTAAATTACAACGGGTTGGTCAGAAACAGCTAATGTTTTTTTCTCTGACTCCAACTTTGAACGCTTGGAACTCTCTGAGTTTTTACTAAATTGCCAGATTTCCTTGTGTGGAATCTTCGCCCTGTTGTCGACTAAAAAATGTTCTTAGCAAAATTTGCATATTGGACCCTTATTCAGATAGAAAATGATTTTTTTGTTGTACTGTCCAGATTCGGCCAAGTGGAGAGAGAACATAATTATCAACTTTTTCTTCAAATCTCTTCACACGTGAGGGGTAGGAAAAGATAGGTTATTATTTTTTTTCAAGTCTTGAGGAGATAGAAAAAAGAATGAGCCAAGAATAGCGCCCGTTGTTGAAGAAATCCTTAAATTACCACGGGTCGGTCAAAAACAGCTAATGTTTTTTTCTCTGACTCCAACTTTGAACGCTTGGATCTCTCTGAGTTTTTATTCAATTGCCAGATTTCTTTTTGTAGAATCTCTGCCTTTTCGTCGACAAAAAAATGTTCTTAGCGAAATTTGCATATTGGACCCTTATTCAGATAGAAAATAATTTTTTTGTTGTACTGTCCAGATTCGGCCAAGTGGAGAGAGAACATAATTATCAACTTTTTCTTCAAATCTCTTCACACGTGAGGCGTAGGAAAAGATAGGTTATTATTATTTTGCACGTCTTGAGTAGATAGAAAAAAGAATGAGCCAAGAATAGCGCCCGTAGTTGAAGAAATCCTTAAATTACAACGGGTTGGTCAGAAACAGCTAATGTTTTTTTCTCTGACTCCAACTTTGAACACTTGGAACTCTCTGAGTTTTTACTAAATTGCCAGATTTCCTTGTGTGGAATCTTCGCCCTGTTGTCGACTAAAAAATGTTCTTAGCGAAATTTGCATATTGTACCCTTATTCAGATAGAAAATGATTTTTTTATTGTACTGTCCAGATTCGGCCAAGTGGAGAGAGAACATAATTATCAACTTTTTCTTCAAATCTCTTCACACGTGAGGGGTAGGGAAAGATAGGTTATTATTATTTTGCACGTCTTGAGTAGATAGAAAAAAGAATGAGCCAAGAATAGTGCCCGTAGTTGAATAAATCCTTAAATTACAACGGGTTGGTCAGAAACAGCTAATGTTTTTTTCTCTGACTCCAACTTTGAACGCTTGGAACCCTCTGAGTTTTTACTAAATTGCCAGATTTCCTTGTGTGGAATCTTCGCCCTGTTGTCGACTAAAAAATGTTCTTAGCAAAATTTGCATATTGGACCCTTATTCAGATAGAAAATGATTTTTTTGTTGTACTGTCCAGATTCGGCCAAGTGGAGAGAGAACATAATTATCAACTTTTTCTTCAAATATCTTCACACGTGAGGGGTAGGAAAAGATAGGTTATTATTATTTTGCACGTCTTGAGTAGATAGAAAAAAGAATGAGCCAAGAATAGCGCCCGTAGTTGAAGAAATCCATAAATTACAACGGGTTGGTCAGAAACAGCTAATGTTTTTTTCTCTGACTCCAACTTTGAACGCTTGGAACTCTCTGAGTTTATACTAAATTGCCAGATTTCCTTGTGTGGAATCTTCGCCCTGTTGTCGACTAAAAAATGTTCTTAGCGAAATTTGCATATTGTACCCTTATTCAGATAGAAAATGATTTTTTTATTGTACTGTCCAGATTCGGCCAAGTGGAGAGAGAACATAATTATCAACTTTTTCTTCAAATCTCTTCACACGTGAGGGGTAGGGAAAGATAGGTTATTATTATTTTGCACGTCTTGAGTAGATAGAAAAAAGAATGAGCCAAGAATAGTGCCCGTAGTTGAATAAATCCTTAAATTACAACGGGTTGGTCAGAAACAGCTAATGTTTTTTTCTCTGACTCCAACTTTGAACGCTTGGAACTCTCTGAGTTTTTACTAAATTGCCAGATTTCCTTGTGTGGAATCTTCGCCCTGTTGTCGACTAAAAAATGTTCTTAGCAAAATTTGCATATTGGACCCTTATTCAGATAGAAAATGATTTTTTTGTTGTACTGTCCAGATTCGGCCAAGTGGAGAGAGAACATAATTATCAACTTTTTCTTCAAATCTCTTCACACGTGAGGGGTAGGAAAAGATAGGTTATTATTTTTTTTCATGTCTTGAGGAGATAGAAAAAAAAATGAGCCAAGAATAGCGCCCGTTGTTGAAGAAATCCTTAAATTACCACGGGTCGGTCAAAAACAGCTAATGTTTTTTTCTCTAACTCCAACTTTGAACGCTTGGATCTCTCTGAGTTTTTATTCAATTGCCAGATTTATTTTTGTAGAATCTCTGCCTTTTCGTCGACAAAAAAATGTTCTTAGCGAAATTTGCATATTGGACCCTTATTCAGATAGAAAATGATTTTTTTGTTGTACTGTCCAGATTCGGCCAAGTGGAGAGAGAACATAATTATCAACTTTTTCTTCAAATCTCTTCACACGTGAGGGGTAGGAAAAGATAGGTTATTATTATTTTGCACGTCTTGAGTAGATAGAAAAAAGAATGAGCCAAGAATAGCGCCCGTAGTTGAAGAAATCCTTAAATTACAACGGGTTGGTCAGAAACAGCTAATGTTTTTTTCTCTGACTCCAACTTTGAACGCTTGGAACTCTCTGAGTTTTTACTAAATTGCCAGATTTCCTTGTGTGGAATCTTCGCCCTGTTGTCGACTAAAAAATGTTCATAGCGAAATTTGCATATTGTACCCTTATTCAGATAGAAAATGATTTTTTTGTTGTACTGTCCAGATTCGGCCAAGTGGAGAGAGAACATAATTATCAACTTTTTCTTCAAATCTCTTCACACGTGAGGGGTAGGAAAAGATAGGTTATTATTATTTTGCATGTCTTGAGGAGATAGAAAAAAGAATGAGCAAAGAATAGCGCCCGTTGTTGAAGAAATCCTTAAATTACCACGGGTTGGTCAGAAACAGCTAATGTTTTTTTCTCTGACTCCAACTTTGAATGCTTGGATCTCTCTGAGTTTTTATTCAATTGCCAGATTTCTTTTTGTAGAATCTTTGCATTGTTGTCGACTAAAAAGTGTTCTTAGCGAAATTTGCATATTGGACCCTTATTCAGATAGAAAATAATTTTTTTGTTCTACTGTTCAGATTCGGCCAAGTGGAGAGAGAACATAATTATCAACTTTTTCTTCAAATCTCTTCACACGTGAGGCGTAGGAAAAGATAGGTTATTATTATTTTGCATGTCTTGAGGAGATAGAAAAAAGAATGAGCCAAGAATAGCGCCCGTAGTTGAAGAAATATTTAAATTACAACGGGTTGGTCAGAAACAGCTAATGTTTTTTTCTCTGACTCGAACTTTGAACGCTTGGAACTCTCTGAGTTTTTACTAAATTGCCAGATTTCCTTGTGTGGAATCTTCGCCCTGTTGTCGACTAAAAAATGTTCTTAGCAAAATTTGCATATTGGACCCTTATTCAGATAGAAAATGATTTTTTTGTTGTACTGTCCAGATTCGGCCAAGTGGAGAGAGAACATAATTATCAACTTTTTCTTCAAATCTCTTCACACGTGAGGGGTAGGAAAAGATAGGTTATTATTTTTTTTCATGTCTTGAGGAGATAGAAAAAAGAATGAGCCAAGAATAGCGCCCGTTGTTGAAGAAATCCTTAAATTACCACGGGTCGGTCAAAAACAGCTAATGTTTTTTTCTCTGACTACAACTTTGAACGCTTGGATCTCTCTTAGTTTTTATTCAATTGCCAGATTTCTTTTTGTAGAATCTCGGCCTTTTCGTCGACAAAAAAATGTTCTTAGCGAAATTTGCATATTGGACCCTTATTCAGATAGAAAATGATTTTTTTTGTTGTACTGTCCAGATTCGGCCAAGTGGAGAGAGAACATAATTATCAACTTTTTCTTCAATTCTCTTCACACGTGAGGGGTAGGAAAAGATAGGTTATTATTATTTTGCATGTCTTGAGTAGATAGAAAAAAGAATGAGCCAAGAATAGCGCCCGTAGTTGAAGAAATCCTTAAATTACAACGGGTTGGTCAGAAACAACTAATGTTTTTTTCTCTGACTCCAACATTGAACGCTTGGAACTCTCTGAGTTTTTATTGCCAGATTTCCTTGTGTGGAATCTTCGCCCTGTTGTCGACTAAAAAATGTTCTTAGCAAAATTTGCATATTGGACCCTTATTCATATAGAAAATGATTTTTTTGTTCTACTGTCCAGATTCGGCCAAGTGGAGAGAGAACATAATTATCAACTTTTTCTTCAAATCTCTTCACACGTGAGGGGTAGGAAAAGATAGGTTATTATTTTTTTTCATGTCTTGAGGAGATAGAAAAAAGAATGAGCCAAGAATAGCGCCCGTTGTTGAAGAAATCCTTAAATTACCACGGGTCGGTCAAAAACAGCTAATGTTTTTTTCTCTGACTCCAACTTTGAACGCTTGGATCTCTCTGAGTTTTTATTCAATTGCCAGATTTCTTTTTGTAGAATCTCTGCCTTTTCGTCGACAAAAAAATGTTCTTAGCGAAATTTGCATATTGGACCCTTATTCAGATAAAAAATGATTTTTTTGTTGTACTGTCCAGATTCGGCCAAGTGGAGAGAGAACATAATTATCAACTTTTTCTTCAAATCTCTTCACACGTGAGGGGTAGGAAAAGATAGGTTATTATTATTTTGCACGTCTTGAGTAGATAGAAAAAAGAATGAGCCAAGAATAGCGCCCGTAGTTGAATAAATCCTTAAATTACAATGGGTTGGTCAGAAACAGCTAATGTTTTTTTCTCTGACTCCAACTTTGAACGCTTGGAACTCTCTGAGTTTTTACAAAATTGCCAGATATCCTTGTGTGGAATCTTCGCCCTGTTGTCGACTAAAAAATGTTCTTAGCGAAATTTGCATATTGTACCCTTATTCAGATAGAAAATGATTTTTTTATTGTACTGTCCAGATTCGGCCAAGTGGAGAGAGAACATAATTATCAACTTTTTCTTCAAATCTCTTCACACGTGAGGGGTACGGAAAGATAGGTTATTATTATTTTGCACGTCTTGAGTAGATAGAAAAAAGAATGAGTCAAGAATAGTGCCCGTAGTTGAATAAATCCTTAAATTACAACGGGTTGGTCAGAAACAGCTAATGTTTTTTTCTCTGACTCCAACTTTGAACGCTTGGAACTCTCTGAGTTTTTACTAAATTGCCAGATTTCCTTGTGTGGAATCTTCGCCCTGTTGTCGACTAAAAAATGTTCTTAGCAAAATTTGCATATTGGACCCTTATTCAGATAGAAAATGATTTTTTTGTTGTACTGTCCAGATTCGGCCAAGTGGAGAGAGAACATAATTATCAACTTTTTCTTCAAATCTCTTCACACGTGAGGGGTAGGAAAAGATAGGTTATTATTTTTTTTCATGTCTTGAGGAGATAGAAAAAAGAATGAGCCAAGAATAGCGCCCGTTGTTGAAGAAATCCTTAAATTACCACGGGTCGGTCAAAAACAGCTAATGTTTTTTTCTCTGACTCCAACTTTGAACGCTTGGATCTCTCTTAGTTTTTATTCAATTGCCAGATTTCTTTTTATAGAATCTCGGCCTTTTCGTCGACAAAAAAATGTTCTTAGCGAAATTTGCATATTGGACCCTTATTCAGAGAGAAAATGATTTTTTTTGTTGTACTGTCCAGATTCGGCCAAGTGGAGAGAGAACATAATTATCAACTTTTTCTTCAAATCTCTTCACACGTGAGGGGTAGGAAAAGATAGGTTATTATTATTTTGCATGTCTTGAGTAGATAGAAAAAAGAATGAGCCAAGAATAGCGCCCGTAGTTGAAGAAATCCTTAAATTACAACGGGTTGGTCAGAAACAGCTAATGTTTTTTTCTCTGACTCCAACTTTGAACGCTTGGAACTCTCTGAGTTTTTACTAAATTGCCAGATTTCCTTGTGTGGAATCTTCGCCCTGTTGTCGACTAAAAAATGTTCATAGCGAAATTTGCATATTGTACCCTTATTCAGATAGAAAATGATTTTTTTGTTGTACTGTCCAGATTCGGCCAAGTGGAGAGAGAACATAATTATCAACTTTTTCTTCAAATCTCTTCACACGTGAGGGGTAGGAAAAGATAGGTTATTATTTTTTTCATGTCTTGAGGAGATAGAAAAAAGAATGAGCCAAGAATAGCGCCCGTTGTTGAAGTAATCCTTAAATTACCACGGGTCGGTCAAAAACAGCTAATGTTTTTTTCTCTGACTCCAACTTTGAACGCTTGGATCTCTCTTAGTTTTTATTCAATTGCCAGATTTCTTTTTGTAGAATCTCGGCCTTTTCGTCGACAAAAAAATGTTCTTAGCGAAATTTGCATATTGGACCCTTATTCAGATAGAAAATGATTTTTTTTGTTGTACTGTCCAGATTCGGCCAAGTGGAGAGAGAACATAATTATCAACTTTTTCTTCAAATCTCTTCACACGTGAGGGGTAGGAAAAGATAGGTTATTATTATTTTGCACGTCTTGAGTAGATAGAAAAAAGAATGAGCCAAGAATAGCGCCCGTAGTTGAAGAAATCCTTAAATTACAACGGGTTGGTCAGAAACAACTAATGTTTTTTTCTCTGACTCCAACTTTGAACGCTTGGAACTCTCTGAGTTTTTACTAAATTGCCAGATTTCCTTGTGTGGAATCTTCGCCCTGTTGTCGACTAAAAAATGTTCTGAGCAAAATTTGCATATTGGACCCTTATTCAGATAGAAAATGATTTTTTTGTTGTACTGTCCAGATTCGGCCAAGTGGAGAGAGAACATAATTATCAACTTTTTCTTCAAATCTCTTCACACGTGAGGGGTAGGAAAAGATAGGTTATTATTTTTTTTCACGTCTTGAGGAGATAGAAAAAAGAATGAGCCAAGAATAGCGCCCGTTGTTGAAGAAATCCTTAAATTACCACGGGTCGGTCAATAACAGCTAATGTTTTTTTCTCTGACTCCAACTTTGAACGCTTGGAACTCTCTGAGTTTTTACTAAATTGCCAGATTTCCTTGTGTGGAATCTTCGCCCTGTTGTCGACTAAAAAATGTTCATAGCGAAATTTGCATATTGTACCCTTATTCAGATAGAAAATGATTTTTTTGTTGTACTGTCCAGATTCGGCCAAGTGGAGAGAGAACATAATTATCAACTTTTTCTTCAAATCTCTTCACACGTGAGGGGTAGGAAAAGATAGGTTATTATTATTTTGCACGTCTTGAGTAGATAGAAAAAGAATAAGCCAAGAATAGCGCCCGTAGTTGAAGAAATCCTTAAATTACAACGGGTTGGTCAGAAACAACTAATGTTTTTTTCTCTGACTCCAACTTTGAACGCTTGGAACTCTCTGAGTTTTTACTAAATTGCCAGATTTCCTTGTGTGGAATCTTCGCCCTGTTGTCGACTAAAAAATGTTCTGAGCAAAATTTGCATATTGGACCCTTATTCAGATAGAAAATGATTTTTTTGTTGTACTGTCCAGATTCGGCCAAGTGGAGAGAGAACATAATTATCAACTTTTTCTTCAAATCTCTTCACACGTGAGGGGTAGGAAAAGATAGGTTATTATTTTTTTTCACGTCTTGAGGAGATAGAAAAAAGAATGAGCCAAGAATAGCGCCCGTTGTTGAAGAAATCCTTAAATTACCACGGGTCGGTCAATAACAGCTAATGTTTTTTTCTCTGACTCCAACTTTGAACGCTTGGATCTCTCTGAGTTTTTATTCAATTGCCAGATTTCTTTTTGTAGAATCTCTGCCTTTTCGTCGACAAAAAAATGTTCTTAGCGAAATTTGCATATTGGACCCTTATTTTGATAGAAAATGATTTTTTTGTTGTACTGTCCAGATTCGGCCAAGTGGAGAGAGAACATAATTATCAACTTTTTCTTCAAATCTCTTCACACGTGAGGGGTAGGAAAAGATAGGTTATTATTATTTTGCACGTCTTGAGTAGATAGAAAAAAGAATGAGCCAAGAATAGCGCCCGTAGTTGAAGAAATCCTTAAATTACAACGGGTTGGTCAGAAACAACTAATGTTTTTTTCTCTGACTCCAACTTTGAACGCTTGGAACTCTCTTAGTTTTTACTAAATTGCCAGATTTCCTTGTGTGGAATCTTCGCCCTGTTGTCGACTAAAAAATGTTCTTTGCGAAATTTGCATATTGTACCCTTATTCAGATAGAAAATGATTTTTTAATTGTACTGTCCAGATTCGGCCAAGTGGAGACAGAACATAATTATCAACTTTTTCTTCAAATCTCTTCACACGTGAGGGGTAGGGAAAGATAGGTTATTATTATTTTGCATGTCTTGAGGAGATAGAAAAAAGAATGAGCCAAGAATAGCGCCCGTAGTTGAAGAAATATTTAAATTACAACGGGTTGGTCAGAAACAGCTAATGTTTTTTTCTCTGACTCGAACTTTGAACGCTTGGAACACTCTGAGTTTTTACTAAATTACCAGATTTTCTTGTGTGGAATCTTCGCCCTGTTGTCGACTAAAAAATGTTCTTAGCAAAATTTGCATATTGGACCCTTATTCAGATAGAAAATGATTTTTTTGTTGTACTGTCCAGATTCGGCCAAGTGGAGAGAGAACATAATTATCAACTTTTTCTTCAAATCTCTTCACACGTGAGGGGTAGGAAAAGGTAGGTTATTATTTTTTTTCATGTCTTGAGGAGATAGAAAAAAGAATGAGCCAAGAATAGCGCCCGTTGTTGAAGAAATCCTTAAATTACCACGGGTCGGTCAAAAACAGCTAATGTTTTTTTCTCTGACTCCAACTTTGAACGCTTGGATCTCTCTTAGTTTTTATTCAATTGCCAGATTTCTTTTTGTAGAATCTCGGCCTTTTCGTCGACAAAAAAATGTTCTTAGCGAAATTTGCATATTGGACCCTTATTCAGAGAGAAAATGATTTTTTTTGTTGTACTGTCCAGATTCGGCCAAGTGGAGAGAGAACATAATTATCAACTTTTTCTTCAAATCTCTTCACACGTGAGGGGTAGGAAAAGATAGGTTATTATTAGTTTGCATGTCTTGAGTAGATAGAAAAAAGAATGAGCCAAGAATAGCGCCCGTAGTTGAAGAAATCCTTAAATTACATCGGGTTGGTCAGAAACAGCTAATGTTTTTTTCTCTGACTCCAACTTTGAACGCTTGGAACTCTCTGAGTTTTTACTAAATTGCCAGATTTCCTTGGGTGGAATCTTCGCCCTGTTGTCGACTAAAAAATGTTCATAGCGAAATTTGCATATTGTACCCTTATTCAGATAGAAAATGATTTTTTTTTTGTACTGTCCAGATTCGGCCAAGTGGAGAGAGAACATAATTATCAACTTTTTCTTCAAATCTCTTCACACGTGAGGGGTAGGAAAAGATAGGTTATTATTTTTTTCATGTCTTGAGGAGATAGAAAAAAGAATGAGCTAAGAATAGCGCCCGTTGTTGAAGTAATCCTTAAATTACCACGGGTCGGTCAAAAACAGCTAATGTTTTTTTCTCTGACTCCAACTTTGAACGCTTGGATCTATCTTAGTTTTTATTCAATTGCCAGATTTCTTTTTGTAGAATCTCGGCCTTTTCGTCGACAAAAAAATGTTCTTAGCGAAATTTGCATATTGGACCCTTATTCAGATAGAAAATGATTTTTTTTGTTGTACTGTCCAGATTCGGCCAAGTGGAGAGAGAACATAATTATCAACTTTTTCTTCAAATCTCTTCACACGTGAGGGGTAGGAAAAGATAGGTTATTATTATTTTGCACGTCTTGAGTAGATAGAAAAAAGAATGAGCCAAGAATAGCGCCCGTAGTTGAAGAAATCCTTAAATTACAACGGGTTGGTCAGAAACAACTAATGTTTTTTTCTCTGACTCCAACATTGAACGCTTGGAACTCTCTGAGTTTTTACTAAATTGCCAGATTTCCTTGTGTGGAATCTTCGCCCTGTTGTCGACTAAAAAATGTTCTGAGCAAAATTTGCATATTGGACCCTTATTCAGATAGAAAATGATTTTTTTGTTGTACTGTCCAGATTCGGCCAAGTGGAGAGAGAACATAATTATCAACTTTTTCTTCAAATCTCTTCACACGTGAGGGGTAGGAAAAGATAGGTTATTATTTTTTTTCACGTCTTGAGGAGATAGAAAAAAGAATGAGCCAAGAATAGCGCCCGTTGTTGAAGAAATCCTTAAATTACCACGGGTCGGTCAATAACAGCTAATGATTTTTTCTCTGACTCCAACTTTGAACGCTTGGAACTCTCTGAGTTTTTACTAAATTGCCAGATTTCCTTGTGTGGAATCTTCGCCCTGTTGTCGACTAAAAAATGTTCATAGCGAAATTTGCATATTGTACCCTTATTCAGATAGAAAATGATTTTTTTGTTGTACTGTCCAGATTCGTCCAAGTGGAGAGAGAACATAATTATCAACTTTTTCTTCAAATCTCTTCACACGTGAGGGGTAGGAAATGATAGGTTATTATTATTTTGCACGTCTTGAGTAGATAGAAAAAAGAATGAGCCAAGAATAGCGCCCGTAGTTGAAGAAATCCTTAAATTACAACGGGTCGGTCAGAAACAACTAATGTTTTTTTCTCTGACTCCAACTTTGAACGCTTGGAACTCTCTGAGTTTTTACTAAATTGCCAGATTTCCTTGTGTGGAATCTTCGCCCTGTTGTCGACTAAAAAATGTTCTTTGCGAAATTTGCATATTGTACCCTTATTCAGATAGAAAATGATTTTTTTATTGTACTGTCCAGATTCGGCCAAGTGGAGAGAGAACATAATTATCAACTTTTTCTTCAAATCTCTTCACACGTGAGGGGTAGGAAAAGATAGGTTATTATTATTTTGCACGTCTTGAGTAGATAGAAAAAAGAATGAGCCAAGAATAGCGCCCGTAGTTGAAGAAATCCTTAAATTACAACGGGTCGGTCAGAAACAACTAATGTTTTTTTCTCTGACTCCAACTTTGAACGCTTGGAACTCTCTGAGTTTTTACTAAATTGCCAGATTTCCTTGTGTGGAATCTTCGCCCTGTTGTCGACTAAAAAATGTTCATAGCGAAATTTGCATATTGTACCCTTATTCAGATAGAAAATGATTTTTTTGTTGTACTGTCCAGATTCGGCCAAGTGGAGAGAGAACATAATTATCAACTTTTTCTTCAAATCTCTTCACACGTGAGGGGTAGGGAAAGATAGGTTATTATTATTTTGCATGTCTTGAGGAGATAGAAAAAAGAATGAGCCAAGAATAGCGCCCGTAGTTGAAGAAATATTTAAATTACAACGGGTTGGTCAGAAACAGCTAATGTTTTTTTCTCTGACTCGAACTTTGAACGCTTGGAACACTCTGAGTTTTTACTAAATTGCCAGATTTCCTTGTGTGGAATCTTCGCCCTGTTGTCGACTAAAAAATGTTCTTAGCAAAATTTGCATATTGGACCCTTATTCAGATAGAAAATGATTTTTTTGTTGTACTGTCCAGATTCGGCCAAGTGGAGAGAGAACATAATTATCAACTTTTTCTTCAAATCTCTTCACACGTGAGGGGTAGGAAAAGATAGGTTATTATTTTTTTTCATGTCTTGAGGAGATAGAAAAAAGAATGAGCCAAGAATAGCGCCCGTTGTTGAAGAAATCCTTAAATTACCACGGGTCGGTCAAAAACAGCTAATGTTTTTTTCTCTGACTCCAACTTTGAACGCTTGGATCTCTCTTAGTTTTTATTCAATTGCCAGATTTCTTTTTGTAGAATCTCGGCCTTTTCGTCGACAAAAAAATGTTCTTAGCGAAATTTGCATATTGGACCCTTATTCAGATAGAAAATGATTTTTTTTGTTGTACTGTCCAGATTCGGCCAAGTGGAGAGAGAACATAATTATCAACTTTTTCTTCAATTCTCTTCACACGTGAGGGGTAGGAAAAGATAGGTTATTATTATTTTGCATGTCTTGAGTAGATAGAAAAAAGAATGAGCCAAGAATAGCGCCCGTAGTTGAAGAAATCCTTAAATTACAACGGGTTGGTCAGAAACAACTAATGTTTTTTTCTCTGACTCCAACATTGAACGCTTGGAACTCTCTGAGTTTTTACTAAATTGCCAGATTTCCTTGTGTGGAATCTTCGCCCTGTTGTCGACTAAAAAATGTTCTTAGCAAAATTTGCATATTGGACCCTTATTCATATAGAAAATGATTTTTTTGTTGTACTGTCCAGATTCGGCCAAGTGGAGAGAGAACATAATTATCAACTTTTTCTTCAAATCTCTTCACACGTGAGGGGTAGGAAAAGATAGGTTATTATTTTTTTTCATGTCTTGAGGAGATAGAAAAAAGAATGAGCCAAGAATAGCGCCCGTTGTTGAAGAAATCCTTAAATTACCACGGGTCGGTCAAAAACAGCTAATGTTTTTTTCTCTGACTCCAACTTTGAACGCTTGGATCTCTCTGAGTTTTTATTCAATTGCCAGATTTCTTTTTGTAGAATCTCTGCCTTTTCGTCGACAAAAAAATGTTCTTAGCGAAATTTGCATATTGGACCCTTATTCAGATAGAAAATGATTTTTTTGTTGTACTGTCCAGATTCGGCCAAGTGGAGAGAGAACATAATTATCAACTTTTTCTTCAAATCTCTTCACACGTGAGGGGTAGGAAAAGATAGGTTATTATTATTTTGCACGTCTTGAGTAGATAGAAAAAAGAATGAGCCAAGAATAGCGCCCGTAGTTGAAGAAATCCTTAAATTACAACGGGTTGGTCAGAAACAGCTAATGTTTTTTTCTCTGACTCCAACTTTGAACGCTTGGAACTCTCTGAGTTTTTACTAAATTGCCAGATTTCCTTGTGTGGAATCTTCGCCCTGTTGTCGACTAAAAAATGTTCTGAGCAAAATTTGCATATTGGACCCTTATTCAGATAGAAAATGATTTTTTTGTTGTACTGTCCAGATTCGGCCAAGTGGAGAGAGAACATAATTATCAACTTTTTCTTCAAATCTCTTCACACGTGAGGGGTAGGAAAAGATAGGTTATTATTTTTTTTCACGTCTTGAGGAGATAGAAAAAAGAATGAGCCAAGAATAGCGCCCGTTGTTGAAGAAATCCTTAAATTACCACGGGTCGGTCAATAACAGCTAATGTTTTTTTCTCTGACTCCAACTTTGAACGCTTGGATCTCTCTGAGTTTTTATTCAATTGCCAGATTTCTTTTTGTAGAATCTCTGCCTTTTCGTCGACAAAAAAATGTTTTTAGCGAAATTTGCATATTGGACCCTTATTCAGATAGAAAATGATTTTTTTGTTGTACTGTCCAGATTCGGCCAAGTGGAGAGAGAACATAATTATCAACTTTTTCTTCAAATCTCTTCACACGTGAGGGGTAGGAAAAGATAGGTTATTATTATTTTGCACGTCTTGAGTAGATAGAAAAAAGAATGAGCCAAGAATAGCGCCCGTAGTTGAAGAAATCCTTAAATTACAACGGGTTGGTCAAAAACAACTAATGTTTTTTTCTCTGACTCCAACTTTGAACGCTTGGAACTCTCTGAGTTTTTACTAAATTGCCAGATTTCCTTGTGTGGAATCTTCGCCCTGTTGTCGACTAAAAAATGTTCTTTGCGAAATTTGCATATTGTACCCTTATTCAGATAGAAAATGATTTTTTTATTGTACTGTCCAGATTCGGCCAAGTGGAGAGAGAACATAATTATCAACTTTTTCTTCAAATCTCTTCACACGTGAGGGGTAGGGAAAGATAGGTTATTATTATTTTGCATGTCTTGAGGAGATAGAAAAAAGAATGAGCCAAGAATAGCGCCCGTAGTTGAAGAAATATTTAAATTACAACGGGTTGGTCAGAAACAGCTAATGTTTTTTTCTCTGACTCGAACTTTGAACGCTTGGAACACTCTGAGTTTTTACTAAATTGCCAGATTTCCTTGTGTGGAATCTTCGCCCTGTTGTCGACTAAAAAATGTTCTTAGCAAAATTTGCATATTGGACCCTTATTCAGATAGAAAATGATTTTTTTGTTGTACTGTCCAGATTCGGCCAAGTGGAGAGAGAACATAATTATCAACTTTTTCTTCAAATCTCTTCACACGTGAGGGGTAGGAAAAGATAGGTTATTATTTTTTTTCATGTCTTGAGGAGATAGAAAAAAGAATGAGCCAAGAATAGCGCCCGTTGTTGAAGAAATCCTTAAATTACCACGGGTCGGTCAAAAACAGCTAATGTTTTTTTCTCTGACTCCAACTTTGAACGCTTGGATCTCTCTTAGTTTTTATTCAATTGCCAGATTTCTTTTTGTAGAATCTCGGCCTTTTCGTCGACAAAAAAATGTTCTTAGCGAAATTTGCATATTGGACCCTTATTCAGATAGAAAATGATTTTTTTTGTTGTACTGTCCAGATTCGGCCAAGTGGAGAGAGAACATAATTATCAACTTTTTCTTCAATTCTCTTCACACGTGAGGGGTAGGAAAAGATAGGTTATTATTATTTTGCACGTCTTGAGTAGATAGAAAAAAGAATGAGCCAAGAATAGCGCCCGTAGTTGAAGAAATCCTTAAATTACAACGGGTTGGTCAGAAACAACTAATGTTTTTTTCTCTGACTCCAACATTGAACGCTTGGAACTCTCTGTGTTTTTACTAAATTGCCAGATTTCCTTGTGTGGAATCTTCGCCCTGTTGTCGACTAAAAAATGTTCTTAGCAAAATTTGCATATTGGACCCTTATTCAGATAGAAAATGATTTTTTTGTTGTACTGTCCAGATTCGGCCAAGTGGAGAGAGAACATAATTATCAACTTTTTCTTCAAATCTCTTCACACGTGAGGGGTAGGAAAAGATAGGTTATTATTTTTTTTCATGTCTTGAGGAGATAGAAAAAAGAATGAGCCAAGAATAGCGCCCGTTGTTGAAGAAATCCTTAAATTACCACGGGTCGGTCAAAAACAGCTAATGTTTTTTTCTCTGACTCCAACTTTGAACGCTTGGATCTCTCTTAGTTTTTATTCAATTGCCAGATTTCTTTTTGTAGAATCTCGGCCTTTTCGTCGACAAAAAAATGTTCTTAGCGAAATTTGCATATTGGACCCTTATTCAGATAGAAAATGATTTTTTTTGTTGTACTGTCCAGATTCGGCCAAGTGGAGAGAGAACATAATTATCAACTTTTTCTTCAATTCTCTTCACACGTGAGGGGTAGGAAAAGATAGGTTATTATTATTTTGCACGTCTTGAGTAGATAGAAAAAAGAATGAGCCAAGAATAGCGCCCGTAGTTGAAGAAATCCTTAAATTACAACGGGTTGGTCAGAAACAACTAATGTTTTTTTCTCTGACTCCAACATTGAACGCTTGGAACTCTCTGAGTTTTTACTAAATTGCCAGATTTCCTTGTGTGGAATCTTCGCCCTGTTGTCGACTAAAAAAAGTTCTTAGCAAAATTTGCATATTGGACCCTTATTCAGATAGAAAATGATTTTTTTGTTCTACTGTCCAGATTCGGCCAAGTGGAGAGAGAACATAATTATCAACTTTTTCTTCAAATCTCTTCACACGTGAGGGGTAGGAAAAGATAGGTTATTATTTTTTTTCATGTCTTGAGGAGATAGAAAAAAGAATGAGCCAAGAATAGCGCCCGTTGTTGAAGAAATCCTTAAATTACCACGGGTCGGTCAAAAACAGCTAATGTTTTTTTCTCTGACTCCAACTTTGAACGCTTGGATCTCTCTGAGTTTTTATTCAATTGCCAGATTTCTTTTTGTAGAATCTCTGCCTTTTCGTCGACAAAAAAATGTTCTTAGCGAAATTTGCATATTGGACCCTTATTCAGATAGAAAATGATTTTTTTGTTGTACTGTTCAGATTCGGCCAAGTGGATAGAGAACATAATTATCAACTTTTTCTTCAAATCTCTTCACACGTGAGGGGTAGGAAAAGATAGTTTATTATTATTTTGCACGTCTTGAGTAGATAGAAAAAAGAATGAGCCAAGAATAGCGCCCGTAGTTGAACAAATCCTTAAATTACAATGGGTCGGTCAGAAACAGCTAATGTTTTTTTCTCTGACTCCAACTTTGAACGCTTGGAACTCTCTGAGTTTTTACTAAATTGCCAGATATCCTTGTGTGGAATCTTCGCCCTGTTGTCGACTAAAAAATGTTCTTAGCGAAATTTGCATATTGTACCCTTATTCAGATAGAAAATGATTTTTTTATTGTACTGTCCAGATTCGGCCAAGTGGAGAGAGAACATAATTATCAACTTTTTCTTCAAATCTCTTCACACGTGAGGGGTAGGGAAAGATAGGTTATTATTATTTTGCACGTCTTGAGTAGATAGAAAAAAGAATGAGTCAAGAATAGCGCCCGTAGTTGAATAAATCCTTAAATTACAACGGGTTGGTCAGAAACAGCTAATGTTTTTTTCTCTGACTCCAACTTTGAACGCTTGGAACTCTCTGAGTTTTTACTAAATGGCAGATTTCCTTGTGTGGAATCTTCGCCCTGTTGTCGACTAAAAAATGTTCTTAGCAAAATTTGCATATTGGACCCTTATTCAGATAGAAAATGATTTTTTTGTTGTACTGTCCAGATTCGGCCAAGTGGAGAGAGAACATAATTATCAACTTTTTCTTCAAATCTCTTCACACGTGAGGGGTAGGAAAAGATAGGTTATTATTTTTTTTCATGTCTTGAGGAGATAGAAAAAAGAATGAGCCAAGAATAGCGCCCGTTGTTGAAGAAATCCTTAAATTACCACGGGTCGGTCAAAAACAGCTAATGTTTTTTTCTCTGACTCCAACTTTGAACGCTTGGATCTCTCTGAGTTTTTATTCAATTGCCAGATTTCTTTTTGTAGAATCTTCGCCCTGTTGTCGACTAAAAAATGTTCATAGCGAAATTTGCATATTGGACCCTTATTCAGATAGAAAATGATTTTTTTGTTGTACTGTCCAGATTCGGCCAAGTGGAGAGAGAACATAATTATCAACTTTTTCTTCAAATCTCTTCACACGTGAGGGGTAGGAAAAGATAGGTTATTATTATTTTGCACGTCTTGAGTAGATAGAAAAAAGAATGAGCCAAGAATAGCGCCCGTAGTTGAAGAAATCCTTAAATTACAACGGGTTGGTCCGAAACAGCTAATGTTTTTTTCTCTGACTCCGACTTTGAACGCTTGGAACTCTCTGAGTTTTTACTAAATTGCCAGATTTCCTTGTGTGGAATCTTCGCCCTGTTGTCGACTAAAAAATGTTCTTTGCGAAATTTGCATATTGTACCCTTATTCAGATAGAAAATGATTTTTTTATTGTACTGTCCAGATTCGGCCAAGTGGAGAGAGAACATAATTATCAACTTTTTCTTCAAATCTCTTCACACGTGAGGGGTAGGGAAAGATAGGTTATTATTATTTTGCATGTCTTGAGGAGATAGAAAAAAGAATGAGCCAAGAATAGCGCCCGTAGTTGAAGAAATATTTAAATTACAACGGGTTGGTCAGAAACAGCTAATGTTTTTTTCTCTGACTCGAACTTTGAACGCTTGGAACACTCTGAGTTTTTACTAAATTGCCAGATTTCCTTGTGTGGAATCTTCGCCCTGTTGTCGACTAAAAAATGTTCTTAGCAAAATTTGCATATTGGACCCTTATTCAGATAGAAAATGATTTTTTTGTTGTACTGTCCAGATTCGGCCAAGTGGAGAGAGAACATAATTATCAACTTTTTCTTCAAATCTCTTCACACGTGAGGGGTAGGAAAAGATAGGTTATTATTTTTTTTCATGTCTTGAGGAGATAGAAAAAGGAATGAGCCAAGAATAGCGCCCGTTGTTGAAGAAATCCTTAAATTACCACGGGTCGGTCAAAAACAGCTAATGTTTTTTTCTCTGACTCCAACTTTGAACGCTTGGATCTCTCTTAGTTTTTATTCAATTGCCAGATTTCTTTTTGTAGAATCTCGGCCTTTTCGTCGACAAAAAAATGTTCTTAGCGAAATTTGCATATTGGACCCTTATTCAGATAGAAAATGATTTTTTTTGTTGTACTGTCCAGATTCGGCCAAGTGGAGAGAGAACATAATTATCAACTTTTTCTTCAATTCTCTTCACACGTGAGGGGTAGGAAAAGATAGGTTATTATTATTTTGCATGTCTTGAGTAGATAGAAAAAAGAATGAGCCAAGAATAGCGCCCGTAGTTGAAGAAATCCTTAAATTACAACGGGTTGGTCAGAAACAACTAATGTTTTTTTCTCTGACTCCAACATTGAACGCTTGGAACTCTCTGAGTTTTTACTAAATTGCCAGATTTCCTTGTGTGGAATCTTCGCCCTGTTGTCGACTAAAAAATGTTCTTAGCAAAATTTGCATATTGGACCCTTATTCATATAGAAAATGATTTTTTTGTTCTACTGTCCAGATTCGGCCAAGTGGAGAGAGAACATAATTATCAACTTTTTCTTCAAATCTCTTCACACGTGAGGGGTAGGAAAAGATAGGTTATTATTTTTTTTCATGTCTTGAGGAGATAGAAAAAAGAATGAGCCAAGAATAGCGCCCGTTGTTGAAGAAATCCTTAAATTACCACGGGTCGGTCAAAAACAGCTAATGTTTTTTTCTCTGACTCCAACTTTGAACGCTTGGATCTCTCTGAGTTTTTATTCAATTGCCAGATTTCTTTTTGTAGAATCTCTGCCTTTTCGTCGACAAAAAAATGTTCTTAGCGAAATTTGCATATTGGACCCTTATTCAGATAGAAAATGATTTTTTTGTTGTACTGTCCAGATTCGGCCAAGTGGAGAGAGAACATAATTATCAACTTTTTCTTCAAATCTCTTCACACGTGAGGGGTAGGAAAAGATAGGTTATTATTATTTTGCACGTCTTGAGTAGATAGAAAAAAGAATGAGCCAAGAATAGCGCCCGTAGTTGAAGAAATCCTTAAATTACAACGGGTTGGTCAGAAACTGCTAATGTTTTTTTCTCTGACTCCAACTTTGATCGCTTGGAACTCTCTGAGTTTTTACTAAATTGCCAGATTTCCTTGTGTGGAATCTTCGCCCTGTTGTCGACTAAAAAATGTTCATAGCGAAATTTGCATATTGTACCCTTATTCAGATAGAAAATGATTTTTTTGTTGTACTGTCCAGATTCGGCCAAGTGGAGAGAGAACATAATTATCAACTTTTTCTTCAAATCTCTTCACACGTGAGGGGTAGGAAAAGATAGGTTATTATTATTTTGCATGTCTTGAGGAGATAGAAAAAAGAATGAGCAAAGAATAGCGCCCGTTGTTGAAGAAATCCTTAAATTACCACGGGTTGGTCAGAAACAGCTAATGTTTTTTTCTCTGACTCCAACTTTGAACGCTTGGATCTCTCTGAGTTTTTATTCAATTGCCAGATTTCTTTTTGTAGAATCTTTGCATTGTTGTTGACTAAAAAGTGTTCTTAGCGAAATTTGCATATTGGACCCTTATTCAGATAGAAAATAATTTTTTTGTTCTACTGTTCAGATTCGGCCAAGTGGAGAGAGAACATAATTATCAACTTTTTCTTCAAATCTCTTCACACGTGAGGGGTAGGAAAAGATAGGTTATTATTATTTTGCATGTCTTGAGGAGATAGAAAAAAGAATGAGCCAAGAATAGCGCCCGTAGTTGAAGAAATATTTAAATTACAACGGGTCGGTCAGAAACAGCTAATGTTTTTTTCTCTGACTCGAACATTGAACGCTTGGAACTCTCTGAGTTTTTACTAAATTGCCAGATTTCCTTGTGTGGAATCTTCGCCCTGTTGTCGACTAAAAAATGTTCTTAGCAAAATTTGCATATTGGAACCCTTATTCAGATAGAAAATAATTTTTTTGTTGTACTGTCTAGTAGCTTGAAACGAGCGCACAAACGCATAAAACATGCGTTTTAGGGGTACACAAAGATTGTGGAGAAATATTTTAAAGTGAATTCAAATTTTTGTTTGTATTTGAATAATTTAGTATTTACTATCATTCTTTACGAAATATCTATCTGACTTTGTTTTGAATGAAACGAGAAAACAAACGCATGAAACATGAATTTTAGGACCAAGCAAAGATTGTGGAGAAGTATTTTAAAATGAATACAAATTTTGGTTGGCATTAGAATAATTTAGTATTTACTATCATTCTTCACAAAAAATCAAGTCGAGTCTTTTAGCGTGAAACGAGCGAACAAACGCATAAAACATGAGTTTTACGGGCGCAAAAAGATTGTGGAGAAATATTTTAATATGAATACAAATTTTGGTTTGAATTTGAATAATTTAGTATTAACTATCATTCTTCAGAAAAAATCTAGACGAGTCTTTTAGTATGAAACGAGCGAACAAATGCATAAAACATGAGATTTAGGGGCGCACAAAGATTGTGGAGAAATATTTTAAAATGAATACAAATTTTAGTTTGTATTTGAATAATTTAGTATTTACAATCATTCATTACGAAATATCTAACCGAGTCTTTTGTCATGAAACGAGCGAACAAACGCATAAAACATGAGTTTAAGGGGCACACATAGATCGTGGAGAAATATTTTAAAATATATACAAATTTTGGTTAGCTTTTGAATAATTTGGTATTTACAATGATTCTTCACAAAAAATCTAGCCGAGTCTTTTACAATGAAACGAGTGAACGAACGCATAAAACATGAGTTTTAGGGCCACACAAGGATTGTGGAGAAATATTTTAAAATGAATACAAATTTTGGTTTGCATTTGAATAATTTAGTATTTACTGTCATTCTTTACGAAAAATCTAGCCGAGTTTTTTCGCATGAAATGAGCAAATAAACGCATGAAACATGAATTTTAGGGGCACACAAAGATTGTGGAGAGATATTTTAAAATGAATACAAATATGGTTAGCATTTGAATAATTTAGTATTTACAATCATTCTTCACAAAAAATCTTGCCGAGTCTTTTAGCATGAAACGAGCGAACAAACGCATAAAACATAAGTTTTAGGGGCACACAAAGATTGTGGAGAAATATTTTAAAATGAATACAAATTTTAGTTTGCATCTTAATAATTTAGTATTAACTATCATTCTTCACAAAAAATATTGCCGAGTCATTTAGCCTGAAACGAGCGAACAAACGCATAAAACATGAGTTGTAGGGGTACACATAGATTGTGGATAAATATTTTAAAATGAATACAAATTTTGGTTAGCTTTTGAATAATTTAGTATTTACAATCATTCTTCACAAAAAATATAGCCGAGTCTTTTAGCTTGATAGGAGCGAACAAACGCATAAATCATGCGTTTTAGGGGCACACAAAGATTGTGGAGAAATATTCTAAAGTGAATTCAAATTTTTGTTTGTATTTGAATAATTTAGTATTTACTATCATTCTTTACGAAATATCTATCTGACTTTGTTTTGAATAAAACGAGCAAACAAACGCATGAAACATGAATTTTAGGACCAAACAAAGATTGTGGAGAAGTATTTTAAAATGAATACAAATTTTGGTTAACATTAGAATAATTTAGTATTTACTCTCATTCTTCACAAAAAATCTAGCCGAGTCTTTTCGCATGAAACGAGCGAACAAATGCATAAAACATGAGTTTTACGGGCGCACAAAGATTGTGGAGAAATATTTTAAAATGATTACAAATTTTGGTTTGCATTTGAATAATTTAGTATTAACTATCATTCTTCAGAAAAAATCTAGCCGAGTCTTTTAGTATGAAACGAGCGAACAAATGCATGAAACATGAGTTTTAGGGGCGCACAAAGATTGTGGAGAAATATTTTAAAATGAATACAAATTTTAGTTTGTATTTGAATAATTTATTATTTACTATCATTCATTACGAAATATCTAACCGAGTCTTTTATCATGAAACGAGCGAACAAACGCATAAAACATGAGTTTTAGGGGCACACAAAGATCGTGGAGAAATATTTTAAAATGAATACAAATTTTGGTTAGCTTTTGAGTAATTTAGTATTTACAATGATTCTTCACAAAAAATCTAGCCGAGTCTTTTACAATGAAACGAGTGAACAAACGCATAAAACATGAGTTTTAGGGCTACAAAAGGATTGTGGAGAAATATTTTAAAATGAATACAAATTTTGGTTTGCATTTGAATAATTTAGTATTTACTGTCATTCTTTACGAAAAATCTAGCCGAGTTTTTTAGCATGAAATCAGCAAATAAACGCATGAAACATGAATTTTAGGGGCACACAAAGATTGTTGAGAAATATTTTAAAATGAATACAAATTTCGTTAGCATTTGAATAATTTAGTATATACTATCACTCTTCACAAAAAATCTACCCGAGTCTTTTAGCATGAATCGAGCGAACAAACGCATAAAACATGAGTTTTAGGGGCACACAAAGATTGTGGGGAATATGTTAAAATGAATACAAATTTTGGTCAGCATTAGAATAATTTAGTATTTACTATCATTCTTCACAAAAAAATCGAGCCGAGTCTTTTCGCTTGAAACGAGCGAACAAACGCATAAAACATGAGTTTTAGGGGCTCACCAAGATTGTGGAGAAATATTTTAAAATGAATACAAATTTTGGTTTGCTTTTGAATAATTTAGTACTTACAATCATTCTTCACAAAAAATTTTGCCGAGTCTTTTAGCACGAAACGAGCGAACAAACGCATAAAACATAAGTTTTAGGGGCACACAAAGATTGTGGAGAAATTTTTTAAAATGAATACAAATTTCAGTTTGCGACTTAATAATTTAGTATTAACTATCATTCTTCACAAAAAATATTGCCGAGTCTTTTAGCCTGAAACGAGCGAACAAACGCATAAAACATGAGTTTTAGGGGTACACATAGATTGTGGATAAATATTTTAAAATGAATACAAATTTTGGTTGGCTTTTGAATAATTTAGTATTTACAATCATTCTTCACAAAAAATCTAGCCGAGTCTTTTAGCTTGAAACGAGCGCACAAACGCATAAAACATGCGTTTTAGGGGCACACAAAGATTGTGGAGAAATATTTTAAAGTGAATTCAAATTTTTGTTTGTATTTGAATAATTTAGTATTTACTATCATTCTTTACGAAATATCTATCTGAGTTTGTTTTGAATGAAACGAGAAAACAAACGCATGAAACATGAATTTTAGGACCAAGCAAAGATTGTGGAGAAGTATTTCAAAATGAATACAAATGTTGGTTAGCATTAGAATAATTTAGTATTTACTATCATTCTTCACAAAAAATCTAGCCGAGTCTTTTAGCATGAAACGAGCGAACAAACGCATAAAACATGAGTTTTACGGGCGCACAAAGATTGTGGAGAAATATTTTAATATGAATACAAATTTTGGTTTGCATTTGAATAATTTAGTATTTACTATCATTCTTCAGAAAAAATCTTGCCGAGTCTTTTAGTATGAAACGAGCGAACAAATGCATAAAACACGAGATTTGGGGGCGCACAAAGATTGTGGAGAAATATTTTAAAATGAATACAAATTTTAGTTTGTATTTGAATAATTTAGTATTTACTATCATTCATTACGAAATATCTAACCGAGTCTTTTATCATGAAACGAGCGAACAAACGCATAAGACATGAGTTTTAGGGGCACACATAGATCGTGGAGAAATATTTTAAAATGAATACAAATTTTGGTTAGCTTTTGAATAATTTAGTATTTACAATGTTTCTTCACAAAAAATCTAGCCGAGTCTTTTACAATGAAACGAGTGAACGAACGCATAAAACATGAGTTTTAGGGCCACACAAGCATTGTGGAGAAATATTTTAAAATGAATACAAATTTTAGTTTGCCTCTTAATAATTTAGTATTAACTATCATTCTTCACAAAAAATATTGCCGAGTCTTTTAGCCTGAAACGAGCGAACAAACGCACAAAACATGAGTTTTAGGGGTACACATAGATTGTGGATAAATATTTTAAAATGAATACAAATTTTGGTTAGCTTTTGAATAATTTAGTCTTTTCCTACCCCTCACGTGTGATGAGATTTGAAGAAAAAGTTGATAAATATGTTCTCTCTCCCCTTGGCCGAATCATGACAGCATAACAAAAACTCATATTCTATCTGAAAAAGGGTCCAATATGCAAAATTCGCTAAGAATATCTGTTAGTCGACAACAAGGCGAATATTCTACTAAAATAAATCTGGCAGATGGATAAAAACTTAGAGAGATCCGAGCGCTCAAAGTTGGAGTCAGAAAAAAAAAACATCAGCCGTTTCTGACCAACCCGTGGTACTCTTAGGATTTCTTCAACTACGGGCGCTATTCTTGGCTCATTTCTTTTTTCTATCTCCTCAAGACATGTAAAATAACAATAACCTATCTTTTCCTACCCCTCACGTGTGATGAGATTTGAAGAAAAAGTTGATAAATACGTTCGCCCTCCCGTTGGCCGAATCTGGACAGCAGAACAAAAAATCATTTTCTATCTGAATATGTGTCCAATATGCAAAATTCGCTATGAACATCTATTAGTCGACAACAAGGAGAATATTTTTCAAAAAGAAACCTGGTAATTCAATAAAAACATAGAGAGATCCAAGCGTTCATAGTTGGAGTCAGACAAAAAAACATAAGCTGTTTCTGACCAACCCGTGCTAATTTAAGGATTTTTTTCAACTACGGGCGCTATTCTTGGCTCATTCTTTTTTCTATTTCCTCAAGACATGGAAAATAACAATAACCTGTCTTTTGCTACCCCTCACGTGTGATGAGATTTGAAGAAAAGGTTGATAAATACGTTATCTCTCCCCATGGCTGAAGCTGGACAGCATAACAAAAATCATTTTCTATTTGAATAATGGTCCAATATGCAAAATTCGCTTAGATCATCTGTTAGTCGACAACAAGAAGTATATTTTACAAAAAGAAATCCGGCAATTGGATAAAAACATAGAGAGATGCAAGCGTTCAAAGTTTGAGTCAGAGAAAAACCATAACTTGTTTCTGACCAACCCGTGGTAATTTAATGAGTTCTTCAACAACGAGAGTTATTCATGGCACATTCATTTTTCTATCTCCTCAATACATGAAGAATAGCAATAACCTATCTTTACCGACCCCTCACGTGTGATGAGATTTGAATAAAAAGTTGATAAATATGTTCTCTCGCCCCTTGGCCGAATCAGGACAGCATAACAAAAACTCATATTCAATCTGAATAAGGGTCAAATATGCAAAATTCGCTAAGAACATCTGTTAGTCGACAACAAGGCGAATATTCTACAAAAAGAAATCTGGCAATTGGATATACACTTAGAGAGATCCAAGCGTTCAGAGTTGGAGTTAGAGAAAAAAAATGAGTTGTTTCAGTCCAACCCGTGGTAATTTAAGGATTTCTACAACTACAGGCGCTTTTCTTAACTCATTCTTTTTTCTATCTCCTCAAGACATGCAAAATCACAATAACCAATCTTTGCCTACCCCTCACGTGTGATGAGATTTGAATAAAAACTTGATAAATATGTTCTCCCTCCCTTGGCCGAATCACGACAGTAGAACAAAAATTATTTTCTATCTGAATAAGGGTCCAATGTGCAAAATTCGCTAAGAATATCTGTTAGCCGACAACAAGAAGAATATTTTACAATAAGAAATCTGGCAATTCGATAAAAACATGGACAGATCCAAGCGTTCAAAGTTGGAGTGAGAGAAAAAAAACATCAGTTGTTTCTGTCCAACTCGTGATAATTTAAGGAGTTCTTCAATTGCGGGAGCAATTCTTGGCACACTCTTTTTTGTATCTCCTCAATAAATGAAAAATAACAATAGCCTATCTTTTCCTACCCTCACGTGTGATGCGATTTGAAGAAAAAGTTGATAAATATGTTCTCTCACCCCTTGGCCGAATCAAGAGAGCATAAAAAAAACTCATATTCTATCTGAATAACGGTGCAATATGCAAAATTCGCTAGGAACATTTGTTAGCGGACAACAAGGCGAATATTCTACAAAAAGAAATCTGGCAATTGGATAAAAACATAGAGAGATCCAAGCGCTCAAAGTTGGAGTCAGACAAAAAAAACATAAGCCGTTTCTGACCAACCCGTGCTAATTTAAGGATTTCTTCAACTACGGGCGCTATTCTTGGCTCATTCTTTTTTCTATCTCCTCAAGACATGTAAAAGAACAATAACCTATCTTTTCCTACCCTCACGTGTGATGAGATTTGAAGAAAAAGTTGATAAATACGTCCTCCCTCCCGTGGCCGAATCTGGACAGCAGAACAAAAAATCATTTTCTATCTGAATATGGTTCCAATATGCAAAATTCGCTAAGAACATATGTTAGCCGACAAAAAGACGAATATTCTACAAAAAGAAATTTGGCAACTGGATAAAAACTTAGAGAGATCAAAGCGTTCAGAGTTGGAGTTAGACAAAAAAATATGAGTTGTTTCAGTCCAACCCGTGGTAATTTAAGGATTTCTACAACTACAGGCGATTTTCTTAACTCATTCTTTTTTCTATCCCCTCAAGACATGCAAAATAACAATAACCAATCTTTTCCTACCCCTCACGTGTGATGAGATTTTAAAAAAAGTTGATAAATATGTTCTCTCTCCCTTGGCCAAATCTGGACAGCATAACAAAAAATCATATTCTGTCTGAATAAGGGTCCAACATGCAAAATTCGCTACGAACATCTGTTAGTCGACAACAAGGAGAATATTTTACAAAAAGAAATCTGGTAATTCGATAAAAACATAGGGAGATCCAAGCGTTCAGATTTGGAGTCAGAGAAAAAAACATAAGTTGTTTCAGACCAACCCGTGGTAATTTATGGATTTCTACAACTACATGTGCTATTCTTAGCTCATTCTTTTTTCTATCTCTTCAACACATGCAAAATAACAGTAAACAATCTTTGCCTACCCCACACGTGTGATGAGATTTGAAGAAAAAGTTGATATATATGTTCTCTCTCCCCTTTGCCGAATCTGGACAGTAGAACAAAAAATCATTTTTTATCTGAGTAAGGGTCCAATATACAAAATTCGCTAAGAACAACTGTTAGTCGACAACAAGGAGAATATTTTACAGAAAAGAAATCTGGTAATTCGACAAAAACTTAGAGAGATCCGAGCGTACAAAGTTGGAGTCAGACAAAAAAACATAAGCTGTTTCTGACCAACCCGTGATAATTAAAGGATTTTTTTCAACTACGGGCGCTAATCTTGGCTCATTCTTTTTTTTATCTCCTCAAGACATGCAAAATAACAATAACCTATATTTTCGTACCCGTCACTTGTGATGAGATTTGAAGAAAAAGTTGATAAATACGTTCTCTCTCCCCTTGGCTGAATCTGGACAACATAACAAAAAATTATTTTCTACTTAAATAATTCTCCAATATGCAAAATTCGGTTAGAACATCTATTAGTTGACAACAAGAAGAATATTTTACAATAAGAAATTTGGCAATTCGAGAAAAACATAGAGAGATCCAGGCGTTCAAAGTTAAAGTGAGAGAAAAAAAAACATAAGTTGTTTCTGACCAACCCGTGGTAATTTAAAGAGTTCTTCAATTACGGGAGTTATTCTTGGCACATTCTCTTTTTTATCTCCTCAAGACATGCAAAATAAGAATAACCTATCTTTTCCTACCCCTCACGTGTGATGAGATTTGAAGAAAAAGTTGATAAATATGTTCTCTCTCCCCTTGCCCGAATCTGGACAGTAGAACAAAAGGTCATTTTCTATGTGAATAAGGGTCCAATATGCAAAATTCGCTAAGAAAATCTGTTAGTCGACAACAAGGAGAATATTTTACAAAAAGAAATCTGGTAATTCGATAAAAACTTAGAGAGATCGAAGCGTTCAAAGTTGGAGTCAGAGAAAAAAATATATGCTGTTTCTGACCAACCCGTGGTAATTTAAGGATTTTTTTCAACTACGGGCGCTATTCTTTGTTCATTCTTTTTTCTATCTCCTCAAGACATGCAAAATAACAATAACCTATCTTTCTCTACCCCTCACGTGTGATAAGATTTGAAGAAAAAGTTGATGAATACGTTCTCTCTCCCGTTGGCCGAATCTAGGCAGCAGAACAAAAAATAATTTTCTATCTGAATATGGTTGCAATATGCAAAATTCGCTAAGAACATCTGTTAGTCGACAACAAGGCGAATATTCTACAAAAAGAAATCTGGCAGTTGGATAAAAACTTAGAGAGATCCAAGCGTTTCAGAGTTGGAGTTAGAGAAAAAAACATATGTTGTTTCAGACCAACCCGTGGTAATTTAAGGATTTCTTCAACTACATGCGCTATTCTTGGCTCATTCTTTTTTCTATCTCCTCAGGACATGTAAAATTACAATAACCAATCTTTGCCTACCCCTCACGTGTGATGAGATTTGAAGAAAAAGTTGATATATATGTTCTCTCTCCCCTTTGCCGAATCTGGACAGTAGAACAAAAAATTATTTTTTATCTGAATAAGGGTCCAATATACAAAATTCGCTAAGAACAACTGTTAGTCGACAACAAGGAGAATATTTTACAGAAAAGAAATCTGGTAAGTCGATAACAACTTAGAGAGATCCAAGCGTTCAAAGTTGGAGTTAGGCAAAAAAACATAAGCTGTTTCTGACCAACCTGTGGTAATTTAAGGATTTTTTCAACTACGGGCGCTATTCTTGGCTCATTCTTTTTTCTGTCTCCTCAAGACGTGCAAAATAACAATAACCTATCTTTTCCTACACCTCTCGTGTGATGAGATTTGAAGAAAAAGTTGAGAAATATGTTCTCTCTCCCCTTTGCCGAATCAACCCGACTGACCACAGAAGATCAAAACGGTTCCTTTTGAGTTCAAAATTGAGCGCAAAAGAGGAATAGAAGCGTGCGACCCGTTACACCTATGCCTTAACCCGTTTCACCACACAAGATGCACCGTGGGACCACTAGACAGTCTCTGCACGCGTGTAACAAACGCAAGTTTAGATTCGATCTGAATCTCCCGCCGAGCAAAAACAGAGGAACATATTTTCCGCCCAAAACCGGATCAACTCGCAACCATTTTCAACGAAATTTCAGCCAGATCCTCAGTACAATCCCCTGATCCGCTTGAGCCAATCATAAGTCTCGGTTTGTTCCCTACTCTCCTCTCCATTCAGAACAGGCCATTGGACTCTCAAGTCCATTTCAGCCTATAAAACAACCCTCAAGTCTCTTCATTAGGGACACCACTCTCCATTCTTCTTCTCTAACCTCTAGAACCTCCATTACTGAGTTTCAAGCTTTCTTGAGCTTTAATTTTCGTTTTTGAGTGAAAACGCGCAATTTGGGGCTGATTTGGGGAAAATTTGAATCGGTCGATTCTAGCTTGAATCGAGGCGCAATTGGAGCTTCAAATCGACTCGAGGGAGCTACCGGCTGGATCTCCAACTCTTGGTTTTGTCCAATTCTCTTTAAATAATTAGATGTGAATTTTAGATCACAAGAACTCAATTTTGTAATAATCATGATGAAATCTTGTTAAACTTTTGTTCTTGTGAATATCTGTGAATAAATCTAGATCGGGAGGGGAATTTGTGATTTGTATACATGAAATCTTGCTTATTAATCTTGTAATTATGCTGAATTTTGATGAATAGTCATAAACACACATATTTTTCAATAAATTGGGGAAAATTGCTTAGCTTGGTGTTTTTCATGAATTGATATATTAAATCTGAAGTTTTTTTGGCTTGTTAATCATTCGGAATATTTAGATTAGTATTTTGTGTGATTAATTTGGAGTTGTTATTGATTTAAATCAAGTTTTATTTTGAAATTGCTGTTTTGGAATAAACTAGTTCTAAGTCAATTTCTTGAGTAAATCTTAGCTTAGATTGCTCAAATCCAACATTTAAATCTGAAAAATTATACCTCAAAAAGCAATCTGGCAATTAGATAAAACCTTAGAGAGATCCAAGCGTGCAAAGTTGGAGTCAAAGAAAAAAACATAAGCTGATTCTGACCAACCCGTGGTAATTTAAGAATTTCTTCAACTACGGGAGCTATTCCTGTCACATTCTTTTTTCTATCTCCTCAAGACATGCAAAATAATAATACCTATCTTTTCCTAACCCTCACGTGTGATGATATTTGACAAAAAAGTTGACAAATATGTTCTCTCTCCCCTTGGCCAAATCATGACAGCGGAACAAAAAATTATTTTCTATCTGAATAAGGGTCTAATATGCAAAATTCGCTAAGAACATTTTTTAGTGACAACAAGGCGAATATTCTACAAAAAGAAATCTAGTAATTCGATAAAAACTTAGAGAGATCCAAACGTTCGAAATTGGAATCAGAGAAAAAAATATAAGCTGTTTCTGACCAACCCCTGGTAATTTATAGAGTTCTTCAACTACGGGAGCTATTCTTGGCTCATTATTTTTTCTATCTCCTCAAGACATGCAACATAACAATGACCAATCTTTTCCTACCCCTCACGTGTGATGAGATTTGATGAAAAAGTTGATAAATATGTTCTCTCTCCCCTGGCCGAATCAGGACAGCAGAACAAAAAATCATTTTCTATCTGAATAAGGGTCTAATATGCAAAATTCACTAAGAACATCTGTTAGTCGACAACAACGCGAGTATTCTACAAAAGAAAATCTGGCAATTGGATAAAAACATTAAGTGATCCAAGCGTTCAAAGTTGGAGTCTGAGAAAAAAACTTAAGCTGTTTCTGACCAACCCATGGTAATTGAAGGATTTCTTCAACTACGGATGCTTGTAAACCGCGTAAAACCGTCGTTGAATTTTTACACAATTTAGCAAAAATATTTATAATTTCCCTAGTTTCACTCTTAAGTGTATATGTGGTCTTTTGAGTTTTTAGGGGTCGAACACAAGGAGAATGGCCTTGAGATATTACAATTCTTTTCAAAAGTAGGTCTTGTTTTGTTCAAATGTTGCAGATTGTTTTAGAAGGTTAATGATGTATTAGATGGAATTTAAACAAGTTCGTACACAATTATTTTGAAAATTCTTTAATAATAGTTCCAAATGTCCAAAATGTGCAAATGATATGTCAATGAAAACCAGAGAATGAGATCTTTACAATGCAAGGCAAATCAATTATCACTTTTGTTCATATTTTTATGTAATTTTCGTTTTCGTCCACACTTTTCATAATCAATCAACAGAGCTATTCATAAAATCACTGAAAATCGAAAATTACTTCAAAAATCACCAAAATTTAACAGAAGTTAGGAAAGCAAGTTCAGATTATGTGGTAACAATCTCAGATCAAAAAGATTTATCTTCCAACAATTATGGTCAAAACTCAGAACATATGACAGAGTTAGGCAGAGAATGGTATGTGTTGCCAAAAGAGGGTGGAATTCAAATTTTATCCAAACAACACTTCAATTAAAATTCAGATCAAGAAACTACACTTCAAAATGATTTACTGAGATCCAGATTTTTTATTTATAGGATTTTTTTACTAATTTCTAAAAATCGTAGAAAAACAGACAGATTCAAAAATCAAGAACAGAAAATTAAAAAAAAAGTCAAAACTTTCCACAGATTTTATCTTACAAATTTAACATAAAAGCATTGGGCACATATTGTATGAAAGTTGTTCTAAAATATCTAAAGAAACACAAAATATTTTTTTTATAATTTTCTTTGATCAGATCTGAAGTCAAACAATTTTTTACTGAAACTGACAGAAACAAAATGCAGAAAAATGTATTTTTCAATTTATAGGATAAAAGTAGGGATTTTAAAGGCAATTTGATCAAGAATTGTATCATTAATCACTAAATATTCAGTTTATCAGATTTGGCACAAGTTTAAATTATTTCCAACCAGAAAAACTCAGCAAATAGATCAAAATTTCAAATCAAACACCAGTCAACCAACTAGTGTTTGATCTCAACTTTTGAACTAAAAACTTCACTAAACTAAGCAAAAAACCTTAACCAAGATTCAAGATGATAAAATGGACTAACATGTATGAAAATCCAGTTCTAAATGACCTAATTAATCCAACCAAATCGATTAAATCAAGAAAATCCAGATTCAACAGCACATTATGAACAGTGACCAAATCAGTCAATTTACTTCAAATTAAAGCGAGATTTCAAACAATTCTATCACAAAAAGCCTATCCCTACAAGATTCTACTCACACATGATAAGGTCAACCGAAATTAGGCATGTGTTCATCATATTTTTTTACAAATTGGATCTTGTGATCTAAAATTGAATACAAGAGATTAAATGAAAATTGGATCAAACCGAGACGTAGAAGATCAACCAGAAGCTTCCTTGGGCCGATTTGAACCTCCAACTGATGCTTGATCCCAGCCGGAACCGATCAATTGCCTTTTTCACCAAAATCAGCCCGAATTGGTGAATTTCACTCAAACTCGAAAAATGAAGCTCGAAAAGCTCTGAAATTCAGTAATGGAGTTACTGAAGCTTAAAGAAGATGATTGGAGAGTAATGAGTTGAAAGAATTTGGAGAATGGAAGGATGAATCTCATGAATGGGTTTATCGGTCGAATTTATAGAAAGGCTGGTCTGGAGAGTGGGGGACAAACCGAGCGATTTCATTGGCTCAGGCAGATCAAGTGGGGTGTACTGAAGATCTGGACGAAATTTCGTTGAATTTGGTTGAGAATTGAATGGTTTTGAATCATCGAAATTTCGTCTGTTATTTCGTGCGAACTGAGTTCAGTTCAGATGCGATTTGAATCGCATTACTGAGACTGACAGTGGTCCCCACTTGGATTTGCTGCGCTGAAACGGGTCATAAATCCCGTGAAACGAGTCGCGTGCTGTTATTAATCTCTGAGTTTTCAAACTGTCTTTTTGATTTGCTGTGGCGAGACGGGTCGAAACATGCGAAACGAGTCGTCTTCTTATTCAGCTTTTGGCGCTGAGTTTTGAATTAAATTTCCGGATTTCATGCGACAAAACGAGCTGCAGCTCGCTTCAAACGAGTCACTTTTGTGTGAGCTGGGTACTGACTCGTTTTAACTCGTTCCGCTGATCTGGTGTGGCGAACTGGTTTGAATCGCGTGAGACGAGTCATAACTGATGAAACGAGTCATCTTCTTCTTCAGAATTGGCACTAAATTTCTTTTCTCGATCTTCTGTGGCTTGCGATCGTGTGCTCGTCCTAAAACAATCCTCTGACAGCCTTGTAAGTTGCGAATTTGGACTTTGGATCGAATTTTCTCTTGGATTTAAGACCCGTTTACCCGTTTCTCACATCCATCGATTAGAGCTCGTGATTCTGTACATTTCGCTGTGATTCATCAACCCAGATCTCTTCTCCATCTTCTCACGAATCCACAGGGCTTTGAATGGTTGAAAACCGTTGAGTAAAACTCGAGTTTTGCTGTTCTGAGTATCATCGGTTCGCTGTTCCGCCATTGCTGACCAGAGTGTGTAAATCGACCTTTTGTTCGCATTTCACACAACGAAATCCAAAACGGTGACTCAGGCTTCGTTCTCAACTTCCTCACGATGCTTCACAATCATTATGACTTCCCAATCCGCCTCGAATCCAGAGAATTCCTCCATTAACCAACTCGGTTTCAGTTTCGCGAAAATAACCAAAAGCTGCATAACTCGTGAATCAAACTATGATTTTGAGTTGTTTTTCCATCGAATTGAGGCTTCGGAATTCATTGTGAGCCTTTACTAAAGCTTTACGACACAAAAAGAATCATCTTTGCTTGAGAAAAACTGAAATGGTTGATCGAATTCATCCGCTGTTCGAACTCGACCGTTGGTTCATCAGTTCTTCAAAAGTTCATTTAGGATTTCGTCGAACAGTTGATTTAACTTCAGGTTTCTCACTCGATTCTGCACCATTTGATGAGTTCTTCATACGGATAGAAAGGGCAGGAAGAGAGGAAGAGAATAGAGTTGGTTTTGGCTCGAATGGTGATCTGTAGAAGGCAAGGTTGCTCGAAGAAGCTTTCTCAGGTCAGAAATACGGCTGGTTTGCTTTTGGCTGGCGGATTCCGGCGATCGCCGGCGAATGCGCCAAAGATGGCCAACCAAGTCTACCAAAACCCTACACAATTCGCCCAAATAACCGATTTTCAAACAAGCTCAAAATCGATCAAACTGCATATCCTTGGATTCAGCACGACAAGACGAATCGGTTGGTATTACTCTCCACCCCTATTTGCGTTTTGCTCCAATTCTTCATTTTGTGAACTTTTCGCCTGTAAAATCACACAAAAAACGTACTAAGAGGTTTCAAATTATGTTTTATGAATTATGAGCATTTTTCATACATTTAATGTGAATTATGATTGAATTTGACATGATAAAAACCCTAAAAATGTGTATAAAAATACACATTACAATGTTATTTTTGGCTCATTGTTTTTTCTATCTCCTCAAGACATGAAAAATAATAAAAACCGATCCTTTCCTACCACTCATGTGTGATGAGATTTGAAGAAAAAGTAGATAAATATGTTCTTTCTCCCCTTTGCCGAATCAGGACAGCAGAACAAAAAATCATTTTCTATCTGAATAAGGTTCTAATATGAAAAGTTCGGTAAGAACATCTGTTAGTGACAACAATGCGAATATTCTACAAAATGAAATCTGGCAATTGGTCAAAACCTTAGAGAGATCGAAGCGTTCAAAGTTGGAGTCGGAGAAAAAAACATAAGCTGTTTCTGACCAACCCGTGGTAATTTAACGATTTCTTCAACTACGGGAGCTATTCATGTCACATTCTTTTTTCTATCTCCTCAAGACATGCAAAATAACAATACCTATCTTTTCCTTCCCCTCACTTGTGAAGAGATTTGAACAAAAAGTAGATAAATATGTTCTCTCTCCCCTTGGGCGAATCATGACAGCAGAACAAAAAATTATTTTCTATCTGAATAAGGGTCTAATATGCAAAATTCGCTAAGAACATCTGTTAGTGACAACAAGGCGAATATTCTACAAAAAGAAATCTGGTAATTCGATAAAAACTTAGAAAGATCAAAGCGCTCGAAATTGGAGTCAGGGAAAAAACGATAAGTTGTTTCTGACCAACCCGTGATAATTTATACAGTTCTTCAACTATGGGAGCTATTCTTCCCTCATTATTTTTTCTATCTCCTCAAGACACGCAAAATAATAATAACCTATCTTTTCCTACCCCTCACGTGTGATGAGATTTGATGAAAAAGTTGATAAATATGTTCTCTCTCGCCTTGGCCGAATCATGACAGCAGAACAAAAAATCATTTTCTATCCGAATAAGGGTCTAACATGCAAAATTTGCTAACAATATCTGTTAGTCGACAACAAGACGAGTATTCTATAAAAAGAAATCGGACAATTAGATAACAACTTCGAGTGATACAAGCGTTCAAAGTGAAAGTCAGAGAAAAAAAAACATAAGCTGTTTCTAACCAACCCATGGTAATTTAAGGATTTCAACTATGGGAGTTATTCTTGGCTCATTCTTTTTTCTATCTCCTCAAGACATGCAAAATAATAAAAACTTATCATTTCCTACCCCTCACGTGTGATGAGATTTGAAGAAAAAGTTGATAAATATGTTCTCTCTCCCCTTGGCCAAATCAGGACAGCAGAACAAAAAATCATTTTCTATCTGAATAAGGTTCTAATATGCAAAATTCGCCAAGAACATCTGTTAGTCGACAACAAGGCGAGTATTCTACAAAATGAAATCTGGCAATTGGAGAAAAACTTAGAGAGATCCAAGCGTTCAAAGTTGGTGTGAGACAAAAAAACATAAGCCATTTCTAACCAACCTGTGATAATTGGAGGATTTCATTAACTACGGGAGTTATTCTTGGCTCATTCTTTTTTGTATGTCCTCAATACATGCAGAATAACAATAACCTATCTTTTCCTGTCCCTCATGTGTGATGAGATTTGAAGAAAAAGTTGATAAATATGTTCTCTCTCTCCCCTTGGCTGAATCTGGACTACAGAAATAAAAATCATTTTCTATCTGAATAAGGGTCTAATATGAAAAATTTGCTAAGAACATCTGTTAGTGACAACAAGGCGAATATTCTACAAAAAGAAATCTGGTAATTCGATAAAAACTTAGAAAGATCCCCGCGTTCGAAATTGGAGTCAGTGAAAAAAACATAAGTTGTTTCTGACCAACCCGTGGTAATTTATAGAGTTCTTCATCTACGGGAGCTATTCTTGGCACATTCTTTTTTCTATCTCCTCAAGACATGCAACATAACAATATCCTATCTTTTCCTACCCCTCACGTGTGATGAGATTTGATGAAAAAATTGATAAATATGTTCTCTCTCCCCTGGCCTAATCAGGACAGCAGAACAAAGAATCATTTTCTATCTGAATAAGGGTCTAATATGCAAAATTCACTAAGAACATCTGTTAGTCGACAACAAGGCGAGTATTCTACAAGAGGAAATCTGGCAATTGGATAAAAACATTGAGTGATCCAAGCGTTCAATGTTGGAGTCAGAGAAAAAAACTTAAGCTGTTACTGACCAACCCATGGTAATTGAAGGATTTTTTCAACTACGGGTGCTATTTTTGCTTCATTCTTTTTTCTATACATGCAAAATAACAATAACCTATATTTTCCTACCCTCACGTGTGATGAGATTTGAAGAAAAAGTTGTTAAATATGTTCATTCTCCCCTTTGCCGAATCAGGACAGTAGAACAAAAAATCATTTTCTATCTGAATAAGGTTCTAATATGAAAAGTTCGGTAAGAACATCTGTTAGTGACAACAATGCGAATATTCTACAAAATGAAATCTGGCAATTGGATAAAAAACCTTAGAGAGATCGAAGCGTTCAAAGTGGGAGTCAGAGAAAAAAACATAAGCTGTTTCTGACCAACCCGTGGTAATTTAACGATTTCATCAACTACGGGAGCTATTCTTGTCACATTTTTTTTCTATCTCCTCAAGACATGCAAAATAACAATACCTATCCTTTCCTTCCCCTCACTTGTGAAGAGATTTGAACAAAAAGTTGATAAATATGTTCTCTCTCCCGTTGGGCGAATCATGACAGCAGAACAAAAAATTATTTTCTATCTGAATAAGGGTCTAATATGCAAAATTCGCTAAGAACATCTGTTAGTGACAACAAGGCGAATATTGTACAAAAAGAAATCTGGTAATTCGATAAATACATAGAAAGATCAAAGCGCTCGAAATTGGAGTCCGAGAAAAAACGATAAGTTGTTTCTGACCGACCCGTGATAATTTATACAGTTCTTCAACTATGGGAGCTATTCTTGGCTCATTATTTTTTCTATCTCCTCAAGACATGCAAAATAATAATAACCTATCTTTTCCTACCCCTCACGTGTGATGAGATTTGATGAAAAAGTTGATAAATATGTTCTCTCTCGCCTTGGCCGAATCAGGACAGCAGAACAAAAAATTATTTTCTATCTGAATAAGGGTCTAATATGCAAAATTTGCTAAGAATATCTGTTAGTCGACAACAAGACGAGTATTCTACAAAAAGAAATCTGACAATTAGATAAAAACTTCGAGTGATACAAGCGTTCAAAGTGAAAGTCAGAGAAAAAAAAACATAAGCTGTTTCTAACCAACCCATGGTAATTTAAGGATTTCTTCAACTACGGGAGTTAGTCTTGGCTCATTATTTTTTCTATCTCCCCACGACATGTAAAATAATAAAAACTTATCATTCCCTACCCCTCACGTGTGATGAGATTTGGAGAAAAAGTTGATAAATATGTTCTTTCTCCCCTTGGCCAAATCAGGACAGCAGAACAAAAAATCATTTTCTATCTGAATAAGGTTCTAATATGCAAAATTCGCCAAGAACATCTGTTAGTCGACAACAAGGCGAGTATTCTACAAAATGAAATCTGGCAATTGGAGAAAAACTTAGAGAGATCCAAGCGTTCAAAGTTGGTGTGAGACAAAAAAACGTAAGCCATTTCTAACCAACCTGTGGTAATTTGAGGATTTCTTTAACTACGGGAGTTATTCTTGGCTCATTCTTTTTTGTATCTCCTCAAGACATGCAGAATAACAATAACCTATCTTTTTCTGCCCCTCATGTGTGATGAGATTTGAAGAAAAAGTTGATAAATATATTCTCTCTCTCCTCTTGGCTGAATATGAACTGCAGAAACAAAAATCATTTTCTATCTGAATAAGGGTCTAATATGAAAAATTTGCTAAGAACATCTGTTAGTGACAACAAGGCGAATATTCTACAAAGAGAAATCTGGTAATTCGATAAAAACTTAGAAAGATCCCCGCATTCGAAATTTGAGTCAGAGAAAAAAACATAAGTTGTTTCTGACCAACCCGTGGTAATTTATAGAGTTCTTCAACTACGGGAGCTATTCTTGGCACATTCTTGTTTCTATCTCCTCAAGACATGCAACATAACAATAACCTATCTTTTCCTACCCATCACGTGTGATGAGATTTGATGAAAAAGTTGATAAATATGTTGTCTCTCCCCTGGCCGAATCAGGACAGCAGAGCAAAAAATTACTTTCTATCTGAATAAGAGTCTAATATGCAAAATTCTCTAAGAACATCTGTTAGTCGACAACAAGGTGAGTATTCTACAAGAGGAAATCTGGCAATTGGATAAAAACATTGAGTGATCCAAGCGTCCAATGTTGGAGTCAGAGAAAAAAACTTAAGCTGTTTCTGACCAACCCATGGTAATTGAAGGATTTCTTCAACTACGGGTGCAATTTTTGGCTCATTCTTTTTTCTATCTCCTCAAGACATGCAAAATAACAATAACATATATTTTCCTACCCTCACGTGTGATGAGATTTGAAGAAAAAGTTGATAAATATGTTCTTTCTCCCAATTGCCGAATCAGGACACCAGAACAAAAAATCCTTTTCTATCTGAATAAGGTTCTAAGACGAAAAGTTCGGTAAGAACATCTGTTAGTGACAACAATGCGAATATTCTACAAAATGAAATCTGGCAATTGGATAAAACCTTAGAGAGATCGAAGCGTTCAAAGTTGGAGTCAGAGAAAAAAACATAAGCCGTTTCTGACCAACCCGTGGTAATTTAACGATTTCTTCAACTACGGGAGCTATTCTTGTCACATTTTTTTTCTATCTCCTCAAAACATGCAAGTTTTTCTCCTTAAATTACGACGGGTTGGTTAGAAACAACTCAAGTTTTTTTCTCTGATTCCAACTTTGAACGCTTGAATCTCTCTAAGTTTTTTTCAAATTTCTAGGATTCCTTTCGTAAAATATTCTCCTTGTTGTCGGGTAACAGATGTTCTTAGCGAATTTTGCATATTGGACCCTTCTTCAGATAGAAAATGATTTTTTGTTCTGCTGTCGTGATTCGGCCCTGGGGAGAGAGAACATATTTATCAACTTTTTCTTCAAATCTCATCACACATGAGGGGTTCAAAAAGATAGGTTATTGTTATTTTGCACGTCTTGAGGAGTGAGAAAAAAGAATGTGCCAAGAATAGCTTCCGTAGTTGAAGAACTCCTTAAATTACGACGGGTTGGTCAGAAACAACTTATGTTTTGTTATCTGATTCCAAATTTGAACGCTTGGATCTCTCTAAGTTTTTTTCCAATTTCTAGAATTCCTTTTGTAAAATATTCTCCTTGTTGTCGAGTAACAGATGTTCTTTGCGAATTTTGAATATTGGACCCTTATTCAGATAGAAATTGATTTTTTGTTCTGCTGACCTGATTCGGCCAAGGGGAGAGAGAACATATTTATCAACTTTTTCTTTAAATCTCATCACACGTTAGGGGTTGGAAAAGATAGGTTACTACTATTTTGCATGTCTTGAGGAGGTAGAAAAAAGAATGTGCCAATAATAGCTCACTTAGTTGAAGAACTCCTTAAATTATGACGGGTTGGTCAGAAACAACTTATGTTTTTTTTTCTCTGATTCCAACTTTGAACGCTTGGATCTCTCTAAGGTTTTTTCTAATTTCTAGAATTACTTTTGTAAAATATTCTCCTTGTTGTCGAGTAACAGATGTTCTGAGCGAATTTTGCATATTGGACCCTTATTCAGATAGAAAATGATTTTTTGTTGTGCTGTCCTGATTCGGCCCGGGGGAGAGAGAACAGATTTATCAACTTTTTTTTCAAATCTCATCACACGTAAGGTGTTGGAAAAGATAGGTTATTGTTATTTTTCATGTCTTGAGGAGATAGAAAAAGGAATGTGCCAAGAATAGCTCCCGTAGTAGAAGAACTCCTTAAATTACCACGGGTTAGTCAGAAACGACTTATGTTTTTTTCTCTGACTCCAACTTTGAACGCTTGGATCTCTCTATGTTTTTTATCGAATTTCCATATTTCTTTTTGTAAAATATTCTCCTTGTTGTCGAGTAACAGATGTTCTTAGCGAATTTTGCATATTGGACCCTTATTCAGATAGAAAATGATTTTTTGTTCTGCTGTCTGATTCGGCCCAGGGGAGAGAGAACATATTTCTCAACTTTTTCTTCAAATCTCATGACACGTAAGGGGTAGGAAAAGATAGGTTATCACTATTTTGCATGTCTTGAGGAGATAGAAAAAAGAATGTGCCAAGAATAGCTCCCGTAGTTGAAGAACTCCATAAATTACCACGAGTTTGTTGAAACAACTTTTGTTTTTTTCTCTGACTCCAACATTGAACGCTTGGATCTCACTAATTTTTATCCAATTGCCAGATTTCTTTTTGTAACATATTCTCCTTTTTGTCAACTAACAAATGTTCTAAGCGAATTTTTCATATTGGACTTATATTCAGATAGAAAATGATGTTTTGTTCTGCTGTCCAGATTCAGCCAAGCGGAGAGAGAACATATTTATCAACTTTTTCTTCAAATCTCATCACACATGAGTGGTAGGAAAAGATAGGTAATTGTTATTTTGCATGTCTTGAGGTGAGAGAAAAAAGAATGTGCCAAGGATTTCTCCCGTAGTTGATGAACTCCTTAAATTACCAAGGGTTGGTCAGAAACAACTTATGTTTTTTTCTCAGATTCCAACTTGGAACGCTTGTATCTCTCTAAGTTTTTATCCAATTGCTAGAATTATTTTTGTAAAATCTTCTCTTTGTTGTCGAGTAATAGATTTTCTTAGCGAATTTTGCATATTGGACATATATTCAGATAGAAAATGATTCTTTGTTCTGTTGTCCATATTCAGCCAAGTGGAGAGAGAACATATTTATCAACTTTTTCTTCAAATCTCATCACACGTGAGGGGTAGGAAAAGATTGGTTATTGTTATTTTGCATGTCTTGAGGCGATAGAAAAAAGAATGTTCCAAGAATAGCTCCTGTAGTTGAAGAACTCCTTATATTACCACGGGTTGGTCAGAAACAAATTATGTTTTTTTCTCTGACTCCAAATTTGAGCGCTTGGATCTATCTATATTTTTATCGAATTGCCGGTTTTCTTTTTGGAAAATATTCTCCTTGTTGTCGAGTAACAGACGTTCTTAGAGAATTTGCATATTAGACCCTTATTCAGATAGAAAATGATTTTTTTTCGCTGTCCTGAATCGGCCCAGGGAGAGAGAACATATTTATCAACTTTTTTTTCAAATCTCATCACACATAAGGGGTAGGAAAAGATAGGTTATTGTTATTTTGCATGTGTTGAGGAGACAGAAAAAAGAATGTGCCAAGAATAGCTCCCGTATTTGAAGAACTCCTTAAATTACCACGCGTTGGTCAGAAACAACTTATGTTTTTTTTTTCTGACTCCAACTTTGAACGCTTGGATCTCTCTATGTTTTTTATCGAATTTCCAGATTTCTTTTTGTAAAATATTCTCCTTGTTGTCGAGTAACAGATGTTCTTACAGAATTTTGCATATTGGACCCTTATTCAGAAAGAAAATGATTTTTTTTCTGCTGTCCTGTTTCGGCCAAGGGGACAGAGAACATATTTGTCAACTTTTTCTTCAAATGTCATCACATGTAAGGGGTAGGAAAAGATAGGTTATTACTATTTTGCATGTCTTGAGGAGATAGAAAAAAGAATGTACCAAGAATAGCTCCCGTAATTGAAGAACTCCTTAAATTACCACGAGTTGGTTGAAACAACTTATGTTTTTTTCTCTGACTCCAACTTTGAACGCTTGGATCTCTCTAATTTTTATCCAATTGCTAGATTTCTTTTTGTAAAATATTCTCCTTGTTGTCGACTAGCAAATGTTCTTAGCGAATTTTGCATATTTGTAATATATTCAGATACAAAATGATTTTTTGTTCTACTGTCCAGATTTAGCCAAGGGGAGAGATTACATATTTATCAACTTTTTCTTCCACTCTCATCACACATGAGGGGTAGGAATAGATAGGTTATTTTTATTTTGCAGGTTTTGAGGAGAGAGAAAAAAGAATGTGCCAAGAATAGCTCCCGTAGTAGAAGAACTCCTTAAATAACTTATGTTTTTTTCTCTGACTCCAAATTTGAACGATTCGATCTCTCTAAGTTTTTATCCAATTGCTAGAATTCTTTTGTAAAATATTCTCCTTGTCCTCAAGTAACAGATGTTCTTAGCGAATTTTGCATATCGCACCTATGTTCAGATAGAAAATTATTTTTTGTTCTATTGTCAAGATTCAGCCAAGGGGAGAGAACTTATTTATCAACTTTTTCTTGAAATCTCATCACACATGAGGGAAGGAAAAGATAAGTTATTGTTATTTTGCACGTCTTGAGGAGAGAGAAAAAAAATGTACCAAGAATAGCTCCCGTTGTAGATGAACTCCTTAAATTACCACGGGTTGGTCAGAAATAATTTTTGTTTTTTTCTTTGATTCCAACTTTAAATGCTTGGATCTCTCTATGTTTTTATCCAATTGGTAGAAATCATTTTGTAAAATATTCTCCTTGTTGTCGAGTAACAGATGGTCTTAGCGAATTTTGCATATTAGACCTATATTCGGATGGAAAATGATTTTTTGTTCTGTTGTCCACATTCAGCCAAGGGGAGAGAGATCATATTTATCAACTTTTTCTTCAAATGTCATCACACGTAAGGGGTAGGAAAAGACAGGTTATTACTATTTTGCCTGTCTTGAGGAGATAAAAAATAGAATGTGCCATGAATAGATCCTGTAGTAGAAGAACTCCTTAAATTACCACGGGTTGGTTGAAACAACTTATGTTTTTTTCTCTGGCTCCAACTTTGAACGTTTGGATCTCTCTAATTTTTATACAATTGCCAGATTTCTTTTTGTAAAATATTCGCCGTGTTGTCGACTAACAAATGTTCTTAGCGAATTTTGCATGTTAGACCTATATTCAGATAGAAAATGATTTCTTGTTCTGTTTTCCAGATTCAGCCAAGGGGAGAGAGAACATATTTATCAACTTTTTCTTCAAATCTCATCACACATGAGGGGTAGGAAAAGATAGGGTATTGTTATTTTGCACGTCTTGAGGACAGAGAAAAAAGAATGTGCTAAGAATAGCTCCCGTAGTTGAAGAAGTCCTTAAACTACCACGGGTTGGTCAGAAACAACTTATGGTTTTTGCTCTGACTTCAACTTTGAACGCCTGGATCACTCTAAGTTTTTATCCAATTGCTAGAATTCATTTTGTAAAATATTCCCCTTGTTGTCGAGTAACAGATGTTCTCAGCGAATTTTTTGAATTGGACATATATTCAAATAGAAAATGATTTTTTGTTCTGTTGTCCACATTCAGCCAAGGGGAGAGAGAACATATTTATCAACTTTTTCTTCAAATCTCATCACACGTGAGGGGTAGGAAAAAATAGGTTATTGTTATTTTGCATGTCTTGAGGAGATAGAAAAAAGAATGTGCCAAGAATAGCTCCCGTAATTGAAGAACTTCTTAAATTACCACGATTTGGTCAGAAACAACTTATGTTTTTTTCTCTGACTCCAACTTTGAACGCTTGGATCTCTCTATGTTTTTATCGAATTGCAAGATTTCGTTTTGTAAAATATTATCCTTGTTGTCGAGTGACACATGTTCTTAGTGAATTTTGCATATTGGACCGTTATTCAGATAGAAAATGATTTTTTTTCTGCTGTCCTGATTCTGCCCAAGGGAGAGAGAACATATTTCTCAACTTTTTCTTCAAATCTCATCACACGTAAGGGGTAGGAAAAGATAGGTTATCACTATTTTGCATGTCTTGAGGAGATAGAAAAAAGAATGTGCCAAGAATAGCTCCCGTAGTTGAAGAACTCCTTAAATTACCATGGATTGGTTGAAACAACTTATGTTTTTTTTCTTTGACTCCAGTTTTGAACGCTTGGATCTCTCTAATTTTTATCCAATTGCCAGATTTCTTTTTGTAACATATTCTCCTTTTTGTCAACTAACAAATATTCTTAGCGAATTTTTCATATTGGACCTATATTCAAATAGAAAATGATTTTTTGTTCTGTTGTCCTGATTCGGCCTAGGGGAGAGAGAACATATTTATCAACTTTTTCATCAAATCTCATCACACGTGAGGGGTAGGAAAACATAGGTTATTGTTATTTTGCACGTCTTGTGGAGGGAGAAAAAAGAATGTGCCAAGAATAACTCCCGTAGTTGCAGAACTCCCTAAATTACCACGGGTTGGTCAGAAACAACTTATATTTTTTTCTCTGACTCCAACTTTGAACGCTTGGATCTCTCTAAGTTTTTATCCAATTGCCAGAATTATTTTTGTAAAATATTCTCCTTGTTGTCGAGTAACAGGTGTTCTAAGCGAATTTTGCATATTGGACCTATATTCAGATAGAAAATGATTTTTTGTTCTGTTGTGTAGATTCAGCCAAGGGGAGAGAGAACATATTTATCAATTTTTTCTTCAAATCTCATCGCACGTGAGGGGTAGGAAAAGATTGGTTATTGTTATTATGCATGTCTTGAGGAGATAGAAAAAAGAATGTGCCAAGAATAGCTTCCGTAATCGAAGAACTCCTTGAAGTACCACTGGTTGGTTAGAAACAACTTATGTTTTTTTCTCTCACTCCAACTTTGAATGCTTGGATATCTCTATGTTTTTATCGAATTGCCATATTTCTTTTTGTAAAATATTCTCCTTGTTGTCGACTAATAGATGTTCTGACCGAATTTTGCATATTGGACCCTTATTCAGATAGAAAATGATTTTTTGTTCTGCTGTCCGGATTCGGCCAAGGGGAGAGAAAACATATTTATCAATTTTTTCTTCAAATCTTATCACACGTGAGGGGTAGGAAAAGATGGGATACTACAATTTTGCTTGTATTGAGGAGATAGAAAAAAGAATGTGCCAAGAATAGCTCCCGTAGTTGAAGTACTCCTTAAATTATTGTTATTTTGCACGTCTTGCGAAGAGAGGAAAAAGAATGTGCCAAGAATAGCTCCCGTAGTAGAAAAATTCCTTAAATTACCACGTGTTTGTCAGAAACAACTTATCTTTTTTTTCTCTGACTCCAAGTTTGAACGTTTGGATCTCTCTATGTTTTTATCCAATTGCTCGAATTCCTTTTGTAAAATATTCTCCTTGTTGTCAAGTAACAGATGTTCTTAGCGAATTCTGCATATTGGACCTATTTTTAGATATAAAATGATATTTTGTTCTGTTGTCCAGATTCAGCCGTGGGGAGAGAGAACATATTTATCAACTCTTTCTTCAAATCTCATCACATGTGAGGGGTAGGAAAACATAGGTTATTGTCATTTTGCATGTCTTGAGGAGATAGAAAAAAGAATGTGCCAACAATAGCTCCCATAGTCGAGGAAATCCTTAAATTACCACGGGTTGGTCAGAAATAACTTTTGTTTTTTCTCTGACTCCAACTTCGAACGCTAGGATCTCTCTATGTTTTTATCGAATTGCCAGATTTTTTTTTTGTAAAATATTCTTCTTGTTGTCGAGTAACAGATGTTCTTAGCGAATTTTGCATATTGGACCCTTATTCAGATAGAAATTGATGTTTTGTTCTGCCACCCTGATTCGGCCAAGGGGAGAGAGAACATATTTATCAACTTTTTCTTCAAATCTCATCACATGTGAGGGGTAGGAAATGATAGGTTATTGTTATTTTGCATGTCTTGAGTAGATAGAAAAAATAATGTGCCAAGAATAGCTCCCGTAGTTGAAGAACTCCTTAAATTACCACGGGTTGGTGGAAACAACTTATCTTTTTTTCTCTGACTCCAACTTTGAACGCTTGGATCTCTCTAGGTTTTTATCCAATTGCCAGATTTCTTTTTGTAAAATATTCTCCTGGTTGTCGACTTAAAAATGTTCTTAGCGAATTTTGCATATTGGACCTATATTCAGATAGAAAATAATTTTTTTGTTCTACTGTCGAGATTCAACCAAGGGGAGAGAGAACATATTTATGAACTTTTTCTTCAAATCTTATCACACGTGACGGGTAGGAAAAGATAAGTTATTATTATTTTGCACGTCTTGAGGAGATAGAAAAAAGATTGTGCCAAGAATAGCTCCTATAGTTGAAGAACTCCTTGAATTACCACGGGTTGGTCAGAAATAACTTATGTTTTTTTCTCTGACTCCAACTTTGAACGCTATGATCTCTCTCTGTTTTTATCGAATTGCCAGATTTCTTTTTGTAAAATATTCTCCTTGTTGTCGACTAAAAAATGTTCTTAGCGAATTTTGCATATTGGACCTATATTCAGATAGAGAATGATTTCTTGTTCTACCGTCCGGATTCAGCCAAGGGGAGAGAGACCATATTTATGAACTTTTTCTTCAAATCTCATCACACGTGACGGGTAGGAAAAGATAAGTTATTATTATTTTGCACGTATTGAGGAGATAGAAAAAAGAATGTGCCAAGAATAGCTCGTGTAGTTGAAGAACTCCTTAAATTACGACGGGTCGGTCAGAAACGACTTGTGGTTTGTTCTCTGACTCCCGCTTTGAATGCTTGGATCTCTCTAAATTTTTATCCAATTGCCGGATTTCTTCTTGTAGAATATTCGCCTTATTGTCGAGTAATAGATGTTATGAGCGAATTTTGCATATTGGACCTACATTCAGAAAGAAAATGATTTTTTGTTCTGTTGTGTAGATTCAGCCAACGGGAGAGAGAACATATTTTTCAATTTTTTCTTCAAATCTCATCACACGTGAGGGGTAGGAAAAGATTGGTTCTTGTTATTTTGCATGTCTTGAGGAGATAGAAAAAAGAATGTGCCAAGAATAGCTTCCGTTGTCGAAGAACACCTTAAAGTACCACGGGTTGGTTAGAAACAACTTATGTTTTTTTCTCTGACTCCAACTTTGAATGCTTGGATATCTCTATGTTTTTATTGAATTGCCATACTTCTTTTTGTAAAATATTCTCCTTGTTGTCGAGTAATAGATGTTCTGAGCAAATTTTGCATATTGGACCTTTATTCAGATAGAAAATGATTTTTTATTCTGCTGTCCTGATTCGGCCAAGGGGAGAGAGAACATATTTATCAACTTTTTCTTCAAATCTCATCACAGGTGAGGGGTAGGAAAAGATAGGATATTACTATTTTGCATGTATTGAGGAGATAGAAAAAAGAATGTGTCAAGAATAGCTCCCGTAGTTGAAGTACTCCTTAAATTACCACAGGTTGGTTGAAACAACTTATGTTTTTCTCTATGAATCCAACTTTGAACGCTTGGATCTCTCTTATTTTTATCCAATTGGCAGATTTCTTTGTGTAAAATATTCTCATTTTTGTCGACTAACAAATGTTCTTAGCGAATTTTGCATATTGGACCTATATTCAGATAGAAAATGGTTTTTGTTCTACTATCCAGATTCAACCAAGGGGAGAGAGAACATATTTATCAACTTTTTCTTCAAATCTCATCACACGTGAGGGGTAGGATAAGATAGGTTATTCTTATTTTGCACGTCCTGAGGAGAGAGAAAAAAGAATGTGCCAAGAATTCCTCTCGTAGTTGAAAAGCTCCTTAAATTACCAAGGGTTTGTCAGAAACAACTTATATTTTTTTTCTCTGACTCCAACTTTGAACGTTTGGATCTCTCTATGTTTTTATCCAATTGCTAGAATTGCTTTTGTAAAATATTCTCCTTGTTGTCAAGTAACAGATGTTCTTAGCGAATTCTGCATATTGGACCTATATTTAGATATAAAATGATATTTTGTTCTGTTGTCCAGATTCAGCCGAGGGAGAGAGAACATATTTATCAAATTTTTCTTCAAATCTCATAACACGTGACGGGTAGGAAAAGATAATTTATTATTATTTTGCATGTCTTGAGGAGATAGAAAAAATAATGTGCCAAGAATAGCTCCCGTAGTTGAAGAACTACTTAAATTTCCACGGGTTGGTTAGAAACAACTTATGTCTCCAACTTTGAACGCTTGGATCTCTCTACATTTTTATCGAATTCCCAGATTTCTTAATGTAAAATGTTCACCTCGTTGTCGACTAACAGATGTTCTTTGAGAATTTTGCATATTAGACCCTTATTCGGATAGAAAATGAATTTTTCTTTTGTTGTCCTGATTCGGCTGAGGGGAGAGAGAACATATTTATCAACTTTTTCTTCAAATCTCATCAAACGGGAGGGGTAGGAATGGATAGTTTGTTGTTATTTTGCATGTCTTGAGGAGTTAGAAAAAAGAATGAGCCAAGAATAGCTCCCGTAGTTGTAGAAATCCTTAATTTACCACGGGTTGGTCAGAAATAACTTATGTATTTTTCTCTGACTCCCACATTGAAAGCTTGGATCTTTCTAAGTTTTAATCTAATTGCCAGATTTATTTTTGTAGAATATTCGCTTATTGTGGACTAACAGGTGTTCTTTGCGAATTTTTCATTTTAGACCCTTATTAATAGAAAATGATTTTTTGTTCTGCTGTCCCGATTCGGCCAAGAGGAGAGAGAACATATTTATCTACTTTTTCTTGAAATCTCACCACACGTGAGGGGTAGGTGTAATATGTATTTTTATACACATTTTTAGGGTTTTTATCATCTCAAATTCAATCATAATTCACATTAAATGTATGAAAAATGCTCATAATTCATAAAGCATAATTTGAAACCTCTTAATACGTTTTTGTGTGATTTTACAGGCGAAATGGCCATAAAATGAAAATTGGACCAAAACGCAAATAATGGACCAAAGATGGCCGACTAAAAACCTCAAACACTCTACAAAAAATCCCCAAACTTTTACGACAATTCAAAAACTTTCTACAACCAAGTCTAACCGAGCCAAACGCCAAAAATCGCCAAGTTGACCAAACGTCAACTTCTCCGAAATGGGTTAAACGGTATACCGAAACGAAGAGCTCGACGAGACGAATCCAATGGTACAAGTCTCGCGATCAGAAACCTTCTAGAACTCTCAGAATCGCTAATTGAAATTCTGGTCAAATCTGGTCAAGTCAACTCTCTGACCAAGTCAGACCTTTCTTCCCCAAAGTCCAATTTTCTTAAACTTGCTCGAAAATGACCAAACCGATCAGCCTTGGACTCGGCTTGACGAGAGGAACTCGCCTGAGCCCTTCGCCGGACCTAAAAACTCCGGTAATCATCGAAATTCGACGAAAAAAAAAACAAGCTTGAAAACAAACCGAAATCGTGACTGTTCAACCTTGTATCCTACAGTCCACCATTCGAGCTAAAAGCCAGACCATCCTCTTCCTCTCTTTCTACCCTTTCTATAAATATGTAGAACTTATCAAATGATGCGATATTGAGTGAGATATTAGCGTTTGAACTCATGCACACGAGTTGTTTGACGATATAACTCAAACAGATTTTTGAAACTGTATTTGCCGCCATTGTTGAAACTCGAGGTTCATGAGATTTTAGAAGCTAAAAATAGAATGGGAGGCTTGTAAATATCATGGTGCATCTCTCTGAAATGGTAATTTGATCGAAAAACGGATGGAGATATGAGTTCTAATCACCACCTTGGTGGTTTTCGGGTTAATTCTCAAGCTGGTGGTTAACGATGAAATTCGAGTAAATGGAGGATAATTAGAACATAAAATTCAGTGTGTGGCATCTTGGGAGATTGCGGAAAAGTGCCTAAGTCATAATTTTTAATATTGTTGGCTGAAACTCGAGTTTGAGCTCGAGAAGCCACTAATGGCGGAGCTGGAGGTAATACCGGGCAGCAGTCGGTAAAATTGGAATAACTCGAGTTTTACTCAACAGTTTCGCACCATTCAAAACCCCACAGATTCGTAAGAAAGAGAGGAACATCTTTCTTATGGAAACTTCGTGCTAAAAAGTATCGAATCAAGAGTTGTGATCGATTTATTACTCACGAATCAGGGAGATCCAATTATAACAATATGCAATGAACTATACGGAGATATAAATGACAACCTGCAAGAATGCAAGTATTTCAAGGAAAGAGCCATTGTCACACCGAAAAATGATTGTGTTGATTCAATAAATTCATACAAGTTATCACGTTCCCCAAACAACGAGAAAACATATTTGAGTTCGACTCGATTTGTGCGACAAGCTATGGCTCTATAGATTTTTCCAATTATTATACAACGGAGTTTCTCAACTCTTTCAATCTTCCAGGTATTCCTGATCATCAGCTAAAGTTGAAAATTGGTTGCTCGATAATGTTACTAAGAAATATAAATCCTGCAATCGGGTTATGTAATGGAACCCGATTATTAGTCACTCATCTTGCGCATAAGGTTATACAAGCAGTTATAATAATTAGGGATCACACAGGGACTAGAGCTTTTATTCCAAGAATTGGTTTCTAGCATCAAGTAAAAAATTGCCTTTCAAGGTCAAGCGGTGCCAATTTCCCGTAAGGTTATGTTTTGCAATGACTATTAATAAAAACCAAGGACAAACTCTAAAAAAATTTGGTGTATTCTTGCCAAAGCCAGTTTTCTTGCATGGTCAGCTGTTTTATATCAATTGCAGTATAAGTTTTGAAGATGAGTCTTCCAACATGATCAAAGCTTGAACATGGTAATTTCCTCCATCATTTGTGTAATAGTATTATATATTATATAATGGCAATTATAATATAGCCATATTTAATAATTATAAGAGCATTAAATGATATTATGCTAAATACTTATATAATTATGATATGGTGTGTAATGAATAATTAGTTTATGGTGTGTAATAACGTGCTAGAAAATATGCTTTATTTTATGAAATTATGTTGTATAATTAGGATTCAATTATTTTATTATGAAACTAATTAGTTTATGGTGTGTAATAGATGATGTCGTGTGAAATATTTGAATCCTCACATAAGAAAATGATCTAAATCAAGGGCAGTATGAAAATGCTTTATTTTATGATGTTTAATAGATAGGTAGTTTATGGTGTGTAATAACATGTAACATACTTTATGTTACAAACTTATGTTGCATAATTAGGATTCATAAAAGAATGTCACATGCTTCATTGTGATCTATACAAGATTAGTAAATTTTCTATTTCATTTATATAAAAAGTGATATTAAAAAAATACTCGCAGAGTAGCGTAGGTATTCACCTAGTAAAAATTTCAACCGTACGAATGAAATATATATGTTTGAATATGTTGTGAATCAATTTTCAAAAGAATCGGAAAATTATATCATTATCATCATGTATCATCAAAACAAGAAACACAATTGGTAAAAAATATATATCCATATTTACCCCACCCCTTTATTTTTCAACTCTCTTTGAGCATTCTCATGAGGTCACATCATCCCAATTATTTCATCCCTTAGATTAGATAATGTGGTTTACATCTAGACCATTGAATTATTCACTGATTTTGATTTTTTGTATCATTTTTACGTCTCATGCTAACATGTATAATAATAATTAGTGTTTTTAGTATTTTCTGTTCTATATCTGATTAGGTGAGAACGGTTAAAGTTACTTTTGATCGTTAAAATTGAATCAACTGGTTCTAACGAATCATGATACAAATTATGTTCAAAGATTAATACAAAAAGAATATGAAGAGTTCAATTATTTAAAAATAATTAGTTTTTCTTTTCTTCCTTAAAAAATAGTAATTCATAATGAAACAATGTATTTCTCTTGTTAAAATCTTCAAATTTAAATTGGTTGAATTTTTCTATTTATTTTAAATTTCATATTGTTATGGTTCCAATTTAAAAACATTATCGGCAAAATATGCGAAGATATATATAAGAGAATATGCTCATATAGAAAATATATCATTATATAATTAATTTTAAACAATTATACGTTTATTTTATTTTTGTATTATTGATAAATTATAAATTCAAACATTTAAATAAAATTAACCCCACCCTATTATTTTTCACCTCGTTCTCATGAAGTCACGTCATCAATTTTCTCTGAGCCGTCCGATAAAAAAAATCTCAAATTTTATTCTTTTCTCAAACTTCTTGATATTTTATGGCAATATATGTGTGTTTATTAATACAAAATCATATAATTTGTTAGATTATTATCTTTATATTAAATTTCTGATTTGGTGAGAACCATCAAGTTCTTGGGTTCTCATATTTATTGATATTATATGACAACACAGATGATATTATTAGCATAACATTAATATAATTCTTCGTGACCTTGTAGCGCTGAATTTTAGCCTGCTTTCGGAATATTTTCGTAAGCGCCTTGCTCATATCATAGGCATCCATAAAACGCTAACATCATCCAGGCTACTTCATCAGAATCATCAATATACTTCTGATAAATGTGACGATCGATTCTAGAAGCGGATGAAAGCGGTGGATTTGGGATGGGTGTCTTAAGGACATACAACTTTCCTTCACTCTTGAGAACAATTCTCGGAGTTCTGAACCATTCAGGAAAGTTTGTGCCATCGAGCTTATCTTTCTCAAGGATAGATCGCAAGTTCGTAAATTTCGAACTCATTCTACAAGTAAAATTTGCAATGTAAATTTTATTTAATTTAAAATTAGAATTATCCTAATTTCGGTTCATATATTGTACTCCCACTATTTTCTTCAAATCAATCATGTTCAATAGTATTGATTCGGAAACTTCAACTAGATAAATTTCATAGTGAGTCAAGATCCGTATTTCATTGAGCATTAAGTGCACTCCGGCGCAACCCTCAATGCACAACTATTTAGGTAGAAATACTTCCAATTGCATTATATGCAACTCTTGCCTTTTCATGGGATGAGCATCATATGCCTGGTGTATAATCGCATTTTGTGCCTTGAGCCCAAGTTCGACTTGCTTGCTCAGTTAAGTTTAACCATGTATGAGTATCGGCAAAGCAGTTCCCAGCACACTCAGCTCAGGCATGACCTATGTTACTTACTACTTCCCACGTGCCTATTTCCAAAGATAATCCCCCACATGCTCAGCTCCAGCATGATCCATGTGTAAAACTGTCTGAGTACCGAGAGTTACAATGACATGGGAGCCACTTCCTTACTTAATATTCTAAAGAATTTTGTTTAGATTTATAAATATAAACATCACAGAAACTAAGTTAAATATAATATGAGTCTATTCCCCATGAACGATCATGAGTTTTCTAATCCTAGATCTATCTCCAGATTGTAGCTGTAATCTTCAACGAACTCTCTGTTGTGTATGTGCGAAGATCCAATGCTATCTTCTGAAGATTGCGTCAAGATGCTCGTCTCGTCTCGTAGTCTTGATATAATATCTAGGGATAAATGCACCGTTAGTCCCTGTAATTTTCCGAGTTGGCAATTTAGCCCCTGTACTCTCCGATTAGTATTTTTAGTCCCTGGTAATTGTGCACCGTTGGTCTCTGACTTATCAAAAACAATTAACACCGTTAATATATTTTTCTTAAATATCTATTTTACCCTCGCCTCTACGAGAGGAGCGAGCTCTACTCTTCTCTTCTCTTCCCCTCGCCTCTAGCAAATCGAGCTGTCTCCTCTTCACTTCCCTCTTAGCATTTCCATGGAAGTGGTTCAAATCTCAATCTGAAAAACCTCTCTCTCAACATGAAAACAGAATCCGTAACCAAATCTGAATCATTCCATTATTTCTTGAAGAATGGCGAATGCCTCTTCATCTCAACTCTCCTATTCCAACAAATTCAAATCCATATCCAATTGAAACCTATCTGAAAAATACACGCCAAACAAAAAATGCGTGCATATTCTCTCTCATATAAAGACTCCAATTCTCCTTTCAAAAACCTTCAAAGATTTGATTGGTCAGAATCGGGTTGTCAGGTCCTCACATACTCAATTCAAAAGATTTATCTTTTTTACTTCTTGTGCTAGGGTTTTTACAAAGGCACTAAATTGCCAGTCGAACGAGCAAGCCTAAGCCTTGCGGTATTTGCCCCTCTTGTATCTCTCACTATTCTGTGCAAAAATCGATAATTTAATTGATTTAAAGCCAGCCAGAAATTTTGAGAAATTTGAAAAATTAATGAATAATGTTTATTACAGATCTAACAAGCAATCAAGAGTTTCAAGCAACGAAGGACTTGAAGTAGAAAAGCAAGCTTTAAATAAATTGAGGATGTCCTTTGATGATTGCCCAAAGGCCGATTGGTATTGCTACCATGCTAAACGAGCTTTTGGCTCGATTAATTGGCAACCCAATAATATCTTCTAATAAGTCGAGCACCAGAGAAATAATTTTTATGTTTCTCGGATGAGCCTCGATAAACAAGATGGTGTCATCCGCAAATTGAAGAGCCCTTGGTATGAAGGTAATAACGTTAGAGAGTCGAGGATTAATGAGTATCGCTTGCTAAAATGTCGAAAAATGTGGGGGAAAAAAGATTTCCTTGACATAAGCCCATTTAATGAGTAAATTTAGAGCCCGCTATCCCGTTCACTCTCAAGTAAGAAGAGGAAGAAGATAGAAGGTCGTCGATCCAATGAATCCAACATTCATGGAATCCCTTGATTTCAAAATTTTTAATAGAAACGACCATAAGACGTTATCAAACGTCTTTTGAAAATCTACCTTCATCATTACCGTTGGGTCTTTGAGTCAGAATAGTAATGTAACATTTCTCTAGAAGTTAGGAAGGTTTCAACAATTGACCTTTTTTTATGAATGTCGTTTTGTTCTTATTAATGAGATGGGGGAGGTACGGTAGGAGTCTTTGAGTTAGTTCATTGGAACGAATTTTACTAATACTTGAGGTGACACTAATAGACCGGAATTTATTGATTAGTGTAGCCTCACTTCTTTTTTTTTGCATGAGGGTAATGGAGGCCTCGTTTAGGATTTGCTTGGTTTGGAGGTAGAGGGAGGGAAGGAAAGATAGGGGAATATAGGTGGGGTAATAAGGGGGAAGAATGTAACTCTCTCCATGCTTGGTTTGAGGATAAAGTGAGGGAGAGATAAATGAGGGGAAATGGAGATGATTTAAAATTTAGTAGTATGAAATATGGTGAGAGTAAGTAAATAAAATTTTTAAACAATATAAACATTAATTTTCTCCATTTTTTTGAGAACTTATCATCTCCATTCATTATGTGAGGTAAATGTTTCACCTTAATTTACTTTCTTTCCCTTTACTTACCCTCAAACCAAGCATGGTTAATATTTTCTCTTCCTTTTCCTTCCCCCATCTTACCCTCAAACCAAGCAAGCCCTTAGGCTTGAGAGATCTGCCTTGCGAAAAGTGCTCAACAATTGTCATCACATCTCATTTGATGATTGGTTCCAAGATTTGACGGATAAATGAAGTAGAAACAGAAGCTTTAAAATGTAATTGCTCCATGAGAGTTCTAATACGGTTGTATGAAACAGCAATACAGCTCTCGTGGTACTATTCTCCAATTGAAACTGCTTCGAATGTATACTGGTACAAATTTGCAGTGGTATGGAGTAGGAATTGTGTAACATGAGTAATTTAATTTTGATATTGATTCGGTTGTATGAATTGTGTTTATTAACTTATATAAATTGAGTTACTTAATTTGGATGTATAAATTGTATAATTAGATGTAATTTGACGGACCAATACATTGAGATATTGATTCAAGTTTGTTCTTTCTTCCCTTACTGAAATGGTTGCAGTTAATTAAATTTTTTTTATGCTGGTATTGGTGTACCAGATGGTTGTGGAATAATGATGCCCTGTTGTTTATTTTTATTTTTATTGTGGATGGTAGAGACACTTTAACTATGGAAACATATTTTACTGTTGATTGAAATTTGATTTAAATTTTTCTGAGTGAATTCTATCTTGAATTGTGCTAACAATTATTCTATACTAAATTCCCATATATACAAATAAACAATACAAAAGATCAGGGAAACAAACAATTAGTATTTATACAAACAAACAAATTATCACAATTCTAATGACATAATAACATATAATAATTTTGATTTTGACCAACTCACTTCCAATCCATGTAAATAAATTAAAAAAAGAAGCTAACTATACAGACCAAAATATGCAAGCTTAAGCAAATCTTAACAGTACACAAACATCCAATTCAATTATGACTTCTTATAAGCAAGCTACATTTCCTTTCTTTTTTGTAATGCCTGTAAAAAGGATAAAAGAAATATTAGAACCCAGTTTGATAAATATAAGTATAGAATGAGATAATCAGATGCTAATTTCATTGACAGAGCAATATATGTCTAATGGAAAATCTCTTACGGATAAGTAATATCCAATATGCAGTCTGTACCACAAATTCAGAAAAATTCAGCATGCAGTCTGAACTTCAATAAAAAAAACCCTCTAAAATCACTATAATTTTAGACAAATTGAGCTCCCCACCCCCAAATTCATCTTCCTTGTGGAAACTCTAATCTTGCTCCAATCTAAATCATGAAATTGATCAGTTAATGCAAATAGTAATCAAAATCAAATTAATATTAATGGTCACATCTTAGAAAAAAAGGAAAATGGACCTAATAAAAGATGATCGGAGAAAGGTCGGAGAGGGGAGAGACAGAGATCATGACAGAGAGGTGAAGAGAGCTCGAAGATCCATTCTGGATATGGGTCGCCGGGCGGAAGAAAAGGAATGAAGTGGGTAGAAGCTTTCCTGGCCTTTTGCTTCTGGTTATGAGAGAGGGAGCGGAGAAGAGTCGGAGGGGGAAAAGGTTTTTGGTTGAAATTCTCTTGACTGGAAGAGAAGGGAGAAAGATCTCACGTCAAGAAAAATAGAAGGGGTAAAACGGTCATTCACAAAAGAGAATTAACGTTTCCGGTTAAGTAAAGGACCAACCGTGCACAATTATAAAATACGGGGACTAAAAATGCTAATCGAATAGTACATGGACTAAATTGCCAACCCATTAAAGTACAGGGACTAACGGTGCATTTATCCCTAGCTCCTGACAACTATATATTGCTAGAAAAATAAATTACAACTTCGGACAACTCACAGGTTGTCATAGATATTAAATTAAATTACAAGCATTCACACATCAATATTACATCACAGAACAATCACAGATCTAAGGTTCATACTATATTTTATATTCAAATTTCTTGTATAATATAAATTAGGGTTTCTGCAAAATTCAGCTTTTACACTCTTGAATATACTAAACACTAAATATCATAAGGTTCAAAAGAACACCATATGTGATATGAGTTGGGATAGTCCCAAGTTGACTTTAAAGATTGAAGCACGACTCGTGTCAAAAGGTTTGACGGTGTCAACAACACAATCTTATAAATATTTGTGAGATATCAATTTGATATTGTTTTACATCCATTACGAGTTCAAATTGTTTGCTATTCGTAATTCAGACTTCTTTAAAAGAGAGCCCATCTCCTAAAGAAGCAGTGGGAGTGTAATGCATCTCGAAAGGTTCGAGATCCACATACTAGAACCTTTCATAAGGCTATCAAGTAGTTGATAAGGCTATACTTGCAACATAAGTTCCTCCTCACAGACCGGGTAGACATTAGGCCGAGAGATATGATCTCTCGTATCTAGTAATACATGCTCATTTGCATGAAGTATATGGATAATCTATAAACAACAATGAAAGCTCGTATAGTGTAGACTATTTCTCACTTGTTATTGTTTCAAATTATAACTTCCATAGCACAATATGACTGTGTATGATGGAACAAGGATATAAAACTCACCTTCCTTTACAGGAACTTAATTGTGGATATATATTTGATACATGGCAAGAGCTTTGTGATCCCGAGGATTCTGTAAAGGTTACTTGCTTCAAAGATCCATTTATGGGTAACAAGTGGACATCACAAGATGAATCTATTTGACAAAGTAAATTGTAGAATTTGGCTTTATCAAAATAGATATGACGAGATTAATTTCAAGAAATTTAGTGGGAGTATAACAATCTTCATGTATTACAACAACAGACTTACATCGTCATGATAGTTAGGAGTTAAAGACTTATGGCTAAACATTGGAAAAATATTTAAAGAATTCAATATGCAAGAAATGTTCTTGCTTATGGTGTTCATATGAATGATGAAAGACATACGAATGAGATTCTATAACGCCTCCCTTTCTCCTGTTCTCGTCTATCGCAAGTGCATCCATAAAACTTGCGAGCTTGTGGAATGATATGTATTCCTCTTCCACTTCAAACACAAAGGTGCTCAGGAACTCGAAGGTAGGCCTAGTGTACGTTATTTCCACCGTTCGTATGTAGACATGATCAAGACATTTTATATAGATAATTATTGCTGATCTTGTATCTTATTTTCATGCACTTTGATGTTATTTTAGTATTTTATCTTAGGTAAGGGCTTTTTTTTTAATCTGAAAATATAGGTAGTTTTTTTGTAATATTCAGAAAAGTTAGGAACTTTTTTTTATAAATTTCCCAATGTTATTCGGTTTTGACGGTTTGGTTCTGAATTTACAAAACCAATAAAAAGCAAACCGACTGATTATTCCAAGTCATATACCCATTTATTACATGTCTTCGTCCAATGGATATTAGGCTGGTTTTTTTTGCTAGGATTGTTGTCCCTAGATAGGTTTAGAGTAGACTTAGTCTTTTATGTAGTCTTTAAGCCGAACCAGAACCGGTAAACCGAAGAATCTAATCGGTTTGACCGAATTTGCTTTGCGCGCGTGGTCTTTCGCACACTTCGCAAATAGTAGTGACCTATGTTGCACGGACACGAACACGGACACGGATGTCGTGTCTGACAGGACACGGACACGGCGACACGGCAGTTATAAAAAAAGTAGAGGACCGACACATTTTATATATATATATATATATATATATATATATATATATATATATATATATATATATATTATTTTTATGAATAAATTATGTAATTTAATTATTGTATATATTATTTATGACAATTTTATTTTCTTTTAAAGGATTATACATAATATTTCTACCTTATAATTAGAAAGTTATATGTAATATTTTATAATTGATATAATAACATTTAAAGTTATACTTTTATACGTGCATACAAGATATTTGATGTTTTACATGTTTGTGTATGGAAACTTGACACTAAATAATCAAAATTCACTTTAAATGTGTATTCCCACAATTACTGGAATAGAAAAGTGAGATGAATCAGTCTCTAAAGCACGAGGACGATGAAATAGTGCATAAATTGCGCTAACAAGTTCAATGCACGTGTTTTAGAAGTGTCCTGAGAAGTGTCCTGATGATTTTTAATAATAAAATATTTGACACGTCACGTGGTGTGTCGCACACGTGTCCGATGAGTGTCCGAGAAGCGTTGTGTCCGACACGGACATGGCCGTCGGACACGGCTGAGTTTTTGAAATGTCCGCGCAACATAGCAAGTGACAGATCAGCACGAGAAATCTTGATTCCGGAAAGAAGATTTTTTCCGCATTCAATTTAGCAACCCTAATAATTAGGGGTGGACAAACGATTCGATTTATTTGGGAACCGAACAAAGCCGTTCGAATTTGGTTCAATCTGTTCGGTTTAAAAAAGTTTGGTTTGGTTTTGATTTGCAAAAACCGAATAAACCGAACCGAATTATGTTCATATTTTTAGTTTTGTTCAAGTTTTGAATATTAAAATAACTAATAATCATATTTTAAATAAGCTAATTATTGTTTAATAAGTTAGTTATACTCTTAATTTTATTTAAAATATTTTTTGTTAGTAAGAAATTTTAATTTAAATAATATTTTATTTTTTATTCAGTTCAACCGAATAAACCGAATTAGAATTCCGTTTAAGAAACGAAAAATTGGCAGAAGCTGTACTCGCGCCTAATACGACTCATTTCACGAATTTTGACTCGCTGCGACACAAGAGATTGGGGACGTTTGTTCAAAGATTCAGCGCCAAAAACCTGACTCGTTTCAATTTTTTCCGACCCATTTTGCCACAAACGAACACACATGGTCGAAAGATTTTTTTAAACCGATCCAAATCTGTCCGCCAAACCAAAACAGGGGAAAATTTCATCCGCCCAAAAATCACTCAAATCTCAACGAAATTCAACGAAACTTGGTCCAGATCTTCAGTACAATCCCTTGATCTACCTGAGCCAATCACAAGCCCCAAAATAACCCTGAACTCTCTATATAAAGAACCGTATTTCAATCCATCAAAACACGCTCTTTCATCCAATCTCTCAAATCACTCATTCTACCACTCTCCTTAACTTATACACCACTCTCCATTCATCTTCTCTTACCTCTAGAACCTCCATTAATGAGTTTCAAGCTTTCTTGAGCTCTAATTTTCGTTTTTGAGTGAAAACACACAATTTGGGGCTGATTTGGGGAAAATTCGAATCGGTCGATTCTAGCTTGAATCGAGGCGCAATTGGAGCTTCAAATCGACTCGAGGGATACCGGCTGGATCTCCAACTCTCGGTTTAGTCCAATTCTCTTTAAATAATTAGATTTGAATTTTAGATCACAAGAACTCAATTTTGTAATAATCATGATGAAATCTTGTCAAACTCTTGTTCTTGTGAATATGTGTGAGTAAATCTAGATAGGGAGGGGAATTTGTGATTTGTATACATGAAATCTTGCTTTATAATCTTGTAATTTTGCTGAATTTTGATGAATAGTCATGAACATACACATTTTTGAATAAATTGGGAAAAATTGCTTAGCTTAGTATTTTTCATCAATTGATCTATTAAATCTAGAGTTTATTGGCTTGTTAATCATTCGAAACACTTAGCTTAGTATTTTGTGTGATTAATTTGGAGTTGTGATTGATTTAAATCAAGTTTTGTTTTGAAATGGCTGTTTTGGAATAAACTAGTTCTTGAGTCAATTTCTTGATTAAATCTTAGCTTAGATTGCTCAAATCCATCATCTAAATCTGAGAAATTATACGCTTAGTGATTAATGATTGTTACACATCATAAATTTCCTATAAATCCCTATTTTTAAACCGAAAATCAAACCCTAATCCAGTTTCTGTCTTGCTGCTGTTCTTTCTCTGTTTTTCGGTATTTTTCCCTTGATTTCGTATCTAATTCAGATCTAAAAAATTAAATAAATATTTTTAAAATCTATTTCTCATTTAGTAGATAATTTGCAAATCAAATTTTGCCCAATTCCGATTTGTAATCTGTGAGATATTAATTTTCCAAAATTGTAATTTTTCTGTTTTAAAACTTTCTGTCCAGATCTACTGTTTCCTTTCTTCTGAATTTTTAAAAATACAAAAACAAATAATAAAAATCCAAAAATAATCCTACTTGAAGTATTTTGAAGTGTAGAATCTAAATATGAATTTTAAAAGAGTAATTGTTAAATCAGATTGGGAGATATAACTTTTTTTGTGAGTGCTGGTCTGTCAGAATCAGTTTCTGATCCAGATCTGAAATTTCATTATAAATCTCAAACTACAAAATACAATTGTACAAAACTTTAACCGCTAATCTAAAACTTGATAATTGAATTTCTGAACAAATTTTGGGATTTTTCAAGCATTGGTGAATTTTCTATAATTTTCTGAACTTGCTGCTGAAACGATTTTAAATCTGAAATAAGTTCTGGACTGAACTGCAAATATCTCGAAATTCTTGAATAAAATAATAATAACAATAAAGAACCATATCATAGATCTCTCTTTCTAGTTTCCAACGGTATCTTGTTTGTTGGATTCGGAGTTTATTTTGTCTAGTTACGAATTAAATCACTCAAGTGTGACGTGCTGAATTTTTTGAAACAAAACTGATCTTTGAATTTGAACTTGGAAATTTACGTAATAAACCTTGAATTAAAAGATTTGCACTAGAGATAAATCATTGAGACTAGTTAATTCTTGAGGCCACACCTCCTTGTGTTCGACCCCTAAACTCATTTACCGCTCATACTCGTAAATTGATTAATAGGGAAATATAAATTGTTTTGCTAAATTGTGTGAAATTCAACGACGGTTTTGCACGGTTTAAAAATGGCGCCGTTGCCGGGGAGGCGGCTTGCATCAAGTTTTTAACTAACCCATCTCATATTTTCTCTAGTGTTTTTGTCTCTCTTATTTTTAAAGGTTATTAGGGCGCAAGATCTTCAATGGATTGGCAAGGCGAGAGGTGAACGAGATTCAATGACGGGAAGACAAACGTGGACGGGATGGCCACACGACAGCTATCGAAGGCACAATGGCGAAAGCTCATTCGAGCAGACACAACCTCTCTACAGGCAATCTTCCGGGCAAGGAGCGTTGTTCAACCACTCGTCTAATCAGGAGTCGAGGGATGAAATGTTGAACCAACCTTGGGGTTTTCAAACTCAAATGAACTTCCAAAACCCGTACACGCCCGCCACACCAACCCATTCCTCTCAACCTCACCTTCACCAAAATGAGTACTACGGTCCATACCAAGAATATCAACAACCTCAAATCTCTTTTGAAGACAAATGGCTTGATAAACTGGACCTCTTCGAGAAACGCTTTTTAGAGATGTCGAACTTGCTCATGAAAGACATGGACAAAGTTCATACCATTATTCAAGAATCCAATATCCAACCTTGTCGTGATGAAGCTAGACATTGTGATGAGGGTCTTAGGGTCTTTGAAGAAGTGAAAATGGGAGAATCTCTTTGTGATGAGGGTTCTAGGGTTTTTGAAAAATTAGGGGTTGAGGGTTCTCAAGGTGATGAGGAGAAGGAAATGCTCGAAGGGGAGAAAAATGAGGAGAACAAGGACGCCAACTTTGAGGTGGTGGAATATTTGTTTGATGGGGAATGTGGGTTAATTGGGGATTTTGGGATTGTGTTTTGTGAAAACTCGAGTGATGTGGAATGTGAATCAAAAGAGGACTCAACGGTTGACTTTTATAAGGTCTTGAGCGATGGGGAATGCGAGTCATATGATGACTCACTGGTTGAACCTTTCGACGAGTCGAGTGCCACCAAAACTCAAGAATTGGTTAAAGAAATTATAAATATTTTATCCAGTTGCCAGAATTATTTTTGTAGAATATTCGCTTATTGTGGACTAACAGGTGTTCTTTGCGAATTTTTCATTTTAGACCCTTATTAATAGAAAATGATTTTTTGTTCTGCCGTCCTGATTCGGCCAAGAGGAGAGAGAACATATTTATCTACTTTTTCTTGAAATCTCACCACACGTGAGGGGTAGGAAAAGATAGGTTATTGTTATTTTGCATGTATTGAGGAGATAGAAAAGCGGATGTGCGAAGAATAGCTCCCGTAGTTGAAGAACTCCATAAATTACCACGGGTTCGTCAGAAATAACTTATGTTTATTTCTCTGACTCCAATTTTGAACGCTTGGATCTCTCTAAATTTTTATCGAATTCCCAGATTTCTTTTTGTAAAATGTTCGCCTTGTTGTCGACTAACAGTAGTTCTTAGGGAATTTTACATATTTGACCCTTATTCGGACAGAAAATGAGTTTTTGTTCTGTTATCCTGATTCGGCCGACGGGAGAGAGAACATATTTATCAACTTTTTCTTCAAATCTCATCACACAGGAGGGGTAGGAAAAGTTTGTTTGTTGTTATTTTGCATGTCTTGAGGAGTTAGAAAAAAGAATGAGCCAAGAATAGCTCCCGTAGTTGAAGAAATCCTTAATTTACCACGGGTTGGTCAGAAACATCTTATTTCTTTTTCTCTGACTCCCACATTGAACACATCGATCTCTCTAAGTTTTGAACTAATTGCCAGATTTGTTTTTGTAGAATATTCGCTTATTGTGGACTAACAGATGTTCTTTGCAAATTTTGCGTATTAGACCCTTATTAATGGAAAATGATTTTTTGTTCAGCTGTCCTTATTCGGCCAAGAGGAGAGAGAACATATTTATCTACTTTTTCCTCAAATCTCATCACACGTGAGGGGTAGGAAAAGATTGGTTATTGTTATTTTGCATGTATTGAGGAGATAGAAAAAAGAATGTGCCAAAAATAGCTCCCGTAGTCGAAGAACTCGTTAAATTATCACGGGTTGGTCACAAACAAATTATGTTTTTTTTGTCTGACTCCAACTTTGAACGCTTGGATCTCTCCTTGTTTTTATCGAATTTCCAGATTTCTTTTTGCAAAATATTCGCCTTGTATTCGACTAACAGATGTTCTTAGCGAATTTTGCATATTCGACCCTTATTCGGATAGAAAATGATTTTTTGTTCTACTGTCCTAATTCGGCCGAGGGGAGAGGGAACATATTTATCAACTTTTTCTTCAAATCTCATCACACGTGAGGGGTAGGAAAAGATTGGTTATTGTTATTTCGCATGTATTGAGGAAATAGAAAAGTGAATGTGCCAAAAAATAGCTCCCTTAGTAGAAGAACTCCTAAAATTACCACGAGTTCGTCAGAGACAACTTATGTTTTTTTTTTCTGACTCCAACTTTGAAAGCTTGGATCTTTCTACGTTTTTATCGAATTGCCATATTTCTTTTTGCAAAATATTTGCCTTGTTGTCGACTAACAGATGTTCTTAGCGAATTTTGCATATTCGACCCTTATTCGGATAGAAAATTATTTTTTGTTCTGCTGTCCTAATTCGGCCGAGGGGAGAGAGAACATATTTATCTACTTTTTCTTCAAATCTCAGCACACGTGAGGGCTAGGAAAAGATTGGTTATTGTTATTTTGCATGTATTGAGGAGATAGAAAAAAGAATGTGCCAAGAATAGCTCCCGTCGTTGAAGAACTCCTTAAATTACCACGGGTTGGTCAGAAACTACTTATGTTTTTTTCTCTGACTCCGACTTTGAACGCTTGGATCTCTCTACATTTTTATCGAATTCCCAGATTTCTTAATGTAAAATGTTGACCTCGTTGTCGACTAACAGATGTTCTTTGGGAATTTTGCATATTAGACCCTTATTCGGATAGAAAATGAATTTTTGTTCTGTTGTCCTGATTCGGCCGAGGGAGAGAGAACATATTTATCTACTTTTTCTTCAAATCTCATCACACAGGAGGGGTAGGAATGGATAGTTTGTTGTTATTTTGCATGTCTTGAGGAGTTAGAAAAAAGAATGAGCCAAGAATAGCTCCCGTAGTTGGAGAAATCCTTAATCTACCACGGGTTGGTCAGAAATAACTTATGTATTTTTCTCTGACTCCGACATTGAAAGTTGGATCTTTCTAAGTTTTTATCTAATTGCCAGATTGATTTTTGTAGAACATTCGCTTATTGTGGACTAACAGGTGTTCCTTGCGAATTTTGTATTTTAGACCCTTATTAATAGAAAATGATTTTTTGTTCTGCTGTCCTGATTCGGCCATGAGGAGAGAGAACATATTTATCTACTTTTTCTTGAAATCTCACCACACGTGAGGGGTAGGAAAAGATAGGTTAGTGTTATTTTGCATGTATTGAGGAGATAGAAAAGACGATGTGCGAAGAATAGCTCCCGTAGTTGAAGAACTCCATAAATTACCACGGGTCGGTCAGAAATAACTTATGTTTTTTTTCTCTGACTCCAATTTTGAACGCTTGGATCTCTCTAAATTTTTATCGAATTCCCAGATTTCTTTTTGTAAAATGTTCGCCTTGTTGTCGACTAACAGTTGTTCTTAGGGAATTTTGCAAATTTTACCCTTATTCAGACAGAAAATGAGTTTTTGTTCTGTTATCCTGATTCGGCCGACGGGAGAGAGAACATATTGATCAACTTTTTCTTCAAATCTCATCACACAGGAGGGGTAGGAAAAGTTTGTTTGTTGTTATTTTGCATGTCTTGAGGAGTCAGAAAAAAGAATGAGCCAAGAATAGCTCCCGTAGTTGAAGAAATCCTTAATTTACCACGGGTTGGTCAGAAACAGCTTATGTATTTTTCTCTGACTCCCACATTGAACACTTGGATCTCTCTAAGTTTTTAACTAATTGCCAGATTTGTTTTTGTAGAATATTCGCTTATTGTGGACTGACAGATGTTCTTTGCAAATTTTGCGTATTAGACCCTTATTAATGGAAAATGATTTTTTGTTCTGCTGTCCTGATTCGGTCAAGAGGAGAGAGAACATATTTATCTACTTTTTCTTCAAATCTCATCACACGTGAGGGGTAGGAAAAGATTGGTTATTGTTATTTTGCATGTATTGAGGAGATAGAAAAGTGAATGTGCCAAGAATAGCTCCCGTAGTTGAAGAACTCCTTAAATTACCACGAGTTCGTCAGAAACAACTTATGTTTTTTTTCCTGACTCCAACTTTGAACGCTTGGATCTTTCTACGTTTTTATCGAATTGCCATATTTCTTTTTGCAAAATATTTGCCTTGTTGTCGACTAACAGATGTTCTTAGCGAATTTTGCATATTCGACCCTTATTCTGATAGAAAATGATTTTTTGTTCTGCTGTCCTAATTCGGCCGAGGGGGGAGAGAACATATTTGTCAACTTTTTCTTCAAATCTCATCAGACGTGAGGGGTAGGAAAAGATTGGTTATTGTTATTTTGCATGTATTGAGGAGATAGAAAAAAGAATGTGCCAAGAATAGCTCCCGTAGTTGAAGAACTCGTTAAATTATCACGGGTTGGTCACAAACAACTTATGTTTTTTTTGTCTGACTCCAACTTTGAACGCTTGGATCTCTCCTTGTTTTTATCGAATTTCCAGATTTCTTTTTGCAAAATATTCGCCTTGTTGTCGACTAACAGATGTTCTTAGCGAATTTTGCATATTCGACCCTTATTCGGATAGAAAATGATTTTTTGTTCTCCTGTCCTAATTCGGCCGAGGGGGGAGAGAACATATTTATCAACTTTTTCTCCAAATCTCATCACACGTGAGGGGTAGGAAAAGATTGTTTATTGTTATTTTGCATTTATTGAGGAGATAGAAAAACGAATGTGCCAAGAATAGCTCCCGTAGTTGAAGAACTCCTTAAATTACTACGGGTTGGTCAGACAGAACTTATGTTTTTTTCTCTGACTCTAACTTTGAACGCCCAGATCTCTCTACAATTTTATCGAATTCCCACATTTCTTTTTGCAAAATATTCGCCTAGTTGTCGACTAACAGATGTTCTTAGCGAATTTTGCATATTCGACCCTTATTCCGATAGAAAATGATTTTTTATTCTGCTGTACTAATTCGTCCAAGAGGAGAGGGAACATATTTATCGACTTTTTCTTCAAATCTCATCACACGTGAGGGGTAGGAAAAGATTGGTTATTGTTATTTTGCATGTCTTTAGGAGATAGAAAATAGAATGTGCCAAGAATAGCTCCCGTAGTTGAAGAACTCCTTAAATTACCACGGGTTGGTCAGAAAAAACTTATGTTTTTTTTTCTCTGACTCGAACATTGAACGCTTCGATCTCTCTACATTTTTATCGAATTCCCAGATTTCTTTTTGTAAAATGTTCGCCTTGTTGTCGACTAACACATGTTCTTAGGGAATTTTTGATATTTGACCCTTATTCGGATAGAAAATGAGTTTTTGTTCCGTTGTCCTGATTCGGCCGAGGGGAGAGAAAACATATTTATCTACTTTTTCTTCAAATCTCGGAAAAGATAGTTTGTGGTTATTTTGCATGTCTTGAGGAGTTAGAAAAAAGAATAAGCCAAGAATAGCTCCCGTAGTTGAAGAAATCCTTAATTTTCAACGGGTTGGTCAGAAACAGCTTATGTATTTTTCTCTTAGTCCCACATTTAACGCTTGGATCTCTCTAAGTTTTTATCTAATTGCCAGATTTGTTTTTGTAGAATATTCGCTTATTGTGGACTAACAGATGTTCTTTGCGAATTTGGCATATTCGACCGTTATTCGGATAGAAAATGATTTTTTGTTCTGCTGTCCTAATTCGGCCGAGGGGAGAGGGAACATATTTATCAACTTTTTCTTCAAATTTCATCACACGTGAGGGGTAGGAAAAGATAGGTTATTGCTATTTTGCATGTCTTGAGGAGATAGAAAAAAGAATGTGCCAAGAATAGCTCCCGTAGTTGAAGAACTCCTTAAATTACCGCTGGTTGGTTGAAACAACATATGTTTTTTTCTCTAACTCCAACTTTGAACGCTTGGATCTCTCTAATTTTTATCCAATTGCTATATTTCTTTTTGTAAAATATTCTCCTTGTTGTCGACTAACAGATATTCTTAGCGATTTTTGCTAGATAGAAAATGATTTTTTGTTCCGTTGTCCAGATCCGGCCATGGGGAGAGAAAACATATTTATCAACTTTTTCTTCAAATCTCATCACACGGGAGGGGTAGGAAAAGATATTTTATTATTATTTTGTATGCCTTGAGGAGTTAGAAAAAAAATGAGCCAAGAATAGCTCCCGTAGTTGATGAAATCCTTAAATTACCATGGGTTGGTCAGAAACAGCTTATGTTCTTTTCTCTGACTCCAACATTGAACGCTTGGATCTCTCTAAATTTTTATCCAATTGCTAGAATTCTTTTTGTAGAATATTCGCTTGTTGTCGACTAACAGATGTTTTCTGTGAATTTTGCATATTAGACCCTTATTAATATAAAATGATTTTTTGTTCTGCTGTCGACATTCAGCCATGGGGAGAGAAAACATATTTATCGACTTTTTCTTCAAATCTCTTCACACGTGAGGGGTAGGAAAGGATTGGTTATTGTTATTCTGCATGTCTTGAGGAGATAGAAAGAAGAATGTGCCAAGAATAGCTCCCGTAGTTGAAGAAATCCTTAAGTAACCACGGGTTGGTCAGAAAGAGCTTATTTGTTTCTATGACTCCAGCATTGAATGCTTGAATCTCTCTAAATTTCTATCTAATTACCAGATTTCTTTTTGTAAAATATTATCCTTGTTGTCGAGTAACAGATGTTATTAGCGAATTTTGCATATTGGACCCTTATTCAGATAAAAAATAATTTTTTGTTCTGCTGTCCTGATTCGGCCAAGGGGAGAGAGAACATATTTATCAACTTTTTCTTCAAATCTCATCACACGTGAGCGGTACGAAAAGATAGGTTATTACTATTTGGCATGTCTTGAGGAGATAGAAAAAATAATGTATGAAGAGTAGCTCCCGTAGTTGAAGAACTCCTTAAATTACCACGGGTGGGTTGAAACAACTTATGTTTTTTTCTCTGACTGCAACTTTGAACGCTTGCATCTCTCTAAGATTTTATCCAATTGTCAGATTTCTTTTTGAAAAATATTCTCCTTGTTGTCGACTAACAAATGTTCTTAGCGAATTTTGCATATTGGACCTATATTCAGATAGAATATGATTTTTTGTTCTGCTGTCCAGATTCCGCCAAGGGGAGAGAGAACATATTTATCAGCTTTTTCTTCAAATCTCATCACACGTGAGCGGTACGAAAAGATAGGTTATTACGATTTGGCATGTCTTGAGGAGATAGAAAAAATAATGTACGAAGAGTAGCTCCCGTAGTTGAAGAACTCCTCAAATTACCACGGGTGGGTCGAAACAACTTATGTTTTTTTCTCTGACTCCAACTTTGTACGCTTGCGTCTCTCTAAGATTTTATCCAATTGTCAGATTTCTTTGTGAAAAATATTCTCCTTGTTGTCGACTAACAAATGTTCTTAGCGAATTTTGCATATTGGACCTATATTCAGATAGAAAATGATTTTTTGTTCTGCTGTCCAGATTCCGCCAAGGGGAGAGAGAACATATTTATCAACTTTTTCTTCAAATCTCATCATACATGAGGGTAGGAAAAGATAGGTTGTTGTTATCTTGCACGTCTTTTCGAGATAGAAAAAGAATGTGCCAACAATAGCTCCCGTAGTTGAAGAACTACATAAATTACCACGGGTTGGTCAGAAACAACTTATGTTTTTTTCTCTGATTCCAAATTTGAACGCTTGGATCTGTCTAAGTTTTTATCCAATTGCTAGAATCTTTTTGTAAAATATTCTCCTCGTTGTCGAGTAACAGATGTAATTAGCGAATTTTGCATATTGGACCTATATTCAGATAGAAAATGATATTTGGATCGGTTGTCCACATTCAGCCAAGGGGAGAGAGAACATATTTATCGACTTTTTCTTCAAATTTCATCACACGAGAGGGGTAGGAAAATATTGATTATTGTTATTTTGCATGTCTTGAGGAGATAGAAAAAAGAATGTGCCAACAATAGCTCCCGTAGTTGAAGAACTCCTTAAATTACTATGGGTCGATCAAAAACTACTTATGTTTTTTTTCTGACTGCAACTTTGAACGCTTGGATCTCTCTATGTTTTTATCGAATTGCCAGATTTCTTTTTGAAAAATATTCTCCTTGTTGTCGAGTAACAGATGTTCATTGTGTATTTTGCACATTAGGGCCTTATTAATAGAAAATGATTTTTTGTTCTGCTGTCCTGATTCGGCCAAGGGGAGAGAGAACATATTTGTCAACTTTTTCTTCAAATGTCATGACACGTGAGGGGTAGGAAAAGATAGGTTATTGTTATTTTTCATGTCTTGAGGCGAGAGAAAAAAGAATGTGCCAATAATTGCTCCCGTAGTTGAAGAACTCCTTAAATTACCACTGGTTGGTCATAATCAACTTATGTTTTTTTTCTCTAACTCCAACTTTGAACGCTTGGATCTCTCGATGTTTTTATCCAATTCCTAGAATTCTTTTTGTAAAATATTCTCCTTGTTTTCAAGTAACATATGTTCTTAGGGAATTTTGCATATTGGACCTATATTCAGATAGAAAATGAATTTTTGTTCCGTTGTCTAGATTCAGCCATGGGGAGAGAGAACATATTTATCAACTTTTTCATCAAATCTCATCACACGGGAGGGGTAGGAAAAGATAGTTTATTGTTATTTTGCATGTCATAAGGAGTTAGAAAAAAGAACGTGCCAAGAATAGCTCCCGTAGTTGATGAAATCCTTAATATACCACGGGTTGGTCAGAAATAGCTTATGTTTATTTCTCTGACTCCAACATTGAATGCTTGAATCTCTCGAATGTTTTATCCAATTTCCAGATTTCTTTTTGTAGAATATTCGCTTGTTGTCGACTAACAGATGTTCTTTGTGAATTTTGCATATTAGACACTTATTAATAGAAAATGATTTTTTGTTATGCCGTCCAGATTCGGCCAAGCGGAGAGACAACATATTTACCAACTTTTTCTACAAATCTCATCACACGTGAGAGGTAGGAAAAGATAGGTTATTACTATTTTGCATGTCTTGAAGAGATAGAAAAAATAGTATGCCAAGAATAGCTCCCATAGTTGAAGAACTTCTTAAATTACCACGGGTTGGTCAGAGACAACTTATGTTTTTTCTCTGACTCCAACTTTGAACGATGGGATCTCTCTAAGATTTTGTCCAATTCCTAGAATTCTTTTTGTAAAATACTCTCCTTGTTGTCGAGTAACAGATGTTCTCAGCGAATTTTGAATATTCGACCTATATTCAAATAGAAAATGTTTTTTTGTTCTGGTGTCCACATTCGGCCAAGGGGAAAGACAACATATTTATCAACTTTTTCTTCAAATCTCGTCACATGTGAGGGGTAGGAAAAGATTGGTTATTGTTATTTTGCATGTCTTGAAGAGATAGAAAAAAGAATGTACCAACAATAGCTCCAGTAGTTGAAAAACTCCTTAAATTACTATGGGTTGGTCAGAAACAACTTATGTTTTTTTCTCTGACTCCAACTTTGAATGCTTGGATGTCTCTACGTTTTTATCGAATTGCCAGATTTCTTTTTGTAAAATATTCTCCTTGTTGATAAGTAACATATGTGCTTAGCGAATTTTGCATATTGGACCTATATTCCGATAGAAAATGATTTTTTATTCTGTTGTCCACATTCAGCCAAGGGGAGAGAGAACATATTTATCAACTTTTTCTTCAAATCTCATCACGCGTGAGGGGTAGGAAAAGATTGGTTATTGTTATTTTGCATGTCTTGAGGAGATAGAAAAAAGAATGTGCCAACAATAGCTCTCGTAATTGAATAACTCCTTAAATTACCACGGGTGGGTCCAAAACGACTTATGTTTTTTTCTCTGACTCCGACTTTCAACGCTTGGATCTCTTTATCGAATTGCCAGATTTCTTCTTCTGTTGTCCACATTGAACTCCAACTTTGAACTCCTTAAATGATTTTTTGTTCTGTTGTCCACATTCAGCCAAGGGGAGAGAGAACATATTTATCAACTTTTTATTCAAATCTCATCGCACGTGAGGGGTAGGGAAAGCATGCTTATTATTATTTTTCTTTTGTTGAGGAGATAGAAAAAAGAATGTGCCAACGATAGCTCCCGTAATTGAAGAACTCCTTAAATTACCACGGGTGGGTCAGAAACAACTTATGTTTTTTTCTCTGACTCCAACTTTGAACGCTTCGATCTCTCTATGTTTTTATCGACTTGCCAGATTTCTTTTTGTAAAATATTCTCCTTGTTGTCGATTAACAGATGTTCTTTTCGAATTTTGCATACTGGAACCTTATTCAGATAGAAAATGATTTTTTGTTCTGTTGTCCACTTTCAGCCAACGGGAGAGAGAACATATTTATCAACTTTTTGTTCACATCTCATCGCACGTGAGGGGTAGGAAAAGATTCGTTATTGTTATTTTGCATGTCTTGAGGAGATAGAAAAAAGAATATGCCAACGATAGCTCCAGTAATTGAAGAACTCCTTAAATTACCACGGATGGGTCAGAAACAACTTATGTTTTTTTCTCTGACTCCAACTTTGAACGCTTGGATCTCTCTAAGTTTTTATCCAATTGCTAGAATTCTTTTTGTAAAATATTCTCCTTGTTGTCGAGTAATAGATGTTCATAGTGAATTCTGCATATTGGACCTGTATTCAGATAGAAAATAATTTTTTTATTCTGTTCTCCACATTCAGCCAAGGGGAGAGAGAGAACATATTTATCAACTATATCTTCAAATCTCATCACACGTGACGGGTAGGAAAAGATTGGTTATTATTATTTTGCATGTCTTGAGGAGATAGAAAAAATAATGTGCCAACGATAGCTCTCGTAATTGACGAAGTCCTTAAATTACCACGGGTGGGTCAGAGACAACATATGTTTTTTTCTCTGACTCAAACTTTGAACGCTTGGATCTCTCTAAGTTTTTATCCAATTGCTAGAATTCTTTTTGTAAAATATTCTCCATGTTGTCGAGTAATAGATGTTCTTAGCGAATACTGCATATTGGACCTGTATTCAGATAGAAAATGATTTTTCGTTCTGTTGTCCACATTCAGCCAAGGGAAGAGAGAACATATTTATCAACTTTTTCTTCAAATCTCATCACACGTGAGAGGTAGGAAAAGATTGGTTATTGTTATTTTGCATTTCTTGAGGAGATAGAAAAAAGAATGTTCCGACAATAGCTCATGTAATTGAAGAACTCCTTAAATTACCACGGATGGGTCAGAAACAACTTATGTTTTTTTCTCTGACTCCAACTTTTAACGCTTGCATCTCTCTAAGTTTTAATCGAATTGCCAGATTTCTTTTTGTAAAATATTCTCCTAGTTGTCGTGTAACAGATGTTATTTTCGAATTTTGCATATTGGACCCTTATTCAGGTAGAAAATGATTTTTTGTTCTGTTGTCCACATTCAGCCAAGGGGAGAGAGAACATATTTATCAACTTTCTATTCAAATCTCATCGCACGTGACGGGTAGGAAAAGATTGGTTATTCTTATTTTACATGTCTTGAGGAGATAGAAAAAAGAATGTGCCAACGATACCTCCCGTAATTGAAGAACTCTTCAAATTACCACGGGTGGGTCAGAAATAACTTATGTTTTTTTCTCTGACTCCAACTTTGAACACTTGGATCTCTCTATGTTTTTATTCAAATGCCAGATTTCTTTTTGTAAAATATTCTCCCAGTTGTCGAGTAACAGATGTTATTTTCGTATTTCGCATATTGGACCCTTATTCAGATAGAAAATGATTTTTTGTTTTGTTGTCCACATTCAGCCAAGGGGAGAGAGAACATATTTATCAACTTTCTATTCAAATCTCATCGCCCGTGAGGGGTAGGAAAAGATTGGTTATTCTTATTTTACATGTCTTGAGGAGATAGAAAAAAGAATGCGCCAACAATAGCTCCCGTAATTGAAGAACTCTTCAAATTATGTTTTTTTCTCTGACTCCAACTTTGAACGCTTGGATCTCTCTAAGTTTTTATCCAATTGCTAGAATTCTTTTTGTAAAATATTCTCCTTGTTCTCGAGTAACAGATGTTCTTAGCGAATTCTGCATATTTGACCTGTATTCAGATAGAAAATGATCTTTTGTTCTGCTGTCCACATTCAGCCAAGGGAAGAGAGAACGTATTTATCAACTTTTTCTTCAAATCTCATCGCACCAGAGAGGTAGGAAAAGAATGGTTATTGTTATTTTGCATGTCTTGGGGAGATAGAAAAAATAATATGCCAGCAATTGCTCCCGTAATTGAAGAACTCCTTAAATTACCACCGATGGGTCCGAAACAACTTACATTTTTTCTCTGACTCCAACTTTGAACGCTTGGATCTCTCTATGTTTTTATCGAATTGCCTGATTTCTTTTTGTAAAATATTCTCCTAGTTGTCGAGTAATAGATGTTCTTAGCGAATACTGCATATTGGACCCATATTCAGATACAAAATGACTTTTTGTTCTGCTGTCCTGATTCGGCCAAGGGGAGAGAGAACACATTTATAAACTTTTTCTTCAAATCTCATCACATGTTAGGGGTAGAAAAATATAGGTTATTACTATTTTCCATGTCTTGAGGAGATAGAAAAAATAATATACCAAGAATAGCTCCCGTAGTTGAAGAACTTCTTAAATTACCACGGGTTGGTCAGAAACAACTTATATTTTTTTCTCTGAGTCCAACTTTGAACGCTTGGATCTCTCTAAGTTTTTATCCAATTGCTAGAATTCTTTTTGTAAAATATCCTCCTTGTTGTCGAGTGACCGATGTTCTTAGCGAATTTTCCATATTGGACATATATTCAGATAGAAAATAATTTTTTGTTCTGTTGTCCACAGTCGGCCAAGGGGAGAGAGAACATCTTTATCCACTTTTTCTTCAAATCTCGTCACACGTGAGGCGTAGGAAAAGATTGATTATTGTTATTTTGTATGTCTTGAGAAGATAGAAAAAAGAATTTGCCAACAATAGCTCCCATAGTTGAAAAACGCCTTAAATTACTATGGGTTGGTAAGAAACAACTTATGTTTTTTTCTCTGACTCCAACTTTGAACGCTTGGATCTCTCTAAGTTTTTATCCAATTGTCAGATTTCTTTTTGTAAAATATTCTCCTTGTTGTCGACTAACAAATGTTCTTAGCGAATTTTGCATATAGGACCTATATTCAGATAGAAAATGATATTTTGTTCAACTCTCCAGAATCAGCCACGGGGAGAGAGAACATATTTATCAAATTTTTCTTCAAATCTCATCATACATGAGGGGTAGGAAAAGATAGGTTATTGTTATTTTGCACGTCTTTTGGAGATAGAAAAAAGAATGTGCCAACAATAGCTCCCGTAGTTGAAGAACTCCTTAAATTACCATGGGTTGGTCAGAAACTACTTATGTTTTTTTCTCTGACTCCAACTTTGAACGCCTGGATCTCTCTAACTTTTATCCAATTTCCAGATTTCTTTTTGTGAAATATTCTCCTTGTTGTCGACTAACAAATGTTCTTAGCGAATTTTGCATATTGGACCTATATTCGGATAGAAGATAATTTTTTGTTCTGCTATCCAGATTCAGCCAAGGGGAGAGAAAACATATTTATGAACTTTTTCTTCAAATCTCATCACACATGAGGGGTAGGAAAAGATAGGTTATTGTTATTTTGCACGTCCAGAGGAGAGAGAAAAAAGAATGTGCCAAGAATAGCTCCCGTAGTTGATGAACTCCTTATACAACCACGGGTTGGTCAGAAACAACTTATGTTTTTTTCTCTGATTCCAACTTTGAACGCTTCGATCTCTCTATATTTTTATCCAATTGCTAGAAATCTTTTTGTAAAATATTTGCCTTGTTGTCGAGTAACAGATGTACTTAGCGAATTTTGCATATTGGAGCTATATTTAGATAGAAAATGATTTTTTGTTATGTTGTCGACATTCAGCGAAGGGGAGAGAAAACATATTTATCAACTTTTTCTTCAAATCTCATCAGACGAGAGGGGTAGGAAAAGATTGGTTATTGTAATTTTGCATGTCTTGTGGAGATAGAAAAAACAATGTGCCAACAATAGCTGCCGTAGTTGAAGACTCCTTAAATTACAATGGGTTGGTCAGAAACAACTTATGTTGTTTTCTCTGACTCCAAATTTGAACGCTTGGATCTCTCTATGTCTTTATCGAATTGCCAGATTTTTTTTTGTAAAATATTCTACTTGTTGTCGAATGACAGATGTTATTAGCAAATTTTGCATATTGGACCCTTATTCAGATAAAAAATGATTTTTTGTTCTGCAGTCCTGATTCAGCCAAGGGGAGAGAGAACATATTTATCAACTTTTTCTCCAAATCTCATCACACGTGAGCGGTAGGAAAAGATAGGTTATTACTATTTTGCATGTCTCAAGGAGATAGAAAAAATAATTTGCCAAGAATAGCTCCCGTAGTTGAAGAACTCCTAAAATTACCACGGGTGGGTTGAACCAACTTATGTTTTTTTCTCTGACTCCAACTTTGAAAGCTTGGATCTCTCTATGTTTTTATCGAATTGCCAGATTTAGTTTTGTAAAATATTCTCCTGGTTGTCGAGTAACAGATGTTCTTAGCAAATTTTGCGTATAGGACACTTATTCAGATAGAAAATGATTTTTTGTTCTGCTGTCATGATTTGGCCAAGGGAAGAGAGAACATATTTGTAAACTTTTTCTTCAAATCTCATGACACGTGGGGGCATGTCTTGAGGAGAGAGAAAAAAGAATGTACCAAGAATATCTCCCGTAGTTGAAGAAGTCCTTAAATTACCACGGGTTGGTCAGAAACAGCTTATGTTCTTTTCTCTGACTCCAACATTGAACCCTTGAATCTCTCAAAATTTTTATCCAATTGCCAGATTTCTTTCTGTAGAATATTCGCTTGTTGTCGACTAATAGAGATGTTTCTTTCTGTAGAGATGTTCTTTCTAAATTTTGCATATTAGACCCTTATTAATAGAAAATGATTTTTTGTTCTGCTGTCCTGATTCGGCCAAGGGGAGAGAGAACATATTTATCAACTTTTCCTTCAAATCTCATCACACGTGAGGGTAGGAAAAGATAGGTTATTACTATTTTGCATTTCTTGAGGAGATAGAAAAAATAATATGCCAAGAATAGCTCCCATAGTTGAAGAACTCCTTAAATTACCACGGGTTGGTCAGAAATAACTTATGTTTTTTTCTCTGACTCCAACATTGAACGCTTGGATCTCTCTAAGTTTTTATCCAATTGCTAGAATTATTTTTGTAAAATATTCTCCTTGTTGTCGAGTAACAGATGTTCTTAGCGAATTTTGCATATTTGACCTATATTCAGATAGAAAATGAATTTTTGCTCTGTTGTCCACATTCAGCCAAGGGGAGAGAAAACATATTTATCAACGTTTTCTTCAAATCTCATCACACGTGAGGGGTAGGAAAAGATTGGTTATTGTTATTTTGCATGTCTTGAGGAGATAGAAAAAAGAATGTGCCAACAATAGCTCCCGTAATTAAAGAACTCCTAAATTTACCCTGGGTGGGTCAGAAACAACTTATGTTTTTTTCTCTGACTCCAACTTTGAACGCTTGGATCAATCTATGTTTTTATCGAATTGCCAGATTTCTTTTTGTAAAATATTCTCCTTGTTTTCGAGCAACGGATGTTCTTTTTGAATTTTGCGTATTGGACCCTTATTCAGATAGAAAATGACTTTTTGTTCTGCTGTCCTGATTCGGCCAAGGGGAGAGAGAACATATTTATCATCTTTTTCTTCAAATCTCATCACACGGGAGGGGAAGGAAAAGATACTTTATTGTTATTTTGCATGTCTTGAGGAGTTAGAAAAAAGAATGAGCTAAGAATAGCTCCCGTAGTTGAAGAAATCCTTAAATTACCACGGGTTCGTCAGAAACAGCTTACGTTCTTTTCTCTGACTCCAACATTGAATGCTTGAATCTCTCAAAAATTTTATCCAATTGCCAGATTTCTTTTTGTAGAATATTCGCTTGTGGTCGACTAACAGATGTTCTTTGGGAATTTTGCATATTAGACCCTTATTAATAGAAAATGATTTTTTTTTTCTGTTGCCCTGATTCGGCCAAGGGGAGAGAGAACATATTTATGAAGTTTTTCTTCAAATCTCATCACACGTAAGGGGTAGGAAAAGATAGGTTATTACTATTTTGCATGTCTTGAGGAGATAGAAAAAATAATATGCCAAGAATAGCTCCCATAGTTGAAGAACTTCTTAAATTACCACGGGTTGGTCAGAAACAACTTATGTTTTTTTCTCTGACTCCAATTTGGAACGCTTGGATCTCTCTAAGTTTTTGTCCAATTGCTAGAATTCTTTTTGTAAAATATTCTTCTTGTTGTCGAGTAACAGATGCTCTTAGCGAATTTTGCATATTGGACCTATATTCAGATAGAAAATGATTTTTTGTTCTGTTGTCCACATTCAGCCAAGGGGAGAGAGAACATATTTATCAATGTTTTCTTCAAATCTCATCACACGTGAGGGGTAGGAAAAGATTGGTTATTGTTATTTTGCATGTCTTGAGGAGATAGAAAAAACAATGTGCCAACAATAGCTCCCGTAATTGAAGAGCTCCTAAATTTACCCTGGATGGGTCAGAAACTACTTATGTTTTTTTCTCTGACTCCAACTTTGAACGCTTGGATCTCTCTATATTTTTATCGAATTGCCAGATTTCTTTTTGTAAAATATTCTCCTTGTTGTCAAGCAACAGTTGTTCTTTTCGAATTTTGCATATTGGACCCTTATTCAGATAGAAAATGATTTTTTGTTCTGCTGTCCTGATTCGGCCAAAGGGAGAGATGTAAATCGCGCGAAACCGTCGTTGATATTTCACACAATTTAACAAAACAATTTATATTTCCCTATTAATCAATTTACGAGTATGAGCGGTAGATGAGTTTAGGGTTCGAACACAAGGAGGTGTGGCCTCAAGAATTAACTAGCCTCAATGACTTATTCTAGTGTAAAATCTTTTAATTCAAGGGTTATTAGGTAACTTTCCATGTTTAAATTGAATTTTCAGTTTTGACTTAAAAATACAGCACGTCACACTTTAGTGATTTAATTCGTAACTAGACCAAATAAACACCGAATCTTACTCACGAGATACCGTTGGAAACTATAAAGAGAGAGCTATGACATGTTACTATACTGGTATTATTGTTTTATTCAAGAATTTCGAGATATTTGCAGTTTAAATCCAGAACTTGCTTCAGATTCACAATTAATTCAGCAGTAATTTCAGAAAATTATAGAAAAATCACCAAGGCTTAAAAAATTCCAAACTTTGTGTAATGTGTATTTTTATACACATTTTTAGGGTTTTTATCATCTCAAATTCAATCATAATTCACATTAAATGTATGAAAAATGCTCATAATTCATAAAACATAATTTGAAACCTCTTAATACATTTTTGTGTGATTTTACAGGCAAAAAGGCCATAAAATGAAGAATTGGACCAAAACGCAAATAATGGGCCAAAGATGGCCAACTAAAAACCTCAAACTCTCTACAAAAAATTCCCCAAACTTTTACGACAATTCAAAAACCTTCTACAACCAAGTCGAACCGAGCCAAACGCCAAAAATCGCCAAGTTGACCAAAAGTCAACTTCTCCAAAATGGGTCAAACGGTATACCAAAACGAAGAGCTCGACGAAACGAACCCAACGGTACATTCCTCGCGATCAGAAACCTTCTAGAACTCTCAGAATCACCAATTGAAAATCAGGTCAAAACTGGTCAAAGTCAACGGTTGACCAGGTCAAACCCGTCTTCTTCAACATCCAAAGTCCGAAATTTTGCTCGAAACTGAACAAACCGGCCAGCCATGGATTCAGCATGACGAGACGAACACGCCGGTGCCATCCTCCGGTCTTGAAAGTTCCGGCGATCGCCGGAATTCGGCCAGAACAGGTGCCAAATACGTACCGAAACCATGGTTGATCTGCCGTGCCTTCCACCATCATCCATTCGAGCCAAAACCGATCTCATTCTCTTCTACATCTTCTACCCTTTCTAACCGTATGAAGAACTCATCGAATGATGCGAAATCGAGCGAGAAATCCGTGTTTCCGTAATCTGTTCGACGAAATCCTCAATGAACTTTTCAAACTGGATGAACCAACGGTCGAGTTTCGAACAGCGAATGAATTCGATCAACCATTTCCGTTTTTCTCAAGCAAAGATGATTCTTTTCATGTCGTAAAGCTTTAGTGAAGGCTCACGATGAATTCAGAAGCCTCAATTCGATGGAAAAACAACTCGAAATCATAGTTTGATTCACGAGTTCAGCCGTTTTTTGGTTATTTTCGCGAAACTGAAACCGAGTTGGTTAATGGAGGAATTCTCTGGATTCGAGGCGGATTGGGAAGTAATAATAGTTGTGAAGCATCGTGAGGAAGTTGAGAACGAAGCCTGAGTCACCGTTTTGGATTTCGTTGTGTGAATTGCGAACAAGAGGTCGATTTGCACACTCTGGTCAGCAATGGCGGAACAGCGAACCGATGATATTCAAATCAGCAGAACTCGAGTTTTACTCAACGGTTTTCAACCATTCAAAGCCCTGTGGATTCGTGAGAAGATGGAGAAGAGATCTGAGTTGATGAATCACAGCGAAATGTACAGAATCACGAGCTCGAATCGATGGTTGTGAGAAACGGGTAAACGGGTCTGAAATCCAAGAGAAAAATCGATCCAAAGTCCAAATTCGCAACTCACAAGGCTGTCAGAGGATTGTTTTAGGACGAGCACACGATCGCAAGCCACAGAAGATCGAGGAAAGAAATTCAGCGCCAAAACTGAAGAAGAAGACGACTCGTTTCATCAGTTATGACTCGTCTCACGCGTTTCAAACCGATTCGCCACACCAGATCAGCGGCACGAGCTTAAAACGAGTCAGTACCCAGCTCACACAAAAGCGACTCGTTTCAAGCGAGCTGCAGCTCGTTTCGTCGCATGAAATCCGGAAATTTAATTCAAAACCCAGCGCCAAAGGCTGAAGAAGAAGATGACTCGTTTCATCAGTTGTGACTCGTCTCACCGTTTCGCCACAGAAAACCAAAACAAAACAGTTTGAAAACTCAGAGATTAATAACGGAATAGCGACTCGTTTCACGCGATTACGACCAGTTTCACCACAACTTATTCTGAAGGGACCCACTGTCAGTCTCAGTAATGCGATTCAAATCATCTGAACTGAAATTCAGTTCAGTTTTCGCGCGAGTAAACGGATGAAAAATCCGATGATTCAAACTCGTTCAATTCTCAGCCAAATTCAACGAAATTTCGTCCAGATCTTCAGTACACCCCACTTGATCTGCCTGAGCCAATGGAATCGCTCGGTTTGTCCCCCACTCTCCATACCAGTCTCTCTATAAATTAGACCGATCAATCCAATCTCTCATCAATCATTCTTCCATTCTCCAAATTCTTTCAACACACCACTCTCCAATCATCTTCTTTAAGTTTCAGTAACTCCATTACTGAATCTCAGAGCTTTTCGAGCTTCAATTTTCGAGTTTGAGTGAAAATACACCAATTCGGGCTGATTTTGGTGAAAAAGGCAATTGAGCGGTTCCGGCTGGATCGAGCATCAATTGGAGGTTCAAATCGGCTCAAGGAAGCTTCTGGTTGATCTTCTACGTCTCGGTTTGATTCAATTTTCATTGAATCTCTTGTATCCAATTTTGGATTACAAGATCCAATTTGTAAAAAAATATGATGAACACATGCCTAATTTCGGTTGATCTTATCATGTGTGAGTAGAATTTTGTAGGGATAGGCTTTTTGTGATAGAATTGTTTGAAATCTTGCTTTAATTTGAATTAATTTGACTGATTTGGTTACTGTTCATAATATGCTGTTAAATCTGGTTTTTTTTGGTTTAATCGATTTGGTTGAATTAATTAGGTCATTTAGAACTGAATTTTCCTGCATGTTAGTCCATTTTATCATCTTGAATCTTGGTTGAGGTTTTTGCTTGATTTAGTGAAGTTTTTAGTTCAAAAATCTGAGATCAAACACTAGTTGGTTGACTGGTGTTTGATCTGAAATTTTGATCTATTTGCTGAGTTTTTCTGGTTGGAAATAATTCAAACTTGTTCCAAATCTGAATAATTGAATATTTTGTGATTAATGATACAATTCTTGATCAAATTGCCTTAAAAATCTCTACTTTTATCCTCTAAATTCAAAAATACATTTTTCTGTAATTTGTTTCTGTCAGTTTCAGTAAAAAAATTGTTTGATTTCAGATCTAATCTAAGAAAATTATAAAATAAATATTTTGTGTTTCTTTAGATATTTTAGAACAACTTTCATATGATATGTGCCCAATGTTTTTATGTTAAATTTGTAAGATAAAATCTGTACAAAGTTTTGATTTTTTAAATTTTCTGTTTTTGATTTTTGAATCTGACTGTTTTTCTACAATTTTTAGAAATTAGTAAAAAAAATCCTATAAATAAAAAATCTAAGTCTCAGTAAATCATTTTGAAGTGTAGTTTCTCAATCTGAATTTTAATTGAATTGTTGTTTGGATAAAATTTGAATTACACCCTCTTTTGATAACACATACCATTCTCTGTCCAATTCTGTCATATGTTCTGAGTTTTGACCATAACTTTTGGAACATCAGTCCTTTTGATCTGAGATTTTTACCACATAATCTGAACTTGTCTTCCTAATTTCTGTTAAATTTTGGTGATTTTTGAAGTAATTTTCGATTTTCTGTGATTTTATGAAAAACTCTGTTGATTGATTATGAAAAGTGTGGACTAAAACGAAAATTTACATAAAAATATGAATAAAAGTGATAATTGATTTGCCTTATATTATGAAGATCTCATTATCTAGTTTTCATTGACATATCATTTGCAACTTTTGGACATTTGGAAATATTATTAAAGAATTTCAAAAGAATTGTGTACGAACTTGATTAAATTCATTCTAATATATCATTAACCTTCTTAAATAATCTACAACATTTGAACAAACAAAACTTACTTTTGAAAAGAATTGTAATATCTCAAGGCCATTCTCCTTGTGTTCGACCCCTAAAACTCAAAAGACCACATATACACTTAAGAGTAAAGCTAGGGAAAATTATAAATATTTTTGCTAAATTGTGTGAAATTTAACGACGGTTTTACGCAGTTTACAAATGGCGCCGTTGCCGGGGAGACGGCTTTAATTGAGTTTATTACTAACTTCTAATCAATTGTCTAGTGTTTTTGTTTCATTTGAATTTTGAAGGTGCATGAGAAAGACGAGATCGCAAGGCGAAGTGCACACACCTTCAAAGAAGGACATTAACAAACATCTAAGGAAGGTCAAGAAGGATAAGGCACGAAGCAAGCAAGACGAAACTTACTCAAGGCAAAAAGGGCGTAACGAGGTTTCTCCTTCCATCCAAGGGCCTCAAGAAGAAGAAGAACAAAATTGGGAGCAACAACGAGTGAAAGGGCCACAAGAAAGAGCTCCAATCTCTCCAACCGTTCACTCATTATCATCCAAGCTAAACTCTCAAACTCTTTTTAAATCTAATTCTCATTCAACACCATCATCATCTCAAATTCATAAAATGGCTCAAGAAAGAACATTAGGAGAACTTTTAGACCATCAAATCCCTCGAAATCCTGGAAATATTGTTATACCAACTGTGCCCAATTTTAAACTAAGTCCATCTATATTAAATGTATTACCCATATTTGAAGGACATAAAAATGACAACCCATATGCACATTTAGATAATCTAGATCGTAAATGCACAGCATTGTTTGGTAAATCCGATAACTTGGATAATATCAAATTGATCCTCTTCTCCCACACACTTGGGGAAGCACCAAGGGATTGGCTAACCCACTTGCAAGGGGGTCCTTTTACAACGTTTCAAGAGGTAGGAACGCGTTTTCTAAAACGATACTACCCGAGCACGTTGACGGCCAAAATCCGCAAGGAAATCACGGGGATCCAACAAGGAGGAGGGGAGACACTTCAAGAATACTACGAGCGTTTTGTGCGATTATGCGCATCATGCCCCAACCATAACCTCGACGAGACCTCACTTATCGACCAATTTCTACAAAGGATGAACGATCTCGATGCGAGATTACTCCAATGCTCGGCTGGAGGATCGTTCAATAACATGACCCCATCGGAAGTGCGAGCTCTTATCGAAACCATGGCCGAAGGAAACCAAGGACGCGGGGGAAGAATGGGTCAAGTGAACATGACAAGTACGGTTGACCTCAAGGCAATGGAATCAAGAATCACACAAAACTTCGAAACAAGATTTAGTCAAATGCTCAAAGCTGTGGGCGCGAAGATCGAACCAAGGAAGTGCGAGTTTTGTGGGGATACAAATCATGCGACCGATGAATGCGATAGGTTACAAGAAGATGTCAATGCCATCGGAAGCTACTCAACCCAACGCCAACCTTTCTCGCAAACCTACAATGAGTCATGGAAGAAACACCCAAATTTTCGTTGGAAGAATGAGGATGCGCCGCCTCAATTCCCACAATCCAATTACCAAAAACCGAATGTGTATGTTCATCCAAATGCACAAGCGCCACAACAACCTCAAGCTCACCCTCATCAACAACCTCCTCAACCCTCCACATCGAATTCCCAAATCTCTTCTCTTGACGAGAAGCTTGATAAAATGATGGCATTAATGACGGGCCTCACAACCGAGTTGGGAACCGTCAAGAATGATGTAAGCTCACTTAACCAAAACCAAGCTACGCAAGGGCGTCAAATGCAAAACTTGGAAATGCAAATCAAGCAAATCGCGGGGGAAGTCAATGTATTGAAAGGACAAGGGGGCAATCGGTTGCCTTCTCAAGGTTCGGGACCACCGGAGTACAAGCCCATCAACGCGATACGCCTAAGAAGTGGGAGAAAGGTTGGCTCGCACGACGAAGAAGAAGAGTTAATGGTTCCAAGAAAGCAAGATGAGGAAACGAGTTCAAGCGCGTGTAAACAAGATGAGACACAAGAAGAGATCAGGAAGGAGGAAGAGCCAATTCAAGAGAAAGAACAAGGAAAGAACGAAGAAAAGGAAATCGCGCAAGAAAAGGAAAAGAAGTGCGCACCATTCCCAACTCGACTAGCGGTTAACTCTCGAAAGGATGAGCTCGATAAGGATATTTTGGATGTGTTCAAGAAGGTGGAGGTAAACATTCCGATTATCGATGCGATCCGAATGCACCCCCCATATGCCAAGTTCTTCAAGAATCTATGCACAAATAAGAGGAAATTAAAGGGGAACGAGACGATAAACCTACCCTCTGTAATGAGCATCAACACGCGAGTCGCACAAAAAGAGAAAGACCCTGGAGTTTTCGCCATTCCGTGCACCATTGGTCTTCAACAACTCGCGAGGTGCATGCTCGACTTAGGAGCCTCCATAAACGTAATGCCTAGGTCCGTTTACGAGACCTTGGGTTTAGGCGACCTAAAGGATACAAGGGTGATGGTGCAACTCGCCGACCGTTCGACGGCCGCCGTCCTAGGTGTCGCGGAAGATGTACTCGTCAAGGTGAATGGGTTGGTTTTCCCAGCCGACTTCTACATTCTTGAAATGGGCGACAACGCCGATTCGTCCGCCATCCTTTTAGGAAGACCCTTTTTGAGAACCGCGCGAACATGCATAGACTGCCACTCAGGGACGATGTCCATGGAATTCGACAACGAGAAAATCACCTTCAACATATTTGACACCATCAAGTACCCGAACGACTACAATGTATCGAGCATAACCATTACTGACGAGATTGATGAAATGGTTGAAGAACACTTGGAAGAAGAGTACTCGAAGGGATACGATGCGATTTTTGAGGATGTTTGGGGGGAGATCGCACAAACGAATGAGAAGCAAGAAATAGAGCAAGAACATAATGAAGAAATAAAATTCATTTCGGGTTCCCCTCACGACAAACTCCAAATATCGCAAGAACGCATTAAGCCATCAATCGAAGAAGCTCCTACTCTCGAACTCAAACCCCTTCCCGATCACCTCAAATACGCGTACCTCGGGCCAAACAACACATTACCCGTCATCATCGCATCGAATCTAACCCTTGACCAAGAAACCCGATTGGTGGAAACTCTTGGAAACCATAAGAAGGCGATCGGATGGACATTGGCCGATATGCCAGGTATAAGCCCCTCGACATGTATGCACAAAATTGTGTTGGAGGAGGGATCGAAACCGTCAAGAGAAGCACAAAGAAGGTTAAATCCAGTCATGATGGAGGTGGTGAAAAAGGAGCTTCTCAAGCTTCTTGATGCGGGGATTATTTACGCGGTGGCCGATTCGGAATGGGTATCTCCAATCCATGTAGTTCCCAAGAAGACGGGAATCACGATTGTGGAAAATGCCGAAGGAGAGAAAGTGCCAACACGAGTGCAAAACGGATGGAGAGTTTGCATCGACTATCGCAAACTCAATGCGGCGACAAAGAAGGATCACTTTCCTTTTCCCTTCATCGATCAAATGCTCGAAAGATTAGCGGGGCGACCCTACTATTGCTTTTTGGATGGGTACTCGGGTTATTTTCAAATCGCCATCGATCCAGAAGATCAGAGGAAGACGACATTCACTTGCCCCTTTGGAACTTTCGCATATCGAAGAATGCCGTTTGGACTATGCAATGCGCCTGGAACTTTTCAAAGGTGTATGATTTCTATCTTTTCTAAGTATATTTCTAAATTTATTGAAGTATTCATGGACGACTTTTCCATTTATGGCAACTCATTCGATGAGTGTCTCCATAACTTGAGCCTAATAATGGAAAAGTGCGTTGAAGCTAACCTTGTCTTAAATTTTGAGAAGTGAAACTTTATGGTGAGCCAAGGAATTGTATTAGGTCATTTAATTTCAGAAAAGGGTCTGGAAGTCGACAAAGCGAAGATCGACGTTATCAAGACACTTCCATACCCTCGCAATGTGAAAGATGTCCGCTCATTCCTTGGACACGCCGGCTTCTATCGGCGTTTCATTCAAGACTTCTCAAAAATCGCGCAACCAATGTGCAGGCTTCTCCAAAAAGAGATCAAATTCGAGTTCAACGAAGCGTGCAAGGCGGCATTCGACAAACTAAAGGGGAAACTATGCGAAGCGCCCATTATTCAACCACCGGATTGGAATCTCCCCTTTGAGATCATGTGCGACGCAAGCGATCTAAGTGTCGGGGCGGTTTTGGGGCAACGCATCGGGAAGGTACCCCACGTAATTTACTATGCCTCTAGGACCCTAGACGACGCCCAACGGAATTACACAACAACGGAAAAAGAACTATTGGCCATTGTCTTTGCATTGGAAAAGTTCCGATCATACTTGGTCGGGACAAAAGTTGTTGTATTTTCAGATCATGCCGCGCTCAAACACTTAATGAAGAAGAAGGAATGCAAGCCGCGCCTCCTCCGATGGATCCTTCTCCTTCAAGAGTTTAACGTGGAGATTCGGGATAAAAAGGGAGCCGAAAACTTGGTGGCCGACCATCTTAGCCGACTCCCAACAAACGAAGGCGATATCATTCCGATCAACGAACTCTTTCCTGACGAGCAACTCTATGCTATCCATGGCATGGCGCCTTGGTACGCCGACATCGTCAACTACCTCGAAACTCGCGAATTGCCAAACACTCTCCCTCGAGCTCAAAAGGACAAGATAAAAAACGACTCGCGCTATTACCTCTGGGAAGACCCCTACCTCTACAAGATTTGCTCCGATCAAATGGTACGAAAATGCGTGCCCGACCACGAGATAAATTCGGTACTCTCTTTTTGTCACACTTTAGAATGTGGGGGACACTTTGGAGGGCAACGCACAAGTCATAAGGTACTCCAAAGTGGATTATATTGGCCAACTCTTTATAAAGATGCTCATTCCTTTGTAAAGAGTTGTGAAAATTGCCAAAAAACGGGCAATCTAACCCGCAAAAACGAAATGCCTCTTAAAGCTTTATTGTTTTTTGAGCTTTTCGATGTTTGGGGGATAGATTTCATGGGCCCCTTTCCTCAATCAAATGGGTATTTATATATTCTTGTGTGTGTTGATTATGTTTCAAAATGGGTTGAGGCCATACCAACAAGGGATGCCAACTCCAAAACGGTGATTGAATTCCTTAAAAAGAATATTTTTCAGCGTTTTGGGGTGCCTAAAGCTATCATTAGCGATAGGGGTTCACATTTCAATAATAAGTACCTCGAATCCCTTTTGAAAAATTATCATGTACAACACCGCATGTCAACCGCTTATCATCCCCAAACTAATGGGCAAGCCGAAATATCCAATAGGGAAATAAAATCAATCCTTGAGAAAGTGGTCAATCCCTCTCGCAAGGATTGGACTCAAAGGCTTGGGGATGCTTTATGGGCCTACCGCACCGCATACAAAACACCGATAGGGATGACTCCTTTTAAACTCGTTTATGGAAAGAGTTGTCACCTACCGGTGGAAATTGAGCACAAAGCATTTTGGGCAATCAAAAAGGTAAATCAAGATTACCCAAAAGATGCGGGGTTGCGAAAACTGCAAATTCAAGAATTAGAAGAGCTTCGCATTGAGGCTTATGATAATTCTCGAATTTACAAAGAAAAACTAACCATCGCTCACGACAAACTTATTCGCAAAAAGGAATTTAAAATTGGCGATAAGGTCTTGTTATTCAACTCTCGGTTGAGATTACATCCCGGGAAGTTGAAGAGCCGATGGACAGGTCCTTACATAATTACCCATATTTTGCCGTTTGGAGTATTTGAAATTTCTAGAGGAGACGACATCAAATTCAAGGTCAATGGTCATCGCTTGAAGGCTGATACAAGGTGGTTCGATGAGCATGATTTAGAAGCGATGCCACAAAGCGAGGGAAGGAAAGAATGAAAAGCACAAATGCGTCGAGCTCAAGACGTAAAACAAGGGCGCTTGGCGAGAGGCAACTCGTCGTGTCAGGTCGTATTTTTCCTTTCTTTATTTTATTTTTCTTCTTTTTACAAAACTCTCTTTCACACTTAAACATTTGCTACGCAAAAGTTTAAGTGTGGTGGGGGAGGTTTTGCATAAAACCCCAACAATTTTTCCAATCTCCACAAATTTTCTCATTTTTATACTTTTTGTTTGAGGACAAACAAAGGTTTAAGTGTGGTGGGGTGGTGTTATGTCAAACCAAGTTTTGTTTTCTTGTAAAAATGTGAAAATTCATATAAAAAATTCAAAATTTCAAAAACAACAACAAAAATCATAAATACCATAAAAATTTAAATTTTTACTTATTTTTCTTTCATTTTTGTGAATAAAATTTGTGTGTTTTAAAAGAAAAAAAGATTTTAAATGAAAATAAATAAAAGGTTTTGTAAAAACAAATTTTAAAACTAAGCCCTTTCAAGCAAAATTTTGAAAACACTTAGGGTTTTGGAAAATGATGAAAAAATTTGAAAATTCAAAAAGAGATTAATTATCATCATGAATGCCATATTTTCCACCTCATCTCATCTATAATATCCATTTAAAATCCATTAAACGTTTCGAAAATTCATAAATATTTCACTTACCCCTTTAATGAAATTATAAATCGTTTTCTTTAAAGTAATGCTGTGATTAAAACTTTTGAGAAAACAAACCTTACTTTTAATACCACTAGTTTCGCAAAAAATTTTCTAACTCAACCTATCTTTCATGACATAGCTAATGACTCGTATGTCCATCTCTAATTTTCGCACTAAAAGCAAGTGACCGAAATCGTAACCTGTTATCCCTTCACAAAAAGAATTCAAAAATGTGAAAAATTATTTTTAAAAACCCTTGAAAAAGAAAAATTTTACATATCCGCAATAGAAAATGAAGGATTTTTTTTGTACGTGCAAAGCACAGCTTGTCTTTTGATAACATGAGTGGATAACATACCAACCTTTACGTGTTTATAAAAGAGAAAGTTGAGTTAGTTGAAACTTTTGGGGTAATTTTATAAATTCACCATTTTAAATTTAGGGGGAGAAAGTATCAAAAACAAAATTAGGGCATTATTTTTTGGAAAAAGGTTCGTATTTGAAGGATTGGGGAATTTTAAATAAACTTGAATTTGAAATTATTAATGGATATTCTTCGACCTTCGTGTATTATTATAATAATCAAATATTTAGTATATAACATTCATGGCAATAACTAAATCTCTTTTCAAAACGCTTTAACTGATTCTAAAAACCCTAAAACTTGATTTTATTTACGCTTGAGGGCAAGCTTGGTTTAAGTGTGGTGGAATTTGTAATGTGTATTTTTATACACATTTTTAGGGTTTTTATCATCTCAAATTCAATCATAATTCACATTAAATGTATGAAAAATGCTCATAATTCATAAAACATAATTTGAAACCTCTTAATACATTTTTGTGTGATTTTACAGGCAAAAAGGCCATAAAATGAAGAATTGGACCAAAACGCAAATAATGGGCTAAAGATGGCCAACTAAAAACCTCAAACTCTCTACAAAAAATTCCCCAAACTTTTACGACAATTCAAAAACCTTCTACAACCAAGTCGAACCGAGCCAAACGCCAAAAATCGCCAAGTTGACCAAAAGTCAACTTCTCCAAAATGGGTCAAACGGTATACCAAAACGAAGAGCTCGACGAAACGAACCCAACGGTACATTCCTCGCGATCAGAAACCTTCTAGAACTCTCAGAATCACCAATTGAAAATCAGGTCAAAACTGGTCAAAGTCAACGGTTGACCAGGTCAAACCCGTCTTCTTCAACATCCAAAGTCCGAAATTTTGCTCGAAACTGAACAAACCGGCCAGCCATGGATTCAGCATGACGAGACGAACACGCCGGTGCCATCCTCCGGTCTTGAAAGTTCCGGCGATCGCCGGAATTCGGCCAGAACAGGTGCCAAATACGTACCGAAACCATGGTTGATCTGCCGTGCCTTCCACCATCATCCATTCGAGCCAAAACCGATCTCATTCTCTTCTACATCTTCTACCCTTTCTAACCGTATGAAGAACTCATCGAATGATGCGAAATCGAGCGAGAAATCCGTGTTTCCGTAATCTGTTCGACGAAATCCTCAATGAACTTTTCAAACTGGATGAACCAACGGTCGAGTTTCGAACAGCGAATGAATTCGATCAACCATTTCCGTTTTTCTCAAGCAAAGATGATTCTTTTCATGTCGTAAAGCTTTAGTGAAGGCTCACGATGAATTCAGAAGCCTCAATTCGATGGAAAAACAACTCGAAATCATAGTTTGATTCACGAGTTCAGCCGTTTTTTGGTTATTTTCGCGAAACTGAAACCGAGTTGGTTAATGGAGGAATTCTCTGGATTCGAGGCGGATTGGGAAGTAATAATGGTTGTGAAGCATCGTGAGGAAGTTGAGAACGAAGCCTGAGTCACCGTTTTGGATTTCGTTGTGTGAATTGCGAACAAGAGGTCGATTTGCACACTCTGGTCAGCAATGGCGGAACAGCGAACCGATGATATTCAAATCAGCAGAACTCGAGTTTTACTCAACGGTTTTCAACCATTCAAAGCCCTGTGGATTCGTGAGAAGATGGAGAAGAGATCTGAGTTGATGAATCACAGCGAAATGTACAGAATCACGAGCTCGAATCGATGGTTGTGAGAAACGGGTAAACGGGTCTGAAATCCAAGAGAAAAATCGATCCAAAGTCCAAATTCGCAACTCACAAGGCTGTCAGAGGATTGTTTTAGGACGAGCACACGATCGCAAGCCACAGAAGATCGAGGAAAGAAATTCAGCGCCAAAACTGAAGAAGAAGACGACTCGTTTCATCAGTTATGACTCGTCTCACGCGTTTCAAACCGATTCGCCACACCAGATCAGCGGCACGAGCTTAAAACGAGTCAGTACCCAGCTCACACAAAAGCGACTCGTTTCAAGCGAGCTGCAGCTCGTTTCGTCGCATGAAATCCGGAAATTTAATTCAAAACCCAGCGCCAAAGGCTGAAGAAGAAGATGACTCGTTTCATCAGTTGTGACTCGTCTCACCGTTTCGCCACAGAAAACCAAAACAAAACAGTTTGAAAACTCAGAGATTAATAACGAAATAGCGACTCGTTTCACGCGATTACGACCCATTTCACCACAACTTATTCTGAAGGGACCCACTGTCAGTCTCAGTAATGCGATTCAAATCATCTGAACTGAAATTCAGTTCAGTTTTCGCGCGAGTAAACGGATGAAAAATCCGATGATTCAAACTCGTTCAATTCTCAGCCAAATTCAACGCAATTTCGTCCAGATCTTCAGTACACCCCACTTGATCTGCCTGAGCCAATGGAATCGCTCGGTTTGTCCCCCACTCTCCATACCAGTCTCTCTATAAATTAGACCGATCAATCCAATCTCTCATCAATCATTCTTCCATTCTCCAAATTCTTTCAACACACCACTCTCCAATCATCTTCTTTAAGTTTCAGTAACTCCATTACTGAATCTCAGAGCTTTTCGAGCTTCAATTTTCGAGTTTGAGTGAAAATTCACCAATTCGGGCTGATTTTGGTGAAAAAGGCAATTGAGCGGTTCCGGCTGGATCGAGCATCAATTGGAGGTTCAAATCGGCTCAAGGAAGCTTCTGGTTGATCTTCTACGTCTCGGTTTGATTCAATTTTCATTGAATCTCTTGTATCCAATTTTAGATTACAAGATCCAATTTGTAAAAAAATATGATGAACACATGCCTAATTTCGGTTGATCTTATCATGTGTGAGTAGAATTTTGTAGGGATAGGCTTTTTGTGATAGAATTGTTTGAAATCTTGCTTTAATTTGAATTAAATTGACTGATTTGGTTACTGTTCATAATATGCTGTTAAATCTGGTTTTTTTTGGTTTAATCGATTTGGTTGAATTAATTAGGTCATTTAGAACTGAATTCTCCTGCATGTTAGTCCATTTTATCATCTTGAATCTTGGTTGAGGTTTTTGCTTGATTTAGTGAAGTGTTTAGTTCAAAAATTTGAGATCAAACACTAGTTGGTTGACTGGTGTTTGATCTGAAATTTTGATCTATTTGCTGAGTTTTTCTGGTTGGAAATAATTCAAACTTGTTCCAAATCTGAATAATTGAATATTTTGTGATTAATGATACAATTCTTGATCAAATTGCCTTAAAAATCCCTACTTTTATCCTCTAAATTCAAAAATACATTTTTCTGTAATTTGTTTCTGTCAGTTTTAGTAAAAAAATTGTTTGATTTCAGATCTGATCTAAGAAAATTATAAAAAAAATATTTTGTGTTTCTTTAGATATTTTAGAAAAACTTTCATATGATATGTGCCCAATGTTTTTATGTTAAATTTGTAAGATAAAATCTGTGCAAAGTTTTGATTTTTTAAATTTTCTGTTTTTGATTTTTGAATCTGACTGTTTTTCTACAATTTTTAGAAATTAGTAAAAAAAATCCTATAAATAAAAAATCTAAGTCTCAGTAAATCATTTTGAAGTGTAGTTTCTCAATCTGAATTTTAATTGAATTGTTGTTTGGATAAAATTTGAATTACACCCTCTTTTGATAACACATACCATTCTCTGTCCAATTCTGTCATATGTTCTGAGTTTTGACCATAACTTTTGGAACATCAGTCCTTTTGATCTGAGATTTTTACCACATAATCTGAACTTGCCTTCCTAATTTCTGTTAAATTTTGGTGATTTTTGAAGTAATTTTCGATTTTCTGTGATTTTATGAAAAACTCTGTTGATTGATTATGAAAAGTGTGGACTAAAACGAAAATTTACATAAAAATATGAATAAAAGTGATAATTGATTTGCCTTATATTATGAAGATCTCATTCTCTAGTTTTCATTGACATATCATTTGCAACTTTTGGACATTTGGAAATATTATTAAAGAATTTCAAAAGAATTGTGTACGAACTTGATTAAATTCATTCTAATATATCATTAACCTTCTTAAATAATCTACAACATTTGAACAAACAAAACTTACTTTTGAAAAGAATTGTAATATCTCAAGGCCATTCTCCTTGTGTTCGACCCCTAAAACTCAAAAGACCACATATACACTTAAGAGTAAAGCTAGGGAAAATTATAAATATTTTTGCTAAATTGTGTGAAATTTAACGACGGTTTTACGCAGTTTACACTTTGTCCAGAAATTCAATTATCCAGTTTTAGATTAGCTGTTAAAATTTGGTACAATTATGTTTAATGGTTTGAGATTTATAAAGAAAACTCAGATCTGGATCGAAAACTGGTTCTGCCAGACCAATACTCACAAAAGTTGTAATATCTCCTGATCTAATTTAACAACTAATATTTTAAAATTCATATGTGGATTCTACACTTCGGAATACTTCAAAGAGGACTGTTAGTATATTTTTAATATTTGTTTTTATATTTTTAAAAATTCAGAAGAAAAGGAACAGTCAATTTGGACAGAAAGATAAAAAACAGAAATCTTACAAACTTAGAAAATTAATATCTCACAAATTATAAATCGGAATTGGGCAAAATTTGATTTCAAAATTATCTACTAAATGAGATCTAAATTGTAAAAATATTTATTTAATTTTTCAAAACTGAATCGGACACGAAATTAAGGGAAAAGTACTGAAGAAAACAGAGAAAAAGCAGTAGCAAACAGAACTGGATTAGGGTTTGATTATTGGTTTAAAAATAGGGATTTAAAGGAAATTTGTGATGTGTAACAATCATTAATCACTTAGGGTATAATTTTTTTTAGATTTAGATGATTGATTTAAGCGATCTAAGCTATGATTCACTCAAGAAATTGATTGAAACATTAGTTTAATTCAAAACAGCCATTTTAAACAAAACTTGAATTCAATCAATCACAACTCCAAATTAATCACACAAAATACTAAGATAAATATTCCAGATGATTAACAAGTCAATAAACTTCAGATTTAATAGATCAATTGATGAAAAATACCAAGCTAAGCAATTTTCCCCAATTTATTCAAAATTGTGTGTGTTCATGACTATTCATTCAAATTCAGCAAAATTACACGAAATTAAAGCAAGATTTCATGTACACAAATCACAAATTTCTTCCCCTATCTAGATTTACTCACACATAATCACAAGAACAAGAATTTGACAAGATTTCATCATGATTATTACAAAATTGAGTTCTTGTGATCTAAAATTCAAATTGAGTAATTAAAAGAGAATTAGACTAAACCGAGAGTTGGAAGACCAGCCAATAACTTTCTCGAGTCGATTTGAAGCTCCAATTGCACCTCAATTCAAGCTAGAATTGACCGATTCGAAATTTCCCCAAATCAGCCCCAAATTGCACGATTTCACTCAAAAACGAAAATTAGAGCACAAGAAAGCTTGAAACTCATTAATGGAGATTATATATATTAGAGAAGAAGAATGGAGAGTGGTGTATTGATTGAAAAGGCTTGAGGCATGTTTTATAGACCGAATTGGACTTGAGAGTCCAATGATCTGTTCGAGATGGAGAAGAGAGTAGGAAACGAATCGAGAGCTCTGATTGGTTCCGGCAGATCAAGGAAGTTGTACTGAATATCTCGACGAATTTTCGTTGAATTTCGTTGAGAATTGGCGGATTAACGAGCGGTTTTTGAATTGCTCTGTTCATGTTTTTTTTTTTCGCGAAATATCTCAGATCCGATCTGAGTTTCAAACGTGCGCGGTTAAATTCTGTTGAGTCACTGACAGTGGTCCCCTCTTGGATCCTCTGAGCTGCAACGGGTCGTAATTTGCGTGAAACGAGTCGCATGTTATTCTTCAAGGTTGGCGCTGAGTTTTGAATGTTTTGTTGATCCTTTATGGGGGAACGGGTCGAACGCGCGTGAAACGGGTCATTTCTGAGCGAGAATGGCGCTGAATTCATTTTGAACGAAGATTGCTTGATCTTCTGTGGATCGCGAGCTACACCCTGTCCTAAAACGAAGCTCTGACAGACTAGTGTGAAGTAAATATGGATTTTGGATCCAATTTGCTTTGATTTCCAGACCCGTTATTGCTTCTTCTTCAACCCGTAACTCAAGCTTGCTCTACTCTTCGTTGCAGCTCATGATTTCACTCCCCGTGACTTCTTCTCGTCATTACGAACCTACAGGGTTTTGAAACGCAGAAAATGGTTGAACATTCATCAAGTTTTCTTCATTCTTGCTCGGTTCAGTCCCTTTCCGCCATTGTTGACTGTTTCAAGCTCAAACCTTGTTCTTTGAGCCACAGCAGCTCCGTTCAGTACACAGGCTTCGTTCCTCAATTCCTCACGATGCTCTGCATTGCGTTTGACGCGACAATTCTTCCCTTAATTCATGAGTTTCCGTCATTAATCCAACTCAGCGAAAATATCCCATTCAGAACACAAAATTGTGAATCAAAACGAGATTTCGAGTCGTTTTTCTATCGAATTGAGGCTTCGGAATCCATTAAGAGACCCCACTGAAGCTATTCAACTCGTCAAACATCAGCACTTGTGAGAAAATTGCGAGAAGACCGATCGAATTCATCTCTCTGCCGAAATTTCGACCGTTGGATCATCAGATTTGAAAATTTCATTGAGGATTTCGTCGAACAGATTACTCAAACACAGATTTCTCGCTCGATATCACACCATTCGATGAGTTCTTCATATGGTTAGAAAGGGTAGACGATGGAGAAGATAATGAGATCGGTTTTGGCTCGAATGGATGATTGTGAATGGCACGGCAGATCAACCATGGTTTCGGCCCGTTTTTGGCACCTGTTTTGGCCGAATTCCGGCGATCGCCGGAACTTTCAAGACCGGAGAATGGCACCGTCATGTTCCTCTCGTCATGTTGAATCCATGGCTGGTCGGATTGTTCAATTTGGAGCAAAATTTTGAGATTTTGAGGTTGAAGAAGACGGGTTTGACCTGGTCAAACTGTTGACTTTGACCTGATTTTCAATTGGTGATTCTGAAAGTTCTAGAAGGTTCCTGATCACGGGGGTTGTACCATTGGATTCGTCTCGTCGAGCTCTTCATTTTGATATACTGTTTGACCCATTTCGGAAAACATGACTTTTGGTCAATTCAGTGATTTTTGGCATTTGACTCGGTTTGATTTGGTTTTTAAAAAGGTTTTTCACTTGTTATAGAAGTTTGAGGAATTTCTTTGTGGAGAGTTTGAGGTTTTTAATTGGCCATTTTTGGCACATTATTTGCGTTTTGGTTCATTTCATCCTTTTATGGCATTTTCGCCTGTAAAATAACACAAAAATGTATTAAGATATTTCAAATTATATTCTATGAGTTATGAGTCCTTTTCATACATTTTATGTGAAATTTGATTAAATTTGAGATGATAAAAACTATAAAAATGTGTATAAAAAATACACATTACAAGAGAGAACATATTTATCATCTTTTTCTTCAAATCTCATCACACGTTAGGGGTTGGAAAAGATAGGTTATTACTATTTTGCATGTCTTGAGGATATAGAAAAAATAATGTACCAAGAATAGCTCCCGTAATTGAAGAACTTCTTAAATTACCACGGGTTGGTCAAAAACAACTTACGTTTTTTTTTTCTCTGACTCCAACTTTGAACGCTAGAATCTCTCCAAGTTTTTATCCAATTGCTAGAATTCTTTTTGTAAAATATTCTCCTTGTTGTCGAGTAACAGATGTTCTTAGCGAATTTTGCATATTGGACCTGTATTCAGATAGGAAATGATATTTGGTTCTGTTGTCCACATTCAGCCAAGGGAAAGGAGAACATATTTATCAACTTTTTCTTCAAATCTCATCACACGTGAGAGGTAGGAAAAGATTGGTTATTGTTATTTTGCATATCTTGAGGAGACAGAAAAAGGAATGTGCCAACAATAGCTCCCGTAATTGAAGAATTCCATAAATTGCCACGAGTGGGTCAGAAACATCTTATGTTTTTTCTCTGACACCAACTTTGAACGTTTGGATCTCTCTATATTGTTATCGAATTGCCAGATTTCTTTTTGTAAAATATTCTCCCTGTTGTCGAGTAACAGATGTTCTTAGCGAATTTTGCATATTGGACCCGTATTCAGATAGAAAATGATTTTTTGTTCTACTGTCCTGATTCGGCCAAGGGGAGAGAGAACATATTTATTATCTGTTTCTTCAAATCTCATCACACGTTAGGTGTCGGAAAAGATAGGTTATTACTATTTTGCATGTCTTGAGGACATAGAAAAAATAATGTACCAAGAATAGCTCCCATAGTTGAAGAACTTCTTAAATTACCACGGGTTGATCAGAAATAACTTATGTTTTTTTCTCTGACTCCAACTTTGAACGCTTGGATCTCTCTATGTTTCTATCGAATTGCCAGATTTCTTTTTGTAAAATATTCTCCTTGTTGCCGAGTAACAGATGTTCGTAGTAATTTTACATATTGGACCCTTATTCAAATAAAAAATTATTTTTGGTTCTGCTGTCCTGATTCGGCATAGGGGAGAGAGAACATGTTCGTCAACTTTTTCTTGATCTCGTCACCTGTGAGGGGTAGGAAAGATAGGTCATTTTTATTTTGCATGTCTTGAGGAAAGAGAAAAACGAATGTACCAAGCATAGTTGCCGTAGTTGATGAACTCCTTAAATTACCACGGGTTGATCAGAATCAACTTATGTTTTTTTTCTCTGACTCCAACTTTGAACACTTGAATCTCTCTAAGTTTTTATCCAATTGCTAGAATTCTTTTTGTAAAATATTCTCCTTGTTGTCGAGTAACAGATGTTCTTAGTGAATTTTGCATAATGGACCTATATTCAGATAGAAAATGATTTTTTATTCTGTTGTCCACATTCAGCCAAGGGGAGAGAGAACATATTTATCAACTTTTTCTTCAAATCTCATGGCACGTGAGGGGTAGGAAAAGATTGGTTATTGTTATTTTGCATGTCTTAAGGAGATAGAAAAAAGAATGTGCCATCGATAGCTCCCGAAAGTTAAGAACTCCTTAAATTACCACGGGTGGGTCAGAAACAACATTTTTTTTTTCTCTGACTCGGACTTTGAACGCTTTGATCTCTCTGAGTTTTTATCCAATTGCCAGAATTCTTTTTGAAAAATATTCTCCTTGTCGTCGAGTAACAGATGCTTTTAGCGAAATTTGCAAATTAGACCTTTATTCAGATAGAAAATGATTTTTCGTTCTGTTGTCCACATTCAGCCAAGGGAAGAGAGAACATATTTATCAGCTTTTTCTTCAAATCTCATCACACATGAGGGGTAGGAAAAGATAGGTTATTGTTATTTTGCATGTCCTGAGTAGAGAGAAAAAAGAATATGCCAAAAATAGCTCCCGTAGTTGATGAACTTCTTAAATTACCACGGGTTGGTCAAGCTAATGTTTTTTTCTCTGACTCCAACTTTGAACGCCTGGATCTCTCTGAGTTTTTATTCAATTTCCATATTTCTTTTTGTAGAATCTTCGCTTTGTTGTCGACTAAAAAGTGTTCTTAGCGAAATTTGCATATTGGACCCTTATTCAGATAGAAATGGATTTTTTTGTTCTACTGTTCAAATTCGGCCAAGTGGAGAGAGAACATAATTATCAACTTTTTCTTCAAATCTCTTCACACGTGAGGGGTAGGAAAAGATAGTTTATTATTATTTTGCACGTCTTGAGAAGATAGAAAAAAGAATGAGCCAAGAATAGCGCCCGTAGTTGAAAAAATCCTTAAATTACAACGGGTTGGTCAGAAACAGCTAATGTTTTTTCTCTGACTCCAACTTTGAATGCTTGGATCTCACTGAGTTTTTACTAAATTGCCAGATTTCCTTGTGTGGAATCTTCGCCTTGTTGTCGACTAAAAAATGTTCTTAGCGAAATTTGCATATTGGACCCTTATTTAGATAGAAAATGATTTTTTTGTTGTACTGTCCAGATTCGGCCAAGTGGAGAGAGAACATAATTGTCAACTTTTTCTTCAAATCTCTTCGCACGTGAGGGGTAGGAAAAGATAGGTAATTATTATTTTTCATGTCTTGAGGAGATAGAAAAAAGAATGAGCCAATAATAGCGCCCGTTGTTGAAGAAATCCTTAAATTACCACGGGTTGGTCAGAAACAGCTAATGTCTTTTTCTCTGACTCCAACTTTGAACGCTTGGATCTCTCTGAGTTTTTATTCAAATGCCAGATTTCTTTTTGTAGAATCTCTGCCTTTTGGTCGACAAAAAAATGTTCTCAGCGAAATTTGCATATTGGACCCTTATTCAGATAGAAAATGATTTTTTGTTCTACTGTCCGAATTTGACCAAATGGAGAGAGAACATAATTATCAAATTTTTCTTCAAATATCTTCACACGTGAGGGGTAGGGAAAGATAGGTTATTATTATTTTGCATGTCTTGGAGAGATAGGAAAAAGAATGAGCCAAGAATAGCGCCCGTAGTAGAAGAACTCTTTAAATTACCTCGGGTTGGTCAGAAACAGCTAATGTTTTTTTTTCTCTGACTCCAACTTTGAACGCTTGGATCTCTCTCAGTTTTTATTCAATTGCCAGATTTCCTTTCATAGAATCTTCGCCTTGTTGTCGACTAAAAAGTGTTCTTAGCGAAATTTGCATATTGGACACATATTCAGATAGAAAATGATTTTTTGTTCTACTGTCCGAATTTGGCCAAATGGAGTGAGAACATAATTATCAACTTTTTCTTGAAATATCTTCACACGTGAGGGGTAGAAAAATATAGGTTATTATTATTTTGCATGTCTTGAGGAGATAGAAAAAAGAATGAGCCAAGAATAGCGCCCGTAGTAGAAGAAATCTTTAAATTAGCTCGGGTTGGTCAGAAACAGCTAATGTTTTTTTCTCTGACTCCAACTTTGAACGCTTGGATCTCTCTCAGTTCTTATTCAATTGCCAGATTTCTTTTTGTAGAATCTTCGCCTTGTTGTCGACTAAAAAGTGTTCTTAGCGAAATTTGCATATTGGACCCTTATTCAGATAGAAAATGATTTTTTGTTCTACTGTCCGAATTTGACCAAATGGAGAGAGAACATAATTATCAACTTTTTCTTCAAATATCTTCACACGTGAGGGGTAGGAAAAGATAGGTTATTATTATTTTGCACGTCTTGAGGAGATAGAAAAAAGAATGAGCCAAGAATAGCGCCCGTTGTTGAAGAAATCCTTAAAATACCACGGGTTGGTCAGAAACAGCTAATGTTTTTTTCTCTGACTCCAACATTGAACGCTTGGATCTCTCTGAGTTTATATTCAAATGCCAGATTTCATTTTGTAGAATCTCTGCCTTTTCGTCGACAAAAAAATGTTCTTAGGGAAATTTGCATATTGGACCCTTATTCAGATAGAAAATGATTTTTTCTTCTACTATCCGAATTTGGCCAAATGGAGAGAGAACATAATTATCAACTTTTTCTTCAAATATTTTCACACGTGAGGGGTAGGAAAAGATAGGTTATTATTATTTTGCATGTCTTGAGGAGATAGCAAAAAGAATGAGCCAAGAATAGCGCCCGTAGTTGAAGAAATCTTTAAATTACCTCGGGTTGGTCAGAAACAGCTAACGTTTTTTTCTCTGATTCCAACTTTGAACGCTTGGACCTCTCTCAATTTTTATTTAATTGCCAGATTTCTTTTTGTAGAATCTTCGCACCGTTGTCGACTAAAAAATGTTCTTAGCGAAATTTGTATATTGGACCCTTATTCAGATAGAAAATGATTTTTTTGTTGTACTGTCCAGATTCGGCCAAGTGGAGAGGAACATAATTATCAACTTTTACATAAAATCTCTTCACACGTGAGGGGTAGAAAAAGATAGGTTATTATTATTTTGCTTTTCTTGAGGAGATGGAAAAAAGAATGAGCCAAGAATAGCGCCCGTTGTTGAAGAAATCCTTAAATTACCACGGGTTGGTGAGAAACAGCTAATGTTTTTTTCTCTGACTCCAACTTTGAACGCCTGGATCTCTCTGAGTTTTTATTCAATTTCCAGATTTCTTTTTGTAGAATCTTCACTTTGTTGTCGACTAAAAAGTGTTCTTAGCGAAATTTGCATATTGGACCCTTATTCAGATAGAAAATGATTTTTTTGTTCTACTGTTCAGATTCGGCCAAGTGGCGAGAGAACATAATTGTCAACATTTTCTTCAAATCTCTTCACACGTGAAGGGTAGGAAAAGATAGTTTATTATTATTATGCACGTCTTGAGGAGATAGAAAAAAGAATGAGCCAAGAATAGCGCCCGTAGTCGAAGAAATCCTTAAATTACAACGGGTTGGTCAGAAACAGCTAATGTTTTTTCTCTGACTCCAACTTTAAACGCTTGGATCCCTCTGAGTTTTTACTAAATTGCCAGAATTCCTTGTGTGGAAGCTTCGCCTTGTTGTCGACTAAAAAATGTTCTTAGCGAAATTTTACATATTGGACCCTTATTCAGATAGAAAATGATTTATTTGTTGTACTGTCCAGATTCGGCCAAGTGGAGAGAGAACATAATTATAAACTTTTTCTTCAAATCTCTTCGCACGTGAGGGGTAGGAAAAGATAGGTGATTATTATTTTTCATGTCTTGAGGAGATAGAAAAAAGAATGAGCCTAGAATAGCGCCCGTTGTTGAAAAAATCCTTAAATTACCACGGGGTGGTCAGAAACAGCTAATGCTTTTTTCTCTAACTCCAACTTTGAACGCTTGGATCTCTCTGAGTTTTTATTCAAATGCCAGATTTCTTTTTGTAGAATCTCTGCCTTTTCGTCGACAAAAAAAATGTTCTTAGCGAAATTTGCATATTGGACCCTTATTCAGATAGAAAATGAATTTTTGTTCTACTGTCCGAATTCGGCCAAATGGAGAGAGAACATAATTATCAACTTTTTCTTCAAATATCTTCACACCTGAGGGTAGCAAAAGATAGGTTATTATTATTTTGCATGTCTTGAGGAGACAGAAAAAAGAACGAGCCAAGAATAGCGCCCGTAGTAGAAGAAATATTTAAATTACCTCGGGTTGGTCAGAAACAGCTAATGTTTTTTTCTCTGACTCCAACTTTGAACGCTTGGATCTCTCTCAGTTTTTATTCAATTGCCAGATTTCCTTTTTGTAGAATCTTCGCCTTGTTGTCGACTAAAAAGTGTTCTTAGCGAAATTTGCATATTAGACCCATATTCAGATAGAAAATTATTTTTTGTTCTACTGTCTGAATTTGGCCAAATGGAGAGAGAACATAATTATCAACTTTTTCTTCAAATATCTTCACACGTGAGGGTAGGAAAAGATAGGTTATTATTATTTTGCATGTCTTGAGGAGATAGAAAAACGAATGAGCCAAGAATAGTGCACGTAGTTGAAGAAATCTTTAAATTACCTCGGGTTGGTCCGAAATAGCTAATGTTTTTTTCTCGGACTCCAACTTTGAACGCTTGGATCTCTCTCAGTTCTTATTCAATTGCCAGATTTCTTTTTGTAGATTCTTCGCCTTGTTGTCGACTAAAAAGTGTTCTTAGCGAAATTTGCATATTGGACCCTTATTCAGATAGAAAATGATTTTTTTGTTCTACTGTTCAGATTCGGCCAAGTGGAGAGAGAACATAATTATCAACTTTTTCTTCAAGTCTCTTCACACGTGAGGGGTAGGAAAAGATAGGTTATTATTATTTTGCACGTCTTGAGGAGATAGAAAAAAGAACGAGCCAAGAATAGCGCCCGTAGTAGAAGAAATCTTTAAATTAACTCGGGTTGGTCAGAAACAGCTAATGTTTTTTTTCTCTGACTCCAACTTCGAACGCTTGGATCTCTCTCAGTTTTTATTCAATTGCCAGATTTCCTTTTTGTAGAATCTTCGCCTTGTTGTCGACTAAAAAGTGTTCTTAGCGAAATTTGCATATTAGACCCATATTCAGATAGAAAATTATTTTTTGTTCTACTGTCTGAATTTGGCCAAATGGAGAGAGAACATAATTATCAACTTTTTCTTCAAATATCTTCACACGTGAGGGGTAGGAAAAGATAGGTTATTATTATTTTGCATGTCTTGAGGAGATAGAAAAACGAATGAGCCAAGAATAGCGCACGTAGTTGAAGAAATCTTTAAATTACCTCGGGTTGGTCCGAAATAGCTAATGTTTTTTTCTTTGACTCCAACTTTGAACGCTTGGATCTCTCTCAGTTCTTATTCAATTGCCAGATTTCTTTTTGTAGATTCTTCACCTTGTTGTCGACTAAAAAGTGTTCTTAGCGAAATTTGCATATTGGACCCTTATTCAGATAGAAAATGATTTTTTTGTTCTACTGTTCAGATTCGGCCAAGTTGAGAGAGAACATAATTATCAACTTTTTCTTCAAGTCTCTTCACACGTGAGGGGTAGGAAAAGATAGGTTATTATTATTTTGCACGTCTTGAGGAGATAGAAAAAAGAACGAGCCAAGAATAGCGCCCGTAGTAGAAGAAATCCCTAAATTAACTCGGGTTGGTCAGAAACAGCTAATGTTTTTTTTCTCTGACTCCAACTTTGAACGCTTCGATCTCTCTCAGTTTTTATTCAATTGCCAGATTTCCTTTCGTAGAATCTTCGCCTTGTTGTCGACTAAAAAGTGTTCTTAGTGAAATTTGCATATTAGACCCATATTCAGATAGAAAATTATTTTTTGTTCTACTGTCCGAATTTGGCCAAATGGAGAGTGAACATAATTATCGACTTTTTCTTCAAATCTCTTCACACGTGAGGGGTAGGAAAGGATAGGTCATTATTATTTTGCACGTCTTGAGAAGATAGAAAAACGAATGAGCCAAGTATAGCGCCCGTAGTTGAAGAAATCTTTAAATTACAACGGGTTGGTCAGAAACAGCTAATGTTTTTTTCTCTGACTCCAACTTTGAACGCTTGGATCTCTCTGAGTTCTTACTAAATTGCCAGATTTTCTTGTGTGGAATCTTCGTGTTGTTGTCGACTAAAAAATGTTCTTAGCGAATTTTGCATATTGGACCCTTATTCAGATAGAAAATGATTTTTTTGTTGTACTGTCCAGATTCGGCCAAGTGGAGAGAGAACATAATTATCAACTTTTTCTTCAAATCTCTTCTCACGTGAGGGGTAGGAAAAGATAGGTTATTATTATTTTTCATGTCTTGAGGAGATAGAAAAAAGAATGAGCCAAGAATAGCGCCCGTTGTTGAAGAAATCCTTGAATTACCACGGGTTGGTCAGAAACCGCTAATGCTTTTTTCTCTGACTCCAACTTTGAACGCTTGGATCTCTCTGAGTTTTTATTCAAATGCCAGATTTCTTTTTGTAGAATCTCTGTCTTTTCGTCGACAAAAAAATGTTCTTAGCGAAATTTGCATATTGGACCCTTATTCAGATAGAAAATGAATTTTTGTTCTACTGTCCGAATTCGGCCAAATGGAGAGAGAACATAATTATCAACTTTTTCTTCAAATATCTTCACACCTGATGTTGGGTTTCTACCTTTCATAACGCAGCGGAAAAAGGAAACGAAACAAAATCGAATTCGAAACCCAAAAGAAGGATACGTGAATTACAATTAAATCAAAGAAAAATTTCATAACTTTGTACCTTCGGATTACGCTTAATCCGTGATGATCAAAAGCGAAGTTGGTTGACGCTTTTCTTTGCCCGATTCCAAACCGGTTTCCTTTGTATGTTTCGCCTAACCGGTCCAACAAACCGATCTCCAAGCAAATCGATTCTCCAAAGAAATCACGGTTTCAACCCGAATCACAAAGACGCCGCCTTCTCATCCGTTTGTTCGATCTCTCCCCAAACATCCTCAAAAATCGCATCGTATTCCTTCGAGTACTCTTCTTCCAAGTGTTCTTCAGCCATCTCATCGATCTCGTCAATAATGGTTATGCTCGATACATTGTAGTCGTTCGGGTACTTGATGGTGTCCAATATGTTGAAGGTGATTTTCTCGTTGTCGAATTCCATGGACATCGTTCCTGAGTGGCAGTCTATGCATGTTCACGCGGTCCTCAAAAAGGGTCTTCCTAAGAGGATAGAGGACGAATCGGCATTGTCGCCCATTTCAAGAATGTAGAAGTCGGCTGGGAAAACCAAACCATTCACCTTGACGAGTACATCTTCCGCGACACCTAGGACGGCGGCCGTCGAACGGTCGGCGAGTTGCACCATCACCCTTGTATCCTTTAGGCCGCCCAAACCCGAGGTCTCGTAAACGGATCTAGGCATTACGTTTATGGAGGCTCCTAAGTCGAGCATGCACTTTGTGAGTTGTTGAAGACCAATGGTGCACGGAATGGCGAAAACTCCAGGGTCTTTCTCTTTTTGTGCTACTCTCGTGTTGATGCTCATCACAGAAGGTAGGTTTATCGTCTCGTTCCCTTTTAATTTTCTCTTATTTGTGCATAGATTCTTGAAGAACGTGGCATATGGGGGGTGCATTCGGATAGCATCGATAATCGGAATGTTTACCTCCACCTTCTTGAACACCTCCAAAATATCTTTATCGAGCTCACCCTTTCGAGAGTTAACCGCTAGTCGAGTTGAGAATGGTGCGCGCCTCTTTTCCTTTTCTTGCGTGATTTCCTTTTCTTCGTTCTTTCCTTGTTCTTTCTCTTGAATTGGCTCTTCCTCTTTCCTGATTTCTTCTTGTGCCTCATCTTGTTTACACACGCTTGAACTCGTTTCCTCATCGCGTTGATGGGTTTGTACTCCAGTGGTCCCGAACCTTGAGAAGGCAACCGATTGCCCCCTTGTCCTTTCAATAAATTGACTTCCCCCGCGATTTGCTTGATTTGCATTTCCAAGTTTTGCATTTGACGCCCTTGCGTAGCTCGGTTTTGGGTAAGTGAGCTTACATCATTCTTGACGGTTCCCAACTCAGTTGTGATGTTTGTGAAATTCCCCGCCATTAATGCCATCATTTTATCAAGCTTTTCGTCAAGAGAAGAGGTTTGGGAATTCGATGTGGAGGGTTGAGGAGGTTGTTGATGAGGGTGAGCTTGAGGTTGTTGTGGCGCTTGTGCATTTGGATGAACATACACATTCGGTTTTTGGTAGTTGGATTGTGAGAATTGAGGCGGCGCATCATCATTCTTCCAACGGAAATTTGGGTGTTTCTTCCATGACTCATTGTAGGTTTGCGAGAAAGGTTGGCGTTGGTTTGAATAGCTTCCGATGGCATTGACATCTTCTTGTAGCCTATCGCATTCATCGGTCGCATGATTTGTATCCCCACAAAACTCGCACTTTCTTGGCTCGATCTTCGCGCCCACAGCTTTGAGCATTTGACTAAATCTTGTCTCGAAGTTTTGTGTGATTCTTGATTCCATTGCCTTGAGGTCAACCGTACTTGTCATGTTCACTTGACCCATTCCTCCCCCGCGTCCTTGGTTTCCTTCGGCCATGGTTTCGATAAGAGCTCGCACTTCTGATGGGGTCATGTTATTGAACGATCCTCCAGCCGAGCATTGGAGTAATCGCGCATCGAGATCGTTCATCCCTTGTAGAAATTGGTCGATAAGTGAGGTCTCGTCGAGGTTATGGTTGGGGCATGATGCGCATAATCGCACAAATCGCTCGTAATATTCTTGAAGTGTCTCCCCTCCTCCTTGTTGGATCCCCGTGATTTCCTTGCGGATTTTGGCCGTCAATGTGCTCGGGTAGTATCGTTTGAGAAAACGCGTACCTACCTCTTGAAATGTTGTAAAAGGACCTCCTTGCAAGTGGGTTAGCCAATCCCTTGGTGCTTCCCCAAGTGTGTGGGAGAAGAGGATCAATTTGATATTATCCAAGTTATCAGATTTACCAAACAATGCTGTGCATTTACGATCTAGATTATCTAAATGTGCATATGGGTTCTCATTTTTATGTCCTTCAAATATGGGTAATACATTTAATATAGATGGACTTAGTTTAAAATTGGGCACAGTTGGTATAACAATATTTCCAGGATTTCGAGGGATTTGATGGTCTAAAAGTTCTCCTAATGTTCTTTCTTGAGCCATTTTATGAATTTGAGATGATGATGGTATTGAATGAGAATTAGAATTAAAAAGAGTTCGAGAGTTTAGCTTGAATGATAATGAGTGAACGATTGGAGAGATTGGAGCTCTTTCTTGTGGCCCTTCCACTCGTTGTTGCTCCCAATTTTGTTCTTCTTCTTCTTGAGGCCCTTGGATGGAAGGAGAAGCCTCGTTACGTCCTTTTTGCCTTGAGTAAGTTTCGTCTTGCTTGCTTCGTGCCTTATCTTTCTTGACCTTTCTTAGATGTTTGTTAATGTCCTTCTTTACAGGTGTGTGCACTTCGCCTTGCGATCTTGTCTTTCTCATGCACCTTCAAAATTCAATGAAACAAAAACACTAGACAATTGATTAGAGGTTAGTAATAGACTCAATTAAAGCCATCTCCCCGGTAACGGCGCCATTTGTAAACCGTGTAGAACCGTCGTTAAATTTCACACAATTTAGCAAAACAATTTATAATTTTCCCTAGCTTCACTCTTAAGTGTATATGTGGTCTTTTTAGTTTTAGGGGTCGAACACAAGGAGAATGGCCTTGAGATATTACAATTCTTTTCAAAAGTAGGTCTTGTTTGTTCAAATGTTGAAGATTGTTTAAGAAGGTTAATGATGTATTAGATGGAATTTAATCAAGTTCGTGCACAATTCTTTTGAAAATTCTTTAATAATAGTTCCAAATGTCCAAAAGTTGCAAATGATATGTCAATGAAAACTAGAGAATGAAATCTTCACAATGCAAGGCAAATCAATTATCACTTTTGTTCATATTTTCATGTAATTTTCGTTTTAGTCCACACTTTTCATAATCAATCAACAGAGTTTTTCATAAAATCACAGAAAATCGAAAATTACTTCAAAAATCACCAAATTTTAACATAAATTAAGAAAGTAAGTTCAAATTATGTGATAAAAATCTCAGATCAAAAGGATTGTTCTTCCAACAATTATGGTCAAAACTCAGAACATATGACAGAATTAGGCAGAGATTGGTATGTGATGCCAAAAGAGGGTGGAATTCAAATTTTATCCAAACAACAATTCAATTAAAATTCAGATCAAGAAAGTAAACTTCAAAATGATTTACTGAGACCTAGATTTTTTATTTATAGGATTTTTTACTAATTTCTAAAAATCGTAGAAAAACAGACAGATTCAAAAGTCAAGAACAGAAAATTTAAAAAAATCGAAACTTTGCACAGTTTTTATCTTACAAATTTAACATAAAAGTATTGGGCACATATTATATGAAAGTTGTTCTAAAATATCCAAAGAAATACAAAATATTTTTTTTAGAATTTTCTTTGATCACATCTGAAGTCAAACAAGTTTTTACTGAAACTGACAGAAATAAAATGCAGAAAAATGTATTTTTCAATTTATAGGATAAAAGTAGGGATTTTTAAGGCAATTTGATCAAGAATTGTATCATTAATCACTAAATATTCAATTTATCAGATTTGGCACAAGTTTGAATTATTTCCAACCAGAAAAACTCAGCAAATAGATCAAAATTTCAGATCAAACAACAGTCAACCAACTAGTGTTTGATCTCAACTTTTGAACTAAAAACTTCACTAAACCAAACAAAAACCTTAACCAAGATTCAAGATGATAAAATGGACTAACATGCATGAAAATCCAGTTCTAAATGACCTAATTAATCCAACCAAATCGATTAAATCAAGAAAATCCTTATTCAACAGCAAATTATGAACAGTAACCAAATCAGTCAATTTACTACAAATTAAAGCAAGATTTCAAACAATGATATCACAAAAAGCCTATCCCTACAAGATTCTAATCACGCATGATAAGATCAACCGAAATTAGGCATGTGTTCATCATATTTCTTTACAAATTGGATCTTGTGATCTAAAATTGAATACAAGAGATTAAATGAAAATTGGATCAAACCGAGACGTAGAAGATCAACCAGAAGCTTCCTTGAGCCGATTTGAACCTCCAACTGATGCTTGATCCCAGCCGGAACCGATCAATTGCCTTTTTCACCAAAATCAGCCCGAATTGGTGAATTTCACTCGAACTCGAAAATTGAAGCTCGAAAAGCTCTGAGATTCAGTAATGGAGTTAACTATTGACTTTGACCAGTTTGATTTGATTTTCAATTGGTGATTCTGAGAGTTATAGAAGGTTTCTGATCGTGAGGCTTGTACCGTTGGGTTCGTTTCGTCGTGCTCTTCGTTTTGGTATACCGTTTGACCCATTTCGAAAAGGTTGAGTTTTGGTCAACTCAGCGCTTCTTGGCATTTGACTTGAGTTGACTTAATTGAAAAAGATTTTTCAAGCGTCGTAAAAGTTTGGGGGATTTTTTGTAGAGTGTTTGAGGTTTTTAGTTGGCCATCTTTGGCCCATTATTTGCGTTTTGGTCCAATTCTTCATTTTATGGCCTTTTCGCCTGTAAAATCACACAAAAACGTATTAAGAGGTTTCAAATTATGTTTTATGAATTATGAGCATTTTTCATACATTTAATGTGAATTATGATTGAATTTGAGATGATAAAAACCCCAAAAATGTGTATAAAAATACACATTACACTTTGCGTGCCATTAAAACTCATGTTTTATGCGTTTGTTCGCTCGTCTCATTAAAAAAAAACTCGGATAGATTTTTCGTAAAGAATGATAGTAAATACTAAATTATTCAAATGCAAACCAAAATTTGTATTCATTTAAAACAATTCTCCACAATCTTTGTTTGCACCAAAAACTCATGTTTCGTGCGTTTGTTAAATCTTTTCATTCAAAAAAAACACGGATATATTTTTCGTAAAGATTGATAGTAAATACTAAATTATCCAAATGCAAACCAAAATTTGTCTCTTTGTGTGCCCCTAAAACGCATGTTTCATGCGTTTGTTCGCTCGTTTCATTCAAAAAAAACTCAGATAGCCTGAAACTCATGTTTCGTGCGTTTGTTTGCTCGTTTCATTCAAAAAAACTCGGATATATTTTTCGTAAAGAATGATAGTAAATACTAAATTATTCAAATTCAAATAAATATTTGCATTCGTTTTAAAATATTTCTCCACAATCTTTGTTTGCACCTAAAGCTCGTGTTTCGTGCGTTTGTTTGCTCGTTTCATTCAAAAAAAACTCTGATAGATTTTTCAAAAAGAATGATAGTAAATATTAAATTATTCAAATGCGAACCAAAATTTGTAGTCAATTTAAAATATTTCCCCACAATCTTTTTTTGCACCTAAAACTCTTGTTTCGTCCGCTTGTTCGCTCGTTTCATTCCTAAACAGTTTGGCTAGATTTTTCGTAAAGAATGATAATAAATACTAAATTATTCGAATGCAAAGCAAAATTTGTGTTCATTTTAAAATATTTCTCCACAATCTTTTTCTGAACCTAAAACTCATATTTCATGCGTTTGTTTGCTCATTTCATTCAAAAAAAAACTCGGATAGATTTTTCGTAAATAAAGATAGTAAATACTAAATTATTAAAATGCAAACCAAAATTTGTATTCATTTTAAAATATTTTCGACAATATTGTTTGCCCCTAAAACTCATGTTTCAGGCGTTTTTTCGCTCGTTTCATTCAAAAAAAACTCAGATATAGTTTTCGTAAACAATGATAGTAAATACTAATTATTCAAATGCGAACCAAAATTTTCATTTTAAAATATTTCTCCACAATCTTTGCTTGCCCCAAAAACGCATGTTTCATGCGTTTGTTCGCTCATTTCATTCAAAAAAAACTCAGATAGCCTGAAACTCAAGTTTCGTACGTTTGTTTGCTCGTTTCATTCAAAAATACTCGGATATTTTTTTCATAAAGAATGATAGTAAATACTAAATTATTCAAATGCAAATAAATATTTGTATTCATTTTAAAATATTTCTCCACAATCTTTGTTTCCACCTAAAGCTCATGTTTCGTGCATTTGTTCGCTCGTTTCATTCAAAAAAAACTCAGATAGATTTTTCAAAAAGAGTGATAGTAAATATTAAATTATTCAAATGCGAACCAAAATTTGTATTCAATTTAAAATATTTCTCCACAATCATTTTTTGCACGTAAAACTCATGTTTCATGCATTTGTTCGCTCATTTAATGCTGAAAAACACAGCTAGCTTTTTCGTAAAAAAAGATAGTAAATACTAAATTATTAAAATGCAAACCAAAATTTGTATTCATTTTAAAATACTTTCGACAATCTTGGTTTGCTCCTAAAACTCATGTTTCATGCGTTTGTTCGCTCGTTTCATGCGGAAAAACACGGCTAGATTTTTCGTAAAGAATGATTGTAAAGACTAAATTATTTGAATGCAAACCAAAATTTGTATTCATTTTAGAAAAATTCTCCACAATCATTGTGTGCCCCTAAAACTCATATTTCATGCATTTGTTCGTTCGCTTCATTCAAAAAAAACTCCGATAGATTTTTCTTAAAGATTGATAGAAAATACTAAATTATTCAAATGCAAACCAAAATTTGTATTCATTTAATCAATTCTCCACAATCCTTGTTTGCACCTAAAACTCATGTTTCGTGCGTTTGTTAAATTTTTTCATTCAAAAAATACTCGGAGATATTTTTCGTAAAGAATGATAGTAAATACTAAATTATTCAAACGCAAACCAAAATTTGTATTCATTTTAAAATATTTCTCCACAATCTTTGTGTGCCCCTAAAACGCATGTTTCATGCGTTTGTTCGCTCGTTTCATTCAAAAAAAACTCAGATAGCCTGAAACTCATGTTTCGTGCGTTTGTTTGCTCATTTCATTCAAAAAAACTCTGATATATTTTTCGTAAAGAATGATTGTAAATACTAAATTATTCAAATGCAAACAAATATTTGTATTCATTTTAAAATATTTCTCCACAATCTTTGTTTGCACCTAAAGCTCATGTTTCGTGCGTTTGTTCGCTCGTTTCATTCAAAAAAAACTCTGATAGATTTTTCAAAAAGAATGATAGTAAATATTAAATTATTCAAATGCGAACCAAAATTTGTATTCAATTTAAAATATTTCTCCACAATCTTTTTTTGCACCTAATACTCTTGTTTCGTCCGCTTGTTCGCTCGTTTCATTCCTAAACAATTTGGCTAGATTTTTCGTAATGAATTATAATAAATACTAAATTATTCAAATGGAAAGAAAAATTTGTGTTCATTTTAAAATATTTCTCCACAATCTTTTTCTGCACCTAAAACTCATATTTCGTGCGTTTGTTTGCTCATTTCATTCAAAGAAAAACTCCGATAGATTTTTCGTAAACAATGATAGTAAATACTAAATTATTAAAATGCAAATCAAAATTTGTATTCAATTGAAAATATTTCTCCAGAATCTTTGTTTGCGCCTAAAACTCATGTTTCGTGCGTTTTTTCGCTCGTTTCATTCAAAAAAAACTCGGATATATTTTTCGTAAACAATGATAGTAAATACTAATTATTCAAATGCGAACCAAAATTTTCATTTTCAAATATTTCTCCACAATCTTTGCTTGCCCCAAAAACGCATGTTTCATGCGTTTGTTCGCTCATTTCATTCAAAAAAAACTCAGATAGCCTGAAACTCAAGTTTCGTGCGTTTGTTTGCTCGTTTCATTCAAAAAAACTCGGATATTTTTTCCGTAAAGAATGCTAGTGAATACTAAATTATTCAAATGCAAACAAATATTTGTATTCATTTTAAAATATTTCTCCATAATCTATGTTTCCACCTAAAGCTCATGTTTCGTGCGTTTGTTCGCTCGTTTCATTCAAAAAAAACTCAGATAGATTTTTCAAAAAGAATGATAGTAAATATTAAATTATTCAAATGCGAAACAAAATTTGTATTCAATTTAAAAAATTTATCCACAATCATTTTTTGCACCTAAAACTCATGTTTCATGCGTTTGTTCGCTCGTTTCATGCTGAAAAACACAGCTAGATTTTTCGTAAAAAATGATAGTAAATACTAAATTATTAAAATGCAAACTAAAATTTGTATTCATTTTAAAATATTTTCGACAATCTCTGTTTGCCCCTAAAACTCATGCTTCATGCGTTTGTTCCTTCGTTTCATGCTGAAAAACACGACTAGATATTTCGTAAAGAATGATTGTAAATACTAAATTATTCGAATGCAAACCAAAATTTGTATTCATTTTTAAAAAATTCTCGACAAACCTTGTGTTCCCCTAAAACTCATGTTTAATGGATTTGTTCGCTCGTTTCATTATAAAAAATCTCGGATAGATTTTTCGTAAAGACTGGTAGTAAATACTAAATTATTCGAATGCAAATCAAAATTTGTATTCATTTAAAACAATTCACCACAATTTAGGGTTTAGGGTTTAAAATATATTGTTCATTTTAAAATTTAGGGTTTAGGGTTTAAACAATTCACCACAATCTAACCAAAATTTGTTCATTTTAAAATATTTTTTCACAATCTTTGTTTGCCCCTCAAACTCAAGTTTCATGCGTTTGTTCGCTCGTTTCATTCCTAAATAACTTGGCTAGATTTTTCGTAAAGAATGATAATAAATACTAAATTATTCAAATGCAAAACAAAATTTGTGTTATCTCCACAATCTTTTCTTGCACATAAAACTCATGTTTCGTGCGTTTCTTTGCTCGTTCAATTCAAAAAAACTCGGACAGATTTTTCGTAAAAAAAGATAGTAAATACTAAATTATTAAAATGCAAACCAAAATTTGTATTCATTTTAAAATATTTTCGACAATCTTGGTTTGCTCCTAAAACTCATGTTTCATGCGTTTGTTCGCTCGTTTCATGCGGAAAAACACGGCTAGATTTTTCGTAAAGAATGATTGTAAAGACTAAATTATTTGAATGCAAACCAAAATTTGTATTCATTTTAGAAAAATTCTCCACAATCATTGTGTGCCCCTAAAACTCATGTTTCATGCATTTGTTCGTTCGTTTCATTCAAAAAAAACTCCGATAGATTTTTCTTAAAGAATGATAGAAAATACTAAATTATTCAAATGCAAACCAAAATTTGTATTCATTTAATCAATTCTCCACAATCCTTGTTTGCACCTAAAACTCATGTTTCGTGCGTTTGTTAAATTTTTTCATTCAAAAAATACTCGGAGATATTTTTCGTAAAGAATGATAGTAAATACTAAATTATTCAAACGCAAACCAAAATTTGTATTCATTTTAAAATATTTCTCCACAATCTTTGTGTGCCCCTAAAATGCATGTTTCATGCGTTTGTTCGCTCGTTTCATTCAAAAAAAACTCAGATAGCCTGAAACTCATGTTTCGTGCGTTTGTTTGCTCATTTCATTCAAAAAAACTCTGATATATTTTTCGTAAAGAATGATAGTAAATACTAAATTATTCAAACGCAAACCAAAATTTGTATTCATTTTAAAATATTTCTCCACAATCTTTGTGTGCCCCTAAAATGCATGTTTCATGCGTTTGTTCGCTCGTTTCATTCAAAAAAAACTCAGATAGCCTGAAACTCATGTTTCGTGCGTAAGCTCATTTCATTCAAAAAAACTCTGATATATTTTTCGTAAAGAATGATTGTAAATACTAAATTATTCAAATGCAAACAAATATTTGTATTCATTTTAAAATATTTCTCCACAATCTTTTTTTGCACCTAAAACTCATGTTTCGTGCGTTTGTTTGCTCGTTTCATTCAAAAAAAAACTCGGATAGATTTTTCGTAAAAAATGATCGTAAATACCAAATTATTGAAAGGCAAAGTAAAATTTGTATTCATTTTAAAATATTTTCAACAATCTTTATTTGCCCATAAAACTCATGTTTCATGCGTTTGTTCGCTCGTTTCATGCTGAAAAACACGGATAGATTTTTCGTAAAGAATGATTGTAAATACTAAATTATTCGAAAGCAAACAAAAATTTGTATTCATTTTAAAAAAATTCTCAACAATCTTTGTGTGCCCCTAATACTTATGTTTCATGCATTTGTTCGCTCGTTTCATTCAAAAACAACTCGGACAGATTTTTCGTAAAGAATGATAATAAATACTAAATTATTCAAATGCAAATCAAAATTTGTATTCAATTGAAAACATTTCCCCTCAATCTTTGTTTGCGCCTAAAACTCATGTATCGTGCGTTTTTTCGCTCGTTTGATTCAAAAATAACTCGGATAGATTTTTCGTAAACAATGATAGTAAATACTAATTATTCTAATGCAAACAAAAATTTGTATTCATTTTAAAATATTTCTCCACAATCTTTGCTTGCCCTAAAAACGCATGTTTCGTGCGTTTGTTCGCTCATTTCATTCAAAAAAACTCTGATAGCCTGAAACTCAAGTTTCGTGCGTTTGTTTGCTCGTTTCAATCAAAAAAACTCGGATATTTTTTTCGTAAAGAATGATAGTAAATATTAAATTATTCAAATGCAAACAAATATTTGTATTCATTTTAAAATATTTCTCCACAATCTTTGTTTCCACCTAAAGCTCATGTTTCGTGCGTTTGTTTGCTCGTTTCACTCAAAAAAAACTCGGATAGATTTTTCGAAAAGAATGATAGTAAATATTAAATTATTGAAATGTGAACAAAAATTTGTCTTCAATTTAAAATATTTCTCCACAATCTTTTTTTGCACCTAAAACTCATGTTTCGTGCACTTGTTTTCTCGTTTCATTCAAAAAAAACTCGGATAGATTTTTCGTAAAGAATGATAGTAAATACTAAATAATTCAAATGCAAATCAAAATTTATATTCAATATAAAATATTTCTCCACAATCTTTGTTTGCACCTAGAACTAATGTTTCATACATTTGTTCGCTCGTTTTATTCAAAAGAAACTCAGATAACCTGAAACTCATGTTTTGTGCGTTTCTTTGCTCGTTTTAGTCAAAAAAAACTCGGATAGATTTTTCGCAAAGAATGATCGTAATTACTAAATTATTGAAATGCAAACCAAAATTTGTGTTCATTTTAAAATATTTTTTAACAATCTTTGTTTGCCCCTAAAATTCATGTTTCTTGCGTTTGTTCGCTCGTTTCATGCTGAAAAACACGGCTAGATTTTTTGGAAAGAATAATAGTAAATACTAAATTATTCGAATGCAAACCAAAATTTATATTCATTTTAAAAAAATTCCCCACAATCTTTTTTTGCACCTAAAACTCATGTTTCGTGCGCTTGTTTCCTCGTTTCATTCAAAAAAAACTCGGATAGATTTTTCGTAAAGAATGATAGTAAATACTAAATAATTCAAATGCAAACAAAAATTTTTATTCATTTTAAAATATTTATCCACAATCTTTGTTTGAACCTAAAACTAATGTTTCATACGTTTCTTTGCTCGTTTTATTCTAAAAAAACTATATATCCTAAAACAAATGTATCGTATGTTTTTTTGCTCGTTTCATTCAGAAAAAACTCGGATTGATATTACGTAAATAATGCTAGTAAATACTAAATTATTCAAATTCAAACCAAAATTTTTTGTTCATTTTAAAATATTTTTGCACAATCTTTGTTTGCACTTAAAACTCATGTTTCGTTCGTTTCTTTGCTCATTTTAGTCAAAAAAAAATCGGATAGATTTTTCGTAAAGAATGATAGTAATTACTAAATTATTGAAATGCAAACCAAAATTTGTGTTCATTTTAAAATATTTTTTCACAATCTTTGTTTGCCCCTAAAACTCATATTTCATGGGTTTCTTCGCTCGTTTCATGCTGAAAAACACGGCTAGATTTTTCGTAAAGAATGATTGTAAATACCAAATTATTCGAATGCAAACCAAAATTTGTATTCATTTTAAAAAAATTCTCGACAATCTTTGCGTGCCCCTAAAACTCATGTTTCATTCGTTTGTTCGCTCGTTTCATTAAAACAAAACTCGGACAGATTTTTCGTAAAGAACGATAGTAAGTACTAAATTATTCAAATGCAAACAAATAATTGTATTCATTTGAAATTATTTCTCCACAATCTTTGTTTCCACCTAAAGCTCAAGTTTCGCTCGTTTGTTTGCTCGTTTCATTTAAAAAAAACACGGATAAATTTTTCGAAAAGAATGATAGTAAATATTAAATTATTCAAATTTGAACCAAAATTTGTCTTCAGTTTAAAATATTTCTCCACAATCTATTTTGCACCTAAAACTCATGTTTCGTGCGCTTGTTTTCTCGTTTCATTCAAAAAAAACTCGGATAGATTTTTCGTAAAGAATGATAGTAAGCAAATCAAAATTTATATTCAATATAAAATATTTCTCCACAATCTTTGTTTGCACCTAGAACTAATGTTTCATACATTTGTTCGCTCGTTTTATTCAAAAAAAACTCAGATAACCTAAAACTCATGTTTCGTGCGTTTCTTTGCTCGTTTTAGTCAAAAAAAAACTCGGATAGATTTTTCGCAAAGAATGATAGTAATTACTAAATTATTGAAATGCAAACCAAAATTTGTGTTCATTTTAAAATATTTTTTCACAATCTTTGTTTGCCCCTAAAACTCATGTTTCATGCGTTTGTTCGCTCGTTTCATGCTGAAAATCACGGCTAGATTTTTCGGAAAGAATGATAGTAAATACTAAATTATTCGAATGCAAACCAAAATTTATATTCATTTTAAAAAAATTCCCCACAATATTTTTTTGCACCTAAAACTCATGTTTCGTGCGCTTGTTTCCTCGTTTCATTCAAAAAAAACTCGGATAGATTTTTCGTAAAGAAATGATAGTAAATACTAAATAATTCAAATGCAAACCGAAATTTGTAATCATTAAAATATTTCTCCACAATCTTTGTTTGCACCTAAAACTAATGTTTCATACGTTTCTTTGCTCGTTTTATTCCAAAAAAACTCTTATATCCTAAAACAAATGTATCGTATGTTTTTTTCCTCGTTTCATTCAGAAAAAACTCGGATTGATATTACGTAAATAATGCTAGTAAATACTAAATTATTCAAATGCAAACCAAAATTTTTTGTTCATTTTAAAATATTTTTGCACAATCTTTGTTTGCACTTAGAACTCATGTTTCGTGCGTTTCTAAGCTCGTTTTTGTCAAAAAAAACTCGGATAGAGTTTTCGTAGAGAATGATAGTAATTACTAAATGACTGAAATGCAAACCAAAATTTGTGTTCATTTTAAAAAAAAAATTCACAATCTTTGTTTGCCCCTAAAACTCACGTTTCATCCGTTTGTTCGCTCGTTTCGTGCTGAAAAACACAGCTAGATTTTTCGGAAAGAATGATTGTAAATACTAAATTATTCGAATGCAAACCAAAATTTGTATTCATTTTAAAAAAATTCTTGACAATCTTTGCGTGCCCCTAAAACTCATGTTTCATTCGTTTGTTCGCTCGTTTCATTAAAAAAAAATCGGATAGATTTTTCGTAAAGAATGATAGTAAGTACTATATTATTCAAATGCAAACAAATATTTGTATTCATTTTAAAATATTTCTCCACAATCTTTGTTTCCACCTAAAGCTCATGTTTCGTGCGTTTGTTTGCTCGTTTCATTTAAAAAAAACTCGGATAGATTTTTCGAAAAGAATGATAGTAAATATTAAATTATTCAAATGTGAACCAAACTTTGTCTTCAGTTTAAAATATTTCTCCACAATCTTATTTTGCACCTAAAACTCATGTTTCGTGCGCTTGTTTTCTCGTTTCATTCAAAAAAAACTCGGATAGATTTTTCGTAAAGAATGATAGTAAATACTAAATAATTCAAATGCAAATCAAAATTTATATTCAATATAAAATATTTCTCCACAATCTTTGTTTGTGCCTAGAACTAATGTTTCATACATTTGTTCGCTCGTTTTATTCAAAAAAAACTCAGATAACCTAAAACTCATGTTTCGTGCGTTTCTTTGCTCGTTTTAGTCAAAAAAAAACTCTGATAGACTTTTTGTAAAGAATGATAGTAATTACTAAATTATTGAAATGCAAACCAAAATTTGTGTTCATTTTAAAATATTTTTTCACAATCGTTGTTTGCCCCTAAAACTCATGTTTCATGCGTTTGTTCGCTCGTTTCATGCTGAAATACACGGCTAGATTTTTCGGAAAGAATGATATGAAATACTAAATTATTCGAATGCAAACCAAAATTTATATTCGTTTTAAAACAATTCCCCACAATCTTTTTTTGCACCTAAAACTCATGTTTCGTGCGCTTGTTTCCTCGTTTCATTCAAAAAAAACTCGGATAGATTTTTCGTAAAGAATGATAGTAAATACTAAATAATTCAAATGCAAACAAAAATTTGTATTCATTTTAAAATATTTATCCACAATTTTTGTTTGCACCTAAAACTAATGTTTCATACGTTTCTTTGCTCGTTTTATTCTAAAAAAACTCTGATATCCTAAAACAAATGTATCGTATGGTTTTTTTGCTCGTTTCATTCAAAAAAAACTCGGATTGATATTACGTAAATAATGCTAGTAAATACTAAATTATTCAAATGCAAACCAAAATTTGTATTCGTCTTAAAATATTTCTCCACAATCTTTGTTTGCACCTAAAACTAATGTTTCATACGTTTCTTTGCTCGTTTTATTCCAAAAAAACTCCGATAACCTAAAACTCATGTATCATTTGTTTGTTTGCTCGTTTCATTCAAAAAAAACTCAGATTGGTATTACGTAAATAATGCTAGTAAATACTAAATTATTCAAATGCAAACCAAAATTTTTTGTTCATTTTAAAATATTTTTGAACAATCTTTGTTTGCACTTAAAACTCATGTTTCGTGTGTTTCTTTGCTCGTTTTAGTCAAAAAAAACTCGGATAGATTTTTCATAAAGAATGATAGTAATTACTAAATTATTGAATTGCAAACCAAAATTTGTGTTCATTTTAAAAAATGTATTCACAATCTTTGTTTGCCCCTAAAACCCATGTTTCATGCGTTTGTTCGCTCGTTTCATGCTGAAAAACACGGCTAGATTTTTCGTAAAGAATAATTGTAAATACTAAATTATTCGAATCCAAACCAAAATTTGTATTCAATTTAAAAAAATTCCCGACAATCTTTGCGTGCCCCTAAAACTCATGTTTCATGCGTTTGTTCGCTCGTTTCGTTAAAAAAAAACACGGATAGATTTTTCGTAAAGAATGATAGTAAATACTAAATTATTCAAATGCAAACCAAAATTTGTATTCATTTAAAACAATGATCCACAATCTTTGTTTCCACCTAAAGCTCATGTTTCGTGCGTTTCTTTGCTCGTTTCATTCAAAAAAAACTCGGATAGATTTTTCGAAAAGAATGATAGTAAATATCAAATTATTCAAATGCGAACCAAAATTTGTCTTCAATTTAAAATATTTCTCCACAATCCTTTTTTGCACCTAAAACTCATGTTTCGTGCGCTTGTTTTCTCGTTTCATTCAAAAAAAACTCGGATAGATTTTTCGTAAAGAATGATAGTAAATACTAAATAATTCAAATGCAAATCAAAATTTATATTCAATATAAAATATTTCTCCACAATCTTTGTTTGCACCGAGAACTAATGTTTCATACATTTGATCGCTCGTTTTATTCAAAAAAAAAGTCAGATAACCCAAAACTCATGTTTCGTGCGTTTCTTTGCTCGTTTTATTCAAAAAAAACTCGGATAGATTTTTCGCAAAGAACGATAGTAATTACTAAATTATTGAAATGCAAACCAAAATTTGTGTTCATTTTAAAATATTTTTACACAATCTTTGTTTGCCCCTAAATCTAATGTTTCATGCATTTGTTCGCTCGTTTCATGCTGAAAAATAAGGCTAGATTTTTTGGAAAGAATGATAATAAATACTAAATTATTCGAATGCAAACCAAAATATATATTCATTTCAAAAAAATTCCCCACAATCTTTTTTTGCACCTAAAACTCATGTTTCGTGCGCTTGTTTCCTCGTTTCATTCAGAAAAAACTGGGATAGATTTTTCGTAAAGAATGATAGTAAATACTAAATAATTCAAATGCAAACAAAAATTTGTATTCATTTTAAAATATTTCTGCACAATCTTTGTTTGCACCTAAAACTAGTGTTTCATACGTTTCTTTGCTCGTTTTATTCCAAAAAACCTCTGATAAGCTAAAACTCATGTATCGTATGTTTGCTTGCTCGTTTCATTCAAAAAAAACTCAGATTGGTATTACGTAAATAATGCTAGTAAATACTAAATTATTCAAATGGAAACCAAAATTTGTGTTCATTTTAAAATATCTTTCACAATCTTTGTTTGCACTTAAAACTCATGTTTCGTGCGTTTCTTTGCTCGTTTTATTCAAAAAAAACTCGGTTAGATTTTTCGTAAAGAATGATAGTAATTACTAAATTATTGAAATGCAAACCAAAATTTGTGTTCATTTTAAAATATTTATTCAGAATCTTTGTTTGCCCCTCAAACTCATGTTTCATGCGTTTGTTCGCTCGTTTCATGCTGAAAAACATGGCTAGATTTTTCGTAAAGAATGATTGTAAATACTATCTAAATTATTCGAATGCAAACCAAAATTTGTATTCATTTTAAAAAAATTCTCGACAATATTTGCGTGCCCCAAAAACAGATAGATTTTTCGTGAAGAATGATAGTAAATACTGAATTATTCAAAACAAACCAAAATTTGTATTCATTTAAAACAATTCTCCACAATCTTTGTTTGCACCAAAAACTCATGTTTCGTGCGTTTGTTAATTCTTTTCATCCAAAAAAAACTCTAATATATTTTTCGTAAAGAATGATAGTAAATACTAAATTATCCAAATGCAAACCAAAATTTGTATTCATTTTAAAATATTTCTCCACAATCTTTGTGTTCCCCTAAAACGCATGTTTCATGCGTTTGTTCGCTCGTTTCATTCAAAGAAAACTCAGATAGCCTGAAACTCATGTTTCGTGCGTTTGTTTGCTCGTTTCATTCAAAAAAGCTCGGATATATTTTTCGTAAAGAATGATAGTAAATACTAAATTATTCAAATGCAAACAAATATTTATATTCATTCTCCACAATCTTTGTTTGCACCTAAAGCTCAAGTTTCGTGCGTTTGTTCGCTCATTTCATTCAAAAAAAACTCGGATAGATTTTTCGAAAAGAATGATAGTAAATATTAAATTATTCAAATGCGAACCAAAATTTGTATTCAATTTAAAATATTTCTCCACAATCTTTGTGTGCCCCTAAAACTCACGTTTCATGCGTTTGTTCGTTCGTTTCATGCTGAAAAACACGGCTAGATCTTTCGTAAAGAATGATTGTAAATACTAAATTATTCGAATGCAAACCAAAATTTGTACTCATTTTTAAAAAATTCTCGACAATCTTTGTATGCCCCTAAAACTCATGTTTCATGCGTTTGTTCGCTCGTTTCATTAAAAAAAAACTCGGATAGATTTTTCGTAAAGAATGGTAGTAAATACTAAATTATTCAAATGCAAACAAAAATTTGTATTCATTTAAAATAATTCTCCACAATCTTTTTTTGCACCTAAAACTCATGTTTCGTGCGCTTGTTTGCTCGTTTCATTCAAAAAAAATCTCGGATAGATTTTTCGTAAAGAATGATTGTAAATACTAAATAATTCAAATGCAAACCAAAATTTGTATTCATTTTAAAATATTTCTCCACAATCTTTTTTTGGACCTAAAACTCATGTTTCATGCGTTTGTTCGCTCGTTTCATTCCAAAATAACCCTTACATATTTTTTTTTAAAGAATGATAGTAAATACTAAATTATTCAAATGAAAACCAATATTTGTATTCATTTTAAAATGTTTTTTCACACACTTTGTTTGCCCCTAAAACTCAAGTTTCATGCGTTTGTTCGCTCGTTTCATTCCTAAACAATTTGGCCAGAGTTTTCGTAGAGAATGATAATAAATACTAAATTATTCAAATGCAAAGCAAAATTTGTGTTCATTTTAAAATATTTCTCCACAATTTTTTTTTGCACCTACCGCTCCTGTTTCGGGCGTTTGTTCGCTCGTTTCATTCCTAAACAATTGGGCTTGATTTTTCGTAAAGAATGATAATAAATACTAAATTATTCAAATGCAAAGAAAAATTTGTGTTCAATTTAAAAATCTCCACAATCTTTTTTTGCATCTAAAACTCATGTTTCGTGCGTTCGTTTGCTCGTTTCATCCAAAACAATACTCGGATAGATTTTTCGTAAAAAATGATAGTAAATACTAAATTATTAAAATACAAACCAAAATTTGTATTCATTTTAAAATATGTTCGACAATCTTTGTTTGCCCCTATAACTCGTGTTTCATGCGTTTGTTCGCTCGTTTCATGCTGAAAAACACGGATAGATTTTTCCTAAAGAATGATTGTAAATACTAAATTATTCGAATGCAAACCAAAATTTGTATTCATTTTAAAAAAATTCTCCACAATCTTTTGTCCCCCTAAAACTCATGTTTCATGCATTTGTTCGCTCGTTTCATTCAAAAAAAACACGGATAGATTTTTCGTAAATAATGATAGTAAATACGAAATTATTCAAATGCAAACCAAAATTTGTATTCATTTAAAACAATTCTCCACAATCTTTGTGTGCCCCTAAAACGCATGTTTCAGGCGTTTGTTCACTCGTTTCATTCAAAAAAAACTCAGATAGCCTGAGACTCAAGTTTCGTGCGTTTGTTTGCTCGTTTCATTCAAAAAAACTCGGATATATTTTTCGTAAAGAATGATAGTAAATACTAAATTATTCAAATGCAAACACATATTTGTATTCATTTTAAAATATTCCTCCACAATCTTTGTTTGCACCTAAATCTCATGTTTCGTGCGTTTGCTCGCTCGTTTCATTAAAAAAAAACTCGGATTGATTTTTCAAAAAGAATGATAGTAAAAATTAAATTATTCAAATGCGAACCAAAATTTGTATTTAATTTAAAATATTTCTCCACAATCTTTGTGTGCCCCCAAAACTCATGTTTCATGCGTTTGTTCGTTCGTTTGATTCAAAAAAAACTCGGATAGCCTAAAACTCATGTTTCGTGCGTTTCTGCACGTCTCATTCAAAATAAACTCGGATATATTTTTCGTAAAGAATCATAGTAAATACTAAATTATTCAAATGCAAAAAAAAATTTGTGTTCATTTTAAAATATTTTTTCACAATCTTTGTTTGCACCTAAAGCTCATGTTTCGGGCGTTTGTTCGCTCGTTTCATTTCTAAACAATTTGACTAGATTTTTCGAAAAGAATGATGATAAATACTAAACTATTCAAATGCAAAGCAAAATTTGTGTTCATTTTAAAAATCTCCACATTCTTTTTTTGCACCTAAAACTGATGTTTCGTGCGTTTGTTTGCTCGTTTCATTCGAAAAGAAACTCAAATAGATTTTTCGTAAAATATTAGAGTAAATACTAAATTATTAAAATGCATACCAAAATTTTTATTCATTTTAAAATATTTTCAACAATCTTTGTTTGCCCTTAAAACACATGTTTCCTGCGTTTGTTCGTTCGTTTCATGCTGAAAAACACGGCTAGATTTTTCGTAAAGAATGATTGTAAATACTAAATTATTCGAATGCAAACCAAAGTTTGTATTCATTTTTAAACAATTCTCGACAATCTTTGTGTGCCCCTAAAACTCATGTTTCATGGTTTGTTCGCTCGTTTCATTAAAAAAAAAACTCGGATAGATTTTTCGTAAAGAATGATAGTAAATACTAAATTATTGAAATGCAAACCAAAATTTGTATTCATTTAAAATACATCTCCACCATCTTTGTTTGCACCAAAAATTCATGTTTCGTGCGTTTGTTAAATCTTTTCATTCAAAAAGAACTCGGATATATTTTTCGTAAAGAATGATAGTAAATACTAAATTATCCAAATGCAAACCAAAATTTGTATTCATTTTAAAAAACTTCTCCACAATCTTTTGTGCCCCTAAAACTCATGTTTCATGCATTTGTTCGCTCGTTTCATTCAAAAAAAACTTGGATAGATTTTTCGTAAAGAATGATAGTAAATACTAAATTATTCAAATGCAAACCAAAATTTCTATTTATTTAAAACAATTCTCCACAATCTTTGTTTGCACCTAAAACTCATGTTTTGTGCGTTTGTTAAATCTTTTCATTCAAAAAATACTCCGATAGATTTTTCAAAAAGAATGATAGTAAATATTAAATTATTCAAATGCGAACCAAAATTTGTATTCAATTTAAAATATTCCCACAATCTTTGTGTGCCCCTAAAACTCACGTTTCATGCGTTTGTTCGTTCGTTTCATGCTGAAAAACACGGCTAGATCTTTCGTAAAGAATGATTGTAAATACTAAATTATTCGAATGCAAACCAAAATTTGTATTCATTTTAAAAAAATTCTCCACAATCTTTTGTGCCCCTAAAACTCATGTTTCATGCATTTGTTCGCTCGTTTCATTCAAAAAAAACTCGAATAGATTTTTCGTAAAGAATGATAGTAAATACTAAATTATTCAAATGCAAACCAAAATTTGTATTCATTTTAAAAAAATTCTCCACAATCTTTTGTGCCCCTAAAACTCATGTTTCATGCATTTGTTCGCTCGTTTCATTCAAAAAAAACTCGAATAGATTTTTCGTAAAGAATGATTGTAAATACTAAATTATTCGAATGCAAACCAAAGTTTGTACTCATTTTTAAAAAATTCCCGACAATCTTTGTGTGCCACTAAAACTCATGTTTCATGCGTTTGTTCGCTCGTTTCATTAAAAAAAAAAACTCGGATAGATTTTTCGTAAAGAATGATAGTAAATGCTAAATTATTCAAATGCAAACCAAAATTTGTATTCATTTAAAATACATCTCCACCATCTTTGTTTGCAAAATTCATGTTTCGTGCGTTTGTCAAATCTTTTCATTCAAAAAAAACTTGGATATATTTTTCGTAAAGAATGATAGTAAATACTAAATTATCCAAATGCAAACCAAAATTTGTATTCATTTTAAAAAATTTCTCCACAATCTTTTGTGCCCCTAGAACTCATGTTTCATGCATTTGTTCGCTCGTTTCATTCAAAAAAAACTCGGATAGATTTTTCGTAAAGAATGATAGTAAATACTAAATTATTCAAATGCAAACCAAAATTTGTATTCATTTAAAACAATTCTCCACAATCTTTGTTTGCACCTAAAACTCATGTTTCGTGCGTTTGTTAAATCTTTTCATTCAAAAAATACTCGGATATATTTTTCGTAAAAAATGATAGTAAATACTAAATTATTCAAATGCAAACCAAAATTTGTATTCATTTTAAAATATTTCACCACAATCTTTGTGTGCCCCTGAAACGCATGTTTCATGCGTTTGTTCGCTCGTTTCATTCATAAAAAACTCAGATAGCCTGAAACTCATGTTTCGTGCGTTTGTTTGCTCGTTTCATTCAAAAAAACTCGGATATATTTTTCGTAAAGAATGATAGTAAATACTAAATTATTCAAATGCAAACAAATATTTGTATTCATTTTAAAATATTTCTCCACAATCTTTGTTTGCACCTAAAGCTCATGTTTCGTGCGTTTGTTCGCTCGTTTCATTCAAAAAAAACACGGATAGATTTTTCAAAAAGAATGATAGTAAATACTAAATTATTCAAATGCGAACCAAAATTTGTATTCAATTTAAAATATTTCTCCACAATCTTTGTGTGCCCCTAAAACTCATGTTTCATGTGTTTGTTCGTTCGTTTGGTTCAAGAAAAACTCGGATGACCTAAAACACATGTTTTGTGCGTTTCTGCACGTTTCATTTAAAATAAACTCGGATATATTTTTCGTAAAGAATGATAGTAAAAACTAAATTATTCAAATGCAAACAAAAATTTGTGTTTATTTTAAAATAGTTTTCACAAACTTTGTTTGAACCTAAAGCTCATGTTTCGGGCGTCTGTTCGCTCGTTCCATTTCTAAACAATTTGGCTAGATTTTTCGTAAAGAATGATAATAAATACTAAATTATTCAAATGCAAAGCAAAATTTGTGCTCATTTTAAAAATCTCCACAATCTTTTTTTGCACCTAAAACTCATGTTTCGTGCGTTTGTTTGCTCGATTCATTCGAAAAAAAACTCAAATAGATTTTTCGTAAAAAATTAGAGTAAATACTAAATTATCAAAGTGCTAACCAAAATTTGTATTCATTTTAAAATATTTTCGACAATCTCTGTTTGCCCCTAAAACTCATGTTTCCTGCATTTGTTCGCTCGTTTCATGCTGAAAAACACGGCTAGATTTTTCATAAAGAATGATTGTAAATACTAAATTATTCGAATGCAAACCAAACATTGTATAAATTTTTAAAAAATTCTCGACAATCTTTGTATGCCCCTAAAACTCATGTTTCATGCGTTTGTTCGCTCGTTTCATTAAAAAAAAACTCGGATAGATTTTTCGTAAAGAATGATAGTAAATACAAAATTATTCAAATGCAAACCAAAATTTGTATTCATTTAAAATATATCTCCACCATCTCTGTTTGCACCAAAAACTCATGTTTCCTGCGTTTGTTAAATCTTTTCATTCAAAAAAAATCTCGGATAGATTTTTCGTAAAGAATGATAGTAAATATAAAATAATTCAAATGCAAACCAAAATTTGTATTCATGTTAAAATATTTCTCCACAATCTTTTTTTGCACCAAAAACTCATGTTTCATGCGTTTGTTCGCTCATTTCATTCAAAAATAACCCTTACATATTTTTTTGTGAAGAATGATAGTAAATACTAAATTATTCAAAACAAACCAAAATTTGTATTCATTTAAAACAATTCTCCACAATCTTTGTTTGCACCAAAAACTCATGTTTCGTGCGTTTGTTAATTCTTTTCATCCAAAAAAAACTCTAATATATTTTTCGTAAAGAATGATAGTAAATACTAAATTATCCAAATGCAAACCAAAATTTGTATTCATTTTAAAATATTTCTCCACAATCTTTGTGTTCCCCTAAAACGCATGTTTCATGCGTTTGTTCGCTCGTTTCATTCAAAGAAAACTCAGATAGCCTGAAACTCATGTTTCGTGCGTTTGTTTGCTCGTTTCATTCAAAAAAGCTCGGATATATTTTTCGTAAAGAATGATAGTAAATACTAAATCATTCAAATGCAAACAAATATTTGTATTCATTCTCCACAATCTTTGTTTGCACCTAAAGCTCAAGTTTCGTGCGTTTGTTCGCTCATTTCATTCAAAAAAAACTCGGATAGATTTTTCAAAAAGAATGATAGTAAAAATTAAATTATTCAAATGCGAACCAAAATTTGTATTCAATTTAAAATATTTCTCCACAATCTTTGTGTGCCCCTAAAACTCACGTTTCATGCGTTTGTTCGTTCGTTTCATGCTGAAAAACACGGCTAGATCTTTCGTAAAGAATGATTGTAAATACTAAATTATTCGAATGCAAACCAAAATTTGTATTCATTTTTAAAAAATTCTCGACAATCTTTGTATGCCCCTAAAACTCATGTTTCATGCGTTTGTTCGTTCATTTCATTAAAAAAAAACTCGGATAGATTTTTCGTAAATAATGGTAGTAAATACTAAATTATTCAAATGCAAACAAAAATTTGTATTCATTTAAAATAATTCTCCACAATCTTTTTTTGCACCTAAAACTCATGTTTCGTGCGCTTGTTTGCTCGTTTCATTCAAAAAAAATCTCGGATAGATTTTTCGTAAAGAATGATTGTAAATACTAAATAATTCAAATGCAAACCAAAATTTGTATTCATTTTAAAATATTTCTCCACAATCTTTTTTTGGACCTAAAACTCATGTTTCATGCGTTTGTTCGCTCGTTTCATTCCAAAATAACCCTTACATATTTTTTTTTAAAGAATGATAGTAAATACTAAATTATTCAAATGAAAACCAATATTTGTATTCATTTTAAAATGTTTTTTCACACACTTTGTTTGCCCCTAAAACTCAAGTTTCATGCGTTTGTTCGCTCGTTTCATTCCTAAACAATTTGGCCAGAGTTTTCGTAGAGAATGATAATAAATACTAAATTATTCAAATGCAAAGCAAAATTTGTGTTCATTTTAAAATATTTCTCCACAATTTTTTTTTGCACCTACCGCTCCTGTTTCGGGCGTTTGTTCGCTCGTTTCATTCCTAAACAATTGGGCTTGATTTTTCGTAAAGAATGATAATAAATACTAAATTATTCAAATGCAAAGAAAAATTTGTGTTCAATTTAAAAATCTCCACAATCTTTTTTTGCATCTAAAACTCATGTTTTGTGCGTTCGTTTGCTCGTTTCATCCAAAACAATACTCGGATAGATTTTTCGTAAAAAATGATAGTAAATACTAAATTATTAAAATACAAACCAAAATTTGTATTCATTTTAAAATATTTTCGACAATCTTTGTTTGCCCCTATGACTCGTGTTTCATGCGTTTGTTCGCTCGTTTCATGCTGAAAAACACGGATAGATTTTTCCTAAAGAATGATTGTAAATACTAAATTATTCGAATGCAAACCAAAATTTGTATTCATTTTAAAAAAATTCTCCACAATCTTTTGTCCCCCTAAAACTCATGTTTCATGCATTTGTTCGCTCGTTTCATTCAAAAAAAACACGGATAGATTTTTCGTAAATAATGATAGTAAATACGAAATTATTCAAATGCAAACCAAAATTTGTATTCATTTAAAACAATTCTCCACAATCTTTGTGTGCCCCTAAAACGCATGTTTCAGGCGTTTGTTCACTCGTTTCATTCAAAAAAAACTCAGATAGCCTGAGACTCAAGTCTCGTGCGTTTGTTTGCTCGTTTCATTCAAAAAAACTCGGATATATTTTTCGTAAAGAATGATAGTAAATACTAAATTATTCAAATGCAAACACATATTTGTATTCATTTTAAAATATTCCTCCACAATCTTTGTTTGCACCTAAATCTCATGTTTCGTGCGTTTGCTCGCTCGTTTCATTAAAAAAAAACTCGGATTGATTTTTCAAAAAGAATGATAGTAAAAATTAAATTATTCAAATGCGAACCAAAATTTGTATTCAATTTAAAATATTTCTCCACAATCTTTGTGTGCCCCTAAAACTCATGTTTCATGCGTTTGTTCGTTCGTTTGATTCAAAAAAAACTCGGATAGCCTAAAACTCATGTTTCGTGCGTTTCTGCACGTCTCATTCAAAATAAACTCGGATATATTTTTCGTAAAGAATCATAGTAAATACTAAATTATTCAAATGCAAAAAAAAATTTGTGTTCATTTTAAAATATTTTTTCACAATCTTTGTTTGCACCTAAAGCTCATGTTTCGGGCGTTTGTTCGCTCGTTTCATTTCTAAACAATTTGACTAGATTTTTCGAAAAGAATGATGATAAATACTAAACTATTCAAATGCAAAGCAAAATTTGTGTTCATTTTAAAAATCTCCACATTCTTTTTTTGCACCTAAAACTGATGTTTCGTGCGTTTGTTTGCTCGTTTCATTCGAAAAGAAACTCAAATAGATTTTTCGTAAAATATTAGAGTAAATACTAAATTATTAAAATGCATACCAAAATTTTTATTCATTTTAAAATATTTTCAACAATCTTTGTTTGCCCTTAAAACACATGTTTCCTGCGTTTGTTCGTTCGTTTCATGCTGAAAAACACGGCTAGATTTTTCGTAAAGAATGATTGTAAATACTAAATTATTCGAATGCAAACCAAAGTTTGTATTCATTTTTAAACAATTCTCGACAATCTTTGTGTGCCCCTAAAACTCATGTTTCATGGTTTGTTCGCTCGTTTCATTAAAAAAAAAACTCGGATAGATTTTTCGTAAAGAATGATAGTAAATACTAAATTATTGAAATGCAAACCAAAATTTGTATTCATTTAAAATACATCTCCACCATCTTTGTTTGCACCAAAAATTCATGTTTCGTGCGTTTGTTAAATCTTTTCATTCAAAAAGAACTCGGATATATTTTTCGTAAAGAATGATAGTAAATACTAAATTATCCAAATGCAAACCAAAATTTGTATTCATTTTAAAAAAATTCTCCACAATCTTTTGTGCCCCTAAAACTCATGTTTCATGCATTTGTTCGCTCGTTTCATTCAAAAAAAACTTGGATAGATTTTTCGTAAAGAATGATAGTAAATACTAAATTATTCAAATGCAAACCAAAATTTCTATTTATTTAAAACAATTCTCCACAATCTTTGTTTGCACCTAAAACTCATGTTTTGTGCGTTTGTTAAATCTTTTCATTCAAAAAATACTCCGATAGATTTTTCAAAAAGAATGATAGTAAATATTAAATTATTCAAATGCGAACCAAAATTTGTATTCAATTTAAAATATTCCCACAATCTTTGTGTGCCCCTAAAACTCACGTTTCATGCGTTTGTTCGTTCGTTTCATGCTGAAAAACACGGCTAGATCTTTCGTAAAGAATGATTGTAAATACTAAATTATTCGAATGCAAACCAAAATTTGTATTCATTTTAAAAAAATTCTCCACAATCTTTTGTGCCCCTAAAACTCATGTTTCATGCATTTGTTCGCTCGTTTCATTCAAAAAAAACTCGAATAGATTTTTCGTAAAGAATGATAGTAAATACTAAATTATTCAAATGCAAACCAAAATTTGTATTCATTTTAAAAAAATTCTCCACAATCTTTTGTGCCCCTAAAACTCATGTTTCATGCATTTGTTCGCTCGTTTCATTCAAAAAAAACTCGAATAGATTTTTCGTAAAGAATGATTGTAAATACTAAATTATTCGAATGCAAACCAAAGTTTGTACTCATTTTTAAAAAATTCCCGACAATCTTTGTGTGCCACTAAAACTCATGTTTCATGCGTTTGTTCGCTCGTTTCATTAAAAAAAAAAACTCGGATAGATATTTCGAAAAGAATGATAGTAAATGCTAAATTATTCAAATGCAAACCAAAATTTGTATTCATTTAAAATACATCTCCACCATCTTTGTTTGCAAAATTCATGTTTCGTGCGTTTGTCAAATCTTTTCATTCAAAAAAAACTTGGATATATTTTTCGTAAAGAATGATAGTAAATACTAAATTATCCAAATGCAAACCAAAATTTGTATTCATTTTAAAAAATTTCTCCACAATCTTTTGTGCCCCTAGAACTCATGTTTCATGCATTTGTTCGCTCGTTTCATTCAAAAAAAACTCGGATAGATTTTTCGTAAAGAATGATAGTAAATACTAAATTATTCAAATGCAAACCAAAATTTGTATTCATTTAAAACAATTCTCCACAATCTTTGTTTGCACCTAAAACTCATGTTTCGTGCGTTTGTTAAATCTTTTCATTCAAAAAATACTCGGATATATTTTTCGTAAAAAATGATAGTAAATACTAAATTATTCAAATGCAAACCAAAATTTGTATTCATTTTAAAATATTTCACCACAATCTTTGTGTGCCCCTGAAACGCATGTTTCATGCGTTTGTTCGCTCGTTTCATTAATAAAAAACTCAGATAGCCTGAAACTCATGTTTCGTGCGTTTGTTTGCTCGTTTCATTCAAAAAAACTCGGATATATTTTTCGTAAAGAATGATAGTAAATAATAAATTATTCAAATGCAAACAAATATTTGTATTCATTTTAAAATATTTCTCCACAATCTTTGTTTGCACCTAAAGCTCATGTTTCGTGCGTTTGTTCGCTCGTTTCATTCAAAAAAAACACGGATAGATTTTTCAAAAAGAATGATAGTAAATACTAAATTATTCAAATGCGAACCAAAATTTGTATTCAATTTAAAATATTTCTCCACAATCTTTGTGTGCCCCTAAAACTCATGTTTCATGCGTTTGTTCGTTCGTTTGATTCAAGAAAAACTCGGATAACCTAAAACTCATGTTTTGTGCGTTTCTGCACGTTTCATTTAAAATAAACTCGGATATATTTTTCGTAAAGAATGATAGTAAAAACTAAATTATTCAAATGCAAACAAAAATTTGTGTTTATTTTAAAATAGTTTTCACAAACTTTGTTTGAACCTAAAGCTCATGTTTCGGGCGTCTGTTCGCTCGTTCCATTTCTAAACAATTTGGCTAGATTTTTCGTAAAGAATGATAATAAATACTAAATTATTCAAATGCAAAGCAAAATTTGTGCTCATTTTAAAAATCTCCACAATCTTTTTTTGCACCTAAAACTCATGTTTCGTGCGTTTGTTTGCTCGATTCATTCGAAAAAAAACTCAAATAGATTTTTCGTAAAAAATTAGAGTAAATACTAAATTATCAAAGTGCTAACCAAAATTTGTATTCATTTTAAAATATTTTCGACAATCTCTGTTTGCCCCTAAAACTCATGTTTCCTGCATTTGTTCGCTCGTTTCATGCTGAAAAACACGGCTAGATTTTTCATAAAGAATGATTGTAAATACTAAATTATTCGAATGCAAACCAAACATTGTATAAATTTTTAAAAAATTCTCGACAATCTTTGTATGCCCCTAAAACTCATGTTTCATGCGTTTGTTCGCTCGTTTCATTAAAAAAAAACTCGGATAGATTTTTCGTAAAGAATGATAGTAAATACAAAATTATTCAAATGCAAACCAAAATTTGTATTCATTTAAAATATATCTCCACCATCTTTGTTTGCACCAAAAACTCATGTTTCCTGCGTTTGTTAAATCTTTTCATTCAAAAAAAATCTCGGATAGATTTTTCGTAAAGAATGATAGTAAATATAAAATAATTCAAATGCAAACCAAAATTTGTATTCATGTTAAAATATTTCTCCACAATCTTTTTTTGCACCAAAAACTCATGTTTCATGCGTTTGTTCGCTCATTTCATTCAAAAATAACCCTTACATATTTTTTTGTGAAGAATGATAGTAAATACTAAATTATTCAAATGAAAACCAAAATTTGTATTCATTTAAAACAATTCCCCGCAATCTTTGTTTGCACCTAAAACTCAAGGTTCGTGCGTTTGTTAAATCTTTTCATTCAAAAAATATTCGGATATATTTTTCGTAAAGCATGATAGTAAATACTAAATTATTCAAATGCAAATCAAAATTTGTATTCATTTAAAATAATTCCCCGCAATCTTTGTTTGCACCTAAAACTCATGTTTCGTGCGTTTGTTAAATCTTTTCATTCAAAAAAAACTCGGATATATTTTTCGTAAAAAATGATAGTAAATACTAAATTATTCAAATGAAAACCAAAATTTGTATTCATTTTAAAATATTTTTTCACACTCTTTGTTTGCCCCAAAAACTGAAGTTTCTTGCGTTTATTCGCTCGTTTCATTCCTAAAAAATTTGGCGAGAGTTTTTGTAAATAATGATAATAAATACAAAATTATTCAAATGCAAAACAAAATTTGTGTTCATTTTAAAATATTTCTCCACAATTTTTTTTTTGCACCTACAGCTCATGTTTCGGGCGTTTGTTCGCTCGTTTCATTCCTAAACAATTTGGCTAGATTTTTCGTAAAGAATGATAATAAATACTAAATTATTCAAATGCAAATAAAAATTTGTGTTCATTTTAAAAATCTCCACAATCTTTTTTTGCATCTAAAACTCATGTTTCGTGTGTTTGTTTGCTCGTTTTATCCAAAAAAATACTCAGATAGATTTTTCGTAAAAAATGATAGTAAATACTAAATTATTAAAATGCAAACCAAAATTTGTATTCATTTTAAAATATTTTCGACAATCTTTGTTTGCCCCTATAATTCATGTTTCATGTGTTTGTTCGCTCGTTTCATGCTGAAAAACACGGATAGATTTTTCATAAAGAATGATTGTAAATACTAAATTTTGTGCACCTAAAACCATTTTGTATTCATTTTAAAATTATTCAAATGCAAACCAAAATTTGTATTCATTTTAAAAAAATTCTCCACAACCTTTTGTGCCCCTAAAACTCATTTTTCATGCCTTTGTTCGCTCGTTTCATTCAAAAAAAACTCGGATAGATTTTTCGTAAAGAATGATAGTAAATACTAAATTATTCAAATGCAAACCAAAATTTGTATTCATTTAAAACAATTCTCCACAATCTTTGTTTGCACCTAAAACTCATGTTTCGTGCGTTTGTTAAATCTTTTCATTCGAAAAATACTCGGATATATTTTTCGTAAATAATGATAGTAAATACAAAATTATTCAAATGCAAACCAAAATTTGTATTCATTTTAAAATATTTCCCCACAATCTTTGTGTGCCCCTAAACCGCATGTTTCATGCGTTTGTTCGCTCGGTTCATTCAAAAAATACTCAGATAGCCTAAACTCTTGTTTCGTGCGTTTGTTTGCTCGTTTCATTCAAAAAAACTCGGATATATTTTTCGTAAAGAATCATAATAAATACTAAATTATTCAAATGCAAACAAATATTTGTATTGATTTTAAAATATTTCTCCACAATCTTTGTTTGCACCTAAACCTCATGTTTCGTGCGTTTTTCGCTCGTTTCATTCAAAAAAAACTCGGATAGATTTTTCAAAAAGAATGATAGTAAATATTAAATTATTCAAATGCGAACCAAAATTTGTATTCAATTTAAAATTTTCACCACAATCTGTTTTCGCACCTAAAACTCATGTTTGGTGCGCTTATTCGCTCGTTTCATTCCTAAACAATTTGGCTAGATTTTTCATAAAGAATGATAATAAATACTAAATTATTCAAATGCAAAGCAAAATTTATGTTCATTTTAAAATATTTCTCAACAATCTTTTTTTGCACCTAAAATTCATGTTTCGTGCGTTTGTTTGCTCATTTCATTCAAAAAAAAACTCGGATAGATTTTTCGTAAAAAATGATAGTAAATACTAAATTATTAAAATACAAACCAAAATTTGTATTCATTTTAAAATATTTTCGTCAATCTTTGTTTGCCCCTAAAACTCATGTTTCATGCGTTTGTTCGCTCGTTTCATGCTGAAAAACACGGATCGATTTTTCGTAAAGAATAATTGTACATTCTAAATTATTCGAATGCAAACCAAAATTTTATTCATTTTAAAAAAATTCTAAACAATTTTTGTGTGCCCCTAAAACTCATGTTTCATGCAATTGTTCGCTCGTTTAATTCAAAAAAACCTCGGATAGATACCTAAAATTCATGTTTCGTGCGTTTGTTTGCTCATTTCATTCAAAAAAAAACTTGGATAGATTTTTCGTAAAAAATGATAGTAAATACTAAATTATTAAAATGCAAACCAAAATTTGTATTCATTTTAAAATATTTTCGACAATCTTTGTTTGCCCCTAAAACTCATGTTTCATGCGTTTGTTCGCTCGTTTCATGCTGAAAAACACGGATCGATTTTTCGTAAAGAATAATTGTACATTCTAAATTATTCGAATGCAAACCAAAATTTGTATTCATTTTAAAAAAATTCTCAACAATTTTTGTGTGCCCCTAAAACTCATGTTTCATGCGTTTGTTCGCCCCTTTCATTCAAAAAATACTCGGATAGCCTGAAACTCATGTTTCATGTGTTTGTTTGCTCGTTTCATTTAGAAAAAGCCGGATATATTTTTCGTAAAGAATGATAGTACACACTAAATTATTCAAATGCAAACCAAAATTTGTATTCATTTTAAAATATTTCTCCACAATCTTTGTGTTCCCCTAAAACGCATGTTTCATGCGTTTGTTCGCTCGTTTCATTCAAAAAAAACTCAGATATCCGGAAACTCATGTTTCGTGCGTTTGTTTGCTCGTTTCATTCAAAAAAAACTCGGATATTTTTTCATAAAGAAGGATAGTAAATACTAAATTATTCAAATTCAAAAAAATATTTGTATTCATTTTAAAATATTTCTCCACAATCTTTGTTTGCACCTAAAGCTCGTATTTCGTGCGTTTGTTCGCTCGTTTCGTTCAAAAAAAACTCGGATAGATTTTTCGAAACGAATGATAGTAAATATTAAATTATTCAAATGCGAACCAAAATTTGTATTCAACTTAAAATATTTCTCCACAATCTTTTTTTGCACCTAAAACTCATGTTTCATGCGCTTGTTTGCTCGTTTCATTCAAAACAAATCTCGGATAGATTTTTCGTAAAGAATGATAGTAAATACTAAATAATTCAAATGCAGACCAAAATTTGTATTCATTTTAAAATATTTCTCCACAATCTTTTTTTCCACCTAAAAATCATGTTTCATGCGTTTGTTCGCTCGTTTCATTCAAAAATAACACCTACATATTTTTTTGTAAAGGATAGTAAATACTAAATTATTCAAATGAAAACCAAAATTTGTATTCATTTTAAAATATTTTTTCACACTCTTTGTTTGCCCCTAAAACTCAAGTTTCATGCGTTTATTCGCTCGTTTCATTCCTAAAAAATTTGGCTAGAGTTTTTGTAAATAATGATAATAAATACAAAATTATTCAAATGAAAAGCAAAATTTGTGTTCATTTTAAAATATTTCTCCAGAATTTTTTTTTTGCACCTACAGCTCATGTTTCGGGCGTTTGTTCGCTCGTTTCATTCCTAAACAATTTGGCTAGATTTTTCGTAAAGAATGTTAATAAATACTAAATTATTCAAATGCAAATAAAAATTTGTGTTCATTTTAAAAATCTCCACAATCTTTTTTTGCATCTAAAACTCATGTTTCGTGTGTTTGTTTGCTCGTTTTATCCAAAAAAATACTCAGATAGATTTTTCGTAAAAAATGATAGTAAATACTAAATTATTAAAATGCAAACCAAAATTTGTATTCATTTTAAAATATTTTCGACAATCTTTGTTTGCCCCTATAATTCATGTTTCATGCGTTTGTTCGCTCGTTTCATGCTGAAAAACACGGATAGATTTTTCATAAAGAATGATTGATAATACTAAATTTTGTGCCCCTAAAACCATTTTGTATTCATTTTAAAATTATTCAAATGCAAACCAAAATTTGTATTCATTTTAAAAAAATTCTCCACAACCTTTTGTGCCCCTAAAACTCATTTTTCATGCATTTGTTCGCTCGTTTCATTCAAAAAAAACTCGGATAGATTTTTCGTAAAGAATGATAGTAAATACTAAATTATTCAAATGCAAACCAAAATTTGTATTCATTTAAAACAATTCTCCACAATCTTTGTTTGCACCTAAAACTCATGTTTCGTGCGTTTGTTAAATCTTTTCATTCGAAAAATACTCGGATATATTTTTCGTAAATAATGATAGTAAATACAAAATTATTCAAATGCAAACCAAAATTTGTATTCATTTTAAAATATTTCTCCACAATCTTTGTGTGCCCCTAAAACGCATGTTTCATGCGTTTGTTCGCTCGTTTCATTCAAAAAATACTCAGATAGCCTGAAACTCATGTTTCGTGCATTTGTTTGCTCGTTTCATTCAAAAAAACTCGGATATATTTTTCGTAAAGAATCATAATAAATACTAAATTATTCAAATGCAAACAAATATTTGTATTGATTTTAAAATATTTCTCCACAATCTTTGTTTGCACCTAAACCTCATGTTTCGTGCGTTTTTCGCTCGTTTCATTCAAAAAAAACTCGGATAGATTTTTCAAAAAGAATGATAGTAAATATTAAATTATTCAAATGCGAACCAAAATTTGTATTCAATTTAAAATTTTCACCACAATCTTTTTTCGCACCTAAAACTCATGTTTGGTGCGCTTATTCGCTCGTTTCATTCCTAAACAATTTGGCTAGATTTTTCATAAAGAATGATAATAAATACTAAATTATTCAAATGCAAAGCAAAATTTGTGTTCATTTTAAAATATTTCTCCACAATCTTTTTTTGCACCTAAAATTCATGTTTCGTGCGTTTGTTTGCTCATTTCATTCAAAAAAAAACTCGGATAGATTTTTCGTAAAAAATGATAGCAAATACTAAATTATTAAAATACAAACCAAAATTTGTATTCATTTTAAAATATTTTCGTCAATCTTTGTTTGCCCCTAAAACTCATGTTTCATGCGTTTGTTCGCTCGTTTCATGCTGAAAAACACGGATCGATTTTTCGTAAAGAATAATTGTACATTCTAAATTATTCGAATGCAAACCAAAATTTTATTCATTTTAAAAAAATTCTCAACAATTTTTGTGTGCCCCTAAAACTCATGTTTCATGCAATTGTTCGCTCGTTTAATTCAAAAAAACCTCGGATAGATACCTAAAATTAATGTTTCGTGCGTTTGTTTGCTCATTTCATTCAAAAAAAAACTTGGATAGATTTTTCGTAAAAAATTATAGTAAATACTAAATTATTAAAATGCAAACCAAAATTTGTATTCATTTTAAAATATTTTCGACAATCTTTGTTTGCCCCTAAAACTCATGTTTCATGCGTTTGTTCGCTCGTTTCATGCTGAAAAACACGGATCGATTTTTCGAAAAGAATAATTGTACATTCTAAATTATTCGAATGCAAACCAAAATTTGTATTCATTTTAAAAAAATTCTCAACAATTTTTGTGTGCCCCTAAAACTCATGTTTCATGCGTTTGTTCGCCTCTTTCATTCAAAAAAAACTCGGATAGCCTGAAACTCATGTTTCATGTGTTTGTTTGCTCGTTTCATTTAGAAAAAGCCGGATATATTTTTCGTAAAGAATGATAGTACACACTAAATTATTCAAATGCAAACCAAAATTTGTATTCATTTTAAAATATTTCTCCACAATCTTTGTTTACACCTAAAGCTCATGCTTCGTGCCTTTGTTTGCTCGTTTCATTCAAAAAAAAAACTCGGATAGATTTTGGTAAAAATTGATGATAAATATTAAATTATTCAAATCCAAACCAAAATTTGTATTCATTTTAAAATATTTCTCCACAATCTTTGTTAGCACTTAAAGCTCATGTTTCGCGCGTTTGTTCGCTCGTTTCATACAAAAAAAACTAGGAAAGATTTTTCATAAAAAAAATGATAGTAAATACTAAATTATTCAAATGCAAACCAAAATTTGTATTCAATTGAAAATATTTCTCCACAATCTTTGTTTGCACCTAAAACGCATGAAACATGAGTTTTAGGGACACACAAAGATTGTGGAGAAATATTTTAAAATGAATACAAATTTTGGTTTATATCATTATTTACGAAAAATATATCCGGGTTTTTCTTAAATAAACGAGCGAACAAACGCACGAAATATGAGTTTTAGGTGCAAACAAAGATTGTGGAGAACTGTTTTAAATTGAATACATATTTTGGTTTGCATCTGAATAATTTAGTATTTACTATAATTCTTTAGGAAAAATTCATCGGAGTTTTTTTCAATGAAACGAGCGAACAAAGACATAAAACATGAGTTTTAGGGGCACACAAAGTTTGTGGAGAATTTTTTTAAAATGAATTCAATTTTTTGTTTGCATTCGAATAATTTAGTATTTACTATCATGATTTACGAAAAATCTAGCAGAGTTTTTTAAGCATGAAACGAGCGAACAAACGCATGAAAGGGGCAAACAAAGATTGTTGAAAATATTTTAAAAAGAACACAAATTTTGGTTTGCATTTGAATAATTTAGTATTTACTATCATTTTTATAAAAAATCTATCCGAGTTTTTTTTTTGAATGAAACGAGCAAACAAACGCACGGAACATGAGTATTAGGTGCAAAAAAAGATTGTGGAGAAATATGTTAAGATGAACAAAAATTTTGCTTTGCATTTGAATAATTTAGTATTTACTATCATTCTTTACGAAAAATCTAGCCGAATTGTTTAGCATGAACGAGCGAACAAACACATGAAACTTGTGTTTTAGGGGCAAACAAAGATTGTGAAAAAATATTTCAAAATGAACACAAATTTTGGTTTGCATTTCAATAATTTTGTAATTTCTATCATTCTTTACGAAAAATCTATCCGAGTTTTTTTTGAATAAAACGAGCAAACAAACGCACGAAACATGAGCTTCAGGTGCAAACAAAGATTGTGGAGAAATATTTTAAAATGAATACAAATTTTGGTTTGAATTTGAATAATTTAGTATTTACTATCATTGTTTACAAAAAATATATCCGAGTTTTTTTGAATGAAACGAGCAGATAAAACGCACGAAACATGAGTTTCAGGCTATCCGAGTTTTTTTTTGAATGAAACGAGCGAACAAACGCATGAAACATGAGTTTTAGGGTTACACAAAGATTGTGGAGAAATATTTTAAAATGAATACAAATTTTGGATTGTAGTTGAATAATTTAGTATTAACTATCATTCTTTACGAAAAAATATATCCGAGTTTTTTTTCAATGAAACGTGCGAACAAACACACGAAACATGAGTTTTAGGTGCAAACAAAGATTGTGGAGAAATGTTCTCAATTCAATACAAATTTTGGTTTGCGTTTGAATAATTTAGTATTTAATATAATTCTTTACGAAAAATCTATACGAGTTTTTTATGAATGAAACGAGCGAACAAACGCATGAAACATGAGTTTTAGGGGCACACAAAGATTGTGGAGAATTTTTTTAAAATGAATACAAATTTTTGTTTGCATTCGAATAATTTATTATTTACTATCATTCTTTACGAAAAATCTAGCCGAGTTATTTTAGCATAAAACGAGCGAATAAACACATGAAACATGAGTTTTAGGGAAAAATAAAGATTGTCGATAAATATTTTAAAATGAACACAAATTTTGGTTTGCATTTGAATAATTGAGTATTTACTATCATTTTTTACGAAAAATCTATCCGAGTTTTTTTTTGAATAAAATTAGCAAACAAACGCACGGAACATGAGTTTTAGGTGCAAAAAAGATTGTGGAGAAATATTTTAAAATGAATACAATTTTTGGTTTGCAGTTCAATAATTTAGTATTTACTATCATTCTTTACGAAAAATATATCCGAGTTTTTTTTGAATGAAATGTGCGAACAAACGCACGAAACATGAGTTTTAGGTGCAAACAAAAATTCTGGGGAAATGTTTTCAATTGAATACAAATTTTGGTTGCATTTGAATAATTTAGTATTTAATATCATTCTTTACGAAAAATCTATCTGAGCTTTTTTTGAATGAAACGACCGAACAAACACATTAAACATGAGTTTTAGGGGCACACAAAGATTGTGGAGAATTTTTTTAAAATGGATACAAACTTTGGTTTGCATTCGAATAATTTAGTATTTACTATTATTCTTAATGAAAAATCTAGACGAGTTTTTTTAGCATGAAACGAGCGAACAAACACATGAAACAAGAGTTCTAGGGGAAAATAATGATTGTCAAAAAATATTTTAAAATGAACACAAATTTTGGTTTGCATTTGAATAATTTAGTATTTACTAATATTTTTTACGAAAAATCTATCCGAGTTTTTTTTTTAATGAAACGAGCTAACAAACGCACGAAACATGAGTTTTAGCTGCAAAAAACGATTGTGGATAAATATTTTAAAATGAACACAATTTTGCTTTGCATTTGAATAATTTAGTATTTACTATCATTCTTTATGAAAAATCTAGCCGAATTTTTTAGCATGAAACCAGCCAACAAACGCATGAAACTTGAGTTTTAGTGGCAAACAAAGATTGTTAAAAAATATTTTAAAATGAACACAAATTTTGGTTTGCATTTCGATAATTTAGTAATTATTATCATTCTTTACGAAAAATCTATCCGAGTTTTTTTTGAATGAAACGAGCAAACAAACACACGAAACATGAATTTTAAGTGCAAAGAAAGATTGTAAAAAAATATTTTAAAATGAACACAAATTTTGGTTTGCATTTGAATAATTTAGTATTTACTAGCATTATTTACGTAATATCTATCCGAGTTTGTTTTTAATGAAACGAGCAAACAAACATACGAAACATGAGTTTTAGCTTATCTGAGTTTTTTTTTTGAATGAAACGAGCAAACAAACGCATGAAACATGAGTTTTAGGTGCAAACAAAGATTGTGGAGAAATATTTTAAATTGAATATAGTTTTTGGTTTGCATTTGAATAATTTAATATTTACTATCATTCTTTACGAAAAATATATCCGATTTTTTTTTTAATGAAATGAGCGAACATACGCATGAAACAAGAGTTTTAGGGGCACACAAAGATTGTGGAGAAATATTTTAAAATGAATACAAATTTTTGTTTTCATTTGAATAATTTAGTATTTACTATCATTGTTTACGAAAAATATATCCGAGTTTTGTTTGAATTAAATGAGGAAACAGTCTCATGAAACATAAGTTTTAGGTGCAAACAAATATTGTGGAGAAATATTTTAAATTGAATATAAATTTTGGTTTTGCATTTGAATTATTTTGTATAATACTCATGTTTTAATCGTTTGTTTGCTCGTTTCATGCAATAATAACTCGGCTAGATTTTTCGTAAAGAATATACGAAATTATTCAAACACAAACCAAAATTTATTTTCATTTTAAAATATTTCTTCACGATCATTTTTTGCACCACAAACTCATGTTTCATATGTTTGTTCGCTTGTTTCATGCAATAAAAACTTGGCTAGATTTTTCGTAAAAAATATACTAAATTATTCAAACGCAAACCAAAATTCTTTTCATTTAAAAATATTACTGCACAATCTTGTTTTGCACCAAACGTTTGTTTGCTGGTTTCATTAAATAAAAACTCGGATAGATTTTTCGTAAAGATTGATAGTAATTACTAAATTATTCAATTGCAAACCAAAATTTGTATTCATTTTAAAATATTTCTCCACAATCTTTTTTTGCTTCTAAAAATCATGTTTCATGCGTTTGTTTGCTCGTTTCATTCAAAAAAAACTCGGATAGATTTTTCGTAAAGAATGATAGTAAATACTAAATCATTCAAATACAAACCAAAATTTGTGTTCAATTTAAAATATTTCTCCACAATCTTTGTTTGTCCCTAAAACTCATGTTTCAAGCATTTGTTTGCTCGTTTCATGCTAAAAAAACTTGGCTAGATTTTTCGTAAAGAATATACGAAATTATTCAAATGCAAACCAGAATTTGTTTTCATTTTAAAATATTTCTCCACAATCATTGTTTGCACCACAAACTCATGTTCATGCGTTTGTTCTCTTGTTTCAAGCAATAAAAACTCAGCTAGATTTTTCGTAAAGAATATACTAAATTATTCAAACACAAACCAAAAAAAATTTCATTTTAAAATATTTCTCCACAATCTTTGTTTACACCGAAAACGTATGTTTCAAGCATTTGTTTGCTCGTTTCATACAATAGAAACTCGGCTAGATTTTTCGTATAGAATATACAAAATTATTTAAACGCAAACCAAAATTTATTTTCATTTTAAAATATTTCTTCACAATCATTGTTTACACAACAAGCTCTTGTTTCATGCAATAAAAACTCGGCTAGATTTTTCGTAAAGAATATATTAAATTATTTAAACGCAAAGCAAAATTTGTTTTCATTTTAAAATATTTCTCCACAATCTTTGTTTGCACCACAAACTCATGTTTCATGTATTTTTTCGCTCGTTCCATGCAATAAAAACTCGGCTAGATTTTTCGTAAAGAATATAGTAAATTATTCAAATGCAAAACAAAATTTGTTTTCATTTTAAAATATTTCTCCACAATCTTTTTTTGCACCTAAAACTCATATTTCATGCGTTTGTTTGCTCGTTTCATCCAAAAAAAATTCTTCTAGATTTTTCGTAAAGAATGATAGTAAGAAACTTGATATTTTAGGGTACAATTGAGGATTCATGTTTATTTTGATGTTTTGATAATGTTAATTATGATTTTTTTTATAATATTTTGATGGTTTAGATAATTGTTATGATGATTTTTTATAATATTTCGCCATAAAGTTTATTCATTTTTAAATATTAAGTAGTTTATAAAACTGTCATTGTTTATATTAATTTTTGCTTTAATTTTGCCATAATCTTGCTTGTACTTTTTGTCCCATTATTGTTAGAAAAAAAATATTTTGTACAACACACATTTATTGAAACGCAAATACACAACATTTCATATATAAGTTCTCGATTACAAATTACATAATTGAAATAAATTTATTTTATCTAAACTGTTATCCACATATCTCTCTCTCTCTCTCTCGCGCGCGCGCGCTTCTCTACCACACCTATTCATACAAAATAAGAGTCCTATCCTTCTGAGCAAAGATACATGAAGGTTCCATCCTTCTGACTCTACAATAATTTGAGGCGGCAACGAAATGTGCAGTTCTATAATCTATGCTTCTGAGCAAACAAATATGAGCAGAAGTTAACTCGTGTTTGATGCCATCCTGATTTATTTAAATAATACAACAATTAGTAAAAATAATTATTTCATTATTAGCGAATTATATCATATTTTTTCAAAAAAAAGAAACAACTAAACTGTAATTTTACAAAAAAAAAATCAATTAAAGTTGACGGTTTGATACATGTAGATGTTCACTCATAGTTTTCATCAAGCGGGATCAAATTTGCCATTCCGAGAAGATGGGGACGGTTTTTAGTCAAGGGGAATCAGCAGAGAGGAGACCTGATTCACCGACCGAACTCGCCTTTCTTTCCCTCTTTCCATTTTCGATTCTATTTCATTTTTTCTGTTCGAGCAGAGAGGCGAGAGAGACTAGAGAGAGACTTTTTTTTTGAAATGGACAAAAAAAAAAGATTAATTCACGGAATAGTCTAGTTTTGAAATTATTTGGGAAAATGGACATTTCGCCCCATATCTGGGCGAAAATCAGTTATTTTCGCCCAGGTCAGGGGCGAAAAAACCATTATCTCAATTTTCCCTCACTCCGCCTGTTAGCGTTAAATCAGCTATTAATTAAGTTATACACAGACATTTTCGCTCAGTTATGGGGTGAAATTTGGAAATTTTAATTTTTTCCCATAATCTCAGGTTAGAAAGAATTCTTAACGAAACGATTAAAAAAATTGAAAATTTTAGTATTTCGCCCCATATCTGGGCGAAAATTCATTCCCCATATCTGGGCGAAAATTTATTTGGCCCAATAATTGAGCGAACGGACTGAGCCAAAAAAATCGAACCTAAAAGCCCAAAAAAATTTTAAAATATCATTTTCGCCCCACAATGGGGCGAAAATTTAAAATTTCAATTTTTCCTCCCTGTCAGAACAGAATGACAGATTTCCCCTGAATGAAATTTTTAACAAAAACATAAATTTTGACAATGGGCCAAAGCTTATTTTTGCCCATACTTGGGGCGAAAATATAAATTTTGCATTTTTTTTTTTAAAAATTTCCTTCTGACAGGGGCGGAAAAATTATAATTTTAAATTTTCGCCCCACTGTGGGGCGAAAATGATATTTTTAAATTTTTTTGGGCTTTTTGGTTCGATTTTTTGGGCTCAGTCTGTTCGCTCAATTATTGGGCCAAAATAATTTTCGCCCAGATATGGGGCGAAATACTAAAATTTTCAATTTTTTTAATCGTTTCGTTAAGAATTCTTTCTAACCTGAAATTATGGGAAAAAATTAAAATTTCCAAATTTCGCCCCATAACTGGGCGAAAATGTCTGTTTTATAACTTAATTAATAACTGATTTAACGCTAACAGACGGAGTGAGGGAAAATGAGATAATGGGTTTTTCGCCCCTGACCTGAGCGAAAATAACTGATTTTCGCCCAGATATGGGGCGAAATGTCCATTTTCCCAAATAATTTCAAAACTAGGCTATTCCGTGAATTAATCTTTTTTTTTTGTCCATTTAAAAAAAAAAGTCCTAGAGAGACGAGTTGGAAATACATCAAACGGGTTCACCAAATGGGTTTTCTGCTCTTGAATGAACGGGTCCGTCCCTTTAAAAATGGGTTTAATTTTGTTTCTAAACGGCGTCCAGTCAGGATTATAATCGTTATTCGTTTTATTTTTCTTTCCGTTTTTTATTTGGCTACTTGGGTACATGTTAAAATTATTGGGCATACCATCTAGGCATCCGGTTGCTGTTCCTGCTGTAGATTCCTGTCGTGGAGCAGTACTATCTATTTATATCCTCCACTCAGAACACCAATCTCTATCGAAATTTTCTTTCATGGACACGTGAACGCTCCTGATTTAATGAGGTGGAAATCCAACGCTGCAATGATTCTTTGCCGACAGTTAGTTGATTAATTTATTAATTAATTAACTTATTAAATATAATTTTATGGATCTTAATGGCATTATGCGCCCAAAGTGAGAAGCACGGTCTGATCCATATTTTGATACTCTTGATTTTCGTTTAATTTTTAATAATTACTCATTTATTTTTTGAGAAAAGTCCACTTTTGGTCTCTTATCTTTTGATTAATGTTCATTTGAGTCCCTAACGTTTCGATTTGTTCAATCAAGTCCTTTATTTCTTTGATTTTGTTCAAATAAGTTCCTCCATCCATTAAGTGATGATGTGGCCGTTAAATGCCAACATGAAAGTTATAATCAAGCACCTACATGGCATTTTAATGGTGACGTGGCTCTACAATACATTTTTTTGTAAATTTTTGAAAAAAAAAATATTTCTCTCAAAAAATATTTTTGGAAAAAGTATTTTCTTTTGAAAATTATTTCTTTAAAAATATTTTTCAAAAATGAAAATTTCCACATAATTTTTTTTATTTTTGATCAAAAAATTAGATTTAAAAAGTTATTCTCGAATTAAAATTTTCGGGAATAATATTTTGAATTTTTTCTGAAGACTATTTTTCGAAAAAAATCAGAATTTTCTTTGAAAAAAAAAACTTTTTGAAAAAAATATTTTTTTAGAAATATTTGTCGAAAACTATTTTCCGAGAATTACATTTTCGGTAAAGTATTTTCTGAAAATAATTTTTCGAAAAAATATTTTCTAACTTTATTTTAAAGAAATATTTTCTTAAATAGAAATAGTTTATTTGGAAAAAATTCTGAATTTTTTATGGAAATAATATTTTAAAAAAAAGTGATTTCTGATCTTTTGCGAGAAATGTTTTTTTTTATTTAATAATTTTTTTTTTTAATATGATGAGCCACGTCACCGTAAAAATGCCATGTAGGCGCTTGTGTGTACCTGCCATGTTGGCATTTAATGGCCATATCAATATTTAATGGATGGAGGGATTTGATTGAACAAAATTAAAGAGGTAAAGGAGTTAATCGAACAAATTGGGACTTTAGGGACTTGATTGAACATTAATCAAAAGATAAGGGATCAAAAGTGGACTTTTCTCTTATTTTTTTATGTTATCCTTTTACTTTTTAAATCTTCTTATGTTGCTCTCCAGTTGCGAGAATTATTTCTGGCAATGATTGTGTTTTAGTGTTGCTATAATGAGATCGGAGACGGGATGTCTCCAGTTTTAGGATGAATGGAGAGGTCATCAAGCACTTTGAATATCTGGGGACCTGGCCTTACCTATTTCTCTTTTTTCCTCCTCTATTTTTGCACAGAAATCAATTACTCGGGATAATTTGAGCTGATTTCTTCCTTTTCAAATCGATTTGACTACACAAGGTGAGGTGAGATCATAAACTGTGATTATCTCTATTTTTATTCGATTATTTTTCTCTGTCATTTGGGTAATTTGAGTTCATTTAATTGAAGAGAGAATTTCCCCCAAAATAATTGCAATTAAGACGCATTAGTAAAGGTGATAGAGGAGATGAGATAAATTAAACTGTGATAATAGCTTTTGATTTGTATGAAAAAGTAAAATCCCTTTTTTGTATCTTTTTCTCTTAAATTTAGACCTTTTCACTAAAAAGTCAACTGATGTGTTTAGATGATCTTTGCTTTTTCAGTTGATCAGATCGGTGTTTTTCTTACTGTTTCAACTATGAATTTGATCTCTAAAACTAATTAAAATTCAAATCGCATTGAATCTCACAAGTATTGTATAATCATCACTTTTTATCTATCAACTTTCATTTCAGCCATTAAATCAAACAGTATGACAACATCTGCTGGCGATCTGGATCCGGCTTTTCAAGGAGCTGGTCAAGAACCGTATCCTTTTATTTTTACATGAAATTATGATTTTCATAAATCTCTTGTTTCTAATAAATAACAATATATTTACTTATCTAAAGTTTGGGCCTTTTTATTCATAAAATTGTCTGAAAGTTCAGTAAACTCACTTCATTTTATTAGTCTTTTTTTTACCTTGAGGTTAGTGAGATTTTTATAAATGTCTTTTTTGGCCTTAACAAAAAATAGTGGGTTGCTGATCTGGCGTGTTGAAAATTTCAAACCCGTACCGGTTCCTAAATCTTCTTATGGAAAATTTTTCATGGGCGATTCATATATTGTACTAAAGGTAAATAAATAAATAAACTCCCATAAACTTACGCTTAAAATTATTTACTTTTATATCTCACATATTTTTTTGAAATTATATATTTATATTTTATTTTAATTTTTGACAGAGCACTGCTTCGAAAAGCGGCGCGCTTCGTCACGACATTCACTATTGGCTTGGAAAAGACACAAGCCAGGTCAGAAATGAAATACTCACTCTACATTTGATCTTTTTCCTCATTTTTCAGACTGCCACCTCTTCATTTTCTTTTTAATTGTTCTTTTAAGAAATTTGCTAAAACATTATTGAAAATTGCAAAGAAAAACCCTCTAGTCCTTAGAAAATCATAAAAAAGCCCTTAACATATATTAATATCTACCACTGTTAGTTAACTCATTTTAATAACTCTTAACTACTGATTCTTGAATTAAATTAATTATCTAAAAAAATAACTTCAACAATCAAAACGAGTTAAAAAAAACCTAATTAACATTTCTTGAATTGAATCATACTAATTTCCAATAATAGAAGACCTTTTTTGCAATTTCCAACAAAGGAGGGGCTTGAACTCAATTATTTACTTTATTTATTCTTTCTCTCAGGATGAGGCAGGCAGTGCAGCAATCCTAACAGTCGAGCTGGACGAGTCAATGGGCGGTGGGCCCGTGCAGTACAGGGAAGTACAGGGCAACGAGTCGGAAAAGTTTCTGAGTTACTTCAAACCCTGCATTATTCCCCAGCCAGGTGGCGTCGCGTCAGGGTTTAAGCATGCTGAGATCAATGACAAGGAGCACGAGACTAAGTTGTATCACTGTCAGGGCGTCCGTGTCAAAGAGGTGATTAACTAAAATGTAGTGAATGATTAAAAATAATGTCTTTTAAGTTATTTATTTATTCTTTTCTATATTTATTTATTTTATTTATTTATTTATTCTTTTATTTATGTATGTATGTATTTATTCTTTTATTTATTTATTTATTATTATTTATTCTTTTATTTATGTATGTATGTATGTATGTATGTATGTATGTATTTATTTATTTAATTTATTATTATTATTATTATTATTATTATTATTATTATTATTATTATTATTATTATTATTATTTATAATAATTTTTGTTGGCCAGGTGGCGGTGGAGAAGGGGTCACTGAATCACGACGACATATTCATCCTGGACACGAAGGAGAAGATATACCAATTCAACGGGTCAGGGTCCTCCGTATTGGAGCGAGGCAAGGCCATGGAGGTCGTCCAGCACATCAAGGCCACCTACCACAGCGGCACCTGCGACGTCGTCGCCGTCGGTACGTCGTTAGAAACTATTGATTTATTTGTTGGGGTATTAGTATTGTAGGTGGTGGTAAGCGGAACGTGTCGTGGCGGTAAGTGGTTTTATGGTAATCAATCCCCTTTATGTTTTGACTCTCTTTATGATATGTATGTGGTAAGCAAAATGTGTTGGTGAACGGTTCTGTTACTTTGATTGTACTGCTACCGTAACATGTTTTGGTTAATGTAAGAGTATATTTCACTTAACACCTGTTGAGAAAATGTGAGGGGTTGAAATGTATGTATAAATCCCGTGAGTAAACATTTTGGTCCCGTACAATATTGGTGCCCGGCAAAATTTTAAACTAATATTAATATTTCTTTTGGAAAATAGAGGATGCTGAGGTGGCGGATGAACCTGAGGTGGCTGAATTTTGGGAGATTTTCGGAGGATTTTCTCCAATTTCATCAAAAACGACTTCTCAGATTTCAAACACCGAGGACTCAACTGCAAAATTATTCTAGTAATTCAAAAAACATAACTTGTTTCTTTCTTCTTTCTGATTATTTTACTTTTATTAAACTTCTTTTCTTTTTTTTTGTATTTTTAGTGTGGAGAGTGGAAAGCCGGTACCAGTCAATACTGAGACTTTATCAAAGGATTTACTAGAAACAAACAAATGTTATTTATTACAATCCGGTTATGAAATTTACGTCTGGATGGGTAAAAAAACGAGCCTGGCTGATAAAAAAGGCACCAGCATCGCTGCTGAGGTAAATAAACCCTACTTTCACAATTCTCAAAATTACAAGGTCCTTTTCGCGATTGTTAATAATGCCAGGGATTTTGTTGTGAATATAACAGGGCTTGCTTAGGGACTCGAAGTTCAAGAGTGTGATTAGAGTCAGTGAAGGGCGTGAGACGACAGAATTCAAATCCAAGTTTTCTGACTGGGCTCATGAGGAAGAAGAAGATTGAAATGAAAAAGAGGTGAATTTATGATGTTTGATTGAATTAAGTGGTTTGGATTTGTGTATTTTTAATTTGGGAGTTTTAATACCTGCCTTGATCCTTATGGAATTTGGTTTTCAATATTGGAAATAAATATGTGTATTTTGGTAAGTATAGAGTGTGGTTTGATTTGATTGTTGGTAACTCTGTGTTATCATAATATGGCATGTATTCTTGGTTTTCTTTAGAACAATTTTATATAATATTTTTTTGAATAAAAGTTATTTTTTTTCATAAGTTTATTTGTTGATTTGATATGAAGTTTGTTTTACAAGTAATATCTCGAACTGAATAAGTTCTGTTTTAGCACTGGAAATTCATGTTTGCCAGTTTTCTGTATTTGTAAGATTTATATTAGCTGATTTCGATTCTGATATTTTGCTGGTTTAAGTGGTATTTTCATAATTTTTTCAGTATTACTGTATCGGCCGATTCGATACAATTCAGTCAATTTGGACTAGAATAGGCATGTTCCGATCCGATTAAATTTTTATTCGCATGGTTACGTGAATCCTGTTTTTTTATGAAAATTGTGTCAGTTTTTATCTGATTTAGACCGTTCTCGGCCTGATTCGGCTGATTCCCGGTCCCAATTCTCTAGTTTTTTATTTTTTTCAATCTTGATTTTGGTAGGGAATATTTCTTACAATTTTTTCTGTGCCTAGATAAGAAAAATGCAAATTGGTCGCAAAGGATGGCATAGTCTAATTCGTACATGATTTATCGTTTAACTAGAGATAGATGGCATTGGCAATTCAAAAGTATTTATCCATGTAATTGACAATATTTCTAGTTAATAAAATAAAATAGTAATTAAAAAGAAATAATTTCTTCTCAGAATACAAATAAGCCTCTATGGACATCCAAGAATGATGTAAACCAACAATGAATATCATGCTTACAAACATCAAAACTCCCCTACCAATCTAAAAACTGCAAACACTATCCAACACAAACAAATAAACAATCATCAATCTTTTTTTTAAATACACAAAGAATTCAAGTAGTTGTCCTCAAATAAAATCACCCCTTCTCTATGATAACAAACACTCCGGAGGATATCCGTCGGGAAATGTCCTCTCATAATCAGTGCAATAATTATATATCATGTAGTTATCTTTAACCCATTTCAAATCGTATTGCTGACTAACATCCAATTGCTCGTTGTACCACGAGGTCCAAGACGAGCCCCAATCGCAGTTGTTGTTGGGCGCATATTCAGGAATGCAGGCATCTGCGATGAAATCCTTATAGTAAGCTATGAATGGCACGAGGGACCAATCAGTCTTTACTAGGCCGCCTTGTGTTGCCCATGCCTCTGCGTCCCACAGACTGCAGTGGACCCGCATTGGCTGGTCGTGCGGGAATGGGATACCTGCTGCCATGTGGTTTCTGAACACTCTGATCGGGATGTCGTCGACCAAGAATCTGAAAAAAATGAGTATTTGTTTAGAATTTGAATTTTGGTAGGAGTGAGTATCACACTTTTTTGGTTATATGTTTGAACTTTGAATATTTTATTTATTTGAGTATTAAATAGGTGGTAAATTATTTTAAAATCTTATTATATTATAATTTACTTACGCGAGTTGTGAAAACAAATGATGAAAAGAAATTATAAAATAGAAATTGTAAAATTGATAATTTACTTACGCTATTTGGTAAGGATTCCATAGAAAGGTGTAATTGTGATAATCAGCAGTCGGATCGAACCAGAGGAAAAATCGTTGCTCTTTTTCGCCTTTTCCTTGTGCGAATAGGTTCGTGTGCAATGTATATGGACTCCCGCTTTGGTTCCCCAAAAACTCAAAATCCACCTCGTCGTGATTCTCCCCGGGCGACGCTATCTACAAGTAATAGGAAGTGCCATAATGATTAAACTCAGCGACAGTAACAATAGCAGAATTAGTAGTATTAACTGATAATATGCGAACAATTATAGCCAGTAGTATGATTTTCCTTTTCATGAACTTCTATTCTTTTTTTCATCGTCATTTCTATTATTTTTCATCAGTATTAACAGACATTTATTTGTTTTCTTTTTAATAAGTTTCTCAGCAGGCAATCCTGAAAAAAATATATTATTTTTTCATTGAGTTGCTTAAATTAAACTTAAAAAATTACCAATACTTGCATTCTTGCTTTTACTTGGAGAATGGAGCAGCTTTGAATATGAAAAACAAAACATATATAGCTAAATAGAACAATTTATTGGTTATAAGTTAACTAAAGAAGCTATATTCTTTTTGCTAAAAGCATAAACTAATTTTGTAAGCTTAAAAAAAATAAACTAATTTTTTATTAGAAGGTGATATAATTCATTTTTTGTTGTCAGAAAAATTATTTACGAGATTTGGTATAAAATATCCTTAATAAAGACTAAAATATTTGCATGTGATTCACAAAAAGGGCTTCTCATTGGAGTCAAAGAAAAGTTATTATGACTTTTAGGATCTGCAATTTCTTGGAGTTATTTTTTTATGATGCATCTAGTTCTCTCTCTGAGTGCTTGATTCCAAAAAAGATAAAAAGGAAAATATTTTTATGAAAAATTCAGATTCAACTTAATGACGGTAAATTTTAGCCAACGATACACACAAACAGTAAAAAAAATTTCACGTATACAATTCTACCATTTTTCGTATCTAATAGTAAAATGCATGAAACAAAAGAGCCACAATATGAAATTATCGAGACCAAAAACAAGGCAATAATATGACTTACGTAAAATGTCGCAACGGTTCCAGCTGAGTTGCCAGATACGAGCTTAATCGCCATGGTGATCTTTCCGAACAAATATTCAAACTTCGACTGAAATCCAGAACCGGAAGTTCTGTCTAGCGACAATCCAAGAATATTTCCTCCATCTTGATATTGCATGTGATCCTGCCCCCAAATCGGATCAATTAATCCGTAAAAATTTCCCGAGACAAATTGAGTAGCCGAGACTAAGGCTATTAGGGTGACAAACCAAAATTGAAAGAATTTAGGGTTTGAATGGGATAATGCCATTGTATGTTTCTTCTTTGAAATCAAGAAGAAACTTGTTTGGGGTTAGGGTTTGGATCTGGGTTTTATTTTTTATGCTAATTTGATGAGGAAAAAAGTGTAGGGGTAGTAGGGTTTATATATTTGGGGGGACATTGCTTGGTTTATGCTGAGGGAAAGTTAAGATGGTATAGGTCCATAGCGGACTAGTCCGGTAAGAATGATGTTGGTGTATTTTGATTTGTTTGGTCCATGGTGAACAAGATTTTTTATAATTCGTATGAAATTGGACCGTTAAATTGTGCTATATTCGTTGGCAAAGCATGTCATTATGGAAATATTATATTGGTTGACGCGCTCAAGGTGGATCGGCTATAATCTTATTTTCAGAAATGGTTAGATGGTCTAGCATTTAATTCTTAGGATATATTGGCGAGAAATATTTACTTATGGACCAATCGATATCATCGAATATTGCCTAGCTAAACAACATTGAAGGATTAATAAAAAATGAGTTTTAACATTAAAACTTATCCCATTCAGTTTCATTACAATTACTGATAAAATTATTCCTTATTATAATATTTTACTTTACTCTTAATAGTTAATTATATATGGACAAACATCAAATGATCCAACTTCGATGATCAAAAGAACCTCAGACTTAAAAAAGTGTAAATGTAAATCAATTTATATAAATAATTATCAATTTTTCAAGATGTGTCAATTAAACAATTTTTTATTCCAGTTTTGATATCTTAATTTAGGGTAATTTTAACCTATTCGGATTCAAATCATCATTACATTCTTTCTATTTCCTTAATATATATATGACGTGGAACTTTGATCTTACTCCTTCCTATCCAAAAAAAGTAAAACCTTTTCATTTATTTTTTTATCTTTTATTGAAAAATCCATATAAACTTGTATCAAACTGCATTTTGAGAACTTTAATTTTGAAATTTAATCGGTTCGGTCGCTTTCATAAATGGAATACACCAGCTCCACCCAAATACTTAAGCACATAGATCCGGGAAAGAAGGGTCACAAAATTAGGATATGATTAGCCAATCGTAAGGGAGAAAGGAATGTATGAAGGAATTTTTTACTTCTCAAAAAAAAAAAAAAAAAAAGAAAAACTAAGAGGAATTGTATAGCCATGTTCTCATGAGAGAGGGGGACGCGGGTAGTCAAGCAACGTTTTTAGCACCGCCTCTCTTTGCATGTGGCAACATGGATGCTCTCTCTAAAGCTAAAAATTCAAGGATAATAATAAGGAAAAAGATTTGGTACTCCCATCACATCTACCTCCAATTATCTCCCACACTATGAGAGCCCAATTTAGAAAGCACGGCCATATTTAAAACTATTTTTGAAGTACCTCATAATGACTCCAATTCAAATCAGCTCAAATATTCAACAAACCCAAATTATTGACTCCCACCTGGCTCTCATCCATATCATCTCGCAATATTTTGATTTCACACGATATGTTCATATTGGTATGTGTTTTATTTAGACATGTATGGATTTATACCATATTGGTATGTTTTTTGTTTAGACTGGTATAAGTTTGTCAACATTTGATATATAATGACTAGTATGTGTTTGTTCAAATCTGGTATGAATTTCTATTCATCAGATATGTATTTTGTTTAGACTTGTATGAGTTTATACTTTACTGGTATATTTTTTGCTTTAACTGGTATGTATTTGTCAAAATTTGATATATAATGACTAGTATGTGTTTGTTGAAATCTGGTATGGACTTATATTCATCTGATATCTGTTTTGCTCAGATTTTGTATGTGTGTAATAACTTACTTGTATATGTTTTACTTTCACTAGTATGGACATTTATTCATTTGTTTGTATGTGTTTGTTTAGACTTTGTATATGTTTTGCTTATACTGGTATGGACATATATTCATCTGAAATGTGTTTATTTAGATTTTGTATGTATTTATACCTTACTGATATGTCTTTTGCTTCAACTGGTATGCATTTGTCACAATTCTTGAAATATAAAGATTAGTATATGTTTGTTGAAATCTGGTAGGATTTATATTCATCCGATATGTGTTTGTTTAGGTAAAAACCCAAAAATTAAAAAAAATACTGAAAAAATCCGAAAAATTATACTAAAAATATTTCGAAACAGTAAAAAAAATATACTAAAAACGAGCAGAAAAATAAAAAAATACTGAAAACACGCCAAAAAAACGCGGGCGACCCTTTGTGAATGATATCTGTCTAACTGAGAGTATGCAACGTCAAAAAATGCGAGAAATTGAAAATATCGCGAGAATTTAAAATCTTGAGAAATTGAATGAGAGGTATTGGGAGGTAGGAGAAAAAAGTGTATGTTTAATTTTTATGGGAGTTAATTTGGGAGCTTCTAATAATGTCACAAATATGGGAGTTGATAAGAAATAGTAAAATGGGAGTCCAAAATGATTTTCTAAATACCTCTCATTTAGGTGTCACGTGGCGCGCTATGGTTGATCGGGAGGTAGGGAGCCACTAATTATGAGAGGTAAATAGCCGTTCTCTAATAATAATTTGATCAATTATATTGTTGGATAAAATCTAATTTTTGAGGTAAAAGATACAATCTAATTTCATTAAAGTTGATTGTTTTACTTCTTGAAAATTTATTTTTTTACTATTATGTAAAAGATTAATTTCATTATCTATATAACTTGGAATGTAAGATATGATCTGTCAAATTTAAAATGAAATATTTTATGACTCCTTACACAAAATATGTTGCAAACGTTAGGATAGAAGGAATATAAATTCTCATGCATGTGGCACATGCATGAGGATATTAGACTTCTATTTAAGCAAGCATTAATGACCTTAATTACATTCTTTTTTTTTCGGTTAATAAAATTTCAACCCAGTACTCGTCAGGAAGTGGCATTTGAAAATGAACAATGTACTTGACCAAACAACACGGTTTACAATTGTTAATTTCTGACTTTTCAGAGTCTAGACTCAGTAATCAGTCGTACCAACGGTATCACAAAGATGTTAATTAATTATTTACTTAATTAATTATCTAGTTGGGGCTCTAATGACAGATGATAATTTTGAAGAAGATATTTTCCTTCCTGTAGAAATAAATTTTTGAATCATACTATATGTTGTTTCACTACAACAAAAATTGCTCATAACCATGATTTTATTTGCTCGTATACATGGTATAAACCGTGGTAAGACACATCTTCACACAGTTTTGAAACCGTAATAGAACCGTGACATCTCCATCCATAGTAAACGATTAATACACGATTTTCATCGCGTTGGTAAGTATACCACGGATTTTTAAACGAGCACTTAACATAGTTTTAACCGTGAGAATGTTAGAACGGTTGAAACCGTAGTTACATATAGGTTAGTATCCCATTTCTTAACACAGTTAAAACCGTGGTTATGCTTATTTTATATTTAAAATTTATATATTATTAGCCAAATCTATATTTTCATTCGATAAACATTCCAATAATTAAATAAAAAAATAAAAAAAAAACTATATTTGAAACAAATATATTATATTAAATCACAATGTTCTATACAAAGAGGTATACATTCAAAAATATAGAATATACCATACAAAACCAAAACATCTAATATTTCATACACCAATTTATCTATTTCTCTGATATACATATCAATCGCCATCTATTGTGAAAGCAAAAATACATCCCTTGTCACCTGTACACTCAAAATTATAATAATTATTTAATCAATTTAATATATTTCGATAGATCAAATTAAATTAATAAATTACTTTAGTAGTGGCATTAGGGTTTCCATCTCGGTCTCCACCCATCCAAGATCCGAATTTAATTGAAGTGCAAGTTAAAGGAAGCGGTTTTCTAGTATGCTAAACAATAAAAAATTAAATTAAATGTTAAATTTTAATAATTTGAAGGGTAAATTATAGTAAAACATAAAAGATAGTTTTGAATTAATTAATTAATTAACCTTCTTTAATGCATTTCTAACACGGCGCAAGTAGTGAGGGACGGCTCTCTATAATGATTGTTCCACAATCTAGAGACCTATATATATAAGATAATTTATAAAAATAAAAAATAAAGAAAAAATATGGTATAATTAGAGGGTTAATTTGAATAGTTACCGGCTCGGGCTTCATCAACAGGAGTAGGTTTGTGGCGTCAGTTCATCGGTTTGCCATTGTGCAGTTATTACCCTCACCTATTTTATATATTTTTAAAACAACCCTTCAGATTTATTATTTATTTATTTTGCAGGGCGTTTGTGTAAATTTTGATAAAAAGGATGATATTACCAAATCCTCAATTAGCATTTCCTTATCCTCTTTGGTTAGATCCCAACGTTCATTGAACTCCACAAGATGCTACACAGAAAACTGCAAAAATATAAAATTGTTTATTATTACTCATTTCTGCGAGAATGAACCATGAAGAAATGAAATAAAATAAAAGAAGACCAGGATGAACTCCACTCTGAATCAACTTATCAAAAACATCATCGCACGATTTTGACAATCCATCCGCTTCTCTCACCTTTCAAACCCTAAACATATTTACAAGTATCAAATAAATCGATCATATTTATCAACAAATACAAAAAACATAATTATAATCAGGATGAGATTAATTAAATTAATTAACGAACCTGTGATGAGTTTCTGTGATTCCCATAAGGTTGAGGTAATAACTAAACGCACATGCCAGATCAAAAGCCTCATCCAGGGTCATTTTGGAGATCTCACTCGTTAGTTGTTTTTCTAGAAGCTCCGCCATGGCTTCCATTCCCGCTGCTCTCGTCGTAATCACACTCTATTATCAAAATCAATCCAAAAAATACAAACTTAGATCATCAGATCATAAAGAATGACACCCAAAATACTGATCGGATTTGAAAAAGTCGATTAGATAAGCCTAAATACGCATAATCAAACCGTACAGGGGAATCAATCAATCAATCAAAAGAACGAGAGAAAAACATTAAAAAAAATAAGAAAAACAAATCAATGGATTAGGAAAGAAAAAATGTGACCTGAGCAAGGATCCGCTGAGAGATGAAGGGCAGATCGCCGCCGCCACCGCCGTCGCCGCCATGAGAGGAAGAGCTCAATCGCCGGATTGAGAGAGGTAGCGAGCCGAGCTTTTGGGTGTCCGACAAAAATGGATCGAGAGGGACAGTGTTTAACAATTTATGCCAAATTCCACGTGTACCCCAACAAAACATCATAATTTGACGTATACCCCTACAAAAAGTGAAATATCACCAATACTAGGAAAATACCCACGCTACGCTGCGGTATTTCCAGAGTATATAGAGGCAATAGATATTTTGAACATGTGCTTAAATAATATGAATGTATGACATAAAAATAAGAGTGGCATTATTATTTGTAATATTAAATATGAAAGTCTAATTGTCCAATACAAGTTTAAATATTTTTTTTATTTTACATCGCACACGTACACAGTAACATGATATAAATTATTAAATTCAACAAAATATAAAGCTTCGTGTCGGTACTCATGTACACCACCTCATTCAATGTATCAAGGCTGTTAAAAGAAGAAAAGAAAATTACAAAAAAGAAAAAATTTAGGAAAAAATGATAACAGTTATAAGATACCCTGATCTATCTAGACTACTCTATAGATGGTTATTTCGTAAGTGATGCTTAAGCATCCTTTTGTTTATAAAAAAGAAATTCAATAAGTTCAATTTTTTCAATATAAAAGACTTCATTGAATGCACTATGGGAACAATTAAACCCTCAATTGTGCAATTGACAATCCATGTAACGTTATTTTACCTGAGAGAGACCACTTTGATCCACGGGTAGATTAGGGTTTACAAAATCTATAAAAAAACAACAAAAAAGAAACACTTTAAAAAAATATATTGCCAAAAATAATTATTTCTTGCATGAATTTCTATAAATATTTTTAATTCCGCCAATAATATGTGGAGCTTCCACAATTGTAATATTAATATACTTGTTTCTATTAACTGCATGAAAAGAAGAAAATGTATATTTACAAAATTAATAAAAAATGAATATACTTGTTTCTAAAAGCATAAGAAGGGGGCATATTTTGGTTTCCTTTTATCGTTCCACATCTATACGCAAAATGCAACTGACACTGGTTTGCAAAGAGTGGCGGCGAACTCTTCCCCTTTCTCACCAACAAAACAATCTCAATGACCCTACAATACATTTTCATAAGTACTGACAAATTTAGGGTTATTTAAAGAGAAAAGATATTCAATCCCTACAATCACCACCAACTTAGATATTTCTATATTTTTTAAAAATAACTGGCGGTCATCGAAATAAATTATTATTATAATTTAATGGTTATTGAAATATTCATTTTATGCAGTTATTCTAAAATGTTAGATGGTTACTAAAAACATATAAAAATTAATATAAATGACTAAATTAGTGGTGGTTGACCACTTTGTTATTTTAGGGTGCGTAAATGTAAATTAAGTCTAAAAAAGGGAATAAAATTAGGTTAAAATTGAGATTTACCATTGTATAAACGTGCAATTCAATTTCCAGCATTTTCTGAAATTTCTGAAAGAGGCTGCCTTTCATTTATTTCCCTTATTCTTAATCCATTATCACATTTTCTCATTTTCTCACTTGAATTCAATATATCATACCTACAAATCAAGAATATCTTAATATTATATTATACACAATTTTATTTATTTCATTTTTTACTATTTTTTGCTTACCTCATATGGTTGGCTGATAGAGATGACTTTACAATTCCAGCCGAAATTAATCGATTTTTTATATCTAATGCTATGTTATTTTCTGAATTCATAATTGGTGTACTATTTTCCTCGTATAAAGCTTCATTTCTCGCTCTTTTTTTGCATAATGTTGAAAATCAGTTCTTCACTGCATTATCCGTTCTGTTTTCCAATTTTATTAAAAAAGTATTAATTAGAAAGATTAAGAATAGAGGGGCTTTTTTGTATTTTTTTTTTTTTTTTTTTTTTTGTAAATTAAGGCTTTGATCAACTTAAATTGGGACATTTTTCACATTTATTCTACTGGCTGAAATTGGATTTGGGCTCAATGTACTAATTAATAAAAATAAGTTGGGATGAAAATTACGAAATTACCTGCCTGAGACGACCTTTGCAATTTCAGTCCATTTATTTCCCAAAATTTTTTGAGCCTAAAAATCAATATTAGATTTTACTTTAAGATCTGTGCCAGTTATTAATAAAAACAAGAAGCCAAACAATAATCCCAATTTTGGATAAGGATAAAAAATTGTTATGAAACTTTCTTCTATTAACTTTTTAATTGAATAGATATGCAAACATGTATAAATCTCATTATAACATGAAATTATCTACATTTTTTTACATGTATAAAAAAAATCTCATTCTAACAAAGGAAATTATTTACATTTTATATGATTTATAAACTACATTCATACCTCACATAAAAGCATATCTTCTTCTTGAGACCAGCCCCCCCTTTTGAACTCTGAATTCAAATAAGTGTACCATCTATAATGCAAAAATTATCAATTTTTATTATTTCAAATATATAATTTTTTTTTCGAAACACAAATTTCAATAAAAAGAAATGAGCTTTATTAAATCTTATATGTTACTTTCATTTATGTCAACAGAACATTTCAGTTCTTGCAAGAATTGAACCTAATTAAGCCCTCTATTAGCCCTAATTTTAGCCCAAATTATCCTTCCATTACCTCAATTTTGAGAAAGAAAAAGAAACAAAAATGAAAAAAAGGTTTTACTTTACCTTCTCCTGCATTATCTACTTGTTTTATCATTGAAATTAGCTGAAATACTCGTCCAACTGCCCAAATTCAACAGTTAAATTAAAAACATTAAAATGAGAAATCAATGACAACTCATGCAAAGAAGGCAAAAATCTGAGACTAACTAACTTGTTGGTTCCATGAATTGCGATTTGCTCCCTAAGCAACTCATCCTCCTGTAACAAACCCACCAATTTCAGCTCTCTATAGCTCACAAAAACACCCGAAAAAATGCAAAATCAAAACAAAAACCGACAGAAAAAACAACAATCCAAACCTGAGCAGACCAAGTAACAACGTGGCGATCCTTCTTTACAACAACAGATGCAGCACCATATCTGTTCTTCTCCATAACTCAGAGCCGATTGGTTTGCAACCGCTGAATTTTTCAGTCGATTTGTTACAGATTGAGAGCTCATTTGGTTGAAATTGATTGATTTCTCAGTTGATTTGGGGGTGGAAATTAGGGTTTGTGCTGAAGGGTGCGAATTTGAGCGGGTTTCAAAAGAGTGAGGAAAGAAAGCCTCCAGAAACTTCCTGTGCGCTTCTAACAACAACGGCCTTACTTCCTGGTGTCTCTTCTCCGCTCTTAATTCCCTCTCGTTCAGACATGGCTGCTCCTTCTTCTTACGCTTTCGCTTCTTATCAGCCTTCGGTTCTTCTTCTTTAATTTGGGAGAGGGAAGAGGCGGGAGGGAGTAGTAAGAGGAAGGAGAGAGGCGGAAAAGAGTAGGATTCGTTGAGGACGGGATCTAAGAACGCGGCGTTGGAGCCGCTGGAGCTGGAGAGATTGTAGATGCCGGAGTTGATGAAGGCAGTGAGCTCCGGCAAGTCGCTCCGCCGGCGCTCCTCCATTCACGCCAGAATTGTTCGATGAAATCAGTAGCCACGGCACCACGACGGATCTCACTCTTTTTCTGGCCACGGCGGTGCTCTCCTCTTGCTGTCTAGGATTCTATGTGAGAGGGAGCAGAGAGATGAGGCAGTGGGGAGAGAGAGAGAGAGAGAGAGAGAGAGAGAGAGAGAGAGACGTGGGCAGAGATCAGAGAAGGCAGTAGAGGGAGGAGATTAAGGGTGGGGGAGGGAGTGAGAGACCGAGCGGCCTCACACAAATTTACCGAAGGATGGAAGAAATTAGGCCACTCCGGCGCCTCTCCCGAGTCTTGTGTTGGTGCTCCCCACCCACTCCACATCTCCCCTTTCCCTTTCCTCTCTTCTCATCTCTTGTTGTTCTCTCTTTGCTCTCCCCTCTTTTTTGCACGACTTATGTCGATTTTTGTCGGATTTTTCATCTATTCATCTGCTAGTTCACTGTAAAGCTTCAATCTACTTTCTCGAGCACGAAACCCTAGTTGTCGCCGCTCTCAGCACGAAACCCTAGCTGTCGCCGCTCTTAGAACGAAACCGTATATGTTGCCACTCTTAGCATGAAACCCTAGCTGTCGTGACTCTCAGCTCGAAGCTACAGCACTGCCCTCTCTGTCCACTCGAAACCCTAGGTTTGTGTCGGCCGCCGCACGACCGGCATGCACGACCGACACAATCTGCATGTACACACCAGATTTCTCTACAAGGTCTCGATCTCTTAGAAATCGCATGCAAGACCGTAAGATCAGAAGCAAATCTGAACAGCAGGAAAGTACTCCTCGATCGGATATAGTTTTTTTTTAGCTTATATGGACGGGACGGGGCTGATTTGGCCGGTACCATTCTGCAGGGGGCTTTGGGGCTGATTTGGGACGGTTTGAGGCTAGTACAGGGGTGATTTGATGTCGGTATCGTGACTGGTACAGGGTTCTCCGGGGCTGATTAGATTACACGACTGGTACGGGGTTGTTAAAGCACAAATTTGAAATTATTTGATTTTTTTTAGCAATTAGTTTGAGCACCAATTTTTGTGCAAGCATATTTTAGCACGAATTTGAGAATGATTTTTTAGCATTAGATTTGAGAAAGTAGCCAAAACTTAATCCCATGTTTTTAGCTAAAAAAAATTTAGCACGTTTTAATGTTTGATGACGGATCTTTAGAAACATTAAAATCAATTATTTTAAAATAATTGATAAAGTCTAATAAGCGACATAAGCTTAGAAAAAGACGGCGGATGGAATTTGGAACGGCAAAAATTGACATACAAACAAGCATGCCTGCAGGGTACGGCGTGAACTAGTTTTTCTTAGTTTTTTAGCTCCGTAACGGAAGGCCAGTAGGATTAGACTCCCAAGCCCTTATTCAAGGGATGTTAATTGTAAATTATATAAGTAGTTCTTTTCTAATTTTAATGAAAGTTTTTTTAACACTTAACACCAATTAAGTTTTAGGTGAGCAGATCGAAAGTTTAGAAAGATTTTAAGATAGAATTATATGTGACATTTCAGTGTGTGAGTGGGCGTGCATGTGTTGTGTGTGCGTACAGGCTACTCTTAGTTCTGAAAGGTCTTGGTTCATAGAAGGTGGACAATACTCCAGGTCCAGGCGCATCAAAAGAACCAAAGCCAACAAAACCATGGCAGGTCTCATCTTCTCATCTTCTCCCTCCAGTTGTAACAAATACAGAGAGATCCATACAATTGTTTAAAATACTGTAAATTATTAAAATTGCTTACTGGTTTTCTTGTTTACTTTATGAATATTACTATTATACATCAAGCTTCAAGCATAGTAAAAATTTGACTGTTTTATCTTTAGATATTTTGATATTTAATCTATTTATATCACTTTATATATCAAAATATATTATTTTAAACTGTAAATACAAAATGTGTAAAATAAAATAACACATTGTTTTATATCAATTTTATACATCAAGTGTAGTAATTAAAAAGTACATTGTTTTATCTTTAGATATTTAATCTATATATCATTTTATATATATCAAAATATGTTATTTTATACCGTAAATGCAAAATATATAAAGTAAAAATAATATACTATAAAACTGTAGAATTACTTGTCAATTCTACACTATTAGATCATTTAGTTAGATATTATGAACTGTTTCAATTAGTCATGTAAAGTAAGGTTGTATATAATTAAAGATCTAGCTAGGCATATAAAGTTCAATACAAAAATGTATAATGTATGTCACAAATTCTAGATTATACTTATTGGTTCGGTTGTTTGATTTAACATGTTCTCGTTTTGGCCTAAAAGTTTATATTATTTGGTTTATTCAAATCAGTTCATTTTTTTGATTTGAACATCGATTAACTGAACAAATTGAATTACACTTATGTTTCTATTTTTTTCTACTTTTAAACTGAAGTTTAGATTTCAAATAAGTAATAATCATGTTCATATTGATCTTATTATTTTTTATACAGTTTATGTATGCTTCTAGTATAATTAAGGGAAGTCCGAAATCATGACGGGATTGACACGACTTCATAGCTACCGTATATTGTTTCTTTCGCGTTTTTATATATTGTATACATTACAACAAAAACTGTCATTTACCACGGTTTTTTTCCCTTCTAGCATCGGTTCCAACAGTGCTAAAACACTATTACACACAATTTTAGAACCACTGCTGGTCTGCTGCTTCTAACACTGGTGTAAGCTATCAAAATCACTGTTTCATTTCCGTTGGTAAAGCTAAAAACGAAATTTTAGCACGGTTTAAACCGTGTCTAAGTGAACTCAAACCTACATAAGATTTCCTACTTTCTACGGTTAGAACCGTGATAATTTCAGGATGGCTATAACCGTGTCTAGAAGTAACTCTGACTTTCAAATGATTCTCATTTTATAAACACTGATACATTTAAATGTAAAATTTTTATTTATCTGATTATTTACATAATTCAATCCAAATGTAACTAGTTGTATTGTAATACAAATTAATATCATAATAATCCACAAATCATCCATTAACAAAAAATATTCACAAATCATCCATCAACCAAAATTATCCATCACAACCATTTCACATAACAATTTCTTAAAAAAAATAACCTCTGTTACAACAATTTTCACACCAAAAAATATACTTCAAATCATCCAATTAAAAACATCTGTCCTACAAATTTCAACCACAAAAACAAACAAACCTCGACCATCTCATGGCCCAGTCCACAAGATGAAAGTGATGAGCGATTTGTTGAGGATGAAACACCATTTGCATTGCTCGGGCCTCCAATTTGCATCTATTAATATTTCAATAAAAAATAGATCAGGGTTTACACTAGTATTATAATTTGTATATATAAAATAACATTGTGCCTCTAGACGCAATAGTACTATGAGTTCCCTCAAATAATCATTTTTTTACGCTGGATTAGGGTTTACACTAGTAATAAATTTTCTCGCAATGCTTTTCCTCCCATCTGTATGATGATGAAGTTGTTTCTTTGCATTTAAAGTGTTGGTCTTACATTCTTTCTGCAAAAAGGTAATATCTATTTTATTACAAATTTCACATAAATAATAATTTCCATTTTGTGAAATTATTATTTATGTGAAATTTGTAATAAAATAGACATTAATTAACTCACCATTTTATTTGAAGTGTTCCAAAGCATCACTAAAGGACCCCACTGATAAGGAAGAAGCATAGGTTCATTTGGAGGATTATTAAAAGCTTCCTCAAATGGTTTTCCATTAAAGTACTTCGCCTTCAAGTTGGTCTTACAATTCCTCCATGCGCCGTTCAATTTTTCTAAAACCCACATTCTTGCTTTCTCATTGTAATCAAACTTCAACTACACCAATAAAATAAATTAGATAAATAGGTAATTCAGCTCGTTAAATCAATCTATTGATGAATATAATGAAGCATGGAATCTAAATTAACGTACTACCGCGATGAAATCCAGCATAGCTTGTTTCTTTTGTATGAAAGGCTGATTATCCCACCGAGCAATTTGAATGGGAGCAAATGATCCATCCTTAGCAATACTTGAAAGAAAGATCCGAGCAAATAGGCAGCCTTGTTACATGGGCAATTCCTTTCGTCTATCTCAACCAATATCTTATCGCCCAATGGTCATAAGCGTCAGAATGTGTGGCGCTCTCTCACGCATCTTACGTCAAGAACCATCAGGAGCTACATAGAATAATTTTATAACAAAACAATAAATAATTTTAAATCTATAAATATAATCAATATCTTTATAAAAGTAATAATAAGAAATGAAATATTACATCTAATCCATATTGCATTCTTATCTGACTCGCCGTTTTGATCTCCATTGTTCATCTCTGACGTAGATTGTTGAGCTTCTAACGATGGATCATCTCGTGGCTCAAGCTGTAGACCCCATAATCTTCTAGAAACCTTCGACATATCTTCAATTAACAAAGAGCAATTTAGATCTTATTAAGCAATTTCAGTTATTAAGCAAAATATTTTCAACAGTTCTAACATTCAGAAAACAGATTAAGCATCTAAAGGTGAGAAAACAGAGAATCACACTGAGAAGACTGATCAAATCGGCACAAAATCAAACTCAAATCACACTGAGAAACAGATCAAACTAGTATAGATTCGGAAGTATAGATCATCAAAAAAACGATTCGGAAGTATAGATCATAAAAAAAAAATCGCATCTAAAAAAATCAAAAAATGATTTGGAAGTTCCTAAAATCGCATCTTTAGAACAGATCGTACCTGAACGAACATTTTCGTGGCTAGATCAACATAAATATGCACGAAGAAGATCGCACGAAGCTAGGGTTTTATGCTAGGGTTTCTCTCAAGACGATCGCACGAAGCTAGGGTTTTACGCTGAGAAGAGGAAGAGGGAAAAGTGAAACCGGGTTTTGAGAAGGGGCTGAGCTTTATATACCCCGCATGAATTCTTTAATCCGGGTTTTGAGAAACCGGTGGATGGAACTCTGGTTATTTGAAAAGTTAATGCGGGAAGGAATTGAATGTTTTGATATTTGATGGTGAGTTAATTAATGATGGGTTGTTGGGCCGAGATGGTTTTCCTTTTTTGTGGTCTCTTTGGGCCCATTTGCAAAATAAAATATGAAATAAACCAAGATTGAAATATTTGCAAACAATTTAAGATGCAATACATTAATTTATGTATAAGCTGGCTTATATATTATTGAATAACACCCTTTTTTTAGAATTAAGGCTGGGCCCAATATGTAACTGTCATTGTGGATGAGCTTCTGATAACAAGTTATCATCCTAAAATATAATGAACATAAAACAAAGAAATAAACTAAATATCATAATTTCATAATTACCAAATATCATAATTTCAGAAGATGAAACACACCATTTGAAAAAGCAGCTTAAAAATCAACACATAGGCAAAAACACAAACAGGTTATAAACAAAAAGTACAAATTAATCACCTTAAGCTTCAGATCCTCAAGCTGGCTAAGCGGATTCCAAAACCTATTATGCTCTTCTTCATCGAGTCCTCTTTCGATCTCAAAACGAGCCCAAAACGATTCCACCCAACAACAAATTTTCGCCCAAAATGCTTCTGAGAAATTAGGAAAACAAACAGAGAAAATACGTGGATTTGAGCTGAAAGAGGATGGAGGAGATACGTGGCGAGATGAACGGCCGTGATTTAGAGCTGAAAGAGGATGGAGGAGATACGTGGCGAGATGAACGGCCGTGATTTAGAGCTGAAGAGGCAGCTTCCTTCGCTGCTTCTGTTTGGGCAGAGCATAGGACTCAGTGCTTCTGTTTGCAAATTGCACGAAGAGATTAGATTGAGAGAGGTAAGATTTATGAATCCGGATTTTATTGTACGGGTTTTTAACAAAACCGTGACATGGGTTTTATTAATACAGTTTTGTTAAAAATCGCGATTTCATTTCTCATTATCATGGTTTCCAACAAGCCATGATAATGAAAGCTGCTAATTACACGGTTTCATTTCTAACCGTTATTACATATAATCGGTATTGAAACCCTATAAATAAATGCAAAAAAATTTCTACATATACACACTTTCATTAATGTGTATAAAAAATCGTATATAGAAGCGTTTTTTGTTGTAGTGATATATTGTTTTCATTTATATATTGTTTTCTATATATTGTCTGTTTTCAGTTTATATAATTTTTGTCGTTTCTATATACTGTTGTTATATCACGATGAAAAATCCATCGTGATATATTAGGTCCCTATAATCAAATATAATATGTATATATTATAAAGTTTTATTTCACAATAATTTATTTATTTTTGTTCAGTTCAGCCGAACAAATCAACAGTTTTATCCGACAGGTATAATTTAGAATTTGTGGCATATTCTCTAGATTATTGTACCGAAATATATATCTAGCCAGGTTTTCAGTTCTAATCAACTTACTTTACATGGCTAATTATAATACTTTAGGACATCAAATTAACTAATTTATGACTTTATTTTTTGTCTAGCTCAGTTTGAAATCGGTTCTAAAGAAATTTGAGTTTGTTTAGTTTAAAATATATTTATTCAGTTTAATATAAGAGGTTCGCCTCAATTTATTCAAAAAATAAATATGAACGGAACTAATGAACATTATTCTAGTTTTCATAAAAAAAATGAACATTATTCCACTCATCAAAATTTAATGGAGATCTGCAGTTACACAAAATACTGGAGACGATTAATCTTCCATTCTTCTGTCCCCACCTTTCCCGCCAAAGACCGTTAATTTCCAATCTCTACAAACGACACATGATGCAATCATATGGTTCCTATCTTAATATCGCTAGACCCGGTTCATAAACTAAAGCTGATCGGATTTGGTGAAGTTTAATGCTGGTGTTAAAGACTGGGTCTAGGAAGTAATTTGATACGCACTTTGACGCATTTTTGGGCGACCGTGTCTATACTGACAGAAAGAGCCTCGAGTCAGACATTAATTTCATTTGTCTTGCGTATTTTTACGAATATACCAACTACAATCTGGATTTTATGATTATTAAGATGCAGTATTTGCAGAAAGGTCCTTAAAGCTCAAAGTATTTAATTTCTCTTATTTCATAAAAAAACTTACCATGTTCTATGTTACACTTTTCATAAATATTATATTAAATTAAATAAGATCAATATGGTAATTTCCACATTATAATTTTTTTTGTCTAGTAATTCTTATATTTTTAAAAAATAATATATGATATGTTTTAAATTCTATGATGCAGTTTATTCTATTAACAAAATATTAATATAAGATATGTTTTTTATCAAAAGCTAGTAACAACAGTAATAGAAACTGTGAGTAATAGTCAGGCTAAAAACAGGTTAAAAATAATAAAACTAATTTTATCAATCACAATTCTTCATACAAAATCAAGAATCACATATATCAAATCAATAAGAGAATCACATATATCAAAACCAATCAAGAATCACATATATCAAATTTCTGAAGTATACATGTACAAAATAATTTTATTTTCGTATTTTCTAGGGTAGAAAAGAAAAATGAAGGGTCCCATTCTGATTTCTGTGCATTCATCCAGTTGTGGGTCCAAGAGGGAAAAAAAATGAAAAGTGGAGTCTCATTTGTTTCATAACCAGGTCAAATATTTGGTTTGTTGTACTTGGGCCACATCACCATTTGCTGGCCACGTGGGCTTTTGATTTTGTCTCTCGTTCTGATTTTTTGTGGCCATAATTTGGATGGATATACGTGTGTTTAAAACCTGTCATCTAACTGTTGACTTTTCTTTATCACTAGTTTAATAATGTTGGTTCAGACCAAAAAATGAAAAAAAAAAAAATTTGTCTTTTTTAAGTAGTTTATAAAACTTGTATTTGTCATATTGCATTAAGTAAACAACTTGAATAATTATTATTTAAAATAATGACCGACTCATAAATTATACACCACTCAATTTAATGGTTAAATATTTGAAAATGGTGAATTATGTACGTTATACGGATAAATTCTGATAATGTAAAAGTATGAATTCATATTAATTTTAAAGCTAATTTTTACCAAAATAAATAAAAGAGAAAAGTCCACTTTTGGTCCCTTATCTTTTGATTAATGTTCATTTGAGTCCCTAGCGTTTCGATTTGTTCAATCAAGTCCTTTATCTCTTTGATTTTGTTCAAATAAGTTCCTCCATCCATTAAGTGATGATGTGGCCGTTAAATGCCAACATGAAAGTTATAATCAAGCACCTACATGGCATTTTAATGGTGACGTGGCTCTACAATACATTTTTTTGTAAATTTTTGAAAAAAAAAATATCTCTCAAAAAATATTTTTGGAAAAAGTATTTTCTTTTGAAAATTATTTCTTTAAAAATATTTTTCAAAAATGAAAATTTCCACATAATTTTTTTTTATTTTTGTTCAAAAAATTAGATTTAAAAAGTTATTCTCGAATTAAAATTTTCGGGAATAATATTTTGAATTTTTTCTGAAGACTATTTTTCGAAAAAAATCAGAATTTTCTTTGAAAAAAAAAACTTTTTGAAAAAAATATTTTTTTAGAAATATTTGTCGAAAACTATTTTCCGAGAATTACATTTTCGGTAAAGTATTTTCTGAAAATAATTTTTCGAAAAAATATTTTCTAACTTTATTTTAAAGAAATATTTTCTTAAATAGAAATAGTTTATTTGGAAAAAAATCTGAATTTTTTATGGAAATAATATTTAAAAAAAAAGTGATTTCTGATCTTTTGCGAGAAATGTTTTTTTTTATTTAATAATTTTTTTTTTAATATGATGAGCCACGTCACCGTAAAAATGCCATGTAGGCGCTTGTGTGTACCTGCCATGTTGGCATTTAATGGCCATATCAATATTTAATGGATGGAGGGACATGATTGAACAAAATTAAAGAGGTAAAGGAGTTAATTGAACAAATTGGAACTTTAGAGACTTGATTGAACATTAATCAAAAGGTAAGGGATCAAAAGTGGACTTTTCTCTAAATAAAAAGAATATATTTATGAAGAATGTAACATAACACATAAAGACAACAAAAAAATGTATTTTTTCAGAAAATAAATCAACCAACAAATATCACACAAATGTCACAACAAATAATTTAGAAAAGAACATATAAAGACAACAAAAATATATTTCAAACAAATATTCAAAAAAAAAACCAAAACCTAATTTGTATCAGGAACCTGATATATCACGACGGTATATACCGTCGTGTTGCAACAACGCTATATAAAAACTGAAAAAAAAACATATAAACTGAAAACAAATAGTATATAAAAATTCATTTGGTAAAACAATATATATTTTCAAAATAAAAACAGTGTTGGGGAACCCGTAGCCATGTACGTTACATGAGCAGCGGAACCTACGGGTTTAACCCTTCCTAGAATCATCGTAAATGAAATAAAAGTACGATATTAACTATTAAAATTTATATCTCGGATCTTCCTAATCCGCGAGACAGAGAACGGATGTAGGTCTGAACAATTCCGACTAGCAACCTTCTCCTTCCAAAACCTCGACTCCGCGAACCTTCTTGCTCTTCCTAGGGATAAAAAACTTGATCGCTCGCTTATCTCCAAAATAGAAGATCTCTACTCGTATCCACGCGAACCCAATCAACACCTAAAAACCCTCCCAAATATTCCTCAAAAGATCCGAATTGAATCCCCAAAACTGATGGGAAAACCAGCCACAAAATTGTCTCGATACCAGTCTCGTACCAACTTAAAAGAACACCTGCATTTAGCACTAGTCCAGCCCCCGTACCGGTTTCAAACATACCGGTTTCAAACCGGCACCACCTCAAATAAATGACCAAAATCAATACCGAATCCCCTTTTCTTGCTACTTAAAATTCCTACCAAGAAGCCCCCCAAAAAGAAGCCAACAATAACACCAACATTCAGCCACAACAACCGCTCAAACTAGGCCACCATTTTCAGCGACTATTCTTTTTTTCCAGTATAGAGACATTTTGTCGAACACCTTGCTGTGTTGGTAGTCAATTCAATACCAACACAAATAAGATTTCTAAAAGTATTATGAATTTTATTTAACAAACAAAACATAAGGGAGAACACACATGAAGTTGATTATATCAGATCTTAATAATATCGAATTTAGTGAATTTTCAATACATAATTTTCAATCACATTTCTGTTTCAATCACATTTATGTTTCACACATTGCATTTATAAAATAAAATAAAAAAGACAGAAAAGTACACAACCAGAAATATAAAGAAACCATTCATTGAATAAAAAAAAGTCAAAATAGTAGATTGATATTTAGCTAGCTAGGATATTTGAACAGAATGTAGTGACTTATTTCATCTGTCCATAACCTCCTATTTAGAGCTAAACAAACCGGAAACCCCAAATTAGATGAATCTATTCTAGAACCTAGTCTAATTTGGAGTCTAAAAACTAAATTTCCTTGAAATAACTGGAAATTTAAGTTAAAAAAATGGAAAGAGAAATCAATTGAAGAATTTGCTTACATTAGAGAGAGCTCCATACGTAACATTGAATTAACTGAAAATTTAAGCGATAAAATCGGAAGAAAAAGAAATTGGTAGAACTTGCTCACCTCATCATAAGATTAGATCAAACTCAGATAAAACGGCACAAAAGAACAATTTCCGGACCAAATCAAAGAGAAATAAGCAATAATCGGCTCTGTTAAGATATCTCATCACAACCGTATCGCAATTTGAAGTTCAAAAGAATTTTAAATCAGAAGTTAATCATCAGTACCAAAACGCAAAACCGAATTCTAACCCTAGAACAAAGAGAATTAAACGGCACCTAAATCCAATTTCATGACAAAATAAAAAAGAAATAAGGAAGAAATCGAAGAAATACTCGGCTATGAGAAGAAATCCGTCACAGCCTCATCATAATTTCGAAGAAATACTATGGGGCTGTTTGATGTGCGGAGCAAAGAGAGACATGACACGCATATACCGGATGAGCTTAATATTCTGTGTTTGATTTAATAGACCGTGAAGGATTATGAGGTCTCGTTTGGGTCATTTATCCCTCTTCTGATGTCTCGTTAGAGATGAGAGACATCACTCACGTCCCGCTCCCTCTTCCTTTCTTTATTTCATTTCCGCGCCAGAAGCTTTCTTCCCCTCTGTTCTTTTTTCGTTTCCCTCCTAAAACTCGCCTCTCCAAGCTTATCGACCTCTCTCTTGTGCGTAGCTTTGCCGTGCTCCTCTCTCTTGTGCGTAGCTTCGCTGTGCTGCTGCTCTCCTCCATCAACGAGGTACCCTCTCTCTCTCTCTCTCTCTCTCTCTCTCTCTCTCCTCCCTCCCCCCCTGATTATGCTTCTTCTAAGCAAAGGTTTGATTCTCATTTTTGTTAGTAATCTTGATTTGGATGAAAAGTTTATGGAATCTGTTGCACTCCAATCTAATAATAATTTATGGCAGCTAAGATATTCGATGAAATGACTAAGTGAGATTTAGAAATAATTTAACAATAAGTCACAACACTTATATTGATGCACTCTAATGTTTTATTGTAATAATGTTTTTATTTGTTTATAATGTTTTAATTTGTTTTTTTTTGTAGGTTTTTTAAATGGATCCATATGACGGTGAAGGAGTCGGAAGTGGTGGCGAGGAAAGAGAAAGTTTAATGATGCTTTGTCGAGTACCATCACGTACGAAAATTTTGGAAAGAAATAAGTACCTCAAAAGGTTGATATACGATTCGGATGTGGTATGCGTTGATATGTTCCGCATGAAAAGGAATCTATTTTTCCTTTTGTGTGAGAAATTACAAAACAAGGGACTATTGCGGAATAGATCGGATGTTAGTGTTGAGGAGCAAGTAGCAATGTTTTTACATATCATTGGCCATAATGTTCGGAGTAGGGTTATTAGGACCCATTTTTTTCGATCTACTCAAACCATTAATAGATATTTTTATGAGGTACTTCATGCAATTGGCGAGTTGCAAAGAGAGTACATTAAACCGCCAAAGGCCGACACATCTAACGTAATAAAAAGAAATCCCAGATTTCCCCCATTCTTTGATAATTGCATAGGCGCTATTGATGGAACTCATATTCACGCTTCTCCTCCAACAAATGAATCTGCGGCATTTCGGGGCCGTAAAGGCTATCCGACTCAAAACGTGTTGACTGCGGTAGATTTCAAGCTTCGTTTTCTTTATATTCTAGCTGGTTGGGAGGGTTCGGCGCATGATGCCCTCGTGTTAAAAGACGCAATCGAGCGTGAAGACGGCATTCCCTTATCGGAGGGGAAGTACTATTTGGCTGATGCGGGGTACTCGACACGTCCAGGATTTATTTCCCCATTTCGTGGTGTACGGTACCATTTGAAAGAGTTCTCAAATAATCTGCCGTTGACGGATAAGGAGCTTTTCAATCATAGACACTCGTCATTACGCACAACCATTGAGCGAGCATTTGGTGCATTAAAGAACCGTTTCAAAATCTTAACCTCTCGACCTTTCTTTCCATATCCCAAACAAGTAGAGATTGTTATGGCATGTTGCATAATTCACAATTTTATAATCACTCATATAAATGGACCGGATAGTTTTGTACCTACTATTGAGAAAATTGAAAATGCGGATGAAAACGATATAGAAGAAGCTCCAACATCAACTTATAGACGACGCAACAACAAGATGCGAGAGAGTGGGTTGCTATTAGAGATAATATAATGAGGCAAATGTGGGAGCATAATAGTCGTGGTTAATTTTCTTGTATCTTAATGTAATACTTTCTATTTTTTGGACCATTTTAAATTTAGTATAACTTGTGTTAATTTGATGGTTTTATTTTGTGTAATATTAGGGTTTAGTTTTAGTGGAACTATGTCATTTTGGTGTTTTTATTTTGTTATTTATGAAAACATTTATGCTTATCTCTTAATATGATTAATGTCACTTTTATTAATTTATATGTAAATATTATCTTTTGTTTTATTTATTTCTCGGTGTAGAGTTTTATTTTGAGTTGATAATTTTTGTTAGAATTATGTTATGAAATTAGTTAACTAACAATATACACATATTTCTCAAAATATGTGTATATTGAGAATACGCAACTTATATCTTTAATACGTTTATTTAGTGTAATTTTTATGTTTTGTATGACATAGCATGAGATGTTTTATATTTTTTATTATTGCGATTTATGTTTAAATTCGTTTAAACATAATATTTGTAACTAATTCATATATATTTCCTGAAAAAAGATATAAAACTAAACATAATTCCTTTGCAACTACTTTTCAACTTTCCTTCACATCAAACAAAAATTTTCACTTTCCATTATCTAAGAATCTACCACATCAAACAACGCATATAAAAACATAGATCCTTCATCTATCCTACCTTCATCCCACTGTCCTAGTATGTCCCGGTATGTCCTAGTATATCATCCATATCAAACAACCCCTATGTTCGTTTCGCTCAATAGTGAGAGAGCGAGGAGAGTTTCTCACGTGGGGTTTTATTTTGACGTGAGAAGATGGAGGTCAGGCAGGTCCACGACTTAGGGCAGAAGTGAGGCGGAGAGGCGGAGGTGAGGGAGAGAGAGGTGAGGTGGAGAGGCGGAGGTGAGGCGAAGGGAAAACGAATGGTCTGTATAGGGGTAAAACGAAAGAGTCATTTGCTGCACGTGACTAAATTCTAGTAGTAAGCAGCGTGGAACATTCATTTTTTTATTCTCCCAACCGTGATTCTTCTTAGAATTTCCCAATAACTAATTAATGAAATTTTTTGACATACTCTTGTCAAATATACTTGTATATTTTCCCAAAAAAGTGTAACTAAAATATGAGATTAATCAGGGCCCTATGAACGAAATAACCGAAATTTTGATTAAATGAACTAATTAGAGGAATTTTAATTAATTAATCTTCTAAAATAAGAGGTGCTTTACGGCTCTCAGAAGGCCAACCCCACGAAGTATCTTTTTCACTTTCCAGCCCATTGCATCTTCAATAACCCACTCCAAACACCAAACACCATATTTGGCAAATGATATGACGTCAAGTATGGTAACTATTTTTCACTCCTATCTAACCCTGCGTTAAGAACAGCAAACATCAGTTTGATCCAATTAACGCCTGACATGGGGGCCCCACTGTTCTATCCCCTTCTGAGCCGTCGAGTGCCTTTTTTCTGGCCGGTCACCGACCTATCCTGGTCACTATCTCTGTGTATTTCTGACTTTTATTCTATTTGTTTTTTTTTTTTTTTTTTACTAATAAAATGAAATAAATATGGCCATATGAAGTTGGAAGAAACATAAAATATACAGAAAATAATTTAATAGCTAGTTCCAACGGGAAAAATGAGCTTGTACCTAAAATTCAAAATATGGTAATTCACTAATTCTCGGTGTGTACACATCAATTTTTTTTTTTGAGTTCAGATGTAGAGTACTAGCATTTTGAAGCGCCTATAGCGCCAGATTACAAAATATATGATGAAATTATAAAAATGTATTTTTGTAAATACAAAAGGTATAGTAAAATTACAAAAAAAAAATATTTTCAAAAAAGTATGGTGGACGCTTATGGGCACTCCGAATAATTTCTCTTTTTTTTTAATATAATTTACTTAATTTATTTATTTTGTATGTATAAAGACATAACAATTTTATATACATAAAAGTGACGTATGATTTATGGAAACTTACACTTTTTTTATGCCTTTTGAAGTAAAGTTCATTCATTAAAGCAATATAAAATTATGTGAGTTTTCTTGAAGTATTAATGTTATTGTTTATATATTATATTTTGAGATATAAGATTAAGGATCAGATATAACACGACGCACTGTAACACGATCAAATCACGACGGCAGTATATATAGCTAATAAACAATATATAAAATTGAAAAAAAAAATATAATTTATTTTTTGTAATAGTATATACGTAAAGAGTGAAACAATATATAGAAAACAAATAGTATATTAAAAAACGATAAAACAGTGTATATATATTTTAAAAGTAAATAATTCATAAAAAATAAAAATATGTGTAACACATTATATAGAAAAAATATATATAATGAAAAGCTGAAAAACAATATATATATATACACAGTCCGTCATGATTTGGACATACTCAAGTGCGTCGTGATATCACATTTACCTGAAATTAAAACTTTTTGTTTATATTAGTTTATAATACAACGTATAATTCCTATGTGATTCTTGTTATTTTTAGTTTTATTTTCCCTTCGCTCTGTTTGGCATCAAGATAAGGAGGAGATTATTTTTTGTAGGGTTAAGAAGTTATTTCTCCTTAACTCTACATTTTAAAGTGATGTTTGGCAAGATGCTTTTGATAAAAGTTGGGATAATTTTCAATTTAAAAATAGAATATGTAGTAAATGACCAAAATGCCCTCCGAGATAATAACATTAGAATTTCAGTATTATCTTTAGAAAATAACAAACTTACTTTTTTTTGTCTCTAAAAACTCCTTGCATTATTTTTTATCTTCTGTCTAATTCTTCTTTTTCAATATTTTAATTTTCATTTTTTTCTCTAATTATTTTTTATATTTTTGTTTCAACATATTTCTCATTCTCTTCACTTGAGAACTCAAAATTAAATTTTGTATTATTTAACACACCAACACACCCACTACAACCTATGCAATTGTGATCTCAAATTGAAGAAAAAATAATGGAGAATTTAATAATAGGGTTTATTAATGGAGAAGATAAACATATTAAGAGTTATTTAAGATTTAGAATATAAAAGATAAAAGAGAAGAAATATAATTTTTGAGAAAAGCTCACTTTTGCCCCCTGAACTTTTTAAAATTGTTCAACTTGCCCCCTCAACTTTTTTTTGCACACTTTTGCCTCCTAAACTCTTCCAAATGTTCAACTTGCTCCCTCCATCCAGTTAAATGCCCAGTCAGCAGTTAACTGATTGCGTGGCATGCTGACGTGGCAAATATATTGATTTTTTATTCCACGTCAGCAGCAGCCTCTTCCCTTTCTTCTCTTCCCTTTCTTCTCCTTCGCTCCTGACTCTCTTCTCCTTCTCTGTCTCCCTGCTCTCTGTCTCTTCTCCTCTCTCCGCGCGACGCCAGACCCGCCGACGACGCCAGCCGACGACACCAGCCAGCCAGATCTCCGGCCCCAGTCTCTCGCCACCGCCAGCCAGCCAGATCTCCGGCCCCAGCAACCCGTTTACAAAAATAAATGAAAAAAATTTCAAAATTAAGGGAGTTAGTAACGGTTTTTAACAAAAATCCGATACTAAATATTAATATTGTATCGGTTTTTATGAAAGAACCGATACTAAATCTGAAGATTTAGTATCGGTTATTTCATAAAAACCGTTACTAAGTGTTTATGGTTTTGATTTTCCCGATTTAGTATCGGTTCTTAAGATTTAGTATCGGTTATTTCATAAAAACCGTTACTAAGTGTTTATGGTTTTGATTTTCCCGATTTAGTATCGGTTCTTTTGAAAGAACCGATACTAAATCGGGAAAATCAAAACCATAAACACTTAGTAACGGTTTTTATGAAATAACCGATACTAAATCTTCAGATTTAGTATCGGTTCTTTCATAAAAACCGATACAATATTAATATTTAGTATCGGATTTTTGTTAAAAACCGTTACTAACTCCCTTAATTTTGAAATTTTTTTCATTTATTTTTGTAAACGGGTTGCTGGGGCCGGAGATCTGGCTGGCTGGCGGTGGCGAGAGACTGGGGCCGGAGATCTGGCTGGCTGGTGGCGGGGGCTGGCGTCGTCGGCGGGTCTGGCGTCGCGCGGAGAGAGGAGAAGAGACTGAGAGCAGGGAGACAGAGAAGGAGAAGAGGGTCAGGAGCGAAGGAGAAGAAAGGGAAGAGAAGAAAGGGAAGAGGCTGCTGCTGACGTGGAATAAAAAATCAATATATTTGACACGTCAGCATGCCACGCAATCAGTTAACTGCTGACTGGGCATTTAACTGGATGGAGGGGGCAAGTTGAACATTTGGAAGAGTTTAGGGGGCAAAAGTGTGCAAAAAAAAGTTGAGGGGGCAAGTTGAACAATTTTAAAAAGTTCAGGGGACAAAAGTGAGCTTTTTTCATAATTTTTTGGGAAGAAAAATATAAGTTGGAGGAGAGAGAAAGTCTTGGGAATAAGAAAATCATAAAAAAAGAGAAGTGGGGGGTAAATCAAGAGCATAATGGTCATAAAACAAGAGTTAAATGAGGAGTTTTACTATCCCACGTATGAGCATGGGTTAAAATTTAAATTATTCCTACCTGTCTCTCTCCTTTTTTACTTTGTTTGGCAGGGATTACAAGGATAAAACAAGTTATCCCATCCTTATCCTGCTGCCAAACAGCACCTTAAAGAAACTTAAGAAAAAAATATGGTACCAATTGATACAATCAAGACAGTAGAACTAAAACTAAAATGAGAAATTATGAAAAGAATAATTCAGTTAAATAAATTTATTGTTCCGCTGGCGCTCAAGTTTTGTCAAAAATTTATTATAGCTGCAGGAGTTGAAAAAAGACTAGATCAAATTTCAAGAATGTTAAGAATATCAATCAACTTGTTATAATGTTAGAATTATATTGACTCGCATTTTGTTTAAACAAACATAAAATAGCCGTACCCAACACACAAATAAAACAATCAAAATTGTGATTATCTAAATTTAGCACAAGCTAAAAAAACAAAGACGTACGCAAATGCACTAAATACTTGGGCCTAACTGCAAATTATGAGAAATCCCCTCAAAATGCTAATATAACAAAACAGAGGGTATGGAAAAATTTCAAAGATTATGTTAGTGACAAGCACGCTCGCTCCCATCATGATGTACCTTTGCTTACTTTTTCCCAATTAACCCTTTTGCGTTTTATATTTCACATTAAGCCCTTTTGTAGCGCCTCACTGACTGCTGCGTTTTTTTTTTCTTTTTTTCTCTCTCTTCTCTTCGTTCGTCTCCTAAAACTGATTTCTCTCCAGATAATTCAATCCGAATCGACCCAATTTTAGTTTCTTCCCACTAATTTGAAAAGGCCAAGGTGAGACCAGTTCTTTGCTCAGTTTTTTTTTAATTTGCGTGTAGAATTAATAAGCAATAATTTAGTTTTGGTCGTGCTGAGACGTGGGTTCCTTAATTAATTTTGATTTGAAAAAAAAAGGAAGAAGAAAAGGGTTAATTGGGATGAATCCTGGTTGTTTCTCAATTTTGAGTCGGAGAGAGAACCAGAAAAGAATTGAAATGGCTAGCCCCAAATCTGGTTCCGATCTTTCAATTTCTCCTTCTTCTTCTACTTCCTCATCCTTTAAGGTATAGGATTGTGAAAACAGATTTGATTTTTTGGGGGAATTTTCTGGGTTTTTAAGAGTCTTTGGCGTTGTTCTTGATCTGAGCTCAGAGATTAAAATGAGCTGAATTTGAGCTGGATCGGTAGTTACTTTACTTGATACGATTTGTTATCTTATATTTTAATCCATTTTTTATTCCCTTTCTATTTTCTTCCGAATTTCATTTGGATCGAGACGTCTATTTCTTAACACGATTTGTTTTCTCTTTTCGAGGCAAAATCATTGTTTAAGTCATGCATCATTTCTTACCTCAGCTTAATAAAAATATTATTTTTTCTTATTTTCCTTTCATTTTTTAGCACACATTTGGATCTCTTTTGAAAACAAAATCAAGCAAGAACAGTTCAGCAAAATCAAAAGCAATGGCTGTTTCAATGAAAGATTTAGATCCCGCCTTTCAAGGAGCCGGTCAAAAGACGTATGTTTCTTTATTTTCTTTCTCAAAATTATTATCATTTTATAAAAATTACCTAAATTTATTACTTAAATTTGTTGATTTTTGTTCATATTTATATGAATAGTGGATTGGATATATGGCGTATAGAGAATTTCAAACCAGTACCGGTTCCCAAAAATTCTTACGGTAAATTCTTTATGGGCGATTCTTATATCATATTAAAGGTAATCGATTGATTTTTCCCGTATCAATATTGATTTATTCATCAATGATCTATTTTTATTTTTATTAATTTTTTTTAATATTGATAGACGACAGCTATGAAGAATGGATCTTTGAGGAATGAAATTCATTATTGGCTCGGCAAAGATACGAGTCAGGTTTGATGTTAAATCAAATCTCTCTTAATATAATTGGATATTTGTCAAAATACTCCTGTAATTATTGATAAATTTCAAATTCGACCCCAAACAAAAATGAATCATTATTACATATAAATCCTCCCTAAAAGATCAAAAGTACCCAATTCACCCTTCCAAAACTGCAAATATCACATTCACCCTTTCTTTGACTCAAAATTCCGTTATAAACCTTAAAATTCAAAACTTTTCCCATCTAAAATTTTAGAAACTATCTCCAAATAAAAAAACAGCAGTTTCAAAATTAAAAAATTGCCCCTCAAAATCTGCCCAACTTTTAACAGGACGAGGCGGGCACGGCCGCCGTAAAAACAGTCGAGCTGGACGCGACACTTGGCGGGCGGGCAGTGCAGTACAGGGAAGTACAGGGCAACGAGTCTGAAAAGTTTCTGAGTTATTTCAAGCCCTGCATTATTCCCCAGCCAGGTGGCGTCGTGTCAGGGTTTAAGCATACCGAGATTAATGAGAATGAGCATGTGACGAAATTGTATGTGTGTAAAGGGAAGCATGTCGTTCAAGTCAAAGAGGTGAGAATGTGGAAAAAACTCAAAAGTCCCTGTATTTTTTCAAATTTGTGAAATGGCCTTAACCTTAAGAGTTCTGAAAATACCGTTTAACTTTTACTTTTGTTTGAAGTAACTTTTATCTGCAAACCGTCCCGCCTGAATAATATATAAATAATTATGAATAATATGTAGACATATTTTGCAAATTATTAATCTAGTATTTCAAAATAAATCAAGTCGTTCACATTTTGTTTCTCTATTATTCCAAAACCAGTTAGTTTTTTTATAAATAAAACATTAAAGCTATATTTATTCAATCAACAACAATTCAATTACTTGAAATAATCATCATCATTATTATATTTAATGTTTTTGTAAGCAGGTGGCATTTGCGAGGGGGTCGCTGAACCACGATGACATATTCATCCTGGACACGGAGTCGAAGATATTCCAATTCAACGGGTCCAACTCCTCCATCCAGGAGCGCGCCAAGGCCCTCGAGGTCGTGCAGTATTTGAAGGACACCTACCACCACGGCAAATGCGACGTCGCCTCCGTCGGTACGATCCTTTTTCGTTTTTTGGTACCTACCATGTTTTGTTTGTATATAATTTACCATCATTTTATAATCTATATATTGTATTATTTATATATTACCATCATGGCAAATGTGATGTTGCTTCCGTCGGTATGCTTTGTTCTTTTGTTTGGTAGCTGGTACGGGCTATTTTTGGGTTTTTGTGTGTAATTTACCGTCTTATTAGTTGTTTGGTACCGTTTTTTAGTTATGTCCTTCTTACTATTTACTTTTTTATTATTTATTCATCGGTTTTTGTGGATTATTAACCATTACTTATTATTTTTAGAGAAAAAGTCCAATTTTGCCCCCAAGTTAAACTTGACACGTAAGCAATAATATAACATATAATCTTGACACATAAGCAATAACATATGTTTTAAATAAACATGCACCACAAATATGTACAATAAAATAATATTTGAATAAAAGAGAGAAATTAAGAAAAAAAAATTTCAAATATTCGCCACGTCACAATTGCCACATTGGAATATGTATCAAGAATATATGCCATATTATTGCTTACGTGTCTAGTTTAACTGACATGTAAGCACTTAACATATGGAAGGACCAAAAATAGACTTATTGAATAGTTGAGGGACTAAAGTTGGACCAATAAAAAGTTGAGGGATAAAAAATGACCTAATTGACTAGTTGACAGAGCAAAATTGGACTTTTCTCTTATTTTTATAATATATATATATATATATATATATATATATATTTCTTATAATAAATAATCCTTTTAATATATATAATTTTTTATTTTTGATATGTATAATATATATTATATATTTATAATATATATAGTTATTTTTTAATGCAATCTTCTATTTAAGTTATTTATCATTTTATTGTATTTTTGATCTTTTTAATACCTTTTTTCTTATTTATTCACCAATCATTGTTAATTAATTAATTAATTATTTTATTTATTTTTATACAGATGACGGTAAGTTAATGGCGGATGCAGAGGCGGGAGAATTCTGGGGCTTTTTTGGGGGTTTTGCGCCACTTCCAAGAAGGACCACTTCCGACAATTCCTCCAAACTCGAGGTCTCTTCCGCAAAATTATTCGGGTAATTTTACTTTCCTCTCTATTCCCACCACAACTAGAAGCATAAATTGAACAAACAATTATTTCTTTGACATTTACCGATATGGCCCCTCGTTTTCGCGATATAGCATAAAGCAAGCAATTTGTTCTGGCGTTTTTCAATTTTACGCTTGATTTCTTCAATATTTATTCGTTTTTTTGATGTTCTCCTATTTGGCTCCCAATTTTTGCGGTATTTATCTAGGGTGATAAAGAAACAAAAGCAGAGAACAATCATTCTCTTTGATATTTTCAATTTCCAACACTAGAAATGGAAGCATAAAACAATCATTTCCTTTGACAATTTCAATTTGGGCCCCCCTTTTTTCCCGATACAAGAAGCAGAAGCATATAACAATCAATCGGTTCCTTCTTTGACATTTTCTCAATTTGGTCCGTCATATTTATTTATTTCAGGGTGAAGAACGGAAAGCTGGAACCGGTTGAGACAGACGGCTTGTCAAGGGAAATTCTGGAGACGAATAAATGCTATGTGGTTGATTGTGGGGCCGAGATTTACGTCTGGACCGGCCGGAATACTTCCTTGGAAGACCGCAAAAACGCCAGCCTGGCTGCCGAGGTAATTTTGCGGAAACACCCTCCTTTTTGTCAAAATTACAAAAATATCCCCCTGTATTTTCTCTAAATTGCAAATCACCCTTGATTTTTATTTTCAAAACTTTTATATTTTTACTACACAACCTCTGAAATATAGATGACTGAAAGAATTCCAGTCTTGTTACTGAGCTAAGTTTGCAAAATGTCCCTGTTTTTTGTCTGAATCGCAAAAATACCCCTGTTTTTTGAGAATTTTCCTTTTGTTACTCTCATAGAACCGCTAAAATATAGAAGAGTGAAAGAGGCGCATTTTGGGCTTTTTTCGGGAAAATTGGCTACTGCGATAATTTGCAAAATTCCTGTGTTTTTTCTAAATTGCAAAAATGCCCCTCTCTTTTCTTCCTTGAATTTGCTTCTTTTTTACTCTTTCAAAACCTCCGAAATATAAAAGAGCGAGAGAGGGGCACTTTGGGCTTTTGTTATTATTGTAACTATATCAACTTTTGAAATGATGGTGATTTTTTTTATCCAATATAAATAGGAATTAATTAAGGAAGAAAGCAGGCAAAAATTGCAAATAATAAGAATAATTGAGGGATTTGAGACAATAAATTTCAAATCGAAATTCGACAAATGGCCTCAAACCGCTGAGGTGGCGGTCTCAGAAGAAGGAAGAGGCAAAGTTGCAGGTTTGTTCACATTTTAAAGTTATTAATTTTGCACATATATACCCTCCAAATATTGAAAAATCATATTTTACCCCAGTATTTTAAACTATTGTGTTGTAATTTTGCGTTTCAGCCCTTCTAAAAAAGCAAGGATTAAATGTGAAGGGCCTCATGAAAGCTCCACCTGCAAAAGAAGAACCTCAACCTTTTATTGACTGTACCGGCAATTTACAAGTATATTATATTATTTATATTGTGTTTTAATATATAACTTTCTTTCTTTTTTTTGGAATTTCTTTAATGAAATTAAGTTTTTTTAATATTCTTTTTATTTGTTAGGTTTGGAGGGTGAATGGTACCGAAAAGATGCTTCTTTCTGGTACCGACCATACGAAATTTTATAGTGGAGATTGTTATATTTTTCAATATACTTATCCTGGCGAGGAAACAGACGAAATTCTTATCGGTACTTGGTTTGGAAAGAAAAGCGTACAGGTATTACTTTTAATATTTTAATTTATCCTTTATTTTTGGTATTTTATTTTTTTATTTTTCATCTTTTGTAGGAAGATAGGGATTCGGCAATTTCACTTGCTACCAAAATGAATGAATCCCTAAAATCTCAGGCTGTACAGGTATTAATAAATAAATTCATTACCGGTACATGAAATATTATTTTTATATTTTCATCGCTATTTAATTCATACTCAATCCTCTTAAAATAATCCTATTTATTACAGGCTCGATTTTATGAAGGAAAAGAGCCGATTCAGTTTTTTGCTATTTTCCAAAGCTTTGTCTTATTCAAGGTCTCCTTTCTCAAAATACTTCCAAAATCTCATAAAAATATTCTAACATTCAGTTAATTTTTATAATATTTTATTATTATAGGGCGGATTAAGCACTGGATATAAGAATTATATTTCAGAGAAGGAAATTTCAGATGAAACATATTCAGAAGAAGGAATCGCATTATTAAGGGTTCAAGGATCCGGACCTGACAATATGCAGTTAATTCAAGTCGATGCTGTATGTACCAAATTTATTTATTTATTAATTTAAGTTGTTTTTTACCTTCATGTCCCTACTTTTCTCTTGAATTTTCATTATACCCATCTAGAAAGAAAAAAAAATGATATCATTTTCTAATATAATATTATATTGTTTGCTAATTTTTATTTATTTTTTGGTATTTCACTTACCACTATTTTTCTCTTGAATTTTCAACATAACCCTGTAGAAATTAAAAAAATCTATATCGTTTTCTAATATATTATTATATTGTTTGCTAACTTATATTTATATTTATTTTTTTTGGTATTTATTAATAGGTTTGTTCGTCTCTAAATTCATCATATTCATATATTTTACATGACGGAAATACGGTATTTACATGGTCCGGCGGCCTAAGTACGACTCTTGATCAAGAATTAGTCGAAAGGCTACTTGACGTGATTAAGGTATTACTTTATTTATTTTAATTTCCTTGATAAATATTCCTTCAATATTTTTATTTTATTTTATTTTTGCTTTTTTTTGGCATTTTGCTTAGCCGAATCTACAAACGAAGACGCAAAAGGAAGGGGCGGAAAGCGAGCAATTTTGGAATATTTTAGGGGGCAAAACGGAATATCCAAGCAAGAAAATCACGAAAGAACAAGAAGGCGACCCTCATCTTTTCTCTTGCACTTTCTCAAAAGGTATATACAATTTTAAGTAATATTTTCTTAGATAATATTCTATTTTGAACTATGATATTTATATATTTATTTTGGATATATTGAAGGCAATTTGAAGGCGAAAGAGATTTATACTTTCACGCAAGACGATTTAATGACCGAAGATATTTTCATTTTGGATTGTCGGGTTAATATATTTGTTTGGGTCGGTCAAAATGTTGATTCCAAACTCAAACCTCAAGCTTTGACTATTGGAGAGGTACTTTAAATTCAAATTTATTCACTTCAGTTTCTAAATGGATAAATAAATAAATTAAATTTATAATTTATATTTTTCATTTTTTTGGGATAGAAATTTCTGGAGCTTGATTTGAACAAGGAAAACATATCGAAAGAGACTCCGCTGTTCGTTATGACGGAAGGATGGGAGCCTTCCTTCTTCACAAGATTTTTCACTTGGGACCCCGCAAAATCATTAGTAAACAAATTATTAATTATAACTACTCAAATCTTGATACATTTATTTTGTTCTTTCAATTAACTATAATTATTTCGTCTTTCTTATATCGGAAAACTAGATGCATGGAAATTCATTCGAAAGGAAGCTAGCCATTCTGAAAAACGGAGTTGCCCCTACCATAGAGGTAATATTCTCACAACTTAATTCAACCATCTTAGAACGACGAATCCTTTAAAACATTCGGCAAGACCCATTCTAACCATTTGACAGCTCTATAATTCACTTTCAAAATCACTTTACAGAAGCCGAAGAGGAGGGTGGCGGCGGCGGCCACGCACAGTGGGCGGTCCACAGAAAAGCCCTCGGCCTCCTCATCCCAACAGCGTTCGCGAAGCATGACGTTCAGCCCGGAGAGGGTGCGCGTGCGCGGCCGATCGCCAGCGTTCAACGCCCTCGCTGCCAACTTCGAGAAGCCCGACACCAGGAATCTGTCCACGCCTCCGCCCGTTGTCAAGAAGATGTTCCCCAGGTCTGGGGCCGCCAGCCCCAGCCCCAAGACCGACAAACCTGCTCCCATCATGATCCCCAAGCTCGTTAAAGGTTAACTTGTTTGCCTGCTGATGCGTTTGTTTGTTTGGAGAAATTGGAATAATTTTTTTAGTAGTAGTACTAATATTATTTTTTTTTGAGATCTATTACTAATCTTATTTAAAAATAATATTATTTCTTCTTCTTCATCTTATTATTATTATTGCTATTGTTGTGATGCAATTTTATTTATTAATAGTTACAAACTTAAAACATGAAATTATTATTTAATAATTTATTATGAAATTTGAAGACAAAATTGTAACTATTTATCATCACTATTTTTTTTCAAAAAATATTTGAAATTGTTTATTTAATACTTGTGTTTAGATGGGAAGGCGAAGGGGGAGGGGAACAATAGCAATTCGGAGATGAGCAACCGGATCGAGTCCTTGAGCATCAAAGAAGACTCAAAGGAAGAAGAGGCGGGAGAAGACGAGGAAGGAATGGTGATTTACCCGTACGACCGCCTCAAGACCAATGCCGACGAGCCGATCATCGATATTGACATCACCAAGCGCGAGGTATTTTTTTATTTTGGAATTAATTTTGGGAAATATCTATATTATTATGATTATTTTATATTATTATTAGTAATTTATTATTTTTATTGAAAAATTGCAATTATTTATTTATTATTGGAGTTATATAGGGTAACTTCTTTTTTGAATTTATAGAGGTAGAGTTTTTTTTTCAGTTTGCAAAAATAGTTTATACCGATCCAAATGGCGCAAATAGTTTTTTGTTGTTTTCTTCTTTTTCTTACTTGAAATTGTGAGCAAACAATGTTTTTGCAAAGTGGAAAAAATTACTTTATTTTTGCAAATTAAAAAAAAGAAGGCTGTATGAGAAAAGTATTCGAGTAATTTTGATTCATTAATGTGATGTGTTTTGACGTTGGATTTGTAGACTTATCTGTCGAAGGAGGAGTTCAAGGAGAAGTTCGGCATGACGAGGGGTGCATTTGCAAAATTGCCGAAATGGAAGCAAAATAGGCTCAAGATTGCCCTTCATCTTTTCTAAATGTCCTTAAAAGAATTTAAAAAAATGGAGTTATAGTCCTTGAGTTTAAGGCTTCATTTTGTATTGAAGGCTTGCTCGAGTTCTTTTTTATTTTATTTTCTGTGGTTCATGGGAGCCATGAGTTAGGGTTTGAAATCAATGCGCATTCATTTAGGGGTTTTCATTTGTTGGTATTTATTTATTTTTTCTTCCAAGGTTTTAGGGTTTGGTTTGTTTGAGTTGTTTGTATTTATTTTTTTCCCCTTATCATAAAGCCACCGGTTTGGTTGTGTGAGCTTGCATTTTTGCACCTTTTATTTTTTATTTTTTTAAGGATGAAGGGTAAATAGAGTCCAAAATTTCTTATTCATGTAGTTTGAGGGAATGAAAAATCCAATGTACAGGCGTATTGTTAAACATGTCTGGTTTGTTTCTTAATAAAAAAGTTTGGTGGACTTTTTAAGTCTTATTGAACTAATGCATCATGGTTTACTTGAATTATATATAGCTTTGTACCAATTATATCTATTATATTATATGTATGCATAATACAAAATGTTATTATGATACGTATATACGTTAAAAATCAGTGTTCTTATGTCTTATGTACATATTATATATGTATAATACAACTGTTATCATGATGGCTGTATACATTGAATATTATATAATCTTATTATGTTATGCACACCAAAAATGAACTTCAAGAGAAGCAAAAACACACATGTTTTAACACACTAGATTTAAGTACATAAAACAAATGAGAGACTAGTACAAAAGCGCACACACAAGTTCACACAACTATAATCTCAATATATATGCTAATCCCAATATTTGCTTTCCAGATTCATGATATGCCAGAACTGAAATTTCATTCCGGAACATCAAGAACTTGGAAAACAAAATCCAGGACAAATAAGTCTATTGGTCAACACCCATGACTTTCCTAGTCATGCCAACAAACAAGTCCTTGGATTTGATCATTCCGGCCATGCGACCACTTATGGTCATAAATGGAAATTGAGCTACCGCATTCTTTCTTCCCAAGGAAACTATCGCCATTGCAGGACCCGCTTTATAACTGGCCAAACTGCTCTCTTTACCACCTTTCATCAGCACTGTCATGTTCTTCGTGACTATTTTTGCGTGATTCTGTGCCAGATATCCTTGTTTGATTTCCTATTTTCATGTATTTTATTATTGTCATTTTATGTTAAAAAATATATTGTATTATTGAGACAAGTATAGCATTATTGAGACATTAGAGTCTTCATGTTATATATTTTTGTTTCGTAAAATGAAAAATGTAGTTTGTACTTACTGGTATGTCTGTTATGTCACCGATAGCGAATGTGTTTTTAAGACCTTTTACGCGCAAATTCTCGTCAACAATCAATCTTCCATTTTTGTCTAGATATCCACTCAACACTGTTTCTTTGATCCATGATGAGCCCAACGGCTTGCCAATGCAAACAAAGCTTGAATCGGCGGTTATTGTTTCTCCTACTGATGTGTTATACACTTTATCGCCTTCTGATACGGAATTTAAATCGACGGTTTGATTGAAAAGGACTTGCACTTTCTTTGATTTCAACCATTTTAGTGCCTTTTTAGAAGATTTTGTTCCGACAAACTCGAGCAATCTTGACCCCTTGTGAACAAGGGTTATCTTTTTGTCAGGATAGTCTGTCGCGAGCTCTCCAGCCAGTTCAACCCCTGTGGGTCCGCCTCCGACGATTAGGATAGAGCTAGATGACTATCTATTTGTTATCTAACGAATTAAAAACAATGACAATTTAGAAGATTTGAAGGTGTAATTAAGGATAAATTTCGTTATAGGTCACTTAATTTTCAAAAATAACTAAATAAGTCATTTAACTTTTACTTGTCACCTAGAAGCCATTTAACTTTAAATAATTATCAAATAGATCACTAAATTTTTAATTGTCTCATATAAGTCACTCAACTTTCAAAAATAACCAAATAAGTCATTTAACTTTCAATTAATCGGGTGATATATTTGATCATTTTTTTGAAAGTTGAGTGATCTACAAAGAACAATTGAAAATTGAGTGACTTATTTGATAATTTTTGAAAGTTGAGTGACCTTTACGGAACAATTGAAAGTTGAGTAACTTATTTGATCATTTTTAAAAATCGAATGACCTAAGATGAAATTTACCCTTTAATTAATGGTATACTATGAAAGAATTGATTATGGTCAAAGTAAAAGCTAAAGATAAGTGTACAAATTTTGACCATTTCAACCTTATCTACTTTTTTTATTTGATGAGACGAGGTGAAGTTAATAATAGCCAGTCAAGATATACAAAACAATTATATATAATTCATACTCATTTTATAGTTTAAAACAATATACCTTGCTTAAATTGCTGAAGTCTATCATTCCTACTTCTCCGTACTTCACCGACATGACCAGTCGCTATGACAAGATAATCATACGACATTTCACGTCCATTATCAGTTATCACCACAGTCTGAGTGATTCCAGTCGCACGGGCAATTACAAGCGTGCCTTGCGTGAAATATTCTGTGTGCTTTATCAGTGTTTTCTCAGCAAATTTTGGCTCGACTTTCGATCTCAATTCGGACCACGGTATCTCATAGTACTCCTTCCTATTACCATATCAAATTAGAAATTTAACAAAATGTTCAAACAAAAGTAGAAATATTCATCAAATATTTAAAAAATACGTTTGTTATAATTGAAAAGAATGGATCTTACGAGTCGATGAGGACTACGTTGGCATCAAATTGTAGAGTTTTTGCTAAAAGTGCACCGGCAATTCCACCGCCGACTATCACGACTGTTTTCTTCTGGGTTTTTTCCATTGGTAAATGGTTTTTAAAGTTTAATTAATTTTTTTTTAATAATTGACGGGTTGATTTTGGATTACTTGTTGCGCAAACCTTGGAGACTTCCCTTCCATTTATAGAGGTGGAAAAAAGGGCTAAGAGCTTAAGATGTAAGGTATTAATTGTTCACACTCTTATTGGTTGCACTAGGTTTGTTATATTAATGTGAACCAGCGGGACTTGACTTTTGGTCATACTCATAACCTATATTGCACGGATACGGATACGGCTACATATTTATTTAATTATTTTTAAATAAAATTTATATAATATAATAATAATAAAATAAATATCATTTAAATTTTTATACCACAACATAAAACTAGAACAAATACTTAATACATAATATTAATAATGTTCGTATACAAAATGAAGTCCAAAATATACATCATAGGTAGTACATCAAATATTTAGGATATACCAGACAAAAGTCCCAAAATATACCATCTAAAAATCCTAAAATATATCATAAAGGGTCCCAAAATATATCATAAAAAGTCTCAAAATAATTAGTTTAAAATGGTAGGTACCATTAAACATCAACTTGCACTCCCGATGTTACCAACCCCATCTTCTCCTGTCATGAACCTCTCAAACTCCGGTTCATCAAGTGAGAAACTTGCCAATTGAAGATGCTCTGCACCATCAAATGGGTCAAATTGATCACCTCCAACATCCCACATCTGCGTCTCTCCCGATAAATACTCCGCAGACCTCCTTGATAAAAGTCGCAAGTTAGAGTGCACAAACACCAAATCTTCTGCACGTTGAGGTGTCATTCTGTTCCTTTTGGCGCTCATAATGAAAGCATACGTGCTCCAATTTCTCTCAGAACAAGATGATGATGCCGGTTGACAAAGCAATTTCATAGCTAAGGCTTGAAGATTCGGTGCCGACACGCCGTAATTGATCCACCAGTTAATGGATCAATTGTGCTACGACAGTTGATAGCATCATGCATCTCAAACCCGCCACCACAAGCCGAGAATCTTCCATATTCGTGAATCACTTCCTTTCTTTCTTCCAAATCCGGGAAAAATTTCTGAAGACATTGGTCCCTCATGTTTGAAATTTCTATGTCCTTATGTGGAGCAACACGTCCGTTCAACCATGTCTCTTCATAGTACCTTTTGACATAAAAAATATTAACATATGAATGATTTGATAAATTAAATTAATTAAAGAAACTAAAATATTTTTAACTTACTTAGGGTTTAGTGAATGAGCCAAGCAATGAAGAGGTGTTGTGCTTTTTGACCATCTATCCGTCAAAATAGAGTGCACAACCGTATAAAATGAAGATTCTTGACTTTCCATATTTCCTTCGTTTTGATAAATAACCTTTTTTTACCTTACCAATCATAGAATCCCACATCTCATACACCAAATGCAAGCATGGTTTGTCCGTATCGGCTTTTCTCAACATATCATAAATTGGCTCCGTAATGGCAAGAATATACTCGACTTGTTTCCAAAACCCCATTTCATTAAGAATCTTTTCTCTCACCAAATTAGCCCTTGCTTCAAATCCATCCCTATAAGTACTCCACCTATTATCCGTGACCAATTGTATTAATCCTTCTTTAACCAACATAAACCTTCTTAACATAACTACCATCGAGGCGAAACGTGTCTCGGCCACATCAAATAATTTAAGACTAGAATGGTACTTATACATAGCCAACCGCATGGAATGATTAGTAATGAAATTTTTAATTGCAAAAATATTTGAAATAGCAATGCTAATCCAGCTACATTCATCATACACTACACTATTTGCCTCTGTATCTTTTGCCGCACAAATATTTTTTAAGGCAAGATTGAGCGTGTGAACTACACATGGTGTCCAAAAAATATGGCTAAATTTGGCTTCAATTAACATTCCGGCCGCCTTACAAACCGGAGCATTATCAGTTATCACTTGAACTACGTTTTTAGGTCCAATTTCCTCAATAACCTCCCTAATTCGTTCGGCAATGAAAATTTTATCCTTATACTTCGCCTTGACAATTTATTGCCTTTAAAAACACGGGTGATCCATCGGTTATTGCTATAAAATTTATTAATGGTCTTCTTTGTATATCAGTCCATCCATCGCTTACAACGGTCACACCTTTTGATTTCCATGTGCGCTTAATGGGATCTAGTAACTTCTCGACATGAGACCTCTCATTGTCAAGGAGTGATGTTCTCAATTTATTATAAGAGGGAGGCTTATATCCAACAACATTACTTTCCGCACATAATTTAAATGCATTAATAAAATGGGGGTTTCTAGAGAGATTAAAAGAAAGACCTCCGGTATAAAACATTCTAGAAATCTCCTCATCAATTTGAGTCCTAGTTTTCACGTTAAATGATTTCTCCAAAGACGAAACTGTTTTTCTTTTTTTAGGCTCAGGAGGCAATTGGGAACCTACATTTGAGTGAGTATTACTAGGTAGTTGAACTTGTTTTGTGGCCGCATTTTTAATCCTAATTTCGGCATCGTTTTGCATCTTCTTCATACGTTCAACTTCTTCGGGAATAACCTTGTCGCATCTTGCAATACCAAAACCGGATATGCCGAGTAAATGTGCTTTCACTCTAGGATATGAGCCATGATATGTTCTCTCGCAAAAGTTACAAATCATTTTGCTATTTCCTCCACCTTCTCCCTTTCCTATCTTCTTGAAAAACATCCGAAGAGGAGAAGGATTAAGACCGCTAGAGGCGATGCTACTACTTGGGTTAGATGACATTTTTCTATTAATTACAAAAAAAATAATTAAAATCAACTTACTCCAAAATCTGAAACTAGGGTTTTAACTTTTAACAAATAAAATTAAAGAGAAATAGATGGAGAAAAGTACCAACCTAAGTAGATAATTAAGAAAAAAGAGTATCAAATATCTTCTTTTCTCTTTTTATAGCTTTGATTTTCATCTTAGAGCTCGATTTCATCAAATGGACTAAATTGTCGTAAATAGGAGGTGAAGTACGGAGGTGAAATGGGGGGACTAAATGGGTACTGACTAGTGAGCCTCTGCCTTCTTTCTTTTCTATTTAAACATTTTATTATAATATTTAGATGGGCCAATGCTTATGAATGAGCCAATATGTTCCATGTTATGAATAAAAAAATGTTTAGTAAAAATATTTTGGGCCAAAAAATGATGGGCTGCCGTATCCTTCAAGTATCATCGCTGTATCCCCGAAATATCTTAGCGTATCCTGCCGTATCCCTCACGTATCCGGAAAAAAAATATATTAAAATAATTGGATACGCCATGTGGCGTATCCGATATGTATCGACGCCGTATCGGTGCCGTATCCGTATCGGATACCCGTATCCTCAGGATACTTCCCAGTTTTTGAAGTATCCGCGCAACACAGCTCATAACTCATATAAGAGAGTTTGTATGAGCAAATTGTGTATTGTATTTTCAGAAGTCCAGTGATCAAGTTTTCAGCTCACATTGAATGCAAAGAACGAGCATAGTCCTTTTTTCATTCCAAAGATGAGGCCTAACTCTGCAATAAAATTCAAATTGATCTATTGGGAGACTAAGCTTGTTTTAAAAAAGTGTAGTTTTATTTAGAGCTTGCAAACATGACCCGAACCCGAAAGACCCGTCCGACCATCCCGAAGTCCGACCCGGCCTGATTCGAAAATTTTGAAAAGTCAACTGACTCGAACCCGCCCGACCTGGAACCGACGAACCCGAACCCGAAGAAATTGTTGTTTGATGGCCTCTCTAGCCCGACCCAGCATAAAACCCGACTTGTCCGAACCCAATATAACCCGTAACCCGAGAACACAGACCCCATAAACCAAGATCCGAATTGACTCGGACCCAAATTGGACCGGTTTTAAAACAACCCGAAACCCGAATATAACCCGAAAATAATTTAATCTGACTAAGACTTCAAAATAATAAATATCATAACATAGATTCAACTAAGATTACCAACAACAAATAATAAATATATCATAACATAGATAGTTTTTATAACATTGATTCAACTAAGATTACCAAAAACAAATAATAAATATGTCATAACATAGATTCAACTAAATTCAACAAAATATCATTTGCGAAATAAAAAAATAATAATAAATAGTTTGAATTTCTAAAATAGCCAAGACAGGTCATGGCACAGATCTCCATGATGCCTTCTTTAATATTTTCTTTTGCTTATGCATAGTCTAACCATGAATTCGGGAACCTGAAAATACAGAGAAGAAAGTTCTAAATTTTTTACGAATTCAAGTAATTTTTCTAAATAAATGAAAATATAATTTATAAATTGATTACTCATAACTTACTAAAAGTTATGATATTAGTTGACATTTGAAGTGACTGATACCGTTGCTCTCTTTGATAATCCAGCAAAATTGACCTCTTGTCCCAAAACACTCGTGCTCCCCTCCATATCGGCAATATATTCTAATATTTACAATTTAAATAAGAATTATTTATCTATTATTTTTTGTTACAACAACACATACTATTATAAAGTATGTTACCTTCATATCCATATAGCCAACTATGCGTAGTGATAAGTGCTTCTGCATTTTCAGATAAAAGAGAACTCCTCCATTTACTCAAAATTCTTCCGCCCATGCTAAAGGACGATTCTGATGCAACAGTAGTAATAGGAATTGCTAATATATCCCGTGCCATTGTATCTAATTCGGGATATCAGTTTTGGTTTTCCTTCCAATAAGCAAGAGCATCAAATTCCGTATTATGATCATGTTGATATCTTGGTTCGTTGAGATACAAATCAAGTTGTGATTTATTAGCAAGATTTTCATTATCATAGTAATTAAATTCCTACATAAGAATATATAATATAGTATCAGTATAAAAGAGTACATAGAGACTTAAAGAAAATATTAAGAAGGAATTAAAGTTTTTATCTATCAAAAAAAAGAACAAACAATATAGAAATTTAACTTACACTTATGTCATCGTCAAATGAAGTTTGAACAACTTGAGGTGTATTTTGATTGCTCGAGTACTCCTTGAAGATAAAAGAGAACTCCTCCATTCATTCATATTTATTTTTACAAATAACTAAAGAAAGATGATCATAATACACCTATCTCCATATATATAAGTTGCAGTTTGATATGTTTTTGTTTTTTCTGCTAAATTTTTTTTGTAATGTTTATATTATGTTTTATATATATATATATATATATATTGATCAAGATACAATACATCCATCTAAATATTTTTCTTGTATTTTTTTGGCTGAATAGATTATTTCGATTGAACACATGTGGCAGTTGGCGGGTCGGTCAATTCGAGTTGTTTCGAGTTTCGGTGGATTACTGATTAGTTCGGGTGTTCTCGGGTTTGGATTTATTTTTGGTCAGTGGTCGTTGCTCGTGTCGGGTTGTGTCGGTTATGGGTTAATTAGTTTGGGTAAAATTTTAGATCCAGGATGAGTAGGTCGGGTCATGTTTCTCGGGCGAGTCTCTTGGGCTAGAATTAGGTTTGATAAATAATGAGTTCGAATCCCGCATCTAACAGAATTGATTTAATATTTAGTTATGAAATATGAATTCATCATAAAGAGAATGAAGAAGATAGTCACCTCGAATTCTTCCTCATTTTTTTTTACTAACAAATTTCAAAGCATCTTTGTAAATTGCCACATGATGTAGTGCCACAAAAGAAAATGCTCACATGATGGCTGACGACAGATTCCGTGTAATATAAAAATCAATGTAAAAAATATTTTTATTAATGCAAATTGGGTTGGATTTCTAGATACCATTCTATTTGATAGGAACTTGATTGTCTTTTTCTTTCTTTGTTTTGTTATTGATATAATAATGTTGAAGTTTCTAGATAGTCAATTGGAAGTTTCTTTGCGTTATTTGTATTTTTTTTTCTCTTATTATGTGTATGATATATGTATAGACAGTTTTACTATGCTATAATTTTGAACCTAAAATTCTCTGTTGACGCGTGTATTGTATAATTCAATTTTTATATCAGAAAATCAAATCAAAGGTCCAAGTCCAACAACCTACAAGTCATAACCTTACAAAAAGTGAAACATATAACCTCATAACATGAGGGTATATAAATGGCTACATGAAATTTATATATGTAGGGATGAGATTAAATTGCCTTCCCAAACTGAAACAAACTATAAACTCACCCACAAAATATTTAATTTAAGTAAAATTTTAGTGACTTTGTCATAAAGAGCTGAAAAAATGTTAATTGGGGTACACTTCATAAAAGTTTATTTTGTGCTTAAAATTAATCTCTAACTTTTCAATTATCTTATATAGCTATCGTAAAAAATTGTCTTATATAGTAACTACATTTTTTTTTAATCCAAATTGAATGTAAAAAATTGCTAAAATATTTCAATTATTTTATGAAATGATAATGTAATAATCAAGTCAATATGCATATCATTTTAATTGTCAAGTATGATCAGGAAAATCAGCTTACAATAACCTCAAATACTATCCAAAATTTTTACAACAAAATTTAAACATACTTATGTTACACCCCGGATCCAATTTCAATCCGAGATGCAACGGTCATATATCTTTAACATATATTAAGGATATACGGCACAAAAATCATATTAAAAAAACGAATAAATACACGAAATAAAAAAATTAAGTATCTAAATTTATTTTTATTACTCGATACTATGACGATGCTCAACCCAATTCTCCCGAATAACTAAACTTGAGGAAAAGAAAAAAAGAGGGTGAGTATGAAACTCAGTAAGGTTATGCTTCGCATACGTTAAAAATAATCGGAAAATAAGAAATCACGTCGGGGATACTGTAGCGACTCAGCTCCCAAAATATTTAAAAATTTATATATAAATACTAAAATATTTTAATTTTACAAAAATACCCTTAATAAAATTTGGGATATGACAACTTAAGATGATGATTTCAATAATAATTGAACTAATAAATATGCTAAATCTTGCGGGGTTATTTCAAGCCAAGCTGATTCGTATTTTCAGTCTTTAGGTTCATATTGCTTTTCCGGGTGAAGTCAGTACTATTGGGTTGATTTCAAGTAGTAAATTTTTTGGTTATTTCTGAGTAGAAAAATACTAGTGTGGAAAATTACCAGTACTAATAATTGAGATGGGATTTAGATTAAATCCACATCAGTCAAAAAATTCAAAGTCCAAACTCAAGACTTTTCTCAGTATTTCCTAGAAAAAGAAGACTTCTCTCAATAGACGTGTTTAAACCATTGACTTTTCTACTTTGCATTAAGAAAAGTATAGGCGGCAAATCTGCCCAAACCCGAAAAATCCGACTGACCGTCCAAAAACCAACTCGGCGCGATCTAAAAATTGTAGGAATCCTAATGACACAAACTCGCCCGATCCGTACCTGAACAATCCGAACTTGAAGTGACTTATTGCTTGATGTTGCCCAAACCCCACCCGGCCTAAATCTAAGTTACCGGAACCCGATACAACCTGTGACCCGAGTACCTGATACAGATTGGGTAATTAGGACCCAAACATACCCGACCTTAACTTATCCTATTTAGAACAATAGTGAAAAATATGAGTTCATTATATCAAAGCACAATATTAGTGTCTAATATTATCATAATTATTTTCACAACTTTTAATTGTTATAAATTCAATAATTACGTAACAATATTCAAAAATAAAGTTGATTTATGTAGTTAACACAAAATATAACATATCCCAAACCCGAATAACCCGAAATCCGAACGAACTGCACGCATCAGATACGACCCGAAAATTCGAATGACTCCGAACCCAAAAGATCCAACCCAAAAATAATCTCAGTCCGAAAATAACCTGTTCAAAATAAGACCCAAGTACAACCCAATCCCACTCGAGTTATCCTAACTGACGATGACCCGAACTGGAACCTCTGGTTTACCACCTCTAAGAAAAGTCTACATTTTGCTCTGTTTATTTACCAAGCTTAATTGTTTTGTGTAGTGGGAAATTATTGTTGATTTTTGTTCCACATTTTCTTGATTGACAAATAAATAAAATGCTAGCTGTTTTATTTATTGAACCAATTGTTATTTTGGATGATTAATTTATATATGCGAAATTTTTGTGCTGATTCTATAGTTGACTCCGTAATTATACAATAATAAGATTTTATTTATGATTGAACTTTCCAATGAATTATCAATAAAATACGAATCCAAACTATACATGAATATATTATATCCTACTGTCATATACCGTACTATCATTTTCAACGTATTCACATAATTGACAAAAAAAAAACAAATAGCACAATAAAGTAACTTTAATATCATTTCACAAAATAGATCATACTATACAAAATATATATCTTTGAAAATATAACAAATTAAAGAAAAAAATATAACCAATTAAACATACAAACCTTTACAAGCTCTAACCAAACCAAAGGTCCAAAGCAACAACAAAAGATATATAACACTCAAAGATACATTTTCACAAATCTCATGGTTTTTAGGGTTTCACCCTCACATCAACATTTTTAGGGTTCCAACCCCATGGCTTTCCGTGTCCTCGGTAAAAACAAGTCCTTGGACTTAATCATGCCGGCAAAACGGCCCGAAATGGTCATGAACGGAAATTGCGCAACAGCATTCTTGCGGCCCAAAGAAACTATGGCCAATGCGGTACCCGGTTTGTATGCGGCCAATTTGGGCTCTTTTTCGCCCTTCATTAGGGTTTTTATGTTTTTGGCGACTAGTGTCGCATGTGCCTGGGCTAAGTAGCCTTGTTTGAGTTCCTAAATGGAAGAAAAATAAAAAATAAAAACAAATTGTTAGAATAAGATTTGTGATTAATGTTAGAAAGAGTTTTACAGGAGTTTTGGTTTTATTTCTGCGAAATTAGGACGTAGGACAGCAAGCTTTATGTATTTTTTTCTCCACTTCTATATCACAAAGAAAGCAAGAAGTGGTAAGCAAACAACGTGGTAATGGTAAGAGCATTGTGTTGTGGTGATAAGTGGAAATATTGAAAATAATGATGATGATAAATTATGTAATTAAAAGACTTACTATTTGTATTACAATATATTTTTTTTTTAATCTCTCATTTTGCAATTCGAAGGACAAATAAGAGGGCACAAGAAACTTAAAAAAAAAGTGATTTTTTACATTTTATATCAATCAATTAAAATCCCTCCATACCTTAACATCATTAATATCACCGATGGCGAAAATCTTCTCCTGTCCTTTGACTCTCAGACTGTCATCGACCATCAATCTGCCTCTGTCGTCCAAACACTCCTTGAGAACCGTCTCTCTGAGCCAGGCCGACGCCAGCGGCTTTCCGATGCACACGAAGTGGCAGTCCGCGGTCACTTTCGTGCCGGCTGTTGTCGTGAACTCGCGCGCCGTTTCGGTGATTGAATCCAACTCGATTGTTTGCTCTAGCAACACCTGTTTATGAGAATGTTTATGTGATGATCATAAGTTTGCCGCTGGTTGGTTATAAATGTGGTGTTTTAGATGACTCTTTTGTTTGGGTTTGATGTATGGTGTTTATGAATGTATGTTATGTAAGTATGATATGTATGTAGTGTTATAGAAGGAAAAAAATATATCATAGTTACAATAAAAAGTGAGAGGAATTTAAATATTATTAATTAATAAAACCAAATATTTTATTAAAAATTGTTAATAAAAAATGATAAAAAGGAGTTCACAAAAATGATCAAAATCAATTACTTTAACTAACGGTGAAGTTTTATTTTGCAAGTCTTAATAACATAGGGTTTTCTTTGTTGCAATTTCTCTAAGAATAAATGTTTTATTTGCAATTTATTCGCAATTCAAGGGCAATTATTTATTTATTTGTTTACTTACTATTTTACTCACTATATTTATTTATTTACTTATTCACTATTTATTTATTTGTTTACCTATTTATTTATTTATTACTTAATTTATTTATTTACTTATTTACTCATGCAATTATTTTTTTTATACCTCGACATTCTTTTCCTTGAGCCACTTGAGTGCCTTATTCGATGCTTTAACGCCAATAAATTCGAGTAGACGCGGTCCTTTGTGGACCAACGTTATTTTCTTGCCTGGAAAGTCCGTCGCGATTTCTCCTGCTAGCTCGACTCCCGTGGGCCCACCTCCCACAATTAATACCGAGCTGGCCGACTTTATCTTCTCACTATCTACACAAAATTATTGAAAAACAACAAAAATGGTTTAATGGAGTTGTAAATAGTGGGTTACAAGGGAAAATTTCACTCTTACCCCTATGAAATGTCAAAATATCATGCATAGCTTTTTTCCTATATTTATTGTACAAGATTGTCCAAAGCTCCAAACTATCATTACTTCTATTTTACATGAATAAGTGAGAAAGAAGTGCATTTCTTTTAAAAAAATTAGGTGAAGAAGGGTACTTATGACATTTCACGTTTTGAAAGGGCATATATGATATTTCAACAAATTATAGGGGTATAAACGCAATTCCACCAACTTTTAACTGTACCTCCTTTGAACTGAGCCAGCCTGTCAGTTTTGCTACTGGGATCGGGACCTTCATGGCCTGTCGCAATTACAAGAAAATCATACGGAACGGCACGGCCCTCCTCCGCTAAAACCTCGGTGGAAGTAATGTTGATCGCGCGTGAATTCACGATCGTGCCGTTGGTGAGGTACTCTGTATGTTTGATTAACGCTTTTTCGGCAAAGGTCGGCTCCACTGTGGAGCGTAAATCTGTCCATGGAATGTCAAAGTAATCCTTCCTGTTGGAAAATTAAAGGAAAATTGAAAATTTAAGAAGATTAAATGTAAAATCAGGGGTTTTTTGAGAGGATGAGGAGAGGTTAATTGAGAGAAGGAAGGTATGATTTGGGTTGGGGTGATAAAGAAATAATAGGCATGATCATGAGTTTCTTGTGTTCGAAGTAGAATTACTGAGTAAATTCGTTGAATTACTCAATTTACTCAAAAAAAATCGTGAAATAAGTGGGGACTCGAGACTTGTCAAGTAATTAAAATTTTTGAAGAATTCAATTAGTAAATTAGAAGAATCTCTTTGACAATCGGCAAAATGTAAAAGACCAGTGCTAAAAACACAAAATCTGAATCTAAAGAAAGCATAAAAAGAAAACAAAGGCACGAGAAACAAAGGCACGAGAAAAGCTTGAACTCTGCTCTTTTTCAAAGTCTGAAAACTGGAGAACTAAAAAACAAAAGGGGAAATGAAATATCATGTGTTCTTACGGATCAATGAGCACAAGATTGGAATCGAGTTGTAGCGACTTGGCGAGAAGAGCACCGGCCACGCCGCCTCCTATCACCACCACTTTACTCTCATCTGTCATTTTTCAGTTTCTTTCTTTGCTTTACTTAATTTGCTTGAGAAGCCTTTCTATTAATGATTGTTTGCTAATTAATCAAACTTCCCCTTTATAATAAGCCTTGGATATTGCATCGAAAAAAAATAAGCCTTGGATAAGGAGTGTGAGATGAACTTGGTCCATTATGCACTTATCCAATCAGAGGATGTAAGATCAGGAAAATCAGGAATGTAATTGTTTTGATTGGTTCGATGTATATTAGACCCAACTTAGTGGTTTAGTTTGAAGATGCGTAAACCCTTACGAAGGCTAGTATACTGGCACGGTTCACTTTGAAAATTGTGGGCGAAAATATTGGTGAGTCCGGTGTACTATGTTTTCTTCATTTTGTTGTTTACCTACTAAAATAATTACCATACAAGAAATATGTATATAACAAAGCTTAAAATTAACTAGAAAGACAAAAAAAAAAAATTAAAAACCACAATATCTAAATCTAAAATATCATTTAACAAAGTAATGATAAATTATCAAAATCATCTATTGTCCATTTTTCATGATATTCAGAATTTTTTTTTTAAATGTTCCAAAGTGGACTTAGTTCGATCAAGCTCAGATTTATTACAATCATGACATACAAATGGACTATTAATTTAGCTCATAAACTTATAGCTAGGTATTTAATCAAATTTGATTTGAAGATCAATCGTTAACAAGTAGTTCGAATATTGACCGGTAAGAATGAAGAGGGACAAATATTTTGTCACGTCTTACTATATTTATAATTATCAATTCTCTTTATAGAAGAAGACAAGTATATTTTTTTTTTATTACATGATAATGTAATATATTAAAATTCTATATACACGTAATATTTATCAGAAATTTTCGAATTATTATCGACTATCTAACCTTATTATGAGCAATAAAATGCATCCTGAGTTGCTTGAATCGAATTTGTGAACTCGACTCGAGCTCAAATATAAAATTATTGAGCTTGATTTATTCTCGAATCGAACCTGATCAAATTTGATTTGACTCTGTTAAATTAAGGTTGGTATGTTGATAAATTTATTAGTATATATTACAATAAAAATTCTATAATAGTAATATATATAATCATTGTATATTTATAATAATTTTGTCCAATTTTCTCGCATTAAATGCTGCACCAGCTCCAGTCAACGTTACAGAGGGCCACAATTACCCATTTATCTGGCAAATCACAGCCGTAAAATGGAACGTCCTGCTGTCACATGTTCTGCAATTTTACTTCTTGATCCCTGCATTTACTTGAAATTGAAGTATTTAGAACTAATAACAAGTGGAACTTTAGTAGTCTCCATTTAATGCATCAAACTAAGATTTTAGAGAAGTTCAGGGCCCAGAAGTAAAATTTACGCGAACACTTGCTTGCTAACTGCTAAGCATTTCAAAATAAAAAAAATGTTTGTATGATTTGTCATGCGAATTAAAGACATGCCTCATTTCTCACTTTGCATTCATCATATATTCTTATGCATCGGGCGGAGCTTAACTTTATTTATTCGGCAGCTAAATTTTTTTTTTCCTTATTGATTGATACTATACAAAAAGTTTAAGGGAGACATATATTGAAATATTTATATTTTCAAACTTTTTTTATTAATAAAATATATTAATATATATTGTTCTATCAAAATCGGAGAGAATGACCTCATAGTAAATGCAGATATTAACTTCTATGCGTATGATAGATTCTTAACTTAGTAGTAATTCAACATTTAATTAACTATCAACCTATTATGATAGTAATACTTTGCATTCAACAATATTAATAAGCAAAAACATCAATAATAATTAGGGATATTTATCAAAAAACCCCTAACGTTATTGAATATTAAAGAACCCCCTAACTTTTAGATTTCTTCAAATCCCCTCGAAATGGATTGAATTACCCCTAGATTGTTCATTCGATGGTTTTAAATTTAATTTTAGACCAAAATACCCCCAATATATTTTAAGTTGTTTATTTTATATTCGACATGTTTAATTAAAATAATAAATAACGAAAATTAAGGCATAAGTTAGAAAAATGTTTTGTGATATAATAATTTATAATAAGATTTTCTTTTTGTTATTTTAACTCTTATTATTTATCATTTGTGTATTATAATGATAAAATAGTTTTAATGTAGTAATAGTAAAATTAGAGAAAAAAAATAATATTTTATCATAAATTTTATTTTTCTCATTTATTTATGCTTTGATGTTTTTATTTATTATTTAAATTAAAAAAACTTAAATATGAACTTAGAATAGATAGAGAGTATTTTGGTCTAAAACAAATTTTAACTCCACTAAAAATAAATATGAAAAATAGAAAACTTAGAATAGATAAATTTTAGAGTTAACATCATAGGGGGTAAAAAAAATTTAATCAACTTTTGAGAAGTGTTTTGAAGTTCAACTTTTGAAGAGGTTTTGAAGGAATCTAAAAATGAGGGGGTTTTTGATAATACTCTAGTAAGTTAGGGTTTTATGAAAACTTCCCTAATAATTTGATATTAATTAATAATCATTACTAAAGCTCTAATTATCAAATTTGTCCCTCTTAAATAGTAAATATCAAATTTATCCCTCTAAAACTCAACTAGTATCAAATTTATCTTCTTAAAATTTAAAACCTTCCAAATTTATCCTCATAAAACTAATATATTAATCAAATATACCCAAATCGTTAACTTACCATCCAATTATTCATAACTAAAATTATCAATATTAACTAAAATAAGATATAAATTTATATTGACCAAAATACCCTTCCCACTCAAAATTTCCCATTAATATCCACTTCTGTTCTACTTCTATTCCCCTTCTTCTGTCCGATTCGGGAAGCTTTCAAGAAGAGAGATTTGCGACGGGGATTGTTCAATTTTCTGAGCGACCTCCTCAAGGATTAGCTTTTTTATTGAAACTGGCTAGAGAAGGAGAGATGCCCTTGAGTTGAGCCGAGGGTAAAACAGTCTTTTTATTAGTTTTCCGTTAGATATAACAACTAAGTTAATTATGGGTAAATTTGATGATTAACAACTAAGTTAATTATGGGTAAATTTGATAGGAATTAGGCTTTAGAGTGATAAATTTGATATTTATTGTTTAAGAGGAGCAAATTTGATATTTTGAGCTTTAGTAGGGATATACCGAAACTCTTCTAATGATAATAATTAATTGGCAGAATAAATGGAAAAAAATACTGAACTGAATGATAAGGCAAGGGGACATTGTCTCTTAAGCCAGCACATTTGACCTTCTGGAATACATTTTTTTTTTTTTGTATCTTCAATAGTTCTAGACTTTAATATACACAGCACGCATCTAGCTGTAAGTTTTTCTAGTTAATAAATAAATTCACCAAATAAATTATCGAAGTTTAAAAATGAACATAGTTAATTCATTAAGCTGTTTCTTGATTAAAAGTTCTCTTAACATTTTCCAAAAATTGAGCATGTTCTAGAAGGTCACGACAGGCTTACATAATTGCTTCCAGGAATCAATCTGTCATGATTAATTTTATTATTATTATTATTATTATTATTATTATTATTATTATTATTATTTTATTGATGTATAATATAAATAATTTAAGTCTATACTAATTTTACTATGAATGTGACATTTTTGTTTACTAAAGAACAAACAAGGTTTAATGTCAACAAAATTGAATTAACATTGATTGGATCTGAAACTTCCAGTTTTTTGTATTTTTGGGACCTGAAACTTCCAAGTTCTATCTTCAAAATTCCAAATTATTTGTCGGAAAAAGTTAAGAAAAAAAACTTGCCAGCACATCTGATAGTTACTTAAGTAGAAAAGTTTTCCGATTATATATCCAAAATAACTATTCCAATAGTTTGAATTGATATCTCAAATTTTCAAATTTAGTACTCCTTGTTCTTCAAACTTAATCTATTTTGACTAGACAAAAGATTTGGTACTCCCATGTTTACTACCTCATATTATCTCTCACATCATGAGAGTCTACTTCAGGGAGCTCAGCCCATAATTAAAACTATTTTTATGAACCTCCTAATAGCTCTAATTCAAATTAGTCCAAACATTCCACAAGCCCAGCTTATTGGCTCCCACCGACTCCCATCCATATCATCTCATGATTTTTTGATTTCGCATGATATTTCATTTCATCTCGCGATACACACGATACATGTGAGACCTATAAAAGTATTCAAGATCCAATTATTATTTCCTTTTCCCGCTCCGCTTTCTTTCTTTCTTTCTTTCTTTCTCATCTGAATGGTGATTTTGAGGAGATTCAGACATTTTCTCCAATTTTGAGGCGATTCAGACAAATTTCTTCCTTTTCGATTTGTATCTCTGTCGATATTGATGTTCTAGACGTCGATCGTTCCATTCAGAGGTGAAATTCGGAGCTTTTTCGTATAATCTTGGCAAATCCAATGTTTTATCGCTTCAAAGCTCTTGAGATCTCCTCAAAGAGGTGCGTCAAGGTTAGAATCTCTTTCTATTGTCGATGTTTTTGTCCATTGGTTGTTGTGTTGATTAATTTAACAATTGCCTCAATTTTACTTAAGGTTTAATGTTTTGATTCCTAACAAATAGCTGCCTCGATTTGGGAAAATCTTGTCTGTCTATCGGTAATTATAGTGGATTTTTCAAATTGTCTGGATTAGATTAATATGCAGGCAAGTTAGTTTGTTAAGATGCGTTTTTCTTCCCCAAATTAGTCCAGTCAAAGTATTGTAACCTCTAATTAGCACACATTTTGCTCTAAATTGGTACTAATGGTTAAACAGATGGTGCAAAATTCACCTCTCTTCAAAGTACACTTACAGCAAATAACTTAGTTTGTTCTAATTTTCTTCAAAGCCGAACCCTTTTTCATCTTCACAACCGAAAAGATTCACATCCAATCATATTCCATAAAAACCAAACCATAATTTTAATCAATTACATACCAAACTAAAGTCACAGTCTCATATCGAATCGCTCTTAAGTAACAGTAACTCATATTTACATTTTACCCCCAAATTCAACACTTAATACAATAAATCTCCAATACTTAGCAAACTCTCCAAAATTCATTCTTCCTCAATTTTTAATATTTTCTTCTTCTGCTAGACCAGGATAATAATGTCGCGCCTGATAGAAGGTCTACCATGCGAAATCTTGCTCCAAATGCTCGTGCGGGTCCCACTCGTCCACCACTTTGGTCGAGGAATAAAGAGTTGTGCTAAAGATTGGAAGTATTATTGATTTATGGTGGAGTATTTGGACTTCGATTGATATTTGGGGAAAATTATCTAGAAAAAACATCATGTGTGTGCTTCAGCTCTGAAATCTTTCATCCTAATTGTTTGTATATAATTGTATTTTTTGTTGACATTATATCATTTTAGTTTTGTCACGTCAAATAAATACAGAATTACAGATGGAAGTTATTGAATTAAATTCTATAGAATTTCATCAGTCATCTTGTAGTATAACAAGAAGTTCTACTTTCGAAAGTTTGGAAAATGAATTATATCTTATTTCTTTTTCCTGCACTTCTATATACATTATATACGAACCTTTATACCTTATGTTTCAAATTTAGACCTTACTTTTAATGCATTATACCTTATTATATAACATATTTTATAATGCTTTTTTCTTGGATATAGGGAAAAAGGAAGGCATTTCAGTTATATATGAACCATTATATAACTGCACTTTCATATACTTTATATATGAAACTGCACTTTCATATACTTTATATATGAACCATTATATAACTGCACTTTCATATACTTTATATATGAAACTGCACTTTCATATACTTTATATATGAACCATTATACCCTATGTTTCAAGCTTATATCTTAGTTTTAAGTACATTATACCTTATTACAAAAGAAAGGCCTTTTAGTTGACATCTCTTCCCATAAACAAGAAAAAGAAATGCTAAAATAGTTGAAAGTGAAGGTTTTATTATATACTTTTTCATATATCTTCATATACCTTTTTAGCCGACATTAGTGTTTTTTTTTTATGTGAATAAGATGTCAACATAGACGTAACGGATAGTACTAATAAAGATATCTCTCTGCCCAAAATAAATAAAGAAAATAGTGTACTTCTTGAAGGTAAAATTCTTACATTCGAATTTAATTTTTTTCATAGTTATACATTTATATTCACAACACTATATCTTAAATTATAAACATTATATATCTATATTCACAAAAATATACCTTAGATTATAAATATTATACTTTTTATATTCCTAAACAATATATCTTACATTCGAAACATTATACCTTTGTATTCACGACAGTATACCTTACATTCTAAATAATATACCTGTAGTTTTTTCCTGTGACAAGATGCCAACCCAAACCTAGAAGGTAAGACTAATGAAGAGATCTTTCCGCCAAAAAAGGAAATGACGTATTGCTCGAAAGTAAAATTCTTACATTAGAAATGCATATTTTCATAGCTTTATTTTGGTTTATATTATACATTTATATTCACAACAATATATCTTATATTCTGAACATTACACCTTTATATTCCCAACAATATAACTTATATTATGAACATTATACCTATATATTCCCATCAAAATATATCTTACATTCCAAGTGTTATACGTTTATATTTACAACAATATAACTTACTTCAAACAGAATCAAGCCATGAGGAACAACCATAACCATTTAATTGTTATGTGTTTCTATTAAACTGGTATGTGTTTTGTTTAGACTGATATGTATTTGTGTAAAATTGATATGTGTTTGTCTTGAACTGCATGTGTTTGTGCAAACCTGATATGTGTTTTATTACAAACCGATATATTTTTGTTGAATATAAACACACACGATTGTGCCTGGTTCGTTCTCTATTGCATGGATGTCATAATAACAGAGAAGTGGGTTTCTGACCCAGAGAAGACTACATTCAATTTCACTCAGTTTTTATCTATCATTTATATTTGTTATTTTGTCTAATAATCAACTTTGCTAATTCTATAATTTTTATTTTTCTAGAGTGACTTGAAACTAGATCGTGCTATCATGTTCTACAACATGCCCAATAATCCGTGCAATTTGGCTAGGACCATCCTAAACAACTAGTTATGTGTCTTTTATGTTTGTATCTTTTTTTTTGTAGATTTTTAAAGCATTGAACATATTTTTGCTAATTCTATATTATGACATATTCTAGTATGTGTTTTGTTGAAATTTGTATGGACTTCTATTCATCTGATATTTGTTTTGTTGAGACTTGTATGAGTTTATATCTTACTGATATGTCTTTTATTTCAACTGATATGGATTTGTCAAAATTTGATATATAATGACTAGTATATATTTGTTGAAATATGTTATATAGTTGTATGAGTTTATACCTTAATAGTATGTGTTTTGCTTCAACTTGTTACACCCCCAGACCCATTTTAGACCCGAGATGTAAATGCCGTATATCCCGAAGGATATATGACACTAAAAATCGTATTACAGCGGAATATTCTTAGAATAATTACAAATCAAGTATCTAAATAACTTAATTTTTTACATTTATTTTTTCTTACATTTATGTTATCTGGATATTCTGACGACACTCAACCCAAGTCTCCCAATTAAATGAACCCGAAAATTTTTATAAAAAACAAAAGGGTGATACGAAAAATACTCAGTAAGGTATGTTGGCATACAATGTAAAAGAATTACACTATTAAAATAAATGATTATATAATTCAGTTCAAATATAAAAATATTCATGTTATTAAATAAAACCGTAAGAAAATAATATCTGTTTTTGGGTTTTCTATTTCTTTCTCACTTGTCGTCTCACATGAATAAACACTGGATAATGCTCCATGACATCAAGTACGCCATAGATACATATCTTTCCGAGCTCGTTATTGGGTGATTGGCGGTCCTAACTTCCACCTACTAAGTATGATCTTTCACGTGCACAAATCAGCGGTCTTAGTTTCCACCTACCAAGTACGGTTGTATTCGCCTTATTATCACTTTTCACACATCTCACAATATCCGCATATAAAAATATTTTCTTTAAAATATATATTATTCTCAAATACTTTTTTTTATGACTTTTTAAAATATCTGCTTTGAGCCATATAAGCTCTAGTTATGTCAAAGAAATACTTTTATATTAATATTACTAATAATTATAATATTAAAATAATTAAGGAGAAAACGTATACGAGTAAGAATTCTTACCTCAAAATGAAAGTCATGACAAAATCAGAAATGCACATCTTGTTTTGAAAGAAGCATAGGACAGAATGATATTTTAAACTCCAAAACTCTCTGCTGATTCCCAACAAATATTTAGAACTAATGTTGCTTAGCAAATTTATGTGTGGCTCAACCAGTGATACAAAGAGCAAAGTGGAAGGATGGATATATTTTTGGTTAGATGGAATATAATTATTTATATAGTTGAAACATGCATTTGAGTTAGCAAAATATTAAAGTTTCATATTCAAAGAATTTTGGTTAACAAGATTATGGCATTTGATATTGATGCTTTGGATCCAAGGTCTGACATGCATCTAATTAATTTGGTAAATAATCGTCATGAATTTGGACGGAAATTAACATATGCTAATTATAAGTATGTGTGTGTAATATGACATGAAACTTATGAATAAAGACATAGTACTAAAAACAGTCATTAATTTCTCACAAATTAGTATCCTAAACATTAATCTCATGCATGCACATTTCACTTGCCCAAAAGAAATTAATGTATGGATTTATTATTTATTTTTTCTAAATGAAAAATATAGGCTGCACAATACTTAGATTTTAAAAACATTAATCCCCTTATGAAGTTTTAGTTTATCAAAACATATAAAATATCATTTTCATAAAATATTGAATTTCGAAAATATGACTAGAAATTATTAAAAATATTCAAATTTACAAAAATACCCCAAGATGAATTAATAAAAAATACGGGTTATAACACAACTGGTATGGGTTTGTCACAATTTTTGAAATATAAAGACTAGTATGTGTGTTGAAATTTGGTATGGATTTATGTTCATTTGATATCTGTTTGTTTAGGTAAAATCCCAGAAAAAAAAACACTGAAAAAATTCGAAACATTATACTAAAAATGTTTTGAAACAGTAAAAAATATATACTAAAAACGAGTAGAAATATAAAAAAAATACTAAAAACGCACCGAAAAAATAAAAAATAAAAATTCTAAAAATGCGCCAAAAAAATAAAAAAGTTCTATTAAAAACGCGCCGCAAATGTCCATAGGATATTTGCCTAGTTGAGCGCCGGCAACGTCAAAAAAATGCGCTAAAAAAAAATAAAAAATTCTACTAAAAACGTGTCAAAAAAATTAAAAAATCTACTAAAAACGCGTCGAAAAAATAAAAACTTATACTAAAAACACTTCGAAAAGATAAATAATTCTATTAAAAATGCGCCGAAAAAACTAAAAATTCAACTAAAAATGCGCCGAAAAAATTAAAAATTCTATTAAAAACGCGCCGAAAAAATTAGATATTCTACTATAAATGCGCCGAAAAAAATACAAATTCTAATAAAAGCGCTTCGAAAAAATCAAAAATTCTATTAAAAACGCGATGAAAAAGTCGTACGCGACTCTGCGAGAAGCTGGACAGATCAGCTGAGCGCAAGCAACGTCAAAAAAACGCACTAAAAAATTATAAATTCTAATGAAAACGCTCCGAAAAAATCAAAAATTCTATTAAAAATGCACTGAAAAAGTCGCGTGCAGCGCGCGCAACCCTGTGCGAAGAACATCTTTCCAGCTAAGGGTAGGCAACATCAAAAAAATGCGAGAAATTAAAAATATCGCGAGAAATTGAAATGTTGAGAAATTGAAGGGAAGATATTTGAAGGTAGGAGAAAAAAATATATGCTTAATTTTCATGGGAGGTAATTTGGAAGCTTCTACTAATGTCATAAATATGAGAATTGATAGGAGGTAGTAAAATGGGAGACAAAATAATTTTCTAAATGCCTCAAATTTAAATGCCACGTGATGCGTTATGGTTGGTCCGGCGATAGGAAACCGCTAATTATGGGAAGTAAATAGCTGTTTTCTTTTGACTAAGCTTTAATTCGTCTCGTCATTTTTACTAACCAAAAGTAAAATTTAATAGTTGGGCCTCTTTAAATTGTTTGTTTCATATTGGGCTTAGATGTACAAATTATTTGAGATACTTAATCAACCCAATCAAGCAAGCCCTGAAACCTATTAATAAGACCTCATCATCTCAAAAATAAAATAAAACAAAGCAAATCTTACTATGATACATCCTTCCAAACACAAAATAATCAGGAAATAACATAATATCAAATTAATAAATTACCACACCAAATCAAACAAACAACCCACCTTAAAATACCTCACCAAGCAAATAGTATTTCTTTTCTAGCAAATTTGTCACAGATTCACCATTCAAATTTTAATATACAAAAACTCAAAACAATGTTCTTTTGTAACCATTTCAAGAATCCAAACCAATGGATTTTCTACCCCAACCCACAAGCATGTCCTTCGACTTGAAAGTCACGGCAAAATGACCCGATGTAGTCATAAAAGGGAATTGCGTGACCCCGTGTTTCCGACCTAACGAGATGAGCACTAATACAGGGATTTGTTTGTACGTAGATGGACTGCTCGTTTTCTTTCCTTTCATGAGTGATTTTATGTTATTGGCCACCAATTTAGCGTGATTTTGAGCTACGAAACCCAATTTCAGTTCCTTCTCTCATAAAAAAAACATAAAACAAAAAAAATCATATATTTGTATATAAATTTTCTCTTTATGATGTATCAGATCCCTATTTTCACTGTAATGATGTATATTTCTAAATTCAATCAAGAAAGGAAAAGTTGTACCTTCACATTTGTTATATCTCCAATGGCAAAAATGTTGTCATGACTTTTAACTCTCAAATTCTTATCAACCATCAATCTTCCTTCTTCATCCAAGCACTCCTTCAACATGGTCTCTCTAATCCAATCCGAACCAAGCGATTTTTCCATACCGAAGAAGTAACAATCCGCTACAATACTCGTGCCATTCGAAGTTTTATACTCATTTGAAGACTCATTTAGAGAGTTTAAGTCTATTGTTTGGTTCAAAATTACTTCTACATTCTTCCCTTTGAGCCATTTCATGACTTTTGTGGAGGCCTTCGGACCGGCGAATTCGAGTAGACGCGGTCCGTCGTGGACCAAAATGATATTTTTGTCAGGATAGTCTGTCACGATTTCTCCTGCCAGTTCAACTCCAGTCCGTCCGCCACCGATTATTAGGATTGAGTTCACAGTTTTTATCTTCTCATTCTCTGATAAAATAATAAATCATAATTAACTACCAAATAACCAATTATTTAAACTTTTATGTATATTAGATGTTATAATTAATTATATGTGATACATAGATAGAATGAAGAAAAATAATTAGGAGGAAAAATGGAATACATTCTTAATTTTTTAAAGCTTCATTACAATTAAGCTAGGTTGATCTGACATTATAACTTACACTTTCAATTAGTTAACTATTTTTATGCGTCAATACACAAATATCATTATATAATTATTTAAATACTTGCCTTGTTTGAATTGTTCGACCCTATCGATTTTGGTCCTTGGCAAGGGCTCGTCATGACCCGTTGCAATTACAAGAAAATCGTATGGAATAACACGACCATCCTAGTTAGAACCTCAATTGTTGTAATATCAATTGCGCGTGAGTTTACAATCGAGCCATTGGTTAGATACTCCGTGTGCTTGATCACTGTTTTATTTGCGAATTCATGCTCCACCATCGATCGTAAATACGTCCATGGTATGTTGTAGTATTCCTTTCTGTTAGAAAAATGAGAATGAAAATTGAAGAAATGATTGAAATTGATACGAAATTTCATAAAAGAAAGAAAATTGGATAGAAAAGAGATGAAATAAATGATTTTGAAGCTAGGGTTAAGGTTTCATACAGATCGATAAGAACGAGATTTGAGTCGAGTTGGAGAGACTTCGCGAGAAGCGAACCGGCCGCACCGCCTCCTATCACCACCACCTTGCTCCTTTGTTCTCCTCCTGTCATGAAAAAGGAGTAAAAAAGAAAAAAAGAAAACGAACTACTTTAGTTTTTATTTGGCCAAGTATTAAGGATAGATATACATGGGTTTATATATTCATCCTTTGGGTATGTTTCTATTTCTTGGTTGGTCTAACAGATCCATTTATAGAAATAAATAATGAAGCACCACCAGCCAACTTTGATATGAAAAATGAGTTGCTTTAGTACTTTTTATATATTTTAAAAATAAAAAGAAAAATTAATCATTTTCATATATAAAGTAGCTTAGCCAGGTTGGTGGTGGCCTGGTGGGTCTTGTTTGAGTTTTTACAAGTAGAGTGAGGTAGAAGACTGAAGATCTTTGTGCCTATTAAAAATGGAAGGCATTAATTTCATGGATGCGCCTCAAATATCATTTTATATATTGGAATTGTTTTTTCAAAATTGCAAAAATATTAATTTTATATGTGATTTTGTACACAATAGTATTTCCGAATCTTAAAAAGTTCGAAATCATTTTTTTTGTTCCAGTGTTCGTAATTAAATTAATGTTGTATCTCCTTGATTTGACATGAAATTTTTTTTGGAATTAACTCTTATAATTCGAAATAGAAAAGTAGAAAGATCATTTTGAATTCTTAAAATAAGAAACTATATTTATACAAACTGAAAGATAAGAGCATAATTTAAGTAATTTTTTCCTTGTTTACTGATCTTTTGTTTAATGTTGCTAAAAACAACTCTATATTTTGAGATTTTGCTTGCGGAAATATACAAGAAATTGGCCTAAAAATAGCTGATTTTGTAGTGTTTCAATGTAATTGTATATTCGTTTAGGTTGTGTTTCTTTGGTGTCAAGAGAGGAACAACATTGAGAATTGATTTTATCTTAGTTAAAAAAAGAATATCCTCATCCTTATGTATTGGATATTATGACCAGATTTAGCCAAGTGGCAGAAAGAAAGAGATGTAATGCGGACTGACTGAATTGATCCAGATGTGTTTTTTAAAAGTTATATCCCAATATGCTGTTTTGAAATTCATATATATTATTTTTGCACCCACATTACTCTTTTATTACTCACTAATAGACTCCTCGCGCGTTGCGCGAAATTTATAGCGCATTATTCAAAAAATAGTTTCATTACAATACAAATTAGATCAAAATAATATTTACAGTAGAACATAGTAAAAGTTAAAAAAACTGTTAACTAACAAAAACACAAAAGTGCATGACGACATACACTGTACAAAATCCAACAATCAATCAGATTTCATAATTTATTAATCAACCGTTATCATCTTTATTTTGACTTTTCAATCTTCCACAATTCCTTACTGTTTCTTCTCGAAGTGCTATAACTGGTGGCCTGGAAAAAAAAATCATAAATAAATTAACAAAATGGTTGCTTAAGGTAGCATTCGGCAAGGTGGAATAAGAGTGAAAGAGTGAAAAAAATGAGTTATTCTAACCGAACAAAAGTGGAAGTAAATGGAATAAATGGATGGAAAAGTGAAATTTCCTAATTCCATGAGGGGATAGGGGGGTGGGTGGGGGGGGGGGGGGGGAGAGGGAGGGGGGTGGAGGATCTTTATTCCATGGAATAAGCCAAATTTTAGGACGAAAATACCCTCATCCCTCATTTCTTCCACCATAAGATGATGTGTCACTAGCAATTAATGCACTGTGTCTCTCTCTCCTTTCTTTCTATAATTTTCTTGTCAAAAAATATGAATGAAAAAATTACTAATTTTCGATAATAATTTCATAAAATCATAAATTTGAAATGTGCAAATAATTGTACTCATTTTTCTCTATCTAAAGAGATACGTCTTTCTATATTTTTGAATAAAATTTTCTTTTTCTTTTGTTATTGTATTTTTAATTGAACATTTATGTTTTTGTATTTTCTATCTTATTTAATTAAAAAAAATTAGAGATTATTAAATAAATTAATAAAATATAATTAAAATAAGAATATTATAGTAATTAGCAATTATTTCTATTTTTTAAATCAACTTTTTATTCCATGAAACTTGCCGAACAATAATGGAATAAAATGAAAGAATCACTCTTCCACTCTTTCACTCTTCCATATTTTGCCGAACGGGTCCTAAGTTTTAAAACCACAGCCAATATAGAAAGTATTTATGGTTTGTTATAAAATTGGAATGTCGAATTGAATAATCATACTGAGTTCTTGCTTTACTGAAATGCGAAGAAGATACCTTGGTAGCTTGTAACTGAGTAATTCCGGGAATTGATATTACCAGGCAAAAAATTGATCAAGACATGTTCAAGATATATGAAAAGTCTATTTTACCCTTCAAATAAATGCATCATTTATGTCTCCTTTTATGCTAATTTACAACAACTTAATATTGACTGCACGTATTAATTTCCTATAAATATGCACCATCTGAACAAAAGAATGAATAAGGCAATAATCATCTTCTAATATTCTCCTACTCCGCATATCTTATTTTGTTGATTATATATTGTAACTATAATGCTCTAGTATTGTTTGTGGATGTAGATAAAATCCTTTAATATTGTTTCAGACCTTGATTAAATATCATAATATTTTGCGATTATATCTTATATATTCTTTTACTTCTTTCATATTGTAAATATAATTGTGTGATTAAATATTAAAATATTGTTTTTATGTCATGAAATAATAATAATAATAATAATAATAATAATAATAATAATAATAATAATAATAATAATAATAATAATAATAATAATAATAATAATTATTATTATTATTATTATTATTATTATTATTATTATTATAGTAAGAAAATATATTAGTACATAGATGAATTGGACATAAATTATTTAACAGTTCATTGGAAAGATATATTAGAAAATTAAATATTTAAGAGCATAATATGAAAATAAGGGAATCTAAATTCGAAATACAAAAAACTGACTACAAATATGAATTTTTTTTATCATACGGTATGAAATAATGAAAATATATTGTTCTTCGTTTTAATTAATAATAACTATTAAAAAATATGTGTGTATCTTTCTAGATACAAATTTCTATTCATGCAATGAAAAAAATAGAAATTTTCTATATTTTAAACACTGTATTATTTACGAAGTAGAGAGAGATATGATTTATGCATTTATTACGAAGGGTAAACTTGTCATTTAAGATTTTGATGCCTGTACTAATCAAATTGGTGTCTGGCAATATCAATTCCCGTAATTCCACGCAATCCCTCTCGGCTTGTTCTCAAATTCAAATAAAATAACACAAAATCGAAGGAAATAATCATATTTATATTATGGTAACAATGAAAATTGAAGAAATCAACTCAAGTTTCTCAAATCAGATGATGGGAACTATGAATTGCTCCTCTTTGCAATTGATGATAATACTGGAGATTAGATTCAGCCAAAAAGAAGTCCAGTGTTCAATTGATATTATGCTGAATAAAAGAGGTAATTTTCAATAAACCCCTAAATTTTTTCAAAGTTTCAAATAACACCCTAAATCAGTTACTTTTTCAATTAGTAGTAAAATCAAAATATAATGAATTAGAAAACAAAGCCACAGTTGCCTCGCTTTTTGAAGTTAAATAATGATCGCAATCTCAGGACGGGTCTCTTCAAGAGACACATTCAATTACTTGGGCCACTGCCACAGTGAATGCAGAAAACGAAAAATGTTATTTCTTTATACTAAAACAAACACAAAAAGGCCATCAAAACTAAGATAAATAAAATTAATTGAAAATTGAACCAAAATATTTGTAAAAATATTATATCATTGCATACCTTTACCATACCGTCCGTGATTGTTGTGTGCCACTTGAATATTTGTCAATGAAGACTCCCCCCCTCAATTTGAGACTGTTTATTGCGCAATAAGAGTAATCTTCTCCGCCTACTTACAGCAGCTTCATCCATCTTAAAAGTGCAAATTCTTACTGATTGATCATGGCTCTAGCTCAAACTTTTACACCTGTTATCAATCAAATAAGAAAAGAAGAAAAGTTCACAAATAATAATTATAAAAAAGTATAAAATAGTCCATTATTTTGAACCTGCTCTCACCAAATCCATAAGATAGCGAAATCAACTAAATAAATTGTACGAAAATGAAAGAACAGTAAAAAAATGATTTTATTAACGTGAAAAAAAATATGTACCTGATGATCGGAAATTGAGCACACAATGATGCTTGTCCAGTAGTTGTGATAGAGGGATTCGACCTTTGTATTATAGCTGAGAAAGAAAAATAAAGACTGATTTAAAAATGATAATTTTCTATTTTAACTTCTAACTTTAACTATTTTGAGCTAAATATTTTGTATCCATTTATAATGCAAACACTTCACTATATACAAAAAAATAATAAATTCAAAATATGAATTTACATATTACAATTTTGCCCTCCAACATCCAAATGAACTGCATATGTCCTTCCTTGAAACCACCTATTTCTAGTTAACACTACCGCTAGTACCTAAATAAAAAAAAATTAACTTTGTTGCTTAAAAGTTTTGATTGAATTTGATTAACTATATCAGGCCAATAGTCATTAGCCACATAGAAGCCATTTTTTTTCTTTAAAGTACTCCTTCCTTTACAATGATGTGGAATATATTTATCACGCATGTAAAGTTTGCATATTGTATTTATGTGTGCCCCTAACTTTTTTTCATTAATGTTCTTATAATTATACAGCAAATCTGGATTTGTGGCCTAAAATGCAGAAGCAAATCTTTATTTGTGAATTTCTGGCAATTTTATTTTATTTTATGACTTTCTGGTAAATTAACAGAGTTCTAGTGCATTATACTATGATAAGATTTCTATATGTTTATACTTTCATCTTTGTCACCGAATCCGCAATCAATTTTTTTAATTCTTCTAAACCCTAAAAAACCAAAAAATCCCCAAAATAGTGAAATGAAGAAAATACCTATACAAATGAACTCCAAAATTCAAACCGCTTCCAAAACTATATGCATGTGAAATCTGGCGAGTCAAGAGACTGAGAATTGAATTGTCACAACCACCAATTGATGCCTGAAATGCCCGAAAAAAATAATTTAATGAAAGAAATGCTCTGTATATATTTTTTTGGCAGTAGGTTATGTGTCTTTTCAAAATCATATTGGTCTTAAAAATGATATATTAATTTGTATACTGAAACAAATGATATAATTGAAACACTTGGAAACTTGTAGTATTTGATATATTGTATAATAAATAACAATTATCAACTATAAAATATACTTGGACCAATCTCAACAGAAAAAATACCTGATGAAAATAAGACCCAAATACAATCCGATCCAATTCAAACTGATCAAGACAAAAGATAGTAAAATTTGATTCTGACCCAAGTTGACTAAAGCAAAAACTTCTCACAATTATCTCAAACTTATTTACTTAAGATCAGAAAAATTCACCCCAAATTAACGAAAACCACAAACGATTTGTTCTTAAATCTCAATTAGTAAACAAAATCAATTTAACTCACCAATACTGAGGAGAAGCGGCAGAGAGAGTTTCAAGAGAGCAGAGAGATGGCGGAGAGAGAAGGAGAGAAGTGAGATGACGGAGACAGTGGGAGAGAGACAGCGGACAGAGAGGGAGAGACCAGAGAGATGGCGGAGAGAGAGAGGAAGAGAAGAGATGGCGGACAGAGTGGGAGAGAGACGGCGGACAGAGAGGGAGAGAGCAGAGAGATGGCGGAGAGAGTGGGAGAGAGACGGGAGACCGAGAGAGGGAGGTTTTTGTGTAACTGTGTTTTCGCTTCGCTCAGAAAAAATAAAATTAGGGGCGGAAATAACAAAGACAGTATTTTTGACGCGTGTAGATGGAATATAAACGGCAAAATCTCAGCCATTGAATATTTATCTAATGGTCATTACTAAAAATGACACCGTGTATGGTTATTTGTAAAGAAAAATGTTTAGAATTATATCCTATTAATAATAATAATGTATAGGAGAATTCTTCACCCCCCATTTTTCTGGAAATTATCAAAAATTTCTTACTTCTTAGATTTCTTTAAAAAATCCTAGTGAGTTGAATTTTTTCACCCCTACGGAATTAAATCAAACTTTTCCATCCAATTCTTTTTTTTGTATCAATACCTAATCAATTTTCTAATAACACGCAAAAGTTATATTTTACAACCAAACATAAATAAAATCATAATAAATAATAATAAGAAAAATAATATTTCTGTAAAATAATAAGAGGAAAAAATTATAATATAATATCACAAAACAAATTAATGCATCGTGAAATAATATCATAAAAATATCGTCAAAATAATATTATGAAATATTAAGTTGAAAAATAATTTATTTATATAGAATAAAATATGATTTTAAGGGGGGAATTTGGTTCAAAAAATATTCAAAAAGTTAGGAGGTTTTTGAGGAATCCCCCTTTTTTGGTATATACTTTTTCCGTACCATGTATGCTCATTTTTGCATTCCTATATATTTCTTTTTCTAAATGTATTTTGTTACATATACATGTATATATAATTATATATACTATTTTCTATTATCTTATAAGTTGTTTTGGAAAAGTATATAATGCTTTATTTTAGGAGGCTTTATTTGGGTTTATTTTACAAACCTTGATAGAGTTCGACTTCTAGTAGGCAATTTAAAGCCTCAAATAAAGAAAAGGAACACATCACTTTTGTAAAACTTTTACTTGCCATGGAAAAAATTGATTTAGAATGGCAAATTTGCCCCCATGATCAGCGTATTGAAAGCAAATATAAACACAATATTAATTAAAATTAAATATGTGTACTTATTATTGGAATCAAAATTAATGCAATATAATACCAGAAAGAAATAATGATTTATATGATCATGTTCTGTTGATTTATTAATGTTTGCCAATATGAGTATTTAAATTTCCTTATTAAAAATTTCTGGCTCATTAAGAAACTATCCCAAAACAATTTATAATACTAAAATAAATAAAATACACTCCTAAACACAAATTCTATAGGTATCCCATATTAGAAAGTAACAAAACTAAAGATATTGCATAACTTGAAAAATATGATTTAAAGACTTATTGTTCCTGTTAGAACATAAAAATCAAACTGGGAAATACTTAATTTGGATATTTTTTATTTGAATGGATTTTTCTTTAAATATTTGATAAATATTTAAACAAAACATATGTCTAAGTATTATTTCAGAAAAATATATATGTTAAAGTAAGAAATTTAAAACATAAAATATAATTGAAGGCATTAAGAATAAAATTTATGCATCGTAATGAAATAGATAGATTTTTTTGACACATTAGACTTGTTAAATATTAAGCTAAATGTATTTGCCATGACTCGAACTTGGGTCTCTCAAGTTAACGATGTACCTTACCGTTTAACTAGCAAGCTTTAGCGAAAAAGATCGATTTTTTTACTGTTGATATTTTTTTCAATTTGTATAATGCTTTTGACAATAATAGTAGAAGCCTTCTTCTAAAAGTTTATCTTCATTTACAAGGAAAAAAAGAAGTTGAAAAAATTGTACAATTTTAAGTGAGTGATGTGGGACGGAGGAAAAACACTATTTCATTCCAATTTTTGATTTGCCGTACAATCCAAAATTAAATCATTCAAGCTTTCCAATTTCTTATATGAGATATTTAATATGATTCTTTTCATAATATATATTATAATTAAGGGTAAATTTAATTCTAGATCACTCAACTTTAAGTTTTGACCAAATAAGTCACCCAACTTTCAATTGTCTCAGTTAGGTCATTTAACGTTCAATTTGTCCAAATTAGGTCACTCTGTTAATTTTTCATCCATTTGTTAACGGAAATGACACGTGTATGTCACGTAAGTACTGATTTAGTAATCCACATCATCGCTGACTTGAGCATACAAATAATCATCTCAAGTTGAACAAAATCATGGAAGGTCACTCAACTTTTAAATTATATCGTAGTGGGTCACTCAACTTTTAAATTGTATCACATGGGTTACTTACCTTTATATTATATTATCATGGATCAGTCAACTTTTAAATATTATCACATCGATCACTTAACTTTTAAATTATATCACATAAATTACTTAATTTTCAAATTGTATCATCACAAGTCACTCAATTTTTAAATTGTAATGTTATGAGTCACTTAACTTTAAAACCATATCATCTTGGATTACTCAACTTTAAAATTATACCATTACAAATCACCAAATATTAAAGTTATGTTACTCAACTTTAAAAAAATTCTTCTATTTTTGGGAAAAAAATATTCTTTATAATTACATATTAGTATTTAAATTTAAAACTGTAAATTTTAAAACTTCAAATTTCAAATCAAATCTAAAATTTGAAATTTGAATTTTGAAATTTAATAATTGAAATGTAAAATTTAAAGTTTGAAATTCAAATTTCAAATTTCACATTTCAAATTTTAAATTTCAAATTTGAAATCTATTATATATTGAGTGAACTAGGATGATACAATTTTAAAGTTGGGTGATTTGAGTGACATAATTTTGAAGTTGGGTGTCTTGGTTGATACAATTTTAAAGTTGAATGACTTGTGATGGTATAATTTAAAAGTTCAGTGACTTATGTGATATAATTTAAAAGTTGAGTGACTCACGTGATATAATTTAACAGTTAAGTGGCCCATGTGATTTAATTTAAAAACTGAGTGACTCATGATGATACAATTTAATAGTTGAGTGACCCATATAATATAATTTAAAAGTTAAGTAACCCATGTGATATAATTTAAAAGTTGAGTGAATCATGTTGATACAATTTAAAAGTTGAGTGACCTCCTATGATTTTGTTCAACTTGAAATGATTATTTGTATGGTAAAGTTAGCGATGATGTGGATTACTGAGTCAGCATTGACGTGACATACACGTGTCATTTCCGTCAACAAATTGATGAAAAATTAATGGAGTGATCTAATTTGGACAAATTCAAAGTTGAGTGACTTATATGAGACAATTGAAAGTTGAGTGACTTATTTGGTCAAAACTCAAAGTTGAATAACCCATAGTCCATAGTGAAGTCATTCAAAATCAGTTTTTTCTGTAGCGAGTAAAAGTTTTTCGTGTGATATCACTACCCACTTTTTAATGTAAATTAATCAATTGGGCCCCCAATTAGTTCGAAATTTAAGATTTAGGTCTATTGAAAAATCCTTTATTTAATTGGGCCATAATTTGTATAAAATTAATCTAGAAACATACTGGCCCATTAATTCTTTTTAATGGCTTCAGCGAAGTTTTGACTTTTTTTCTTAACCCAACTTAATTTGTAGCAAAAGAAAATTTGATTTTGTAAATTGGTTTATTTATTTAATAATTATACAAAACAATACAATAATTATCTCCCCTACTACAGAAATAAAACAAAATTTTGGTTTCGACAGATATATTGGCCTGTAAACCGAAATACATTGAAACAAAAAAAATTGAAGGAGAACTCATAGAAAAAAACAAACTTTTATCAGTGCAAAATGTTTACCTAACCATATATAATTAGAAGTAACAATTATGAACATCTTAACAAATATAATTAATATATAATTAATCAATTAGACATCTCTACTTATCTCAAATAAATATATAAAAAATAATATTTTTGTACACTTCCAGTTATCACTCTCAAACCCAAAAATAGACTTGTTTCAATCATAGTTTAAAAGTGTAGTATAAAAAACGGCTAAAAAAAATTCCAAAATAAAGAGAAGTTTTTTTTTTTTTTTTTTTGTAGAGCTAAGTTGTCTAAATTAATTAGAGGAACATCAAACCTATTTATGAACAATTTCAACCAAAAATAGTCAAATAAAAAAATATTCAATTCACTGAATCAAGAATAATTATTTTTTCCTGATTTAGTCATTTACTATTTTGCCCCTCACAATTACATTACAGATCAGAAGAGAATTTTTACCTCCGGTTGCAAAAGTTGCAAATATCCGTTTTGATAGCCCTCTCCACATATCTCCAGTTCCGTGAGACTCGAAATCTCCATTAACACCTCCTGACAGTACAATCTAGTCTTACGGTATATAAAAACGGGAGGCTCCGGTATTAAAACTGGAGAGTATTAGAAAGGCAGTTTCTTTTTTTAACCTTTCGTTTATCACTCTCTAAAAAGATTGGCTTAGTTTTAGTTTTAGTTCCCCTCGTTACTTAATTTCTCTCAATCGTCTCTTTCAAAACGCAAGTTTACCAGCGAAAGAGAAACCTTGAATAAACCATCAATGGCGGAACCTTCTGCGCGTGAGATTGAGGCCGCTAACATTCTTCTCTCCCTCCAATACTCTATTCCTCAGAGACCTCAACCGACGACTCCTCTCCCTCCCCGTCCTCCTGTCATGGCTCGGCTTCCTCCACGCCCTCCTAAGAGGCCTCGTTCGGAGGCTCATCTCCCTCCGAGGCCTAATTCGACGCCACGAGCGCCTCTAAGGGTCAGTTCGACGGCTGGGATCGCTCCACGCGATCCTCAGAGGGCTCAGTCCCCGCCACGTCTCTCGGCTGATTTGGCATGGAGTGCCAAGAGCCGACGGACGCACCATTACCGGCCGTCCGTTGAAAGAAAGGAGGCAGAGAGGGTGAGGTGCGAGAGCCCTTCAACGCCATTAGATTACGCATCGACTAGTGGATCAGGCACTTCTGCCAGCGGATCGGCCTCCTCTCCTCCGTCCGAGTCGAGCTCTGCTGCAGAGGTCAGTCTTTCTTCTCTTCTTGCCCTTTTTAGTTCAATCGTTTCAAATTCTTGTGAAAAGATGAGAAATTTTGCGATTCTGCGTGTTTTGATTTGATTTTTTCTTTTTGGGATTTTTTTCTTTCTTTATCTCGATTCTTTCTCATTTTTTTTTTGCATTATATTATTCATCTTTTTGTCCGTTTCTTTTTCTTGGATTTATAATTGAGTTCTGAAATTGAACCTCTTTTGATTTCCAATATAATTATTTTTTTCTAAAACGGATTTAAAATTCGCATCATTGTGGGTTTTTTCAATATAATCGCACAGTAATTTTGCATTATTAAATTTTGCAATTAAACCTTTTAAAACCCTGATTCCTTTCATGAATTATTAGATACTTGCTCAGTAAGGACATTTTTGTATAAATCAATAAAAAATCCAATCCGATTCTCTGTTTCTGTTTTTTATCCCAATTTTGATTTTTTAACAGATCTAATTCTGATGTTGATATATCCCAGTTTTAGTCCTGATTATCTATGTATGTTTCATGTAACAATTCATGTAATGAGTCACTGAGACTCTTTTTATGATTTATAAATCCATTAAAAAACAGAACTTTTCTATGGCTTTTTCTCAATTTTAGTTGTTTTTAATTGAGTTATTTATAGTATCAAAATCATATCAATTCTTTTTGGGGATCCATAAATATAATAAAACAATTTTAAGGCGAGTCATTTCTGCACAACGATCCTTGATCAGCTCTGTAGAATTTTATACTTTTTATTTTTTCAATATTTTCTAGTCATTTGTTTTTAATATCTATTGATTTTTTCAATATATGCATTTTAAGATGTTGAGTCAAAATCTTGTTTTTATTCTTGAGTGAATCTTTCCTCTGAATTTGTGTCCAACAATAGAGGTACCATTAATATTTTTATTAATTTATTTCTTTCGTTATTAATTAGGGTAATTAGGGTAAATCATATTTCTTTTCTTTCCTTTGAATTTTTATGGATATAATTATCTTAATTAATATTTTTAGGGATAATTTCATATTTGCCATTACAAAAACTCAAAATATCATATTTGCCATTACAAAAACTTCAAAATATCATATTTGCCATTACAAAACTTAAAATATCATATTTGCCATTCCAAAATTTAAAATCTATCAAATTTATCCAAAACTTGAAACCATCCATCTTTTCCGTTAAAACTAACGGTCCATTCTTGTATTTACTATTTTACCCCTAAATATATTTCATCAAGTAAATTATACTTACCGTTGATTTGATTGAGTTATTCCAAATTTATCTCCCCCTCTCTCTTCAAGATTTAGATCCAAATATACAAACAAAGATTTTTTTCATTTTTCTAATATAAAGTCAGAATTTAATATGAGAAAAAAATATATATTCAAAAGAATAATCAACTTTCCATCTCCATAGAGTTTTGAAATAATTATTTTTGAAGGTAAAAAGTGAACAAGGAGAATATATTATCTTTATAGTTAAAATAATGTTGTGAGAATAAGGTGTGAAAACGGGGACGAAAGTTTAGGTCAAAAAGATAGTACGTATATCTGTTTGTGAAGAAAAAATAAAAGGACATTTTGGTCATATTGAATAAAACATAACGGAAAGTTAACGGTTTTGGATATATTTGATATTCTTGAAGTTTTAAAAGGGCAATTTTGATAAATTTTGTGTTTTGTAATGGCAAGTATGATATTTTAAGTTTTTCTAATGGCAAATATGATATTTTAAGTTTTTACAATGGCAAATATGATATTTAAGTTTTTGTAATGGCAAATATGATATTTTAAATTTTACAATGGCAAATATGATATTTTAAGTTTTTCTAATGGCAAATATGAAAATTTCCCATATTTTTATTGGCAAAATTCTTTCAGTTAATTAATTAGTATTTAAAAAAAACCTGTTGGTAAATAAATTATTTTAATTATTATTTCAGGTCAGAGGCTGGGTTCCATCGGCAGCACGTAGGCCCCGCTCTCAAACTGGCGGAGCAAAAAGAAAGGTATTTCTCTCTTTCTATCTCTAAAATTGAATCAGTTTTTAATCAATTTGAGAATAATTATTATTAATATTTATCTGAAGAATTTAATAATCAATTAATTGCAGTTTCCGGCTCAAGCTGTCGAGCCGATGCGGTTGGATTACGGAGTTGGGACCGAAGAGCAAGAAAAGACAGCGAAAGTAATCTCTCTCTCCTCTCTCTTTCTCTCTCTAGAAAATCATTTTATTATTTGATGGAATTAATAGTTAAAACTCATAAATTATATATTTTTATTAATAAATGCAGAGATTGAAGAAATCGGTGAGAGCTGATGTACCAGACCTCAACTATCCCCCTCCTTCGAGGCCTTAGTATTTCCTGGGAATGAAAAATCCAGGAAATGAAATCCTGGATATGTAAATGCCATAGAAAACGGGAACTTCAGGAAGAGGGGGAAGATAAGGAAAATGCCACAGATTTAGGAAGTGGAAATCCAGGAAGAGAAGCTGGATAAGGAAATTACAACCAGTCCTGGATATGGAATTGCTGGTCTCCAAGGCGGGACATCAATAAAGTGGGACTTGAAGGACTGGTCCAGATTTTTGGGCGAAGGTTGAGCGGAACTGCAGAACCTACGAAATCTCAGATTTCAAAGTCCAACAATTATGGACTATGAAATGAAAAAAGTTCATGTTGGGGAAATTTTTCTGAGAATTTCAAGTTTATAGGAGTTTAAAGCAGTATTAGATGAGTGAGCCCTTGAAGCAGCTTTGATTGTTGATTTGATTTTTGTGTATTGATCAAGTGCTCTGAATTGTAGAAAGTTTTGAGTTGATGATTTGAAAAACCTAATTCGAATTATGGTTTTAATATTTTTTTTATCTGGCTTTAAAGCCTTAATTAGAACTAAAGTATGAATAATTTATATCTGGTTTGAAAATCTAATTATGCTTCAGTTAAATGTCATTTAGTGCCTTAATAATAATAATAATAATTTATTGTTGTTGTTATTAAAATTGATTCCTTGATAGTACAATTTGGTAACTAATTCCTACTTATTATTAATGCTTAATATTGGGAGGGAGGATGTGGCGCTGACACGTGTCCCGCAGAGTATTGATATTGATCTCCAATTTGCACCCCACTATATTTTTATTCAATATTAGTACCCATCCCAATAGTATCAATTCATATTTGATATTATGATGTTTTATGTTTGATATTATGATGTTTTATTACTAATAAAGTAATAATATAACATATTATAATATTGAATAAATTATAATAAAATAATATGAATCTCACTCTAAAAATGATTTTTTTCATAAACTCCTAAAATATTTTTATTACATGTTTGCATTTTTCCCCCTATTAAATGAAATATTTAAAATCATTTTAATATTTAAAAATCTGACGTAATCCCTTAAGTATTACAATTTTACAATATAAAATTTTTTATAAATTACTAATAAGATATTTTCTGTGATAGTTTTGTTGGTCAAACGTATGAATCAGGATATTTTTTCAATCAAGACAAATACCCAACACATAATTCGTCACACCATTTTAATTTCTTATTAACGCTAGATGGGTGCAGAACATTTGACATGTGGTCTTTTTTAAGATTTTCTATTAAATTTTATATAAATAATTTTTGTATAATAATATAGAGTGATATTAGATTTTTTATAATACAAAATAAAATACACTGTGTATATATGAAATTATATTCAATGTTCCGAAGTGGAGCGAGGGCTCCCCTAGTTGATTTTATAGATATATCTTGCATTCGGAGATAAGAGGATGAAATCAGAATAATGACTCAAAAAAGCTAACAACAAATGGAATTCGGTGCAATAAACTTGAAAGACAACCTCATTGGTTGAAGATGATTTTCCAAAAAACAAGAATAGTGAGAATCAGTGTTCTAAAAATCGCTTCTAGATGCCGCCTAGGCGCTAGGCGGCCATCTACCACTGAATTTTGGGCTAAACGTTCAATAAAATCGGACTTGTCGCCTAGATTGATGATTTCTCCGCCCAAGTACCGATTTTTCGGCCTAATTAGCGATTTTTCCGCCTAGTAACCGCTCAATCCCGATTTTCATATTAACATGGCCGAATTCCAAATTTTGACGTAACATGAATATAAAAATAAAATTATAAGTATAAAACGTCTAGGCGCTGCCTAGACGCTCTAAGCACCGTCTAGACGTTCTAGGCGGGCTAGTCGTTGCTAATTCTATACAAAGATGGTGCCCAGTGAACGTCTAGCATTTTCTTGAACACTAATGAGATTTGCTGATTTTGTTTTATATTTTTATTTATTACTATTTTTTTTTATACTCCTTAAGTGAGGAATATTTTTGCAAGAAAGAAGGGGAAAATGCTCACAGTCCAGTGAGTTGATGTATATGGGATTCGAACCTCTAATTATCTCAATTAAGATACTTAACCATGACTCGAGAACCATTTACTTGTTTTTTCTTAATTTATTTGAAAGAAAGAAATGTGGCGCATCGTCATTAGATGTTACATACCCAGTTGGTTATAATTTTTATTACGTTAGTTCGAAAATGCATTTTGAATGACTGTCATTTGAGCTGTGTGATTAATCATTTAGATCTTTATTTGAGCAGTTAGTTTGGGGTCTTGCTATTATGTGCTACTGTATTTTACAGTATGCATGATTGAAGGACAATCAAAATAACTAATTTGTAGTCAATTATATGCATGATTTAAGGACAGCCAAATAACTAATATGTAGTGATCAATTACTTAAGATGTTGGAGGACAACTAAATTAATAATTGAAGAAATATGCCTAAAGAGTTCATCCTATTTCCTGTAACCTTCTTTTTTGAGGTTTCCTAAGCTTAGCATACCACTTGTGAAATAAAGGAGTGCATGCAAAAATGCCACAAATGTAGGGAGGGAATGAGAATGAACAGCCATGGAATGAGATTTGGCGAAGAACTACAAAACCTACGAAATCTCAGATTTCAAAGTCCAGCAATTATGGCTATGAAATGAAAAAAGTTAATGTTGAAAATTTGCTAAGAATTTCAAGTTGATTAGAGTTGAAGTAATTGTAATTTGAATTTTGTGTATTGGTCAAGTGTTCTGAATTGTAGAAAGTTTGAGTTAATGGTTTGAAAAACCTAATTGGAATTATGGTTTGAATATCTTTTATCTGGCTTTAAAGTCTTAATTTATATTTGGTTTGAAAATCTAATTATGCTTCAGTTAAATATGTCAATTAGTGCCTTTCAAATGTTATATTGGTTGAGCGCTTATTTCCTTTAGTACTTTCTAAATTTCGTTTTAATTTATTCAAACTACTACTATATAAATTCATTTTAATTAGAAAATTGTTTGTAATGTTTCCAGCTTATTATTATTATTATTATTATTATTATTATTATTATTATTATTATTATTATTATTATTATTATTATCATCATCATCATCATCATCATCTTAATATTTAAAACAAAGCCTTACTTTTTAAATTTACTCAATAAACCTTATAAGATGGAATAAATATTTTTTTACTCCCATGAAAAGATTTAATTATTTCATTAAAGAAAAAAAATTAAAAAAATCCTCATTAGATTTATTGCATATTTTATTTTTTTCAAATGCAAATAATAAATAAAGGAGAATAATATCTTTAGACATAATTGACGAGATATTTTGTAGATATATTATGATATTTTTTAGGATACATCATTTTATTTTATGATATTATATTACATAAAATATCATTTTCTTATTTATTTTGAAAAAAATAAGTTTAACCTAAATATACATTTTTGAAGGACAATAGAAGAATTGTCTACCGAGATTCTATTAATCCAAATAAAAAAAGTTCCTATAAATTAATCACAAATGAAAAGAGAAGAGAAGAAGTAATGAAAATCAAGAAAATAGAAGCCAACTACATAAGGAGATAAAAAAAATCAAGTTTAATATACACAAGTAGATAAAAATGCTATCAACTTTACCCAAGAGTTTTGATGAGACTCGCTTTTTCTTAATTAGAATACATTTAGCTTATACGCAATTTTGATTGCGTTAAAAGAAAAATAACTTTATAAATGGGTTATTCAAGACAACCCAAACCCTAACCATTATTTAACTTATTTATTTAGACAACCCAAACCATAGCCTTTATTCAACTTATTTATTTAGATAACCCAAATTCTACCCATTATTCAACTTATTCAGTCAACCCAAACCCTAACCATTTCAACTTATTTATTTCGACAACCCAAGCCCTAACAATTATTTGGCATATTTATTTAGACAACACAAACTCTAATCCAGCCCCGGCATTATTATACTTCATTAGACGAACCCCATGACCGACTTCGATATACCACATTAGACGAACGCCACGACGCCTGGATTAGAAAGAAGAAAAAAGTGAGAAAAAAATCTTGACTTAAGAGACATCTATAAAAAATAAGACATTAATATATAGACAAATTATTAATATAGGGGTACCTTCAGGGACGGAGCCGGGATTTAAGATTAAGAGGGGCTGATTGTATTAATTTTACAAAATAACTTCAATACATTATTGATATAGTTTGCCTTAAAAAAAGTTTATGCAAGTTAACTATGTCTCATTTGTATTAATAAATTAAGTCAGTAAATTAAAAGCATACTAAGTTTATGACTTGCTAAATTGTAACGAAAATAATACAATACAATCACTGACATATATAAACTAACATTATATTGTATTTTAAATTGTTCTAATTAAATGATCTATATTATTAAAACTAGCTTTTTTTTTTGTAAAAGAAATAACTTTGGAGATAGTTAAATAAAATAATTATGTGCAAGTTTGAAAATTTTGCATTTAATATTAGAAAATATAGTCCGGGTTATTTACTGGAGAGGATAAATTTTTAATTTCTATGTAAAACTCTAGACATTGAGACACATGTGAAGAACCAAACACAAATTGAATGGTTTATATAGCCATAGTGATTCAATTCATGTATCACTTTAGTGTGAGGCCACAAAGAAACAAAATCTAGTATTAATACTTGTCAAAAAGTGAGCTTTGGGTCTTGCCAGGAGTTATTCTTGCCTAGTTTCTTTACCCGTATAACCTTCAATTTCTATATATGAAACAAGGGATAAAATTATTATTACAAAGGATCATACTTAAATTTGTTAAGGACTTGTGTTGAAATTTTAGTTTTATAGGGGGCCCCTGCTAGCCACCCCCTATCTCCGTCCATGGGTATCTTCCACTGTTACACTCATAGCAAATGGCCTATTGGAATTCCTCTTATCGCAGCAGAGGCATCCTATGAACAACAATATTAATATCGTAAGAACTCCTGATCCAGCCAAAACCTCAGTAGTTGAGTAGTCGTTGTCTCTCATTTGCTTTAGGACTCTAGTACTACTGAACTTGCTTGGACCCATTCTTTCTCACTCTATCTGGAACCACGAAATTTTTTTAGCTTCGAACCATGAAGTTGGACTATTATATAGTGCACAGGCAAGGGTCAGCTTGCTTTCTCCACCAAGTAGAAAGATTTTTAAGAATACCCCTAACTGATAGAGTGTTAGATACGATACGAGATTTAAGATGTCAATTGAGACTTGTACTCTAGGGTAATCAATTCAATAATAAAAGATAAAAAAAAAATTAATATAATTTCGTTCTAACTATCAATTATTTGGCAATTTTGGTATTTACCACTGAATTTATTTGTTTCGGTATTTATGCCTAATTGGTGCATTCTCTAATGCAGTTTCTGAGGCATATCTCCCGCTCTCGTGGTTTCCTTTCTTACTCGAGAAGGCGTCCAAATCAGCATGCTCTTCTCCGATGTATTCTTTTAGTAAAAACGCAACTTATAGACATATATAATAGCGTGCGGCACTCTATCTCTAGAAAGTCAAGAGTTCTCGGCACACTCACAAAGTCGAACAAAAGGTAAGTTTTGTTATGTACTGATCATTGAAGGGTTAGATTTAACCCAATGGCTAGTTAGGGAATGACTAGAATAATATATTTTATGCACAAGCTGATGTACACAAATTTGTCTTCTATTCAATTTCATGCAAATATTATCACATATTAGTCACAATTTCAAGCTTTGAATCAAATTAAATCATAATTCATAGGTAGTACGTGAGTAACAAAAAATAACAGAAACAAATAAAATTGATGGAGAAACAAAAAAAAAAGAGTAAACTATTTGGATATAAGATATAAGAGAGTAAACTATTCATAGGTAGTACAAGGTATATGACCCCTTCTTTCTCGACAAATCCAGCAGTTACGTCATTTTGACGTTAGTCATGGTATGTTCATCTCAATTCAACAACGTAGGAAACAAGTGAACCCCACACTTCACGCATGAGTCTGGTTTTCTAAACCCACGCATGGAATCTAGTCCTACTTCTTTTAACTCGTCACCTCCATCAACAAGCACCATGCCTTAATTTAGATCTCATCTTCACGCTGACAATGGCTAGCTCCTGAGAAGTGATGGCTATATTTTTGTCATGATTTTGGTGGGGATTTCGAAAACTTTAACTGAAATTACTTTTACCATCCTCCAAGCCTCCATCGATTCCTTCGTCAAGAACGGACTAGCGACCATTTTTCATCTGATGATTGCAATTTTTGTGGTGATTTTCTCCCAATAGTTGGGTTTCATTTCCAATTTCTAAAGAGTAGCATGATCCGGGATGATTTTGTCATGGGAATGACCTATAATTTGGCGCACTTAATGGAGGCTTTGGAGATGATTTATGGTTTACGAAATGATGTGAGGATAATTTGTGAGTTATTGTGGAAATTGAATGGATTTACGGATTGATACAATTAATGATTTTGTGCGTGAAGATAGAGACAGAGGAAAATAGAGAGAGAGAGAGAGAGAGAGATAAGAGAGATAAGAGGGAAAATAGAAAGATTGGAGATATGAAGAGAGATATAGTAGAGAATATAGAGAGATGCAATACAAACAGTACTACAGATAGATAGAGCGTAGACTGATAAGAGGTTTAGAGAAATTAGAGAGAAAGAAGAGACAAAGAAGGAGAAGAACAGATACTTAATTCATTATATTTATTTGTGTTAAAATAATAATAAACTTAATATTTATTTAATAATTATATGTAGTTATGTGAGGAGTGTGAAAATGATGTATGTGTGTGAATGGGTGTATCTAGAGGATAAGATTCTAGAAGGACATGCCTCTATATAAGAATGTTTTGTATGTGTCACTTGTAATGAGAAGATAATAAGAAAAAGAAAATAAAAAAAATTTGTGTTCTTCTTCCTCTTCCCAATTTAATTCTTTCTAACAAGTGGTGTCAGAGCCATGGTTAATACCGTTATGGTTGGACAATCAAGTTTCCCTCATCTTATGAAGACGAATTACGAGAATTAAAGTATCCAATTAAAGGCTTTTCTCGGATCAAAGGATCTATGGGAGATAGTGAAAACTGGTTATGATGAACCGGACCCAACTCCAACGAAGGGTATCACATTAAAATCGTTGAAGGAAAGTCGCAAGAAGAATAAGAAGGCGCTTTACTATCTCTACCAAGCGGTCGATGAATCCACTTTCGAAAAAATCGCCGGTGCACAAAATTCAAAGGAGGCATGAGGGACTCTCCAAACCGTCTATAAAAAGGCCGAGCGAGTGAAGCAAGTTCGCCTACAAACACTTCGAGGAAAACTCGAAGCGATGAAGATGAAGGAATCAGAGGGAATTTCTGATTATGTTACAAGGGTTCTTACCATTACCAACCAATTGAAAAGGAATGATGAGACACTAAGTGATGGGCGAATTGTGGAGAAAATTCTTCGGTCTTTGACCGATGAATTCGAAAACGTTCTGTGCACGATTGAGGAGTCCAAAGATTTGGAAAAATGACGGTAGATGAGTTGACGGGATTGTTCGAAGCCCATGAGGCGAGAAAGAAGAACAGGAAATAAGAGACGTTGGAGTAAGCGTTCCAAGCGAAGATGTCGATTTCCGATGGAAGAAAAGTAGAGGCCAACAAAATCGTGGTCGAGGACGCAGTCGCGGTTATAGTCACGATCGTGGAAGAGGAAGTGTAGATAAGAATTGGGAAGAACGGGTTTCGAATTTTCATGGCGGCCGTGGACGGGGAAGAAATGGAGGATTTAACAAATCTAAAAAAAGGTGTTACAAGTGTGCCAAGTTTGGTGACTTTGCCGCTGAGTGCAAAAGTAAAGTAGTTCGATGCTATAATTGTGACAAAATTGGTCACTATGCATCAGATTATTGGGACAAGAAAGTTGACGAAAAGATGAATTTCGCCAACAAAGAAGATGAGAGTAATGAAAGTGTGGCGTTATTAGCATGCAAGAAGTTTGGTTCCGACAAAAGTTACGTATGGTATTTGGGTGCGAGCAATCATATGTGCGGCTATAAAGATATGTTTGTTGAAATGGATGAGAAAGTGAACGGAGATGTATCTTTTGGAGATGCGTCAAAAGTGAAGGTGAAGGGACTAGGAAAAATTCTAATTCAATTAAAAGATGGTAACCAACGTTATATTACCAACGTGTATTATGTCCCGGATATGAGAAGCAATATTTTGAGTCTTGGACAATTATTGAAGATAGGTTATTCCGTTAATATGAAGCCTCTATTTGCGGGATAGAAGCCTCTCTTTGCGGGATAAAAATCAAAAACTACTTGCTCATGTGGAGATTGGGAAGAATCGGATGTTCTTATTGAATATTAAGAACGTTCGAGCGACATGCTTGAAAGCGTGTGTTGGTGATGAATCGTGCCTTTGGCATCTTAGATTTAGACATCTTAACTTTGGAGGGCTCAAACAATTGGCGAGCAAGAGGATGGTGAGCAGTCTACCGCACATAGACTACCCCGACAAATTTTGTGAAGGTTCTGTGTTTGGGAAGCATCCACGGAATAGTTTTCCTAAAGAAGCGAATTATCGTGCAAATAAACCGCTAGAGTTGGTACACACCGATATTTGTGGACCCATCATGCCTATGTTGTTGGGTGAGCACCGCTATTTCATTACATTTATCGATGATTACTCAAGAAAAACTTGGGTTTATTTTCTCAAAGAGAAATCAGAAGCTTTTGGTGTTTTCAAGAAGTTTAAGGTGCTTGTTGAGAAAGAAAGTGATAATTATATCAAGGTGTTGAGATCGGATCGAGGCGGTGAGTTTAGTTCATCCGTTTTTGAGTTATTCTGTAAAGAGAATGGCATAAGACGAAATTTGACGGTGCCTTACTCAACTCAACAAAATAGTGTTGCGGAACGGATGAATCGGACCATTCTCGACATGGTTCGGAGTATGTTGAAAAGTAAGTATATGCCCAAGGAGTTTTGGGCCGAAGCGGCGAATTGTGCGGTTTATTTGAGAAATCGATGTCCAACGGTAAGCATGGAGAGTATGACCCCACATGAAGCTTGGTTTGATTGAAAACTGTCCAAGTGTTGCTTATACTCATGTTCCGGATCAAAAGCGTGTCAAACTTGATGACAAGAGTGTGAAACATATTTTCATCGGTTATGATGGTAGATCAATGACGTACAAACTTTATGATTCTATTAACAAAAGGATACGTATAAGTCGTGATGTGCAAGTTAATGAAGGAAACATGTGGTGTTGGAATACACAAATGAAGATCCCTCATGTAGAAGAAGAGGAAAAGGAAGAAGTCCCGACCCCGGTGGTTCCAATAACACCAACAAGGCCATCTCTCTCTTTACCCGGTGATGAGATGAAACGCAACCCAAGAGTGAGGAGTTTGTGTGATTTATATGAGGCGACAAGTGAGTTGCATTTGGTATGTCTTTTGGTGGAAGGTGAAAATATAACTTTCGATGAAGCGGTTGATGATAGCAAATGGCGAGCCGCTATGGATGAAGAGATGCATTCTATTGTGAAGAACGATACTTGGAAAATTGTATCTTTACCCAAGGGTCATAAACCCATCGGAGTGAGGTGGGTTTATAAGAAAAAGTTGAACGCACAAGGTGAAGTCGAAAGATACAAAGCTAGACTTGTTGCGAAAGGTTACAATTAACAAGAAGGGATACATTATGATGAAGTATTTGCTCCAATGGCTAGAATGGAAGCTGTCCGACTTTTTATTTCGTTGGCGGCTCAATTGAAATGGCTTATTTATCAAATGGATGTTAAATTCGGCATTTTTGAATGACATTCTTGAGGAAACTTATAAATCTTTCGCCTCCCTCTCTAGTATAAATAGAGGGGCAGCCCCCCTCTATTTGACACACAATTCAAGCATTAGAGGCAACTGTTATACACAAATAGAGAGAGAGTTTTGCGAGGGTTATTTTCGGAAAGTATTTCCGGACTCTTCTAGCGGAGTCCGGCAATTCCGTTTTCTGAAGTTTGCGTGGATACAAGTAGAGATTCTCTTTCTTGAGAACTTGCGAGCGATCATTCTTCAAACCTAGGAAGAGTAAGGAGGTTCGCGAAGTCAAGCTTCAGGAAGGAGAAGGTTGCCAGTCGAAATCGTTCAGACCTACATCAATTTTCTCTCTCCCAAATCAGGAAGATCCGATGTATAAATTTTAAATACCTATTATCGTACTTTTATTTCCTTACCGATGATCCTAGGGAGGGTTCAACCAGTAGGTTCAGTTGTGCATGTATCGTACATGGCTACGGGTTCCCCAACACAATCACTAACCCTCTTTGCTGAAACTTGAGTGAGCACCTGTCCTTTCTTTCTCCCAAAAATGAATTTTAATTCTTATTGGTATATTTGAATCTTCAAATTCACCAAATATGTATTTGTACGAACACCCACTATCATATTTCTATAAGCATTTTTTTGTTGTCAAAGTACCCTTGTCACTTCATCTCTAGTTCACTTGACCTTTGTAACTCTAATTCTATAATTTTTTGTGACAGATATTTCAGCGCTAGAGCTGGTCTATCAGCTTTTTATTTGCAACATCCTGGTATTGTGCAATTGTGATCCGATCTGTTACTGCATGGGAGAATAGGAGGAAAACATGTAGCAAAACAACCCTTCTTCCCAAATACCACACCACAAATTCACTTTCTCTCTACTGCCAACTACAAATTATGTGATGTGAATAAAATATGGCATGAGCTCCTTAATGTCCCTCCAAAAGTAAGAGTCTTTATTATTTTGTATCTTTCTCATCCTCTTTTTACCTAAATTGGAGACCATTGACTGCCATTTAAGCCCTTCATTCTAATTAAAGTATTTTCAAACCCATTTCAACAACAAAGGCCTGTTAAATGTCTCCAAATCTATAATTCCTAGGCCTTCCTACGTCTTTCGGTCTACAAACTTTATTCCACTTCATCAGGTTATACCCCTTATATTTAATCACTTTTCATAAGAATTCCCTCCTTATATATTCCATATCATTAATGGACCATTTTGAAAATTTAAAAACTTGCATGTAATACACTAGAAGACATGATATAATTGTAATAATTAATATCAATGTACCACCAATACTCAACAAGCTACTCTTCATCCCTTCTAATATATTCTCAGTTTTTTTCAGGATACTCCTATACTCATCAATAGTTGGTCTCGTAAAGGGAATTCAAGATAATTGAATGGCAAGGCAACTCTAGGGCAGTCTAGCTCCTGTGCTATTTCTTGATCATCACCAATATATTCTGGAATTAAGATAAATTTAGATTTAAATTTATTCGTAATCCTAAATTTTCTCCATAAGAATTGAGGATAAATTTGAGTCTTCTTGCTTGGGTTATTATAAAAAGTGAATCATCCGCATAGAAAAGCGAGACATTAGTATTTTTAAATTATTTCAATAAAATCAAAAGAACATAATGCCTCTACTACTCTTGCTCTTGCAAAAATGCATCTATGGCGAAAATAAAGAGATGAGGAGACAAGAGATCACCATATCTCACTCCTCTCCACAAATAAACATTTCTGCCAGGGATTTCATTCAAAAAACTTCTGACTCTCTATTTAAGATATAATATTTGATCCACTTAATTCACCTGGACCCACATCCTCCAGCCTCCAATACTTTAATAATAAAATTTCAGGAAACTAAATATGATTAATCTTAATAGAAACTCATCTCATAACAAAGTTATAACTCTTATATGTTCTTTCTTTTGCTTATTTTTATTTATTTTCTTATTTCTCCTTCTTTCATTTTATTTAAAATAATACTGCCTAAATATAATAAAAGATGCAATATTTTTATTCAAAAAAAAATATAATATTAGATGATAAATGATGGTCGGTATTCCTAGAGAAAAAAAAATACGAAACACTATATACATAATAGTGTCAACGCCATTTATACACTCAATGTTGGGTTTCGGACGTAATTAAACACAGCGGAAAACAAAAATTTTGTCCAAAACAATCCGTGCATATAGGTTAAATCAAAGAAATAAAACTTAAAGATACCTTTCGGATTACGCTTAATCCGTGACGCTCAAACCATACGTGTTGTCCAAGCGCCTTTAAACCGGTTACCGTCCTAACCGATTTTCCGTCCGTCAAGCCCGTCTAGGTCGGATAGTGCGGAAGCCATCTACCGCACGCACAACCGGTCTCCACCGAAACTCTCAACAACCCGTTCTCATCTTCTTAGGCCGAATAGATCACAAGCACCGAAAGTACGAACGCCTCTACCGGTATCCACACGAACATTCTTAAAACGGTAAGAATAACAATATATATGCTAGTAGCTTGTTCTCCTCTTATACAAGAAAAACTCATTTTTCTCTTCTTATATTTATCTGACAATGATGTATAAATCGACTATATATCCTCTCATATAATATTGCACCTTTTCATTTTGTCATACAAAAGGAAGACACCGTTTCATTATTTTATCCTACAAAATAAAATGATTAATTTATCTCTTTTGTCACACAAAAGAGAATGGACTATTATGAGAGAGAGAGAGAGAGAGAGAGAGAGAATGATGTGGTGTACAGAATTTTGGATCCCTTTATATCTTTATATAGAGGTAAAGAGTTGTCTCTCACACATCGAGAGATGTGTATAACATCATTCATCCTTATCCACATGTAATCATCTACACACTTCTAGATTATTGGATCTTTTGTGTCTATAGTCTTTATATACATATGTATGACATCTTATTACATAAGATGACAATATATTTTGTAATATTTCTATGTAACTCATCATATAAGTGACAAGGATTTTCTGCGTCCGTCTCAGTTTGTTTTTTGTGTGTGATCCTGTAGGATCACTTAATGTTGGTAATAGACTTGACAGTCTATAAATCATGAGCGGACTCTAGCAAGCCATCATGACTACCCAATTTAAGTGAATATCGGTGATCCGATTTACCTAATCGACAATCACGTATTTAGTCCCTTTGTCACGCAATACCTATATCGATCATAAGGCATGTAATATGTCATCCTTATATTAATCGAATTAATATTTCTTGATCTCGAATTAAACTGAACAAAACAATTGACATTAATAACTCTTAATAATTCATTTGAGCACGGCCATGCATTTCTTCAGTTTTATTTATCAAGAGGTCTAAAGATATCTCTCTCATTTAATGAGAGGTGCAAATCCCTTCTTGATTGCACTCATCCCTTTACATGATTAATTATATAGCTAATTATAATCGTTATGACCACCCGGTTAAATGCAGTGTTGGATTATGTTAAAGTATAAAATTACTCATGTTAGGAACCGAGACAATCTCAGGTAAAAGAACTATAAATACTTTATGTTACAAGAATCGCTAATGACGTAAAACATGTAGCATTCTTACGCCGGGTCAGTACAGTATACGGTCTCTAACATATACCTATGTTAATGACTTGATAACTATTTATCCATGATCAGTAAAATATGATCATTAGTCAACTACCATACTGGTGTACATTCATAGCTTGTCTATAAATATATATTTATTTGTCTTCGCAAGTATATTTGTCTCCACAAATATCCTATAAATAACCAGGGAGGATTTAGAATAGCATTCATGACACTTTACAGTTTTACTATCAAAGTCACGCACTTTGATGACATAAAGTTGACTTGCATATTCATGGTCTATTTTAATTATATTAAAATAACCTATACGCAAATATTATATGAAATATCTTAGAATAAATATAATGTTTGTTATTACAATCCATTATCTAGGTCACAAACACTTTGGTCTAGGACATAACACCATCAATCTCCCACTTGCACTAGGCCAAATCAACCAAGTATCTCATATTCATCGATCTACGAGGTATCACATACCAGTTGACCTAACATGATCACCATCATTTGTGGGTTTCGTTTCTTCAACGGATTATCAAACATTTTCATAAATAAATACTTTGAATATTTTTATGTCCTCCATAATCTAAGAAGAATATTTTATTCTTCTCAAGTACATAATCATATTCTTGATTATTATCTAGAGACTTTCACTAAGATTAAACTTATGTGTGCTTGTTATATTTAATTCACATCACATGTAATTATGCTCCCACTGAACTTCTTGTCAACATAAGATTTATCTTTAATTTTTTTTTGATAAAACCAAACTCTTTGGATATCATCAAATAATAAATTTTTACTAAGAGATGTTTACTTTAATTCATAAATGAATTCGTGCAACTTGCAAACTCTTTTCAAATTTCATTGGATCGACAAAACTCTAAAGTTGTATCATATACATACTTTCATCTGCTTCTATAAAGAAATAATGTCTTGACATCCACTTGGCATCTTTCATAGTCAAACTATGAACATATGCCCAAGAAAATTCTGAAATACATAAGCATGACGACTTGGAAAAATATTATCACAGTCTATACTTGTAGGGGAACCCGTAGCCATGTGCGTTACATGCGCAGCGGAACCTACGGGTTCAACCCTCCCTAGGATCATCGTTAAGGGAATAAAGGTATGAGATTATGCTATTAAAATTTATGCCTCGGATCTTCCTGATCCGGGAGAGAGGGGGACTGCCCCCTCTATTTATACTAGAGAGGGAGGCGAATGATTACTTAGTTACCATAACTAAAACCCTAATTACAGCGCTTATCCTTCCGTTGGCAACGGAACTGTTTTGTTACCAACGGAACTATGCTAATTTTTGCACAATCATTCAAATCAATCATCCAATGATCGATTACTTTCTTCACCTATTTATACATCATATGTATAACCATTTAAGAGCATTTCCTTCCCGACTAGACATTGTTCTACGTGTGACCGTGTAGGTTCCATTTAACACTAGCAACGATCTTCCAAAGATCGTAAGTCATGAGTAACCTCTAGACTGGTGTCATGACTACCCATGTTAAATGAAATGATCAGCGATCATAAACCTATCTGAATAGACATTTGTTTATTCCTTTTGTTCTACGATATATATCTTGATCACAAGGCATGGAAGTATGCCATCCTTGAGTTTGATCAAAATCTCTTTCCTGATCGAGAATTAGACTGAACAAACACAAAATGATATTAACAACACATGTTAATCCATTTTGAGCATGGCCATGCATTTCCTTCAGTCCTAGTTCATCAGGGGACCCAAAGATATCTCCCTCTTAACGAGAGGAACAAATCCCATCTTGGTCACTCACATTTCTCGTCATGATTCAGTGCAATTGAACCGGCCAGCGTCATGTCCCTGAGAAAATAAAAAATAAAATAAAAGTAAAAATAAAAATAAATGTTTGATCCCACAAGAAACTAAAATTAACTAGCTTGCCTCCCTGGCAATGGCCTAGAAAAGCTTGGTGTATTGCCAAGGTATATAATAAAATAGATTTCCAACTTATCCTAAATAACTTAGTTTCAATCGCAAGCGCACGATCTACGTGTAGTACTTTGGGTGTATGTTGCGTGTGTGATGTATAGGATGAGCCGAACCTCTACAAGCTTAGCGTCGACGGGCTTTACAGAAGGTGCATACCGGAAGAAGAGATATGTAGCGTGCTAAGGCACTGCCATGCCTCAGACTATTGAGGACACCGCGGGGCTAATAGAACAGCCGCAAGGATTCTCCAAGGAGGTTTTTACTGGCCAAGCATGTTTAAGGACACGTATAGGTTCGTTAAATCATGCAACGAATGTCAGAGGACAAGAAACCTGACACAGAGGAACGAGATGCCACTCAACAACGTACTAGAGGTTGAACTTTTTGACGTATAGGAGATCGACTTCATGGGGTCATTCCCGTCGATACATCTTGGTGGCGGTAGACTACGTGTCGAAATGGGTAGAAGCAATTGCGACCCCCAGAAATGACGCGAGGGTGGTTGTGCAATTCATCAAAAAACTCTTCACGAGATTCGGGATCCCTAAAATCTTGATTAACGATAGGGGGATGCATTTCATAAACAGGCTGATGACCAAGCTCCTACGCTGGTATAGGATAACCCAGAACATCGCGACATCTTACCACCCTCAGTCGAACGGACAAGCAGAGGTCTCTAACAAGCATCTCAAGGCAATTTTGGAGAAGACCGTCAAGAGTATGGATTGGACTGAAAAACTGGACGACGCACTTTGGGCCTACCGAACCGCATTTAAGACGCCCATCGGGATGACCCCATTCAAGATGGTTTACGGAAAAAACTGCCATTTACCCATCGAAATAGAACATAAGGCGAACTGGGCGATAAGATGGCTGAACTTCGATGAAGGGGTGACGGGAGAGAAAATAATACTAGAACTGAGTGAATTGGAGGAACTTAAACTAAACGCCTACGACAGCGCGAGGTTATATAAGGAGCGAGCGAAGCGATGGCATGATAAGAGAATCAAGCACCAGGAATTTCGAAGAGGCGAAAAAGTATTATTATTTAACTCACGACTGAAGGTTTTCCTTGGGAAGCTAAGATCAAGATGGTAAGGACGATTCTCCATCGTCCAAGCACACCAATCCGGGGCAGTAGCAATCCGTTCGGAAAAGGGGTAGGAGTTCAAGGTCAACGGGCAGAGACTTAAGCACTACCAGATGGGTGACCCAATCGAGAAAGAGGTCGCATATGCGCTCTCAACTATATGAAAATGAGGTGGTCAGGCTCGCAACCTAAAACAAGCGCTTCTTGGGAGGCAACCTAAGGGCCTTTTAATTTCTTCCATTTTTAATTGCTTTTTTATTTAACTTTTTTGTTTGCATCTAACTACAGAAAGGGACCGGCACCATGACAGATACAATGGTGGTGCAGCAGTAATGTTTCTTTGGATCATTGCCATTTAAGGTAATATAGTTCGCAAATGGCATTTAACGCACAACCCTTGAATTTCAACCGACGTAACCCCCACTATAAATAAACCCAAGCAAAGACCCCCAACCCTCAGAACTCGCCACTGGAAGATAAAGATGGGAAAGAAGGTAATAGCTTCAAAGAAGGTTGGGGGCAAGGTAGAACAAAAGAGGGGCACCCCTCTTGGGAATCGAAGGCCCGCAGGTCAGAATCTCCAGCGATGTCACCCCTAACCAAAAGAAGGCGTTTAGCAAAGTGAGAGATAACACGCGAATACAGGTCGGAAAAGGATGAGGTACAACTTACAGACACCGACGAAAGCGCCGAGACAGGGCACAATCCGACCAATCACCCAACGCCGTTAATCTTCAGAGACAGAGACGTCCCCAAGGAACTAATGAAGAAGGAGGACAAGAGGAGAAACGCGATCACTGCAAGGCTAGCCGCGATGAGGATAGTAGATCCCGACTTCCTGAGTAAAATCGGGGTATGGGACGAGATAGGTAAACTGTTGGAAAACATGGGGCTCCGCGAGTTCATGAAGACGAGAGAGTCGACCAACGTATCCACCACCATCGAATTCATGTGCACGTTCAAGTACAACAGAAGAAATGGGGGAAGTGACCTTCAGATTGACGGGCAAACGATGGAAACTACCACTGGTGAATTTCTTGGACGCCCTAATGTTGGGAGCGAATGCGAGGGGGGCGAGCGATGAAATCCTGGGGTACAACCACCAAAACTGGTGGAATAACATCTTGACCTCTGGGGGGGAACTAAATAACCATTGGCTAAACAAGATCTGGAACCTAACTTTTGCAGGTGACATACCGGGCGCTGGGCGCGATGATGTTTCCTCGCGGAAAAGGAGAAGGGACGCCAACATCGGGAGAACATAGAATCGTCTGGGAAGCAGCACAAAATCCCGCGGTCATGAGTGATTTGGGTTTACTGCTAGTAGAACACTTCGACGACGTAGCAAGCTGCAAGAGTGAATTCGAGGTGAGGTACTTAGACAGGCCAATAAAAGACCAAGAGGAAATCCCAGTGGTGCTCCTGGGGGATAGAAACTTCGTCAAAAATCAAATAATCAAAAGGAGGGATGGCGGCCTGATGACGGCAGATGGGAACATCCCATTATCTAACAAGGGTTGAACAACAATTAAGGATAAGAAAAATTGGTTGCCCCCTCAGAAAAAAGATACTGACCAACGAAGGAGAAGAAGGGGACGAAGAAGAGGTCGAGGAACCAATGCAAACACCATTGAAGGGACCTAGACATCCCAAACAGTCACCTTTGAAGGAGCCTAAACCAACACCACAAAAGGAGGTCATGGATGAACCCTCGCTAGCAGACGTCAGTCAGCTCCATCACAGATTGGAACTGCTCCGAATCTCGTCAGAATGAATGATTACGGCCTTCAAACAAGTCAAGGGAGTGGTAGAAGAGTCTCAAACCTCCATTCGACGAGTAGAAGGGCAAATGGGAGACATGAGAAGGGGCATCGACAAACTGGGAGTGGCGGTTAAGCAAATGATGGCACTAACGAAGAAACCCGAACCGTCCCCAATTGGGGACATCGCCTAAATCGCGATAACAGTTTCTTACTCTCATTTTTAAGTTTTATCTTTAGCTAACTAAGTGCACCGGAACGGTGCCTAATTAAGTTTGGGAGGGAGAGTATTCCTACATGCATTCTGTTTTTTTTACCATTTCTTTTTATTTCTTTCTTTTTAATTTTCTTTGCATTCTAGTTTAGTTTAAAAAATTTAGTCTGCATGAAAAAATATAAGTGAATCAAAAATTTAGATGGTAGACCAAACCAAGCCTTTTTTACTTCGTGTAGACTATATACTCACATGAAAAGGAACAGACGCACTCACGACCGTAAGCACCACGGTCCCATGTATAAACCACCTGTCGGGACTTCAGATGAGGAGGGTTAGTACGCCTGTGAGAACGATGGGCCGTTTCGGTGGCCTTGCCTCAGTTGAACCCTACCCTATCTTGCGAGTGTGACCTTCAGTCCCCTACTCGAGAACCAACCCTCATCACCCCCTAGCTGAAATCATAAGAAGCAAGTCCAGAAATCGGTTGTAATTTGTCGTTAATACTAAGCAGGGCGACAAACCAAGGCGCGAGAGAGACGAAAGGACTAGGGCAAGTCACTCGATTCAGCATAGGTGAAAGAAGAAAATCAGACTAATGACTTGCCCCGCAAAGGAGGAATGCGGAAAGAAGTTTGGGTCGTTCGATTCAGCCAGGGAGAAAAGAGGATATCAGGCTAGCGACCCAAATCGTGATAGGAGACGCGAACAGGACAAAGACTCGACGAAACGAAGAAGAATACGTGATCGGAAAAAAAAATGATGATTGAAAGAACAAAAAATGTCAGAATTGGCACCACCTAAAGGAGGTATAATAAGAGCCACGAATAAAAGCCAAGGAAGAAGAGAAAAACATAGGCCGTGACTTCCATACAACCAACCCAGAGGGCGAGCAACTGAAGAGAAAGAGCCAAGGAGAAAAGAGAAAAATTTAAATGGCTAGCAGCTCGCCAAGTCCAAAGGGGACTAAAAGTATGAGTGACCAAATGGGCTAAGGAGAAAGGAAGAAAAAGAAAAGCCGGTCACTCATGATATGGAGAAACTCTTTTAGAGACCATTAGTTGGAGGTGAACCCTTCGAAGTAACATCCGAACAAAAGTAGGAAGAGCTAAACTGGCCAAGTTGAAGTGACGCCACGATCTGAAATTCTGAAGATCCCAAATGCCGGCTTGTATCCAATAAAAAGTTTTTCAATCATTCAAAAGGAAAAAAACGATCACGGATAAGACGAGGAAAGAGACCGATATCTGCGCTCGCGAACACATCGACCGCACGATAAGAGATAAGCTTGGGGAAGCATTTCCTCACGTCGAGGATTAATCTTGGGGAAGAAGATCCTTCCCCACGAATCGACAAGGCTATCGGCGCCTTAGAAGTATCATGGCTAGAGTAACTGCGCGAGGATCGAACCCTGGGTGGAGAGAAGAGAAATATATACATACTACCTATAATATCCACCAAAATATAAGTCTTCAAGAGGGCGTTCAATCGAGATTGAGAGAGTGATCCGGTAAGGTATGGCGGAGGTTAACCCAGACCGAGCAATTGGTCATTCTTCTAAGGCACGCGACGAGGTCCCGAAGGACGATTCCGTCGAAGGAGCGGGTCCTTTCACTCCGATGGACAAACGTGTATTTTATGCGGAGGACCAAAGAGCGAGAAAGATGCAGGTGCACGAACGAGAGTTCATGCGGGACATGGGAATCACATGAGTAAGGTAAGCAGGACGTTTGGTCCGGAGTTGTGACTTGCTCGGGACAAGCAAGAGTAAAATTTGGGAATTGTGATAGGGTATTTTATATAGATATTTACCTTCTATCTTGTATCTTATTTTCTACACTTTAGCTAGTATTTCTAGTAGTTTATTTATGTTTTGACCCAAAATCCAAGTAACTACCAAGGTCATATGTGATTGCAGGAATTATATCAAAAAGACCAAAAAAAATGGACGCAAAAGAGACGCAAGGAAGCCAAGGAACGATTGGAGCTGCTATCGCACCGTGCTCCCACCGAGGGTACCTCAGGTTGAAATGAAAACACACAGCAAGATACTAAGTATAAAAATATAACAACACAAACAAAGATCAAATTAAAAAAGACATCGATACTACTACTCAAACTCTACCTTAGAAAATATTTAGTTACAAGCATTCATAACTGAAACACAAAACAAATAAAAGTGATACATGAAACATTACAACCTTGTTTGTCTTGTCTACACAATGAAGCACGACTATCCTAATTACGCGATGCTCTAGCCGGCCCTCATGCTCACTTTTTTATCAGTAAGGGGGCCGGTTTCCAAAGTGAGGAAATATATCTAACCTAAATCTAATCAAATCTAAAATCCTAAATCTAATCCCCAATAAGGATCCAATCGAATCAAACCTTTCTATCTATCCTAATCGAAGATCAAATCTAATCTATGATTTATTCCTCCTGCCAAATAAAGTACTTTCTTTCCGCACAAAGGAGCTATAATGCTAAATATGCGCCAATCTTCCAGAAGAATCATCTGTATCCTTCCTTCTTCGGTGGTGGCGCTCCTCACCTCGACCGTTGTGAGCAACGACCCACGGTTGCGGTAAGGAAGACCGAGCCCAACGGGGGGTCCATGATCTAACTTCAGACTCCCCTCTATGTAGCTCCAATAGGTCTTTTTAAGCTCCATTTGGCTCCTAATCACTTCATTCCTGTAATTAAAAACAAATATCAGCAGTAGCTGAATTCTAACAAAACAAACATGAAATAACATAAATATGATTATAAAATATAGATATGATTTTGGCCATTCGCATATGTATGACGTGATTGGCATCTCGGTTTTTGACCCGGGTGGGTCAGGTAGATCGGCTTTGTTGTTCTCGATTTGATGATGTTTAAAATTATTCCGTAATTACTAATCATTATAATGTTTAGAAACTAGAAAGGATGTCATGAAATAATTAAAAGTAGAAAGTTTGGTTTAAATTGTCAGCATTGTTTAGTATTTTAGTAAATAATCTTTTGCTTTCCAAAATTAAAATTGAAATTATGTAAGCATGGCAAAAAATCTATATTAAACTTCTTTTGTATTTTTATTTGTGCAGATCTCTCTCTCTCATCATATTTTGTTCAGAAGCTTAGGGTTGTTCAGAAATCAGAAGCTGTTGATAGCATCACGTTTATACAATTAATTTTGTTCAGAAGCTTGTGCTACTCTTGTTTTTCAAATATTAGTTTTATTTATCGCATATATATTTCAAATTTTTTTTCTCAAAAATTTTATTTGTTTTTTCATTATTTATGGTTTTGCATATATTTTGGGTTGAAGAAAATAAAATATGGAAACATGTTATATGACGCATATTGCTTTTTTTAGTTGAAGAAATAAATAAAATTTTAAATATCAAAAAATAAATAAAGATAAAAAACTAAATAATAATTTATCGTAAACTACTATATCATAAAAATATTATGTTTCAGTTATTTTTTCTCGATTTTTTATTCATTATATCCAATCGAATATAATTAAATACAAAAAGGGACGTTAAATTGTATTCTGGTTCAATGATATGTACCTAAATATTTTACCGTTAATGAAATGAACTTGAGTGTTTGTAATCTTGTGTTCTATTCATGATCTTCATCTTAAAACAAAGTTATATAAAAAGATGTTATACTAAAGTTAAACACTTAAATCAATCAAATATATTTTTTTTCATTTTGGTATTATTCATAACTTCTTTAAAATAGATATCTCCATAATGTATGCCCGAATGTCTGGACGGTATATTTGGCATATCACTTTATTTAACAATAGTTAGATTTATAATAATATGATTAATATTTTTTACGCTCGAAAATTTCATCTATACATTATGAGACGGTAATAAAATCATATTATACTATCACGAAGCGGAACAAGGATACCGCTAGTTTTCTTTAGTTTTCGCATAGAATATACCGAGGAATTTTTTATGAATTATTAATATTATACTTCATTTTTGTTCAATTCGTCAAACAGATTCTCCCCTAACATGGGCTTGGGCTGGATAAACAAGGCTACATATATTGCTGATGGGCCATTATTCCCTTCTAAAAATTTCTAATTTATATACTTGTAGATATTGCAAAATATTTTCTTTTAAATAATCATTTTCAGTAAAGTAATAATTTCATTATAAAAGGAGTAATCTCAATCAAGTTAGTTGCATAAATATATTAAAAATATAAAATTATAGATTAAATCAAATCTCAACTACAACAAATAACAAAAAATATATAAATATATAAAATATTAAAAATGTAATTAAAAAATATAAATTATAAATAAAATAAAATAAAAGGTTTATTTTCTCAATTAAAAACAGTAAAATATCCATCACCTCACTCTCTCTCTCTGCCCTCCATCCATGGCTTCCACCCCAACCCCATCTCCTCTCCCTCCTAACCACCAGCACCCCAAGCTCCGCCCGTCTCCGTCCCTCCGCCGCCGCTCTCTCCTCCTCCTCCCCTTCACCTCCTCCCTCCTCTCCCCCCTCCCGTCCTTCTCCGCCCCAATCCCCTCCCCTCCCATCACCGACCGAGTCTTCATGGACTTCTCCCTCTGCCCATCCTTCCTTCGCACCGACCGCGACCTGGGCTCCGCCTTCCTCGACCTCGCCGTTTGTCCCGACGCCGAGCCGCTCGGCCGCGTCGTGTTCGGCCTCTACGGCCGCTCCGCCCCCATCACCGTCTCCAACTTCCGCACCATCTGTTCTTCCGCTGCATACAAAGGCTCCCTCATCCACAAGCTCCTCCCCGGCCAGTTCTTCGTCGCAGGAAAGCAGGGGAGCCGGCGAGACAAAGGGGAGGTGAAACCGCCACCTGGGCTGGTGAGAAACAAAGAGACAGTGGATCCGAAGGCGTTTGAGCTGAAGCATGTGAGGCCTGGGACTCTGTCGTTGTGTCTAGGGCAGAATGATGATGACGATGAGGTGAAGCTGGATCCAGAGTATCATAACATGGAGTTTTTGGTTACCACAGGACCTGGACCAAATCCTCAGCTTGATGGAGAGAATATTGTCTTTGGTACGGTGCTTGAAGGTAAAGATGAGACAGAGACGGAGAGGTTTTATAATTTGATTAAATAAACCTTGGCTACACTTTCATTATTTAACTTTTAACTAAATAACTAATCTCAATTTGAGTTGTTTCATGAATAACATTCTAATTAAAAAAATTACAACAAGTAAATTTGTGTAAATAGCTTTCGAACTTATGAATTGTAAATTTTTATTGGTGCTTTTGTATTTCAAAATCTAACAGTTCAAATAGTTTTTTTTTTTTCCAAATCAGGGAGAAAAAACAGAAAAAATAAAAATAAAAAGCATAAAGTAATAATTTCAAACTTTAGAGCTTGAAAACACTATTCATATAAACTAAAAAGAAAAGAATTATCGAAGTGCTATTTTCTGCAATTTTTTATTTTAAGGTTTAGAATTAGTGCCCAATGATATTTTCCTAATATAACACTAATTGGTCCCTTTAATTATTTTTTATTTCTTTTTGTGTAGGAATGGATGTGATTGGCACAGTAGGAAGCTTGCCAACATATAAACCGGACGAAAAGATACGGCAATTTAACGATTTTGCAATATTTATAGGGGATGAGAGAGCTCAAGTTGCAAGGGCAACCTGGAACCGGCCGCTAAGAACTGTGTTTATAAGTGATTGTGGAGTGATTCAAGTTACAAAACCCTCTCTCACCCCTACTTTACCTTAGAAAATATTCGTATAAAAATGCTAGAAATCAGAAACCGATCAGAGAATTAGCTATGAAATGAAACTAAAGAATGTACGAGTTAAATAAGGAGGGTTATTATTTCTTATTTTGATTTTAGGGATGATTCTCGGTTCGGTTTCTGAGTTTCTAGAATTGTTATTTTGTTAAATTTATGATTTGTGTCATTTTTGTAATTAATATATTAACTATTTACTGTGCTTCTTGTCAAGTGTGTGTATATATCGCTTCTTTGTAATTACGGCTATTGTTGCTAACTTGTGGACTTTCTTTAAAATTTGGTGATGACAAAATAATTGTTATTATTTGTTAATAGACTCAGCTTTTGCTTTTGAAATGCTTTTAGAAGATTTGAATTGGTTGATAATAAATTAGCTGCCTTTACTGATTTCCTATGTTGCATGGATACTTCAAAAATCCAACCGTATCGTATCGGATACTCAGATATCGTATCGGATATGCCACGTGGCGTATCATGATATTTTATTCCAAAATGATATCGGATATTTTACAGATAATTTCCGTATCTACATCGGATACTTCCAATGTAAGAATATTTATTCTTAAAATATATGATTATATATATAAAATCAATAAAATAAGATTAAGACATAATTATTTAATTAACTATAACAAACAAATATTCTGCATCAAAATATTTCTAAAATAACAAGTTTTTAGTATCTCTTGCATCAAAATCTAATATCTAAATATATATAAATTAATTAAATATATAAAATATAATTAATAAATTGCCGTATCCGTATCCTATATTTTTTAAGATTTGCCGTATTGTCGTATCCGTATCAGATATAATATCCGTATCCGTATCTGTGCAACTAGCTGATTTCTTTTTCAGGAGCTCATTAACTGATAAACCTTCTAATTTTTTTTAATTTGGGCTTCTTTGTTTGTGCTACATTTTGTTGCTAATTTATTTTATAATTGGGCTTTATTTTTTAGCTCTGTTCATTGGACTATTGAATTGAGAAATGTTATCTTCTCTCATTCTTTATGTTCCAATTTTAAAAATAAATAATGTATATATATTTTTCGCTTACTATTAAATTAATATTTTGCTTACCAGAAAACCATATTTTATTTTGTCCACACCAAAAGTCTATTTTAAATAGTGAAGTAGATAGAATCAGCATGTTACACATGATAAAAAGATCTATTCTATCTATGTTACTTATCCATTTTGTCTCATTTGGCAATGAAAGTAACATTTGATACCCGTCCAATTTAAGTTGACATGACCATCTCACAATAAAAAGGCTAGTACTAGTACATTTAGTCCAAGGTTTCATACTTTAACCTTAGACTCACCACAGTTTGATTAGAAAAAGAAAGAAACTCCTAAAAGTTTCTTTTACTCCTAATTATTATCTATTTAGTCCGTTTTAATAAAGTCTTAGTAACCAAATTAGCTACAATTTTCAAAAACATATTTAGTCCAAACTTTTTGGAAAATAATTCAATTTTGTTCAAAATTTTTAAGGAAATCATGGGCCGATTTGTTCCTTTAAGACGATTTGTGCTGATTTAGCTTATTAAACATATTATTTTTTAATTTGCGTACTGAATCTATCTAATCTTTTATTATTATTTTTTTCATTTCAAACAGACGCCTTTTGCGTGATTGGTCTAAATCATTATTTCTTCAAAATCAAACGGAGATGAAATGACTTAAACTTCTTAAAACATAACTACACGAGCTGCTCTAACAGTAAAGTTAAGCACGTGATTTAAGCAGGGGCAAAAGTGTAATTTCTAACAAAGCTTCTATAATGGCGCTTGGATGCCTTTCTAGCCTGAGCCGAATAATTAGCCTACGAAAGATAGATAAAAGAGAAGAAGGGGGACCAAGCTGAGCTACCACCTATTCGCCTCGGTGCAGGGACGCTGCTGACGTCACTCTCCGACGTGGTCCAATCTCCGCCGTACACCCCGACGTAGTGGCCAAGAGGAGCCAGGACCACCTGATTCCCTCATCCTCTCCGGTGAATTCTATAACTGGGGATCTCCGGTTATACTATATGGAGGGGGACCGCCTGGGAAAGCGGAGGAAGAGCCAGACTGATTGAATTCTCGGGCAGAAACGGTCTATGATGGCCCATCCAATGAGGAAACGCCACGTGGATTTACTGGTTTTGGATTGGTTCGGTGTATTGGACCGAGTGTTTGATGGGGGGAGCGAGTGGGAGCAAGGGGACCGCTCAGCTTTATCACCAGTGCAGTTTTATTTTTCCACTTTGGTGGAGTAGATAGCTGGGGACCGGTAACGGACGTATTTAACGGACGTTATGCATGAATAACTCTCCCTTGAATAAAAAGAATGGGCAGCCTTTTGTTAGAGGGTGTTAATGAATGAATAATAAATAACTAACGGCCGGTTTAACGACAGGTATAACGGTATGGGCACGTCACAGCAGAGTAACGTAGGGCCGTAGTGGGACCACGGGCCAGAATACAGCACAAAGCTCTTCTTTTGCTTTCTTGATCTTCCGTTAATTAACATTAGAGTGTCTGTGTAAGAAGTCATCTCCTAGAAGTAGAAAACAATGTTTGTTTCTAATTTCGACTCGTTACACGAAGTAGAGAGAATTGGAGGGTACAGGAAGAGTTGATTCGATTATTTGTCTCGCTGTGCCGCCGGCGCAAAAGACTTTACTGAGGAAGTACATTATTTTTTTTAATTGTTAATTACACCTGGCTCACTTCCGTATTAAACACTGCAATATTTTTGTATATGTACCCTTGAAATTTTCAGACTTTTATTTATGATAAGCTAAACACGTTTCGACTTCATAAAAAAAATTATCCCAATCAAGCTTCAAAGTTAACAAGTACAAGATAATACACAAATATTAACATAGATTGTCGACAACAATACACCATCATAATATTGTAGAACAAATGTTTTGATAATTATAAGTTTTGAAGGGTAAATTTGTAATTTTGCCGTCTGTCGTGTCCGCTTCCCGTCCGCTCATGGGCCCCACGTTGCTCTGTCCCGCTACGTCTGCTTCTCCTATTGGCCTCTTTCTTGCTCAAGTCATCTCCGGGCCCCACTCCTCCTGGTCCCTCCCTCTCCTTCCGCCACGTGTCTTTGGACCGCACATCTATTCCTTCGCGCTCTTTTTCACCCTCCTCCAATCCCCTGCGCTTTCTTATCAATGTAACTCGTGCGTCTACACTGTGATAAGGGGTTCTTTTACTATGTATAACTTGTCAGAGTTGTACGTTATGATGGTTATAGAGTTTGAGTGAGCAGGGGATTTATTTTATCTATCGACTTTTTGGTCCGGGATTAAAACAAAAGGCAAGAGAAAAAAGAGAGGGTGGGATTATCACTAAACCGGCCCCTACCGCCAACTAACGCATCCAAATTTTGATACATTCAAACCGGGTGATTAAAGATTAATTAATTTAATCAAGTAATTACGTAAGATAACATAATTAGTATTAAAAAATCTTACTTTTTAAACCTTTAACAACTGAGAGAGAGAGAGAGAGTCTCTTTCTTCCCTGCCCTTCCTTCCTCTCTCTTATCCCCCCCATTCTCGCCTCATCACAAAGGTTTATATTCGTAACCGGTGACTCGAATTTCCATTGAGCAGAGCTAGAGAGGGAGCTCAGTCGGTTTTAATGGCGTTTCATGGGCATCTGTCGCCTGACATGGGCATGGCTGCGCAGTATGAAGCCATGGATCCCATAGGACCGGACGGGAAACCTCAAGGTCCGGCTTGGCTTAACAGCGCCATGCTTAGGCATGGAGATGGGAGCTTCCTTCACCTCCAGACGGCCGCTGATTCGTCTCCAGTTGCTGGCGGAGCTGGAGACGCCGGCGTCCATCAGTGGCTCCAGCACAGGCCGGCGATGCTCCAGCAGAGCGGGAGCGGAGGCGAGTCCATGATCGGAGGCGACGGCGGTGGAGGAACCGGAGGGGATTCGGCGGATGGAGGGACTGGAGGGGGAACTGGAGAGGGAGGGTGGGAAAACGCGAGGCAGAAAGCTGAAATTCTCGCGCATCCTTTGTACGAACAGCTCCTCTCAGCTCACGTGGCTTGCTTACGGATTGCCACGCCAGTGGATCAGCTGCCTAGGATCGATGCTCAGTTGGCCCAATCTCAGCATGTCGTAGCCAAATATTCTGCGCTTGGAGGAACTGGAGGCGTCCAGTTGGCCGGAGATGATCGTGAGCTCGACCAGTTCATGGTGAGCTTGAATTATTTATTTCTTTTACTTCTTCTTCTTCGTTTTGATATTCTTTTTTGGAATTTTTTTGTTCTTTTTTATGTGGTTTTTATGGAGTTATGAGTTGACGTTGCTGACTTTGATTGGTTCAAAAGAATTTTAAAATTTCTTTAAATTTTGATTAGGTAAAGCTGGTTCTTGGGAGTAGCTTTACCATAATTCAACTTATTTACATGATATTTTACTTACCTTTTTCTCCTTCAAAATATATTTCTTTTATTATCACATGGTAGAATTTCAGTTTCACTAGCTCTAATATGTTCTTCAATTAACTCAGCTTTAGTTTTCTAATAAATTCAAAATCCTTTGGTTTCATTACCCAAAATTTGGAAATCCAACTTCAAAACTAAGAATTAAATTAAACTAACGAGAAGAATATTCTTATAAAATACTCTTGTTTTCTACCCAAAATTTCAAATTCAAAGTTTGAATTATAATTCTAAGCAAGGGTTCTCCCATTAAACTGGAAACATGAATCTCAAAAGTAATATTTTCTAGATCTTCTAAACAAAATCTTTGTCAGTAAAAAACAGAGTTATTATACTGATCCTTTAAGCAAAACTTTCTTTTGCCATAATTTCTCAATATTTTTTATTGAACAAAAATCCTTGCTTGGCTTGTAATGAAAATAATTCGCATTTATTGTGAAGGAAATAAAAAATCTTGCCTTTTTCTCTATGGTGTTTTTTAGTGTAGAATATTTAATGCTAAATATGTTTTCTTCTGCTGGAAAATGACAATTTTGATTACGATTTTCGAACTTTTTTTTCTTTTATTATTAATTAAAAAGTGAAAAGTTTTCCTTATTTCAAGGGTAAAAGTGTAATAAATAAAAAACGAAGGGCAAAACCGTAAATAACCAAACTAAAAATCTCTCTCTGTGAAACCTTATTCTGTTTGTTTAGGTGTGTCAGCCTAGCTAGCTGAGCTAATACTAATAGGCAGGCCAGAAAATTAATTGTGTTTAATCAATGCAATAAATATGAACAATTGATGTTTATTTATTAATCGTATCAAATTGTTCATAAAGAACTCTGCTATTCTTCATCTGAAGTTCTGTACAATTTAAATTAATTTGTTTATTTTTTGGTTTGCTTTTAGACGCATTATGTGTTGCTTTTATGTTCGTTTAAAGAACAATTGCAACAACATGTACGTGTCCATGCAATGGAAGCTGTCATGGCTTGTTGGGAGCTTGAGCAATCTTTACAAAGCCTTACAGGTATACTATATATATCATTTTATTTTCTTAAAATCACAAAAATAACTTTTGTTGTATTTAATTACAAAATATGTAGGAAAAAAATTCTATAATGTTTTCTCTATCATATTCATGGTTATAGAAATTTGTTTAATATTGGATGATGTATTATACCATTTATATGCATATTATAACTTCTATACTTTCTATACATAAAATAAAATTGATGAAAAACTTCTTCTAAATGAACAAAGCACATGAAAAGCATCCATTAAAATAATGTTACATACAAACAATCCAACCTTAGTACCAACTCTTGACAACTTTTTATGTCATGTAAACCCCAGTATTTTATATACAGATCATTAATTACTAGACATCTCTATCATATATCTCCATACAACATCCACACATTTTATTTTATTATATCTATATATTTGTTTTATTACTTTACAGGCGTTTCCCCGGGTGAGGGAACGGGTGCGACGATGTCAGACGACGAGGACGACCAGGCAGACAGCGAAGCGGCCAACATGTATGATCCGAGTCTGGACGGATCCGACAATTTGGGGTTCGGCCCATTAGTCCCCACCGAAAGCGAGCGGTCCTTGATGGAACGGGTCCGCCAAGAACTCAAACACGAACTGAAACAGGTAATTAATTAAATAACAAATTCTCTTATTATGTGTTTGATGTGGTTAACTTTTTGAGGGCTAGATTTATTGGAATTTGGGATGAATGGACCGTAAGTTTGTGTACTTTAATTGGATTGCGGTTTAGTATATGTACTATTGATTCGAGCTTTTGGTTCATGTACTTTATTAAAATATGCATGATTAGTCCTTGAATCAGGCACTAATTGTGAACAAATGCAAAGTACAAGGATCAAAAAGTTTAAATCAGTAGTGTAAGGACTGAACTGCAATCCAATTACTGTACACAGGCACTAACAATGCATTAATTTATCCAAACTTGTTATTACTGACTAATTTTAAGTTTTTGAGGGGGTCGATTTTGAATTTGGAAATTTGACTTGTTTGGTGTGGAATTTGAATGAATTGCAGGGGTATAAGGAGAAATTGATAGATATAAGAGAGGAGATTCTACGGAAGAGAAGAGCAGGGAAACTGCCTGGCGATACTACTTCTACTCTCAAAGCTTGGTGGCAGTCTCACTCCAAGTGGCCTTACCCTACAGTACGTTTTCATTCTGCCGTTTTGCAATTATTTCCTTTTTTTACCACTTTTCTAGTGTTATAATTCACTATGATGATATATTCAAATCTTTCATTTCAAGGATTTATCGCTCAAGAATTTTTTTTTTCTTTGTTTAAGAATCTATTAGTGTGAATTAGCCATTAAACAAAAGATGAAATAAATTAAGGTTAATATAGTAAATAACATACTAAATTGAAGTAACTAAATACAATCTACCTCTCGTAATTAATTTACAACTTTCATTTTTGGTTGTTTTTTAGGAAGAAGATAAGGCGAGATTAGTGCAAGAAACAGGATTGCAATTAAAGCAAATAAATAATTGGTTTATTAATCAAAGAAAAAGAAATTGGCACAGCAATCCTTCCTCTTCTTCCACCGTGAAAAGCAAACGTAAAAGGTATATTCAATTACTCATCCATATATTTCTAAAATAAATAATTGAATTATTTTGAGTTTTTTATTGTAATTTTTTACTGAAATTTTGAAAGAAAAAAGTAATGCAGGTGAGAATAAATCAGAGCAATTGGGATAGAATGAAAATGGAGAAAATATGCACAAATGTTGAGGATAGGATAGAAAGAATTTCCACGTGGATTAATTAATTATTAATTAATTAATTAATTCTATTATTAAAATCTATTGTTTGCTTGGTATGTAGAAAGAAAGCTAAATTATAGTCTTGATTTAACTTAAACCATGGGGCTTTCTTTATTTATTATAGATTGTATAAAGGTGGTGATATTAGTGATTATTCATAGATTTTTACATAATTTACACGTAGTTTATTTAATTATTGTGAAGGTTTGTTGAGTTATAATTTGAAAGCCTTTTTATGTGATGAGTTAAATTTCTTCCCACATATATCTGTTAAATTCAGGTGAGCTGATACTGCGCGACGGGTACTGTAGTGATCCTGTAGTGACGGTATATAAAAATTGAAAAAAACATATAAACTGAAAAAAAGCAGTATATAAAAAATTCATTCGGTAAAACAGTATATATTTTAAAAAATGAAAATAGTATATAAAAACATATAAACTAAAACCAAACAATATATAAAAATTCATTCGGTAAACAATATATATTTAAAAAATGAAAATAGTATATGGCATATATAGAAACGCGAGAAAACAGTATATAATTTCAATCCGTCGTTACAGAGTTGCTAGAATAACCTGTTGTGATTTCCCATTTCCCTAAATTCAATCCAAGAAATTTCTCTTGACAGTTAAGAAATTTGAAAAAAAAAAAAAAAAAAAAGAAGAAAAGGAAAGAAAAGCAATCTATATTCTGCCAAAATTGCAAAACTACCCTTTATTTGACAAGTGATTCGTAACATAATATTTGATTTGATTTCATTAGATAATTAAAATATATTAAGAAAAAAATAATACGTTAGTATAATTTTGAAAATTCAAGACTCGTACCATTGAGGATGACATAATTTTTGTAAATTAAATCAAGTGGAATATCAACTTGTTGAAAAAAACATATTTAATTAAAAATAAAAAATGTAGGAAAAGACAATCCAACATACGTGAAATTTCATGTGGCACTTTACTATCTATGCTAAAAAGCTGAACATTATTAGTTGGTGCAAGAAAATAACTAAAATTTCCTTAAAAGTTTTATTCATTTAAATTTCATAAAAAAATTTAGAGTAAACTATGAAATTTCTAAAGATGGCTTTTCTTCAATGATACTTTCCATCATTTTCTCATTTGACATTTCTCATGACCTATTAAATTGGAACCTGTTTTCTGTACCACTTATCATGTTACTAATTATATGTATAATATGTTTAGTTCTTGTTTTCATATTGGCAACTTGTAAATGAATATGACATTTTATCAAAACGTGCCACTAACTAAAATAATAATATCATAATAAAACAGCCAAAGAGCATAAATACCAAAAAGAAAAGGAAAAAATAATGCCGCCCGTAATATCATTAGAATTTATTTTGATTTTACATCAGTATTGAAATAGATCAATATAGAATTGTCAAATAAAAACCACAAACTTTATGATGACGTTTAATATTAATAAATTTTCATATGCAACCTTCTCAATTTGTCAAATAGATAAATAACATAATTTTCAACTTATTTTTCTCACTAATTGGTATAAATTTCAAATGCATCAAAAATATAAAAAACGCATTCCCGATTCATGGCTAATACTTAACATAACAATCATTAAAAAAATTATAGAAAATTTGTGGTGGAATTTACCATTCTTTTTTTATTTGAGGCAGGATTTGAAACTATTAGCCAAGTCAGTCAGAAAAACAAGTTGTGCTTTCAATATTTGAAAAATTGAGGAGGTTCGTACAGAAACTTTCATCTAATATTTTATCAGCTTGCTACACAAATAGCTACACAACAAGCACCATAGAGGATCAAAGTTCGTTTGGATTATAATTGAATATCTAATTGTGAATTAAATAATTGGGGACCAAATAAAATGACCAATCAAGCGTGCTTGGTTGAGATGAGATAAACCAGACCATGATTTTCAGGTCCTATCCACTGGTAAACCAAACCCTAATGGTCCACAAATGTGACAATTCAGGCTCTAATTATTAAGATATGCTTTGATGCTTTGTGTCAATTTCAAATCACCCACAAATAATAATTTATTAATTAACCTTTATAACTTCAAATTTTCATTTTCCAATGTAAGAAAAAATATCAAGTAATTTTCACAGAGTATGGGAGTGATGTAATATATTTTTAAATATTTTGATTATTGTAAAATCTTATGTTTCTTTTACATGTATGTTAACAATTATTATTTTTTATCAGTATTGATATTTTTTAGGTTTATGTATATATATTTGATTTCTCTTTTTCCTAAAATAATTATAGTTTTTAAAACCTTAAGTTACAAAAACACTGAACTTTATAGTTTGGGATGTGCTACTGCACGTTTTTTTTTTTTTTGTGAAACAGTTTATATAATTGAAAACCAATATATAAAACTAGAAAATAGTAAATATTTTTTTTTTGAAAGAGTATAAATAGAACATACTATGTAAGAATACAAAACAATATCAATAATGCAAAAGGAGTATATAAAAGAAAAAACAGGATAAAAACATATGGAAAAAGTCCACTTTTGGCCCCTTATCCTTTACTGCTTTCGAGAAAAATACGTTTCGAAAAAAAAAATTTCAAAAAAGTAATTTAAAAAAAAAAAGAAATATTCTTCAAAAAATAGTTTTGCAAACAAAATATGTTTCAAATTAAAAAAAAATCAGAATAATAGTTTTCAAATGAAAATAATTTTGAAAATTTTTCAAGATGCCTCAAAAAAAAAATTTCAAAAAAAATTCAGAAAACTTTTATAAGAAAGGATTTCAGATTTAAAAAAAATTCAGAAAAGCATGAACCTGAGCCATAGATTTCAAAGAGCGGAGGGTTGATATCCATTTAAAATGAGTGCTATTTGATCGGTTGAATTTCTCGGTTTGGCTGATTTTTGTCTTGTTTGTTTGGTCCGATTTTTTGTTCTTTCTAATTATCCATCTTCTCCATCTACCCCATCTCTATACACGCTGAAAATCTCTTTCTTCCACAGTTCGCGCTACTTTATCAGTTCCCATGCAATTATCTCTACGACCGACGGTTGGATCGGATCTTTCAGAAGCATTGCCCATAGTATTTGTAACTCCTTTACGTGAGGCGTCGCTTGGCTATCTTGGTTCCTCGGGTTCAAACAGGTCGCGAGGATTCTTAGGGTTACCCGGAGGACCAGGTTGCAAATGCGGTTTAATCGGCAACTGCTCGCGTCATAATCCCCTGTTTTGATTAACTTCCAGAACTCCTTCACATTCCATCCCGACAGGTCTGGCCAGTGTCCCTTTGCGATTTCGAGGACCTTGTTTACATCTCCCATGGCCATGACCTTGCCAATTGTCTTGAGGTTGAACTCTCGCCACTTGTCCCCCTTGGTCCCTTCAATTCTTTTGTATCTCTTTTGCTTTGATTCTTCTTAAGCCGTAGCAGTGCTCTGAGTCTGACTTTGTCAAGTAGTTCTTCGACTTATTTCATTATTCCCAACTTTCGTAGATCTTCGATATCCATCAACTTCGTTGGAAGGAACTTCCTCGACGCCAGCCTCTCTGGTTTCGCATTTTGCTTTGGAGTCACACCATTTCAAATTGCACGTGGGGGCACCTCCTCGATTCCCACTTGCACTGAGGGTTCAGTTTCCTCTCTGACTCTTCCCTTTCCTCGTGATAGTCTAGCGGCGGCGCCACTTGCGTTGCTCCCTCCTTCCATTTCTTCACTAAGTTTTAGATATAAAAATGGGTTTTCATTTATTGATGGTGGTTCCTGCTTGTGCCGTTTGGGAGAGAGGGATTTCAAATATTAATAGGGTTTGGTTATTGCGCCGGTTCATCTCATGCCTCAGACAATGTTGCTGTGGACCATGGTAGTGATTTAGGTTGGGTCGGCCCCCTCCTTTTCGGAGCGATTGCGGGCTGAGTTCATTGGGCCGAAAATTCATGAGGTAATTTTTATCGCGGACGGGGTTTATCACCCGCGGTCGATGAAGACCGAAGATCTTTCAAGGTCTGATTCACTACGGACGGTATGGACCAATTTTTTTTCTTTACGGTCCAGCTGAGTCTCCAGAGTTCCGCCTTCGTCGGCTTGCTATTATGGTTCCTAAACAAAAATTGGAATAATGCAAAGGTAGGTAAGTAAAACGAAATAAATGTAAATATACAATAGAGAGAATTGTGGACTTGATTTTGCTTTAGAATTAGCTATTTTCGTAATGGGAGTTCCTCCCTATTTAAAGAGAAAGGAGGAGCTCCCTCATATTTGGAAACTGTCGAGATCCGTTCGAACAGACCATATAGGTGGTAGAAAATCAGATATCAAACAGCTATAAATATTAATGCTGACAGCAATCTGTTCGAACGGAAGGAAGGTTCGTTTGAATGGACAATGACAGCCAAAAATATTTTCATATTATCGTTCTAGATATATTCGAATGGACAGTGTTCTAGATATATATTATTGTTTTCTCTCTAAAATTTATTTATTTTATTCAAATTAAAATATTTTACTATCTCTCATGAATCCTGATTGCGTTGGATCTTGCTTTGTTTCTTTGAAATCTTCAAAGTTGATCGTGTTGCATGCATGCTTTTTTTAACGTTCGTGATTATGTTTTCTTATACATCGTCTTGAAGTCATCTATTTTATATTTTCATACTTCAAAACCTCAACCATAATTAATAGTTATGAAATATTGCAAACATCATCAACCAGAAAACAACACAATATATATAATGCATTTAAAAAAAAAAATCTTGCGCACATTGTGTCTTAATCCCGTCACGCAAATATAGTTCTCTTTTTTAATAGTAATTTAGCTTTTTCGCTTGTGATGTAAGATTCCAAGTTATTTTTTAAAATTCGCCTTCATAATAGAAAAAAGTATTAAGATAATCAACAAACATATTATATTTAGGAAATTTTGTAATCACACCCGTCAAATTACTCCGGGTAAGTGGTCAGTCTTTGACCGATGGTCATTGTCTTATATATAATGTCATGTATTTATATACTGTTTTTGTATGTTATCTATAATTTTGATATATAGTATTTGATGTTTTTATATACTGCTTTTACTTATATATATATATATATATATATATATATATATATATATATATATATATATATATATATATATATATATATATAGGGTGTGGCTAAAAAACATACGTATGCACAACATACGTTTTTTTGCCACACCCAAAATACGTATTAAAAAAATAAAAATAAAAATTTCAACCGTACGGATGTAATATATATGTTATGAATATGTTGGAGATTAATTTTCACAAAAATCAGAATATTATATCATTGTCATCATATATCATCAAAAATATGCAGCACTATTCAAAACATATATCGGAATAATAGTTTGATGATACATGATGGCAATGATATATTATTCTGATTCCTGTGAAAATTAATCCACAACATATTCATAACATATATATTATATCAATATGGTTGAAATTTGAATTTTTACTTTTTATAACCACTTTACGGGTATTTTAAAAAAACATATTATATATATATATATATATATATATATATATATATATATATATATATATATTAGTATAATTTCAACCGTACGAATGGAATATATATGTTTTGAATATGTTGTAGATTAATTTTCACAAGAATAGAAATATTATATCATTTCCATCATGTATCATCAAAATTCATCACTATATATATATATTCCAATTATATATATTTTGATGATACATGGTAGCAATGATATAATATTCTGATTCTTATGAAAATTAATCTACAACATATTCAAAATATATATATTCTATCCATATGGTTGAAATTTGAATTTTTTATGATACGTGTAATTTTTTGGACCGTAAGCAAAATTTTCATTTTGCTTACGTATGCTATTTATAATTTTGCATCTCCCATATATATATATATATATATATATATATATATATATATATATATATATATATATATATATATATATATATATATATACACACTATTTTCCAAATATATATTTTATATATTATTCATTGTTTTTATATACTATTTTTTTGTACTTATATATTATTTTGTGATTTAAATACTGTTTTTTATTTCTATATATTATTATATATATATGTTTAAGAATAACTTGAGGCATTGAATGGAAAATACAAAGGGTATTTAATGTGAAAAAAACCAAGAAGAAACAGATGTGCGATAAGAACTAAGGGTCTTAAATCATATCTTTAATTATTTTGTTGCTGTTGCCAGTCTCAACACGAAATAATATTATTAGTTCTTTTTTTATTTTATAATATTACTAGTTCTTAAATAATATCTTTAATTATTTTATAGCAAATGCATGCTGCACCTTTGTTCATTGTATAATGCATAAATAATACAATAAGAATAATATATTGATATACAATAAGAAATAGCACAGTGATAAATCATTTATTAAATTAAATGGTACATACAAAAGTGATTTATTTTAAATCGTGAGGCGCAATGATATAAATCTTCATATTATCACCACACAATCTGTAGAAGGAGAAACAGGAAGATGCTTTCAAAGACCTTTTTGACCAGGCGATAAATAACAGTCAATATCAATCATCAAGAAGCAACAAACACATACATGTCATCACATCATAATATAACTCTTTAATAAATAATATAATATTATTACATCAAATAGCAATAATTATAAAAAATTTGGCTTTTCTTCCTGGTAACGCTTGAATAGATATTTTCCTATGATTTCCTTCCATGGTGAAATTAATCCGGACTGAACCAAATTTATGTATATAACCCTATTAAACGATAAAAATTACTTCTAAAACCTTCTAACACCAATACAATACAACATACATAAGTATTTACATACAGGAAAGAATCAATAATACAACAAAGAAATATTAGAACAACAAAGAAATCACTCCAAGATCGAAAAAAAATTCATCAAAACTGACGTGAAACAGAAGCATCATTCTCCATCCGTACGGGCGGAGAGGAAGGCAGCCGAGACGAGAAATTTCGGTACCGGAATCTCTCCCCTTGAAGCTCCTCTCCGTCCCGTTCATCTTCTTCATATCCCTCGTCGAAGTTCAGGGCGTAGCTCATCGGATCATACTTAAAATCGCCAGAAAGGCGTCTGTTTCTGCTCATCTTGTTCACCATTTCTGGAATCCCTTTCGCCCTGTCTCTGATCCATCCAGACGACGATCTGAGAAGAGAAGAGGCCGGCGCTTCATCTTCTCCATTAGAGCCGTTGAAGCAGCAGGATAAACAGAGGGAGGACCGGAGCCGTTGCTTGATCGAAGGCTGGCGGTTGAATTGGGACTCCATTGTTGGAGGATTAGGGGTTTGAAGTTTGAAATTTGAATTGAAAGATTGAATTTGAGTGTGAGAGAGAGACGATATTTCTTGATTGAATTTGACTTGTTTGGAGGGGAGCGAAAAGATTGTTTGTTTTGTCGTTTTAAAGGGCTGAGATGAAAAGACGAAAAAGGACAATGTTATTACGGCGCGTGGTCAATAAAACAATGGGCGCGTAGTTTTTGATTAAGTCAGCGTGTCGAGTTAGATGAGGGGTATGTTTGTAAATTTACGTCAGGATGGAGAGGGCGCCCGTGAATTGGCGGGTCCCTAATCCTAATCAACGAGACTTGATTGGGGATAAGAGGGACTTTGTAAAATAATAGATATGGAATTTGTATCATGATATTTATAAAAGAGCTCTTCTGTAGTGTCCAGTATTTTTTTTATAGATTTTATGATAGATTAAATCAAGACCCTCTAAATTCAAAAGGGTATTTTGGGTACATGATATTTAATTGCAAAATTAATTATCCAAGAGTCGTTCCTTATTTTCTCTTTTTCCATATGTGTTCTCTCCTCTCCATTACATCGTCTCCAGTTCCTCTCTCTTCTTATCCTCATCTCTATCATAAAATAAAATATTAGGATGTTAAACAATATTATAACACGGAAATCGGCAAGAAAATATACATTGATACTTAGAAATCTATACTCACATTATAAAATGTAATCTATAAATAATCAAAAAGATAAAACATGACTTGAAATAGTTATTGATATTAAAAATATGTATTTGCCCAAAAAAAATCTTTATTCAACATCATTTTAAGAAAAAACATTTACTAAACAACAAAAATCATGTTGAATAATCACAAAAATACTAAGAATATTGTATTGGCTTGACACCAATATCATAATTGTATATATATGATGCAATAGCACTAAATAGTATATTGACATAAAAAATAATATATTACTGGTAAAAATGATATATTCACACCGAAAATAGCATATTAGAACACGAAATGGTCTATTGACACAAATTAACTAATAAATATATATTAGCACATAAAATTTATATTGACATTTCAAAAATAAATATAACTAGAAAAAGTATATACATATTGTGACTTCGAAACTTTTATTGATACTAAAAATATGTATTACAATAAAAAAAAATATATTGAACGTCTATAAAATAAATTCGTGCATAAGCTCTAACAAAAATAACATTCGTCAACATCCAAAATTATGTTAACTACAAAAGTACTAAACAATAATTGAACTAAAGTATACAAAAGGGTGCATTAATGCTAACATGATGCTTTGACATCCATATCATATTTGTACAAAAATGATGTATTCCAACTGAAAATGGTACAGCTACATTAACGATTAAAATGACACAATGACACTCAAAAAGAATATTTAGGCATAAGTTCTACAAAAATAGTATTCATTCAACATCCAAAATTATGTTTATTAACCACAAAATACTAAACACGATTGAATAACTAAACCATACAAATTGGTGTTCTTGTACGTACTACAATGGTATTGAAACTAAAATTAATCAAACAACTAAATTATACAAAATGTTGTACTGACCTTTAAATGATATATTGACATAAATATCATACTTGCAAGAATGAGGTATTGTAACTATTTTCGATCCGAAATGATATAATTGATGGTGGAAATGATATACTCACATAAAAAAAAAATAGTATATTGGCACACAAAACAGCATATTAACATGAAAATGTTATATTGATATTATTGGTACCAGTTGGTCTTATCCATAGAAATAAATTCTAGAGATCATTTTAGTTAGTAATGCAATCTATATTACAATTCTGATTATTACTATAACCTCATCCAAATATACCAATTCCAACAGATCACAACTCAATTACAAGCCAATTTTATGAACCATGTTACAATCTAAATTACAAACCTAATTTCATCATTCCTAATTATGTGTAAATCCATATTATAACCCTAATTTAAGTCCATATATTATCCTTAATGACTTCCACAGAAATCCAAAATTCTTCTCCACAATATAGGCTGATTATCTTGTAATTTATTTGTTTCATACAATCGGTTTCATCTTTCCCATTAAATTCCTCCACACTAGTCTGTGTTCACACTACTCTCGAAAATTTTACATGCCGGTATGTGAATTGATTTATGTTCAGTTAACATAAAGGATACTCTAAAATCGCCTGAAGATGGATCTCTCTCTTGATGAATTATTTCATACCCTGCTCTTCTCTAGATTGCCTTGTCATTACAGAAATCAGCAGTAATAAGCCCAATTAAGCTGCAATTAACAATAATTAACTCTTAATAATTTATCAGTCCCCATAAGCCATAATTATCCTCAATTACGAAAACCCTAAATCCAAAATCCAAAATCGGGAGTTAAGGAGATGAGATACCTGGCCGGAAAGGGAGAATCATGCACAACTAGGGAGATGACATTCCGTTGGCAGCTGTAAAATTGTAACGGAGAATAGAGACAGTTTGGTCGTCTCGTCGTACTGTATACAATACATGAAAGGCAGGTCGAGAAAAATGAAAGAAAGCCACGTCGTATCATCGCGTAAAGAAACGAAGCCTCATCGTCTTGTTGGGTGAAGGGAGAGAGAGAGAGCTAACGTGAAAAAGAGATGGACAAGACTGGAGAGAAGGGACAAAGACGGATTGGAAAAAAGAGGGGGCGAATTATTATTTTACCCTTCCAAGTTATTTTGGTAACTTATTAATCGGTAATATTTCATGCTGGCACCTTCTCAACCTTCATCCGAGCCGTCGGATCTAAAAAACTGCTTTTAATATTAGCCCTTCATTTTTGAGTCAGGCAAGATATAAAAATCCTTTATAAAATGGTATAAACTTAAATAATAATAATTCAGTATATAAAAACTTTACTTAATTGTATAAAAATAAGCTTGTTACATGGAATAAATAAAAATAAATTTTCAAAGCACAGAGAGTTTTCATATTTGAAAATACATGGCTTCACATTGAAGGAACCCATGACATTATTACAAACCACCTATGTTGCACGGATACCAACACGAACGTCGTGTCTGATATGATACGGACACAGCGACACTATAATTTCAAAAAAAAACTAGAACACGACACGTTTATTATATGTATTATTATATTATATTATTTCATCAATAATAATTTTATAATTCAATTATTTTGTATGATATTTATGAAATTATTTTCATTATCAAAGAATATATGATATTTAACTTTTATAGGGTAGATATGCTATCTACACGTTTGAAGGGGTAAATATGATATTTTGATGCTTTATAGGGATCTTTTTGACTTTCTCACCAAATAGTGGAAGGTTACAGCAAGGCAGGAAAGATTGGCCCAAATAACTTTGGCCCAAGAGCACAAACCGGAAATCAAGCGTGACTTAATAATCCCACCTTCAGAATGATTATTTCCATGCACCCTCTATACTCTATATGTACGTACTCCCCCATCGCTCTCAATGGATTAGCGCTCCCCATCGTGATGGGGCCGTGTCCAATGTAAATACGGCGTCCGAATGAAATTAATAATAAGATAATTGGTCTTTCCAGCTGGTGTGGTCGTTGTGTGTCCGTGTCAAGCACGGTAAGGTCAATTTTTTGGAGTCGCACAGCATAGCAAAGGATTTAACCAGTCACAAAGCATCCCACATTCAAGAATTTTTCAGTAAATAAAGAGAGTTGGAAAAAAACACACAAATTGGAACAAAAACAGGTGTGTAGAAACACAAAAAAAAAAAAAATATATATATATATATATATATATTTATATATATATATATATATATATATATATATATATATAAAGAAAAAATGCATGGAAATAATTCAGTGGATAGAAAAACATGAAGAAAACAGAGAAATCTCAACTCTTGAAATGTGGACAAAAACATTTGCTAAAAGAAGATTATTTTTAAACATGAACAGACTTATTCCAACTTAGCAAACTTAGGGCCTGTTTGCTAGCACAGTTTTGATCAAGGGTTAGGAAGCCATGGTTGCAGGAAGCCAATGTGTGACCATTAGGAAGCCATGGATGCATGAAGTTACGTAAAACTATATGAAAGTATCAAAAAGAGGTGTTTGATCAAAACACATGAAGCTATGATGGATGTAATTAATTAAAAAAAAATGATATTATCATGCAATGTTATATGACTGTAAATATATACAATTGTTATTTTTATTATTAAAAATGTCCTTACAAAATATAGATTATCAAATTTAAAGTATATCACATATTAATATTAACATAATTTTTTTTTTCTAGATCAAAAATTTCAAACTAAAGCTATGCAAATATTACAATATTTTTTTTAAACTATAACAATTTAATTCTCCAATAACTTAGTACTAAGAATATTTACTATGTTAGTCTTTATAATAGAAAACTAAATAATTAATATGCTTAAACACTATTGTATAAAATTTTAAAGTCCATTTTTAAATTGATTAAATTGCTATAATATAAATATAAATATAAAAAATGTCCAGTTGACTTTTATTGTGAAAGTATTTTTAACATTGATTAAATAAATAAATGTGAATAATGGGCTAAAATCATAATTGCATGAAGTTGCAATTAGAAATATTGTAGAGGAGTCTAATTAGTTGTCAAATCCTTACAAAGCCAGCCAAAAATCCACTCTGAGCTCCGTTTTTAAAAGCTGAGAAAAGGCATTGATTTTCACGGTTTTGGATGGTTTAGGATTCAAAATCCATGCATCCTACATGCACACCCGAACACTCAAAATTTGATTCCATCCAATTCCCAACTTCCTACCCAAACCGTAGCTCAAAACTGAGCAACCGAACAGGTCCTTTAGGGCCTGGTCGGACGTGTTACTATTTAGCACGAATTGGATAGGAAGTCATGGATTTGATGGGATTGATTTTTGGGTGTTCGGACCAACTTTTTTAAGGTGATAGAAAGTCACGAATTGAATTCCTTTCCAGCCAAACCCAAGCTTTTTGTAAGGATTTTGAAAATCCAATCGGATTGGATTTTTGCACGGTATGGATAGGATGAGTTGTAGCTCCTCTAAAATTATATTAATTACAAATACTTACAATTATAAGTTAATTCACTTAAAATGCAAACAAAAATGTAAGAAAAAGTATACCAGTTCTTTATACTCTCTCCATATTTGTGATATTAGTATTTCTTTTTTGAAATGAAACTATTAATATTTCTTAAAATATTTTTATTTTGCTAACTAGATTAAGAGAAATATGAATTAAAATTTTTGTAATACTAGCTTTAGATTTGACATTTTTAATCTACAAGAAAGTATATATCACATTTTTATTTTAATAGAATATATGTGATATACTTTAAATTTGATTATTTATATTTTATAAGGATATTTTTAATAATAAAAATAATAATTTTACATATTTACAGTTATATAACATTGCATGGCAATATCACTTTGTCAAAAAAAATAATTACATCCATCATAACTTCTTGTGTTTTGATCAGACACTTCTTTTTGATATTTTCATACAGTTTTATGTAGCTTCCTGCACTCATGGCTTCTTGATGTTCATACATTAGCTTCCTGCAACCATGGCTTCCTAAACCTGCTCAAAATTACGCTAGCAAAAGATGAGAGCTATTGGAAATAAATAGTTAAGTTTAAGTGGTTGAAGGAGGGAGTCAAGAATATCAGTTTCTTTCATTAATATGATTCCGTTAAAAATCCAAATTATTGACCCCACAATTAATTAATACAGAAAACAATAAAGAGCTCATAAAACACAACGAAAAAAATATGAAAATCTATTTCAGTTTTATAAAAACTTAATGGGTACGGAGACCAAAATCTCAATCTCTGGACCAAAATGGGATCTGTCAATTTTATTTAAAAATCATGCAACGGATTTAAATAAATTAAATGAAGAGATTAAAATGGAAGAATTTGATGAATTAGTCAAAAATTGGAAAAATAATAAGTCCCCAGGTCTGATGGTACTAGTAGTGAACTCTTTAGCCAGAGCTTTGGAGTTTCTTGGGTCTCAACAATTTATTAAGGGACCCTTATCCCCAAATTAAACTTGCATTATTCTATGCTGATGACATCTTATTGATAGTGAAACAAGAACTTAACCAAGTAAAAAAATAGTTTCTTCTTGATACCTTCTCAAACAACTCTGGATTGAAAATCAACTACTCCAAATTAGAGTATACAATCATTTCTAATAACCCAGATTTGGATTTAACAAGCATTTCACAAGAAATGGAATGCCCATCCAGAATTAGGTTATCCTTTACACTATAAACCCCCAACAAATAAGAATTATAGAGTTTTAATAGACAAGTTTCAGAAAAGACTTTCTGGTTGGAGGGGATCTTTACTAAACAAGGGGGTAGATTGGTACTGGTTAATTCAGTACTTTCTTCATTGCCAATATATTATCTATCGGTCTTTAAATTTTCACAATGGGTCATTCTGGAGATGGATAAGATTATGAGAGATTTTTTATGGAAAGGTACCGTGAGAAAGGGATTAATTGGGTAGCTTGAGTGATATTACTATATTATTATTCATAATTGTAAATATATAGAATGATAGATAATTATACATAAATGCTATTAAATATATTTCATATAAAACTCATGGTAAATATTATATTTAATAGCTAATGTTATAATAATTTAATTTATTAGTTTACTTAACAAAATATTAGCAAACCAAAATTTTTCTAACTCAGTTAATGTCAAACGATGTTTGCTAGCCATCAAGATCAAGCATTTATCTTTTCGTTTGAATAAATTTTTAAAAACTAAATCCAATTGCACAAATTTGAAACGGTTGATATTGTAGAGAAAAATAATTTGGTAAATTTCATCATAAGTCACTTAATTTAAAAAAAAAAACAAATAATAACTAATTCAATTTTCAATTGTGATCTATTAACTTAAAAAAATTATCGAATACGTAACTTATCACTTAATTTTCAAGTAAATCACTAAGAATGTTTCATATAAGCAAAAAAGCTCGTCCATCGGTAACTCGCTCGAAATCGCTCGATAAAAGTCTCGCTCCAAGTCCAGTTCCGACTGCTTAAACCCTAAACCCTCCCTTTTCTACAAAAGCAAATGTCAGGCGAGACGGATTCAGATATCGTATTTCGCCTCAGGTATTCTCTCCAAGCCTGTTCACAAGTAATAAATTTTCGTTATTTTCTGTTATTGTAGTGAAATTGAGATTCAAAATGAGCTAATTTGGGGACAGAATTCTGATAATATAGACGGAGATTAATCTAATACCAGCTAAAACGGAAAAACAATAAGAAATTTAGAAAATCAACACAGAAGATTTGAATCATATCTTTTTCTTTTTGTAGTCGTTTGATTCAAACAATATAGATGGATCAGATAAAGCAGTATCAACAGTGGTGCAAACCCTAAATTCTCTCAGTGAACCAGCTCAGTCTAATGATGAAAATTCTTCAGTACAAAATCATAATATTTCAGAACAAATTCTTGATGAAATTCTTCAGTATCTCTCAGATCCTAAAAACCAGGTAGTTTTTTCTTACTTTCTTATTCAAGTTATTTGCATTATTTCACTATTTGATACATTTTTTGATCGAAATAATTGTTTTCTTTTGACCTGATTTTGAATTATGGTGTGATAATTTATTGTGTAGATTCTTATTGATGCATTATCATTTGAAATTCCAAAAATTGTGGCGAAAATTGGAGCATTTTCAGAAAAATGTGAAGAAATTTCAAAAGGAATAATTAAATTATTTATCTCAAATTGTAGCCCTCGCGATATTCTTTGTGGGGTCACTATAATCAAATTATTTATTTCAAATGGCAAAAGATATAATCAAATTATTTTATTTCAAATTTCATTAAGCTTATGTCTAAATTTCAGTAATAGGATTTATTAAGGATATAGTGGTTTCAGTGGGTAATTTGAGAATTTGGTTCTCTTCTATTGGTTGAAATTATTATATATATTTTTTAGAAAATTAATTCTTATTTTTGTTCAAAATGCAGGCATTAGATGTAGAAATTGAAGAGGCTAAATCACCAGTATATTATATTATTCTATTTGATGCACTTTCACAAGGTATATTATAATATTTGATTAATTAATTTATTAAAAAACACTCGATAATTTGTGATTAAATGTTTCAATATTTCATTTTTATATTATCTCAATATTTTATCATTTCTATTTATGAAATTATTTTTTCATAATGGAATTATGTTCTGAAAGGTATTTTTCATGTGGGGTTTATTATAATTTATTTATTAATATATTTGTTTAATTTTTTTCAGTACTTAATTTAATTCAAAGGCGTTATATTGAGCAAATAAAGGCTATATTTCCAGTTATTCTAAAAGTTCTATATAATATACTGTTTAATTCTCTTGAGCAAGAAAATCGAAATATTTTTAATGATTTATTTAAATCATCAATTCAAATTGGAATTTCCATTCAAGAAATTTGCAAAAAGATGGTACGAAATATGAAACCATAATTTAGATTTAATTAACCTTGGAGTTAACTAAATTTAATTATTTTTTCTTATATATTGTATTTTATTAATAGGATGAAAGGAAAGAAGAGCTTTGTGCAATACTTGGTCTTTATATTCTCCAAAATGTAGTAAGTATTAAATAAACTATCAATCAAGGTTTATTAATTATATTTAACTAATTTAAAATATATTTTGCTATTTTATTTTTCAGGCTCTTATATCCAAAAATCAACAAAAAGATGTTATTTCCAGCTGTACTTCATTAATTCTTGAACTATCAAAATTTCTTCCCTTTTGTGGATTTTCATATTTTGGATTAATTACTGGATCTGATATTAATTCTGCCATTAATCAAAGTTCCAACGGTTGGTTTAAAGTCCTGAATTATATATTTCATGTAATTATTTCATTTTTCAAGCCTAACTTTTTTTTTTTTGTAATTTTTGTAATTTTTGAATTATTTAGAGGATTGTGATGAGTTTATAAATTGTTTCCTCTCTCAAAAGATGGCGCATGTTTAGCTGGTAAATTGTCATTTTTCCTAATCATTTTTGTTCCTTAAAACTTCAATTACAATATTTTTATTTAGGGCTCAATGAAAAAATGTTTCTGTATTAAAATTGCTTTGTAAAGAACTAATTGTATTATATTATTATTATCTCCAGTTATTTGGGCTCATAGAAATGAAGAAATTGCAAAATCAACTGGAGAGGATTTAAGTTCAGTTACTAAAATCATGGTTCTGAAAGTCGGTATCGGTATCGGTCGAGCAGCTGGATCGGAGTATCGGCCGTATCGGGTCAGTATCGGCTGAGTCAGATCGGCGTGTCGGATTTTTTTTTATAAAATATTGTTTTTAAATACAAAAAAATTAGAAAAAAATTGGAAAATTGTTAAAAGAAATAAATAAACGTTGTAAGAAGACAAATTAAATTCATATCATGTATATTTGTAATAATAACATTTTCTTTTGCCGTTATAAAATTCAGACTCGTAGTTGAATGAAACTGACTGATAAGGAAATAGATATATAATGAAATACAAATACAAATACAAATCAACGTACGAAAGAAGAAAAGTAAAATTCATCAACAAAATCGGAAAAAACTAATGCCAAAAGCTGTGGAGTCCAGGTTCCGTGGTGTCGTTCTCGTTAAAAGGATAGCGAGGAGTATACAGGTGATTCGAATCTGTGGAGCCGAAAAGCTCATTGTGTCGAAAGGCGAATTGTTATGTTTTTGGTTATCGGAATACGAATTGTGTGTGTCAGAATGGTTTTCTGCATTGCTCGTATTTGAACCTTTACTTTCTTGTATTTCCGAAAAATTAGATCTTTCAATGTATCTAGTACCAAAATTATAACCAATTGGACTAGATCCACCGCTCAACCCTGGAATACTGTCGTAAACATATGCATTCTTATGGCTCATCTCGCCTAGATTCCCTCCTTGCGGCCTTTTCTCTGTCCACGCCCTTTCAAGTTGAGCTCTATAGCTTTCATTGTCACGTATATCACTTCTATTATCTCCTCTATACTGAACGTATGTTTCACTTTCGTTATTTTCTCTTTCTGGACTTGCTTCTAAACCTCTGTTAAAGTCACCACCGCCAGACCCATCACTGTTATCACTATCGGGATTTCTTTCTTCGGGTCTTTCGTCAGAAGAAATATCATCCAACCACTCATTCTCATTATCATCCAGAACTCGATTTTCTGTTTCTCTGATCCACGGCTGTAATGGATCGGCATCATGAAATATTTCATCAAGATCAATTAATCCCTCATTGTCTTTTCTTCTCAGGTGTCTTTCCCTGAGCCGCATGTTATAATGGCAAAACACGAGATGCATAAGCCGATCCATTTTCAACCTATTTCTGGGTCTTGTATGGATAAGCGTAAAAACGGTCTAATTTCTCTCACAATTAGAGGTGGACACTGTTTGGCTTAAAATTCGGACTGCAATTGGTGCCAAATGTGGACATTCCTCTGTGCCATACATAGACCACCAGTCAGCACGAGTATATTTCTCAATTGCTTGATGTAACTTTTGTGTTCCGAACACACCGGTTCTTCTACGGTATTTCTGTATCTAGCAAACAAAATTTTCCATGTAAGTTAGTATTTGTATATGCTTAAAGATATTTTTCTATAGTAAAAAATAATTAAATAAAAATATTTGTACCTCCTTGTCAGTTGCTATTTGACGGGTAATATCCGGTTGAAGCTTTTTAATTACATTGGTGATTCCCCTCGTAACTTCTATATCGTTATCCACATTCTTTGAATATTGGAGTCGTGGATTTAAAAAATATGCTGCAATAATAATATATTTCAAATAAAAATTTATAGAAGAATTGAATATTGAAGAAATTAATGAGAAACAAAATAACATACCGGCAGCATGAATGTCTCTGTGTAGCTGATTAGTCCATCTATTATCAATTATTTCCCACCAATTTTTGTAATCTCGACATCGATTTCGTTTTATCTCTTCCTTCGCTTTATCGAGTGCTTCATACAAATATCCCATTTGCGGCTTATCATGACTATCAACCAATCGGAGCACCTTCACTAGAGGCTCAATCAATAATATTGTACTTCCTACCGAACTCCAAAATTCTGTATTAAGCAGGAGATCACGGATTCTACGAGTATTTTCTATATCTTTTCTTTTTAAACACCCAATACCGTCGGCCCATTTTTCACCTAAACACATTCTTTGGAGTGCATTTTTGAATTTGTCTATGCTCTGCAATGTAAGAAATTGCATGGCAAAACGTGTAATGCCGGGTCGGAGTATCTCGTGATTTTTTGTTGCCTCTCGCATCGCACTGAGCGCCCAACCATGATTATATATAAATTTGGTCAAGTCTTGCGCTTGTTTCACAAGAACTCTTATATTATGGTCCTTACCTATATCTTCTAACATTAAATCGATGCAATGTGCAGCACAAGGTGTCCAACATATTTTTTCATATTTTTCCATTATAAGCTCCCCGGCTTTTTTGAAATTTGCTCCATTATCAGATACCACTTGCACCACTCTTGAAACACCTATCTCCTAAATTACTTCAGACATCAAGCTACAAATGTAGTGTGAACTTTTGTAATGATCGGATGCATCTACCAATTTAATAAATGTTGTCCCCTGGGACGAGTATACTAAAAAATTTATAATATTCCTATGAGTTTTTGATGTCCAGCCATCACACATGATAGTACATCCCAACTCATCCCAAAATGGGTGTAATTTTTTTATTATAAAATCGGTTTGTTCTTCTACCTCCAAGGGCAGATATTTGTTATAAATTTCATGTGCATTTGGTGGACGGATGCCTGGACCGCAATCATGGGTTGCTTCTACCGCAGCTTGGAAATGAATACTATTAGCTGCATTAGCAGGTATATGATCGTGGATAAAAAATCTGGCCCAGCTTTTTCCGATATAAGATCTTGCATCCTTAATACCCTTTTTTATTGCATTAGTTATCCTAGGTTGTTTGCTACTTTGGGTTCTTTGCAATGTTTTATCTATTCTAGGTTGTTGCGCGGAACGACCGATCCCGGTACTCATGAGACTAGTGCTTCTCTTATTACGCTTGGACGACGTATTGCTATCTACACGCATCGATGCAGAGCGCCTCATTCCCGCACTAGACTCGCCTGGGCCTCTATGGCGAAGTTCTTCTTCTCTATGAGACTCTCTGCTTAAACGCGTTGCTCTACGGATATCTCGGATATCTTCATCTTCACATTCATTGTGATCATCATCATCATCATCATCATCATCATCATCATCTTCTTCTCTTTCCTCCTCTTCACGAACCCGAGTTAATTCATCTGTTATCCATTCATTTCTTTTTTCTGCTCTTGTTCTTTTGGCCTCTTCTTCTTTAATGTGTGCGAACATTAATTTCCTAATTTCAGACGGAACAACCTCGCAGGGCTTTGTTTCACCACGGATACCAGCCAAGTGTTGTTTTCCTCGGGATATTCCTCCATGTATATGTTTATGGCAGTACGTGCATTCTACTAATCTTTTCTTTTTATTAACACTAGCAATATAATTCCATCCTATATCCTTTGGTTTGCCCGCCATACTTTATTTCTATAATTTGACAAGGGATACTCGCGCTTTGCGCAAAATTTCCATAACTTTTTATTTTTGTTAAACTGAACTCTGTGATTAATACAAAATAAACATTACTACATTATTTCATGACATTATCGATTTTTTATTACATATTAAATTTCTCACAGACAAAAAAGGATTGAGCATTAACTACATCTTGTATTAACAAAATTATTTTTCACACATCTTATAAATAGAATCTGGCCCACTTAAATTTCTATTACATATTAAATTTCTCACTGACAAAAAAGGAGAGTCACGTTCTGGCCCAATTAAAACACACCATGGTACAAAACATGGTCTTTGTCTTTGATTGTATTTACTGGGCATGTAGTTTTTTTTTTTTTGCATTAATTTACTTTTTTAATCAATTTTGAAGGATCTCTTAAGACCAAACTGTTACACCAGGTAATTTAAGTATGATATAGCATACCTCTATATTATAACACATAGGAAATACAATAATACTGAAAAAACTATATTAATATTGTAACGATATATTACTACTCCAAAAACATATTATCGCTTGTAAACTTATAAATAGAAGGAAATTTTAAAAGGTAAAAAGTATACATGATAAAAATATACACAAAATTTAGGAAAATATAATTATATAAGAATAAAAATATAATATATTTTTTTCTTATTTTTTTGATTTTAATAAGTATGCTGGTATCTGAAAAAAGATATTATGGATAGGTTGAAATATGTATCACAAAATTTCAGAATACATAGTGGTCATGATGAAAGGATATATTGCATGTGTAATGAGGTATGCCGAACATAATGAAAGATATGTAATATAGAGTAAAGGGGATAAAGGATTATATATATTAATATATTACAAAAATTAAAACTAATGTCAAAATAAAATAATATTAAATAATCTAACTACATATTACCTGATTCAAATGATACGAGAGAGAAATAAAAATAACTAACAACTTGCTCCTTTCTCCTCTTCTTGAATATTAAAGTTTGAATAATATTATGATGTTGGTCAGGAGAGTGATATATATAAAAGTTCTAACATTGGATTCTGCATAAAGTTTATTCCATGACAAATAAAAGTTGCATCATTTTTCGTTTTTTGCTTTTTTTACTTTTTAGACTGAATAATTATTGGGTAGGCTTTAAAAAAATTAGATATGCTAATTGATGATTTCTTTCACGGGTTGCTGTTTGAATACTCTAAAACAGTAATTAAGGCCCACATAAAAATTCTCATAATTTCTATGCATAAAATTTAATAACCTCATACAATACAACAAACAAAATATAAATAACTCATAAAATACAATTCAGGTTGTTATTGTTATTGTTATTGTTATTGGTTATATATTAGGGTATTCAAAGGATAATGATGAGTGCTTTCGATCCATCTCTTATAAAGAAATCCTTTTTTACATTAAAAAAGGTTAATTTTTCAAAATTTTATTTTTTCCATTAAATAGTTTCAGATATTTTATAATACATTTTATTTAAATATTTTCAGATAATTTCAGCAGTACCATCATCTCACCGTTTTGATATACTAAAAGCTCTTATCACAAATAGCTCCTCTCCTTCCATGGTAAAAGATGAAAACAAAAATAATAAAAAAAAAAAAAAATGATAAAACATAAATCGCCATTTATTAATCTCTTTTATTTTTTTGTTATTTTTTTTGTTTCGCAGACAGCTATTCTGATAGATCTTTTGAGGGGGCAAATACTTGAAGAAGGAAAAAAAGAAGGAAAAAGTTTTGAAAAAAATGAGAATCAAAATGGATCGAAAAGTTTGAATTTGGTTTCATATGTCCTAAATTTGGTTGAAATGATATTAAAACCGCCTGAAGGGGCCCACATGTTTTTCTAAAAATGGCGAACCAGTATATTATTTTATATTTTTTATATCCACCCTTCATAAAACAAATATAGAAAGGGATTAATTCAGATTGTTGATTAATTCGGTTTTTATACTTTGCAGGTCTTATCTGCACTCAATTTGCTTCGATTTATTCTCCTATCAGAATCATCAAGTAATTTGTTTGACGAATTATTCTTATAGTTAATCAATTAAGAAACACATCTAATTTTTTTTTTTATTGGGAAATCAAGTGGTACCAAAATATTAGCACAAGAAATTTTACGAAAGGTTTTTGCTGATTGGCTTTTGCCGCTCAGGGCACTCGTTTCAGGAATTACAAGAGAAAATGAAAATGATTTTGATGAGCATTTAACTTGCGCTTTAAATCCCGTGCAGTTGGTTCTGTATCGATGTATTGAATTGGTTGAAGAAAGCATGAAAAATTGATGAGATTATGTTTCTACATAAACTTAGTTGTCTAGATGTCAGGATATTTTTATGTTAACATAATAATTAGAGAATATACAGAAAGATATTTAAAAAAAGTTTTATTTAGATACCTTTAATTTCAAGCTAGATTCATATACAATGATAACTCTGTACCGAATCAGTACGTAATTTGTATCGTTAAGAAGTAAAATATATGACCTCCGAATAAGCGTGTAGGAAATTTTAAATTGCTTCTTTAATTACAATTTCACCCCTGAGTAGTTATACTAAACTTTATCACAGTTATCGCGTTACACAAAATATTAATACTTGAGCTGGGTCATGGTTTGTAGGTGAGTTGAGGTATCATCATGCTCTTTGAATGCTTCTGAAAGTTTGCAATTGTTTTAGCACTCCGATATGCATTGGTGCATTGTACCTCGAATATTGCATCTAACTCTTGAACAAACAAATGCCTTAGGTTTTCGAGTTTAAGCACTTCGCGAGGCAAATATATTACATCGGTTTTCCAGAGATCCAGAGTTTGGAGATTGTAAATGTCTTTCAAGTGTGTCGATACTTCCTTGATTTTGGCATTTCTTAAGCTTAAAAACCTTAAATTAAAAAGGTTAAAAATTTCATCGGGTATCGTATCGATTGGAAGACCTTGTAAATTAAGTACTCTACTTTAAGATTTGGATATATATAGCTCAATGATTGCACTAAAAAAGGGTTCCCTTTGAAAACAAGCAAAGTTCTCAATCCCGAAAAATTCTGAGTATTATCCTGAGACTCTCCCAATTCTTTCATTAATCGATAAATGACGAATTGTATTCTTGATCTTAATTTGTCCATCTTTTCTCATATAAAAATTCTCTTCTTTAGATACTGCAAGCGCGAGCTCTCTCATGAGATCATGAACTTTGCATGACGTTAGTTTTCCGGGTTTTTTTTCTCAATGACTTGAAGCATGCTCTTGTCAACGAGCACGTCAAGATACTGTTCTCAGACTTCTTTTAATGTCATTCCTTCCACCTCATCAATGAATCCTTCTGCAATCTACAAATGAACTAGTATTTTCTTTTGGCCTGTGGGCTAAAAGCAAAAAAAAAAGTATTTTTTTTATAGCATAATCTTCTGGAAAGAGTAGCTAAGCATCAAAAGATTGTCCCAAGAAGTACCAAAAACTCCAAGATAAGTTCGTGAAAATGATTTATTTTGTCTGCCGGGTGCTTTTGGCCCAACACTGTGATGCAATCAGATAGGCGAAAATGGATCAGCTTCCTAAGTCGTAACATACTGATTCCAAGTAGTGGTTGACTGTTGATTAAGATAAAACATATGAATTATATTTTTTTTTAGAATACAAAAGTTCCGTTGCCGGGAAATGAAAAACATATGAAGTTTCTATTCACATTTGACAATAATTAAAAAAAAAAGTAAATTTTGATTCTTCTTTATAATAAAGTTAATAATCTCATTTAAATGACGTAACCATACCAAAACTATGTACCTGCAAACAATGTCATTCGCAAGTTTAACATGATCTTGGTCAAGTTAACAACATATCCATCTTCTCTTCTCCATTGCCCAAACAACCAACATGGATTTTGTCAACCAACAAAGAAACCTCTTGTTCACATATATGAGAAAACGACTAAACCCGCTTTGTGCTGAGAAGATGCAAGACACAGATACGCTTAGCCTGACACCATTATTCCCCATACGGCAAAAATGACACGTCAGATGAGCCATACAATAATATGTCGATCATACTTAAGGGAGGTCTCAGCTCGACAACGCAGTGCCATGGACTTTGATGGACTCTTCAACAACAGAAGCAGAAGAAAGGATGACTGTAGGAATCCATCCCAATCGGAGGAACATAATGGAGCCATAGATAGAGGAGAGTGCTTGTAAAGAGCGAAGAGGGAATCGGTCCGAGTAAAGGTAGAGACGGAGGAGAAGGGGGGGTGGTTTTTAGGGTATGGAAATTTGGTAGTTGGAAAGATGATGAAGATTAGTGATAAAGTGAGGATCAAGAGAGGGAATTAGGAAAGGTTTTAGAGGAGAGATTCATACAAGAAAGAAAAAGAAATTACCTTTACTTTTTGGAGAATCATGAACAGGTCACCCCTACAGAAGCAAACATGTGTGAAAACCACGGTCATCTCTTCTTAGATTGCACTTTTGCAAAAGATACTTTGGCAAAAGACTTGCGCACAATTTAATCAATTAGTGCCTAACGGTAATGATTGCCCGACACAGATCCTACTATGGATGGACGGGAAGCTAGACAAAAGCAAAAAAATGGAGTAGAGAGCTCTATGAGCGTCAACATGCTGAGAGCTTTGGAAGGAACGAAATAGCAGAATCTTCCAAAACACGCGAAAAGACGCAACAAAAGTCTTCGACACGATCAAGGATATGATATCCCAGTGGTTGAAGATTTCGAATGCAGCAAGGAACTCGAGACCTTGCGCGATGGTTAGAATAGAACAAACCTAGGTTTTTTCTCTTAGGCTTTAGTGAGATGTTATTTTAGTCAAATATTGGACTCCAATATAATGCAGCATGTTCTTCATTAAATGAAAGTTTTTTGTAGATGTTTCGGCTACTTCTTCAAAAAAATTAATTTGGAGTTCTGGATAACTAAGTTTCCTTTCTATACATGTCCACTTGTTAGAATTTCTGTTGTACTATATTTTTTATTTGACAAACAACATACTTAAAAAACATATTTCATTAGAACAAAATATTATTTATTATATCTTAATCTTGGCGGTCCTCCTCCATCAGAACCAACCATGTCACCTGTTTAATTTGTGACCATTCGATTGAAATCAGATGGATTAGATGCTGCCTTATTTTTGACCCATCCTTCCGATACACGTGTTTTTTTCTCTGAATTTCTCCTGTCCTGTTTTTTGTCCACTCTTTCTCTCTCTCTCTCTCCCTTTGTTTGTCCGCCTCTCTCTCTCTTTCTCTCTCAAGCTCTCTTCTCAGCTATCAAGCTGTCGATTTCCTCTTCCAGAAATGATTTAATGGATCCAGCTTTTAATTTGGCATAGGGAACAAAGGGATATGAGTCCCACTCGGCCTCTCTCTCTCTCTCTCTCTCTCGTGACGCTTGCTTTCTCGACCCGGACTAAGCGAGAGACCACGCTGGCCGGGATTTTGAAGGGCTTTCTCTCTATAGGTGCGAATTCACTGATCTTAATGAAATTTAGAATGAATTTTGAGTTATTTACTGACTTTCTTCTCAATTTGCTGAATTTTTACAAAGGGTTTAAGTGAATTTGGTCTAATTAGGATTACTTAAGCATAATTTGGGCTGATTATGGTTAAATATGCTGAATTTTGGTTTATTATCGCTCTTTTACTGATTTTTCTCCGAATTTTCTGAATTTTTACGAAGGGTTTAATGGACTGTTTTCACTTAGTGAACTCTTTTGACTTGAGCATAATCATATAAATAGGAAAATTTGCAAAGAAGCAAACCCCTGTAGTATGCCAAACTTGCATAAAAGGCCATGCATTATTGAAAATATAAGTGTTTTTTTGAATTGTGCTTACCACCTTAAAAGTACATGGGGTTTAAGGTACAAGGACCAAACCGCGATTCAATTAAATTACATGGACTAACCGTGCATTTACTCCTTCTATTTTTCTTTTTATTATTTTGCGTAGATGAAATAGTCAACATTTCGGCTCCAAGAAGGACCGGTCCCAAAATTGTCCACCTGGCGCCAAAAGGTACCTTAAACTGTGCACGCGTAACGCGAGTGGTCGGAATTGAATATCGGCCAATCAGAGAGGTCGAAGTTCTTGCCCTGTCAGGTTTTAAGGTCCGTTCAGTTCTGACGCGTAAAAAATACAAAATGAAGCTTTTATTGAACCCACATTATTAAATTGAGGCTTAATATCTTATCATTTTAACATATCTTTTTTGAATTTAGCGGTGCAAACAACGGCTAAGTATTGTGATGATCGTACCCAAAGATTGAGGGAGGAGGGTTCAGCTCTTCAGGCAGAAATCGATCTGTATCTCGAATCAAACGAGGATGAATCTGAGGAAAAAAAATGAAATGGTGAAATCAAATAACTATTATGCATATGTTTCTTAATTTATTTGTGTGTGACTACTGTTTATATATTTATTCAAAAATTTTGTTTTCAGTATCTGGAGGAGCTGGAAAGTATAGAGGTACATTTGCACTTATAAAAACCCTGGAAATTGTTATAAATTGATTGACCCCATTCACAAATAGTAACATGGGTACATTTTGTTTTTTGGGTGCGGAATTTTAGGTGGAGGAGCAGGAGATAATGAAGAAGATTCTTCATTTTCAGAAGATGAAGGCTCGTCAAGGGGTGGATCTGGAGCTGGTGATGAGGCTGGCGGAGAAGATCAATTTGCATGAGGATGAGGGTTATCAGAAGATAATTGATCTTTCAAGGGCAGAAAAGGCTAACCGCACTGAGTTGTCGCATTGTCGAGATGCTTTCATTGAGGTATCATTCATTTGTTTGTTTCTTTTCTCAAGGTCGGATGAGTCCTTGATCTGTTTTCTCTTCTTTCCTTTCCTGAACAAACAATTATTAGGCTCTACAGGGGTGTTCTAGCTCTGGCTCGGTTGGAATCAAGATGCTGGGAGAAATCAGCAAGGAAGCCTTTGAAAAGGCGTGCCTAACCGGGCCCCAAAAATCAAATGCGGAAAGAGAGGCCGAGTCGCTCATGCTCACGCAAGAATGGCATGACAATATAAGAAGTCCAAATTGGCATCCTTTCAAAGCCCAACTGTCTAATGGCGAAGTAGTGGTGAGTGCAAACAAACTACTGATCTCTCTCTATCTCGCTCTCGTTCTCTCTAAATTCCTTATTTAATACGGAATGATATATTTGAACAGGAGGTAATAAATGAAGAAGATGAGCAACTAGGGGAATTAAGAAAGACGATGGGCAATGAGACGTATGAGGCAGTTATCACAGCATTGATGGAGGTCAGGAAGTTTAATTTGGAAGGGAACTCTCCCGTACCAGAAATTTGGAATTTCATGGACAATTGTAAAGCTACACTGCTGGAAGCTCTGCATTATCTCACATCCAGAGAAAAAGTCCTTAAAGAATGATAGCTAAAGAAGAAGCCCGTAAAATAATGAGGGTCGCCATTTAATGTCTCAATGTGGTTCATAACATGTGTCTGGATGGATGGAGTAGGTTTCTTAAGCTAACATAGCTTTGGTAGTATGCACAGTCAGTGGACCTTTAACGTTGGAATTTTGTTGTGGTATTTTGGTTCAAACTTAGATATTTAGGGCTTAATTATCCTCTGTGCACTTAAATAACAATGTTTGTCATATCGCTGAAATTTATGGACGCAATTTTACTTTAAAGTTTAAATTGTTTATCATTGCATTGCTGCATGCTATTTGCTATGAAATGGGAAGTAGAATTTGCTGAGAATCAGACAACCATTGTTACAACCGGACCGGACCGGCGGTCAGACCGAAAACGGACCCGCTGATATTTCGGGTCTGGTCTAGTTAAAAAACGTGATTGCAAGAGACCCGCCTAAAACCGCTGAACCGGACGGGGTCTTTAAAAAACGGGAAAAAAGACCATCCCCCAAACTGGCCGACGCTAAATCATTTCCTAGCGAATCCACTTCTTTCCAGGCTTTCCTCTCTTTGATTTATTTCCTTCTCAGTTTAGTTGCTTAACTTGGATCCAAATTAGTTAGTCTCACAAATTTATGAATCATTTGGAGACAAAATTTTCATTGAGATCCATCAAAATATTTGGCTCATAAACCTCCTGACCTCAAATTTCTCAAGGACTCAAATCTGAAAATTTTCTCCTCCACATAGCTGATAATTTACTTTTTGAATTGATTAGTGTTTGTGATTCATGTTTTCTATTTTATTATTATTGCTCTCTCATTTAATCAATCTTATTGTAATGTTGTAACTATATTTTATTATGATTTATGTATATTATTTTCTTACGTTTATATACTATTTTGTTGTACTATCGCAATTGTCACACACAATGCATATGAACGCGCACCAATAAAGAAAACTCACAATTCTATCCTTCATCATATAATAAATTGTACATTAAGACATCAAACTTAAGTATATAGATTGAATGGATCGTGTGCAGTATGACGCAACACGTTAAAGCTCGCTGCCATCATTGATTTTTTGTTGTAAGAAAATCATAATTGAACCTCTTACTCTTTTCATGCATTATGCGGTTTTGCAACTAGAACAAGGTAGTACTTTCTAAGAACTGAAAGACCGGATTTTTCTGTCATGTCCAACGATTCCTCTCTAGTTTCATGAGGCAGCTTCCAGTCAAAGTGATACAATAAACTAGCAAGAGCGAGCTCCATCGTCGAATTCCTGAAACTGATTCCTGGACAAGATCTTCTGCCCGTGCCAAATGGAATTAGTCCAAAATGTTGGCCCTTAAAATCAATATTATTATCTAAAAAACTCTCAGGCCAGAAGTCCTGATAAAAATCAGACAATTAAAGATTGAATAATTAATGATATCCAATTAGTTACAATTTTTTCTATTATAAAGAATTAAAGTTAATCACCAATATAATATCCAAGGATTATTTTGTAAATAATGATGTAATATAAAAATTAATTATCAATTTTTTATGTAAATATCTGTATATTACATGTGGTCTCTCCCAATAATGTGCGTCCCTTCCAACGGTCCATGCATTTATGACAAATCGGTCCCGGCCGGAACATCATAATCTGATAATTTTATATCTCTGGTCGATTCTCTCGGAACGAGCAATGCTATTGGAGGGTGCAATCTGACCGCCACTTTGATTGAGGCCTTTAAGTCGGTCATTCTTTCTGTTAAATTTTCGGTTAATTTTCCTGATGCATTGACTATGTCTCTAACCTCTTTTTTCACTGTTCATTTCTTCAGGATTATTGATTAGCTCCACGATCATCCACTCAAGAACTGTGGATACTATATCAGTACCAGCATTAAACATATCCTGCCAAAATTTAAAGCAGTAAATATATTTTTCCTAACTACCGATTGGTTTCATAAAAATTTGATGTATTATGATGACTCTACTCTCGTACAATCACACATTTTTTATCATTTATGATTTTTATTTGTTTACTTAAACTATAACAAAAAATTAAAACTAAAGAGAGAACTTACCAAGATGATAGCTTTTATACTTTCCCGAGTAAGAACTAAGAGGAACCCCAATTTCTTTTTCGGTCGCAATAATATTTAATTCAACCAGATCACTTCCTAATTCTATCTCACTACCAAAACTTTTTTCATCTAGCTTTGTTTTGAGATGGTCTTCTATCACATTCTCAAGAAATTTATCAAGACACCTTGAGCGTTCTTTTGAGCTCTGCTTTCAATCCAGGCAGCCAGTCCACCCAACCCAACCACGGCACCATGTCGCCTAGCCGACTCACCCCATGAAGTTCTGGGAACTCGAAGATAAGTTCGTGAAAATGATTTGTTTCGTGTGTTGAGTATTTCCGGCCCGGCAGTACCCTACACTCAAATAAACGAAAATAGAGTAGTTTCCCTAAGTCATTTTACAATATAATAAATCACTTTGAGTATATATTTGTAGTTGGAGCATCTAAATTAATAACTAATGTTAAAGTAGAATATAATCTCATTACATTATTACATCTTGATTGGATATTTTGATTGAGATATAAAACATAGAGATTCAGTTCACATTAACAATATTTTAAAATAAAAATAAAAAAGAGTCCGGATACACACCACCGACTCACTCGGAAGCCGTCACGTCGTCCAAAAATTATGTGAAACAAGTTAATGTGTTATTAATCCTGCGACACATCACAACACGCAAGTAATACAAAAGTTATGTGAGCAATATAAAAAGCATATCAGCAATACTGAAAGTATATCAACAAAGCTGAAAGTATATCAGCAATACATAAAGGCATATAATAATACAAAATGTCATTTCATCTATACAAAAAAAAATCAACTATACAAAAAGACAAAGGAAAATTAAAATGCAAAAATGAATGCGAAAAATACTAAAAGTCATATCATTAGTACATAATAAAATACATAAGGTATATCATTAAGACATAACAGAAAATATATTAGCAATACATAAGATATATCAGCAATACAAAAGATATATAAGCAAAATACAAACAGACATACAACAATACAAAAAGGCATATCATCAAGTACAAAAAACATATCAGCAACATCAAAAGATTTACAAAGAAAGATGGAGTTTGGGAATAAATGATTCTTGAACTTGAAATAGACGATAATAATTTGGGTCGTGTGTTTGACGGATCGTGTGTTTAAATTGAACCCGCGTGTTTAGAAAACTTAACATAGGTTGGCGCTGTTTGAATGCGCCGCCTTATTTAATTGGCTGCTTTAATTATTAGTTTATCGATGGTGTTTAAGTGGTAGTTGGTGGTGCAGATAATTTCTCGATAAAAAAATGAGCCTTATTTATAATTATAATGATATACTTAAATTACGAAGCCTACTAGCAACAAATCTGCATACCTACATACAATGTCGTCCGCAAATTTAACAACCATCTGGGTCAAGTTAACAACACATCCATCTTCCCCATTGTTGGAACAACCAAAGCTAATTTTGTCAATGAGCAAAGAAACCTCTTGTTCACGTATATGAGAAAATGACTGAACCCGCTTTGTGCTAAGGAGATGCAGGACACATATACGCTTAACCTGACACCAATATTCCCCATATGAAGAGAATGCCACATCAGATGACCCATACAATATGTCAGTTGAGGTCGGCTCGACATGCAGTGTCATAGACTCTGATTGACTCCTCAACCGCAGCAGCAGAAGAAATGAAGATTGTGGGGATGGGGCCCAATTGGAGGAACGTAATGGGGCCATAAATGAAGGAGAGAGATTGTAAAGAGTGATGAGGGGAGCCGCCAAGCCGGTGGAGGTGGCCGAGTAAAGGTAGAGATGGAGGAGAGGGAGGAAGGTTTTTAGGATTTGGAAATTTGGTTGTTTGAAAGATGAAGATTAAGAGAGCGGTTAGAGTAAGGATCAAGAGAGACAAGGAAATGTTTTGGTGGAGAGGTTCATACAAGAGAGAAAAAGAGATTGCCATTAATGTCTATTTCACCAGTAATTAGTTCAATGGCCTTTCCTTACCCCAAGTAGCAAAATAGATTTGGTTTTGTCCTAATATATAGGATCGATCTTCTCGATATAAGATCAGGGTTCGATTTCTGTTCACAAGAAGTGGAGGACAAGTATATGCACTCTTTTCTAATTATCGTCTCCATGTTTCTTCGAATCCAAACCGCATATGTCTTAGGGGATACCAACGACAACCACTACAACCATCTTGCGGTAGTATGACAAATTTATTGTTTTAAAGATACTTGTACATGATAAATTTTAATTTTTAAGCCACCACCGGATCATAAACATGAGCTATGTTACATGAGAACCATTTCCCTTCTGAAGCAGTGCGTCCTGCTGCTGCTACGTCACGGGAAAAAAAACAATATATAGAGTAAAATTATATTTAGATTCAGAAATGTTGTTAGGCCGAGTGGACAAAAAACCTGTTGTATTAACGAGTTAACAATCTTCAACAATTTACATAAACAATGACAACCCAAACCCAATTAAAACAAACAATACCAATAATCGTTTCGAACTTAATTCTTATTTACAACTTCTATATGAAGTTTGGATCACACATACGCTTTAGTCCCTCCATTTTAGACTCAGATTCAGCAACATCAGGAAATTGGTTGTTGTCAACCCATATCAACACCTCCTCTAGGGCTTCTTCAATCCTCATTTTGGTCACAAATGGGAGACTCTTCGTAATGTTGTTACCTCTCATCATATTCTTCATACGGTACACGTATCTCTCGAGCGAGTTCCTCGCTTCATGCCTCCTCTTATACTCCTCATCCTCCGCCTTGTACCTCTCTGCGTCCCTTATTATCTTCTCAATAGCCTCATTGCTTAATCTCGCCTCTTCGTTGGTTACGGTAATCTTGTTCTTCTTACCGCTCGTCCTATCTTGTGCCGAGACGTTTAGCATGCCGTTGGCATCTATGTCGAAGCATGCGTCTAACTTTGCGCCTTTTGGAGCAGGAGCGATTCCTGAAAGGGTGAATGTACCGAGGAGGTAGTTATCTTTGATTTGGGTTCTCTCACCCTCATACACGGAGAAACGTACATTGATATGGTTGTCGTAGCTAGTCTCAAATACCTTCTCCTTCTTCACTGGTATTGAAGTGTTTCTTGGAATCACAGTAGACATGACCCCTCCGACAACTTCTATGCCAAGGGATAGAGGGGTCACATCAATGAGTACCAAGTCTTGCACCTCGCGATTACCTTGACCACTTAACTTTGCGGCCTGGATTGTGGCGCCGTAAGCCACGGCCTCATCAGGATTTATGCCTTTGCTCAGTACTTTTCCGCCGAAGAAGTTTTGCAAAAGGTCTTGTACCTTTGGAATCCTTGTCGATCCTCCAACAAGTACTACAACATCAACGGACTTCTTATCGGTATTGGCATCTTTCAGACACGCCTCGACATGTTCCATGCATTTCGTGAAGAGATCCATGTTGAGCTCCTCAAATCGAGCTCGGCTGATGCGTGAATTGAAATCAATGCCATCATAAAGACCATCAACCTCCACAATTGTGTGGGTCGAAAAGGAGAGGTTTCGCTTCACCCGTTCACAAGCCGTACGCAGCCTTCTCAGAGCCCTCGCATTCCCACTAATGTCCTTATTGTTCTTCCTCTTAAACTCATCCACAAAATGATTCACCAAACGATCATCGAAATCTTCCCCGCCTAGATGGGTATCTCCTGCAGTAGCTTTCACCTCGAAAATCCCATTCTTAATTGTAAGCAACGAGACATCGAACGTACCGCCTCCGAGGTCAAATATAAACAACTTCTTCTCGTCAGAGCTCCCAGTAACTCTATCAAAACCATAAGCGACAGCAGCAGCCGTAGGCTCGTCCATGATGCGCATTACATTTAGCCCAGCAATCGCACCGGCATCTTTAGTAGCACGTCTTTGGGCGTCGCTGAAATATGCAGGAACTGTCACCACTGCATTCTTTATATGACAATCTAAGTATGCTTCCGCGATTTCCTTCATTTTGACAAGAACCATGGAAGATAACTCCTCGGGGAAGAATTCTTTCTCCTCGCCCTTGTGTTTGATAACAATTTTTGGTTTGTCGGCAGTGCCTGATAGGAGAGTAAATGGCCATAACTTCATGTCGTTTTGGACCGAAGGATCGGAAAATCTCCTTCCGATCAAACGCTTCATTGCTGTCAAAAAATAGGAAAAACAACCAACATAAATGTAAGTAATCATTTATCAAATGCATCTAGAGGTGAGTATCAGAGAAAAAAAGTAGAATTAGGAGGATTCTGTTGTTAAATTGGTGGGATTTTAAATGTATTATTGATGAGATTGTAAATGTATTGTGGCTGGATTGTAATATTTATAATTAAGCAGTGAAATAAAGGGACTCATCCCCTTATTTCCTTCAAATTTTTTTTAACCAGACTGGTATTAAGAGTCCGATATTGTGCAACACAAATCAGTACCAAACCTGATTTACAGGTAACACTATACCATATTCCAAGATTTGAATCCATTGGCTTATCCAGAATTGTGAAAATAATTCAAAATTTTGATTGATTTCAATTGAAAATAAGTACAAAAATATGATAGATTTAAAATTAAAATAATTAAAGCTACAAGAACAATTGATCTTCAGTGTATTATCGACTTCAGTGAAGCCAATTAAGCAGAAAAGGCCACTTTCATGTTTCAACAAAAAATTACATTTATTTTAATAAAATGCGAGATGAATGGTTCATGCTTTCATACTAGCACGACTCAGTCAAAAGTACTCCCAAGTCATTTCTTTCCAAAAATCTCAAAGATTACATTCAGACAATCTGAACATTTGAAAGGAAAAATCGTAGTCAAGAGTAAAAGCTCACAGAAGACAGTGTTGGTAGGGTTCATGTCGATCTGGTTCTTGGCCGCATTGCCGACGAGCCGCTCAGTGCCTGTAAAGGCGACGCAAGAAGGAGTCGTGCGGTTTCCCTGGTCATTGGCGATGATCTCCACTCGGTTGTGCTGCCACACGCCGACGCACGAGTACGTTGTTCCTAGATCAATTCCGATCGCCGGAGATTCTGCCATTGATGTTTCAAGCTCGAAATGGAAAAGGAAATTGATTAGGAAGAGGATCAGAGAAGGAATGGATTGAAGTGATTTGATGAAATGTTTGAGAGAGTTTGTTGTAAAGAAGAGATGAGAAGGCGTGCAGTAGGAAGGAAGACCTGTGCGAAATAGACTCAAACGGGATGAAGAAAGTCTTGTAATTAATAAAATTAATGAAATGGTTGGGAAATTCCTAGGCATTATTGCCTGTTCGTATGACTTTGTAAGTAGGGCAATTTCGTATGAACTGCTGCAAGTTTTTAAATATATATTATACTAGCGATGATTCTCGCTCCGCTTCAAATACAATACTTCACAATATATTATTTGCAATTATTTTAGGTCGTAAACAAAAGAATGAAGTAAAATTAATTGAAAACAATGTCAAGTTAACATTACAAATATTGCTTGTTATTTCTGCTTCAGATAAATTAGTTTTTGTTAATCTGTAAATTTTTTTAGAAATAAGAATAAAAGTTATTATTTTAATTTTGTAATAACATATTGAATATTCAATTTTTTGATCAAAATTTTTATTAGAAGCATACTAATATCCAATTTTAACAATAATTTTATATAATTTGGAAGATATATATATATATATATATATATATATATATATATATATATATATATATATATATATCAAGGAGTTGATACTAATAATTTGTAGACTCTTGGATCTGTTTTAATTTGTGTGCAACCCTTTAATCAACATATTAAGTAACTCTCTCTCTCTCTCTCACCTGAAAAAGAAATAAACCTTGAACCACAAATGAAATATTCGCATAAATGGAAGTAGTTTTCCGAATATAGAACTTTGCTTCGATATTCTGATTTCTTCTCTTCCAAAAAATCTCTTACTTTCATATATTAAAAAAAACAGGGGTTCGAGAAAAAATTGTTGGCATGTTTTGATTGAATTTAGAGATTGAAGTGTTTTTGTAAATTAAAATTTTATATGAATTTTAGTTTGAAATTTATTTGTATGGATTATGATATGTAAGTTAATTAATTTGTAATGGATATATATGAATGCGATTTGATTAAATTGTATGAATAATGTTAGTATGCATTTTGATTAGAAAGTTTTATGAATTATTATTGTATGCATTTGATTTGAAATTTGTATGAATTTCTATGATGATAAAATTAAAGCAGATCAAACGGTCCAAAAATCGTTAGTATCAAACGTTTTGTACTAACATTAGTTTTCTAGACGGACTCTCTCTCTCTCTCTATATATATATATGAAATCAGTTTTACCAAGGTCTTGGTGAAATTAGTTTTTGAACCGTTGGATTTACATCAAGATGTGTGCAAATCATGGACCTTACTTCCCCTCCCCTCCCTATGGTCTCTTCCCTCTCCCCTCTCTCTCCCACTCGTGCCCCTCTCTCTCCTCTCTGAACCGAAATGAAAAAAAGGGGAATAAAATTTACCGAAGCAACTTCCGCTCCGCCTCTCTACCTCCGCCGAGCTCCGCCTCACCCAGGCCGCCGCCGGCTGTCAGGCCGCTGGCTCCAACCCGCCACTTCATCCCTCCCAACTCTTGCCTCACAAAACCCTAGATTGTGCCGGTTTCTTTAGACTTGCTTAGTTGTGTCCTTTCCACTCTCATTCAAACAAGGTACTGGCTCTATTTTTATGGTGCTTCTCTCTTGTCTTGTGCTCTCTCTATTTTGTTCTTTTTCTTCTCTAATAGGGATAATTTAGGATAAATTTGAGGTAACAAGATATGAAGTGGACTAATTAGAGTAAATTAGGTTGTTGATTTGATTAGTTAACAAGATTGGCATAGTTAGATTTTGCTTAGTTAGTGTTGAAATAGGGATCAATTTTGCAATATAATGTTGATTTGAGTTATTAAAAAAAATAATGTTGATTCGATTAATGCAATTTGCGCGTAAGATTTTAAGCCTTCCGCAATTTATCAAAAAAATTGCTTAGCATTTGAAGTAGGGCTTTGAGAACCCTGTTTTCAAAGTAAAAAAAAAAAAAAGAGAAGAAAGATAATTGTATAACATATTTACCTAGAATAAAAAATATTTAAATTTTTAGATCACCGGTTGTGGCAAAGGAGAAGTGGTTATAGATCACCGGTTTCACAATGCAAGGGAAGGAGAAAACCTCAACGCCAGAAACCTCCCGCGGAGGCTAATGTTAAGAAACGGAGAAAGTGCAGTACATGCGAAAAAAGAGAAGGTCACAATTTTCGGACTTGTCCTCAGGTTTTATTTATTTATTTATTTATTTATTTCTATTCTCCAATTTGTTCCATATACTAATTGTTATTTTTATATTTTGTTTGTACTAGAGAAAAAAAGAAGTGAATGATGCTTCCATGAATTAGGGGTTATATAAGGGTTATGTTATTTTGGAGTTTAGATGTTATTTTGGAGGAATTAGGGCTTTCACAAGGGTTATGTTATTTTCGAGTTTAGGGTTTATGTTATTTTGGAGTTTTATAATTTATGTTATTTTGGAAGAATTATGGGTTCTACAAGAGTTATGTTATTTTGGAGTTTCGAGATTATGTTATTTTGGAGTTTTAGTGTTTATGTTATTTTCATGGTAGTTCGTATGGAATTTGTACTAGACTTTAATTTGAAATTTATGGATTTATGTTATTTTAAGGAAAATTTACAAAAACCCCTTATCTTTTCTGAATATTACAAATAACCCCTTGTATTTTCGTTTATTACAAATAACCCTCTGTCAGAAATGTTTTCTTTACAAATACCCCTTACATCCGTTTTTCTATCCATTTAAAGTTTAATTTTTTAAAAAGGACCAAAATACCCTCACCTAAAAGAAATTAAATAAAAATAAAATAAATATAAAATAAATAAAAATATAACAAAATAATTATTTAAAAAATAAAATTAATTAAATAGACTTAAAATTAATTAAAATAAATAAAATTTAAAGAATAAAAATAAATAGAAAAAGTTTAAAAACAAAAATAATTATATAATAATAAAAAAAGTATTAAAAAAGTATTCAATAAAAATTAATTAAAATAATAAATTAAACAAAATAAAATAATTAAAAAGCTAGAAATAATTAAATAAAAATACAAATAATTAAATAGAAAGTAGAAAATAAAAAAATTAAATAATATTAAATAATAATTATTATTATTGACACATGAAATTCTTATTATTAGTGGTGGAACTTTATAGAAACCGGGAGTTCATGCGGCATCCCCTCCCCCCCCCCCCCCCAAATTTTTTTTCGCACTATTGATATATACTGTTCTGTCAAAATCTTGGGGGGACGGGGGCATACCGCATGTACTCCCGGTTTCTATAAAGTTTCACCACTAATAATCAGGATTTCATGTGTCAATAATAATAATTATTATTTAATATTATTTAATTTTTTTATTTTCTACTTTCTATTTAATTATTTGTATTTTTATTTAATTATTTCTAGCTTTTTAATTATTTTATTTTGTTTAATTTATTATTTTAATTAATTTTTATTGAATACTTTTTTAATACTTTTTTATTTTTATTTAATTATTTTTGTTTTTAAACTTTTTCTATTTATTTTTATTCGTTAAATTTTATTTATTTTAATTAATTTTATGTCTATTTAATTAATTTTATTTTTTAAATAATTATTTTGTTATATTTTTATTTATTTAATTTAATTCATTTTTATTTAATTTCTATTAGGTGAGGGTATTTTGGTCATTTTTAAAAAATTAAACTTTAAATGGATGGAGGGGGAGTATTTGTAAAGAAAACATTTCTGACAGGGGGTTATTTGTAATAAACGAAAATACAGGGGGTTATTTATAATATTCAGAAAAGATAGGGTTTTTTTTGTAAATTTCCCTTATTTTAATGGTAGTTGTTATGGTTTAATTTGAGGTTCTACATGATATTCAGAAAAGATTGGATTTTTTTTTGGTTAAGTATTGGAGTTTTATATAATATGTTGCTTTGCGGATTTTTTTTGTTAACTATTCGACTTTATGTAGAATGATTTTATGTTGAAATCCAATTTCCTTTTCAAAATGTTTCTTTAAAAAAAAAAATTACTTTCAAAACAAATTACAAAACTAGTCTCGAACCAACCTTAAAAAGTTGCAAAACTTCTCAAATTATACATTTTCTGCAATCACAATCTACAAAAACGAAAAATCTATCCCAATTTTCATCATATTTACAACATAATCCATCACAATTTATACATTTTACTTATATTTTTTCATTACCATTTATCATTTTGTCCATAAAAAACCATAACTCAAACCCAAATAAAATAACAAAAAACCCAAAAAAATCCTAATTCAAAAACTGAAGCAAAATTCTCTAAAAACACTCTTTTCCGCGTAATCTTCAAACACTTTTCTTGACACCTACAAACAAAAATGTTCAAATTGAAAAAAATAGCATATTGAAAATGATTTTTTTAAAATATCTTTTCATTCATAATTAGTAATATCATATAACAAGTATTAAAATGAAAGACAAAAATAAATAAATAAATCTCCTATAAAACAAAAAATAATAATATGAATAATTTTTTTTTTCATAAATTGTAAATTACTAACCTTGTAGTGAAATCAAGTAATTAAAAATTTAAATATTTTTTATTCTAGGTAAATATGTTATACAATTATCTTTTTTTTTTTACTTTGAAAAAAGGGTTCTCAAAGCCCTAATTCCAATGCTAAGCAATTTTTTATTTGATAAATTGTGGAAGGCTTAAAATCTTACGCGCAAATTGCATTAATCGAATCAACATTATTTGTTTTAATAACTCAAATCAACATTATATTACAAAATTGATCACTATTTCAACACTAAGCAAATTCTAACTATGCTAATCTTGTTAACTAATCAAATCAACAACCTAACTAACTCTAATTAGTCCGCTTCATATCTTGTTAACTCAAATTTATCCTAAATTATACCCAATTAAAGAAGAAAAAGAGCAAAATAGAGAGAGCACAAGACAAGAGAGAAGCACCATAAAAATAGAACTAGTACCTTGTTTGAATGAGAGTGGAAAGGACACAACTAAGCAAGTCTAAAGAAACCGGCACAATCTAGGGTTTTGTGAGGCAAGAGTTGGGAGGGATGAAGTGGCGGGTTGGAGCCAGCTGCCTGACAGCCGGCGGCGGCCTGGGTGAGGCGGAGCTCGCGGGAGGTAGAGAGGCGGAGCGGAAGTGGCTTCGGTAAATTTTTTCCCCCCTTTTTTTCTTTTCGGTTCAGAGAGGAGAGAGAGGGGCACGAGTGGGAGAGAGTGGAGAGGGAAGAGACCAAAGGGAGGGGAGGGGATGTAAGATCCATGATTTGTACACATCTTGATGTAAATCCAACGGTTCAAAAGCAAATTTCATCACGATCTTGGTAAAACTGATTTCACCTTAAACGAACTATATATATATATATATATATATATATATATATATATATAATTTAAAAAAATTCTTCAAACACCCCTCTAACTTTTCTGGTATTTATCAAAAAAACCATCACTTTTTAGATTTCTTCGAAAACCCCCTAAAAAGGTGATTGAATTTTTTTTGATCTCCTATGAAGGTTAAAGTTAACTTTTCCGTCAAACAATATATTTTTGGACAAAAATACCCCTCACTAATTTTCTTTTTCTTTTTTATTGAAATAAAAATAAATGGAATCTAAAGTACGAACAATATTATAATAAATAGATTAATGATATTTTACGTAAAGTAAAATCATAATTTATGAAAAAATAACAAAAAAAATATTTTATATAATATAATATAATATAATATAATATAATATAATATAATATAATATAATATAATATAATATAATATAATATAATATAATATAATATAATATAATATAATATCATAAAATAAAATATTATCATAAAATATCTATATAATAATATTGTTAATATTATGTTGAAAAGTGTTATTTTTCTTTATTTATTATTTTTAATTGAATAAAATAGAATATAAAAGAAAATTATTTAGGGATATTTTAGTCCAAAATAAAATTTGGGATGGAAAAGTTAACTTCAATTTCTCATAGGGGGCTAAAAAATAATTCATTGTACTTTTAGGGGGGTTTTGAAGGAATCTAAAAAGTGAGGGGGTTTTAGATAAATAACAAAAAATTTAGGGGGGTTTTGAAGAATTTCCCTATAATTTAATTGCTATATTTTTCAAACATTTATTACCAAATCAAATATTTTATATTATAAATATAGATGAATATATATTTATAAATATAGATGAAATATCTTATATTTATCTGAAGATATATTAATAAAATATTTTATATCATACAATAAGTGAATCATTAACTTTTTTACAAAAATTCTAAAATAATTTTTTTACTATTTGAAATTAAAAAGAATATAAGAGATAAAAACCTTCATGCAAATTTATTCAATAATAATAATACAAAAAGACATTTATTTGAATGACCTATGTTTCATTGAAGAACTCAGTTCATGAGAACCATTGTTTTAAAATATTGTGGGTGTACATGAACAAGTTTTAAATTTTGGCTCAGAATTTGGAAAAATGAGTGGACACCTATTATTGCCCAAGTTCTCATCAGTGGGGCCCACACCTTTTTGTATGAACTATGATTGCTATTATTATATTTGAAAATGTAATGAGTCACTTACATAACTAAAAAAATGACTCTATATAAATACTATACATATAAGGTATACTATTTGACATTATTAATGGGCCCGAATTCTTTGATAAAACCATTATATGATGCCAAAATAATAATGGGTCATAAAATCATATTTTATGCGTTTCATATAAACTACACATGATCAATGTCACAAAAAGCATTGCAAAATACACGTGTCAACATTTGGGAAAATTTGAAGAATTATATATAGGGGAAATATGCCTTGCACTATCGGTGTATTCATTCAGACCACATCAGTATACTTTTCCTATAGTCCTAATATTTACCTTGAATCAGTATAATCTTTTAAGTTTTAAGCTATACTACTTTAGAAATATCAGCAGCATCAAGTGTCTGTTCTTTTCCGTCCATTCGGGGTGACAATGGTCAGAGAATATCCGAACCAAACCGGTATCGTATCTGAAATACATCTGGATCCGAATAAAAAATCCGGATGCACTCAGAGCCAAATATGTTTTTACAGATACGGATCCGGATATTGGACCACAAATATTAGGTCCATATCCGAATTAATCCTAACCCCTTGTTTTTCATTTAATTTTGAGCCTTCTCAAAAGGGCATATCGTCCAAATAATCTAAACCGTTTAATGATAGAAAAATATTTACATATCAATCGTTGATTTATGTCTTGATTTCATGAATTTTATATATTTTTGTAACTATTTATGTGTTAGTTATTTTACATCCATTTTAAACCCTCACAAGATGCCACATCATCATCTTCTATTATATTACGACCATTGGTTGTGAATTTGACGAACTAGATTGTTTTTAAGATTTTGTTAATTCATTTAGCACACACATTCTTATTTTTTTTCTCTTGACAAGAGTAGTAAAAAATCAAGTCTGAACTAATTATGAGTTTTAATTCAAAGAAAACATGAAAAGTTCTCCATCAAAACACATTTGTTTTTCTTTAATTTAAAAAAAAAATAGCAATTCTTGATCAAATATTGTATTTCTTCTACTGAGAACATCATATATAATTTTGTTTCAATTTGCTCTCCGTTATGAACTCCATATTGGTATGGTTCCGAGTTAATTTGTTATACTTACGTATATGAAGATGGATTATATATGATTAATATATGAAAATTATTATGTAAGATACACTTATATAAAATAATGTGTTTTTAGATAATTAAAATTACATAATTAGATTTTTAAAATATAAGATGGATTATGTACGAGATTATACATAAAAATGCATAAAAGAAGCCTAATTGTATATGTTTAGATAATCAAGTTAAATAATTAGAGTGTTAAATTATATTGTAATGAATTGACTAACATACTACATTATTATTCAATCCATTTTTTTCATTTTTCTTGAATGACATCACTCATTTTTTCTTGGTCGTCAGATTATGATATTTTTCTTTAATTTCATTTCTCAAATTCATTGAAATTCTATACCAATTAATGTATGGTTCTTAACACATTATCATAAAATTGTTCGATTGGTATTTCAATTTTCATCTTTGATTTCGTGAGAACTATCAATATCTTTGGTTTCTCAAACTCGTTGTTATTATGTTGCAATCTAGATGATATTATGAAAATAACTTCATTTATGATTTGTTGCATTTAATGTTTTATGTTTCGTCATCATTTTTTGAGAATCAGAATATCGTTTTATTTCTGAAGTTACTAATATATTTTGACAATTTAAACAAGAATATCAATAGATCATGGATTAATATTTCTTGTGATATCCTGAATTTTGTGAAACAATATTTCTCATGTTGTTGAGAACTTATTGTATTATTTTTAGTATATTACAAGTTATAAAAATAGTTTATTTGACATGTTCATTCACATAGTGTATATATATTGTTTGTCATTTGTCAATTAATTTTTTTTATTAATAATAAAGTTAACAGGGGTAATATTTTAAGAAAATGAGTCATACTAGTCTCTCATATATTTTACCTTATTTTTTTCGTTATATAGTTTCTTTCGCTTATCAATTTTTTATTTGTCTCTACTATGATGTTAATCGATGATAGAAAAAAAAAATAAGATAATACGTAAACTGTTGTAAACTAATTTTAGGAATACATACATAGTCTTGGATTCTTTTTTAAATAAATGTTAATGCATAAGTACATAATTTTAAGCAACTTAAATCCATATTATTCGAATTTGCATCATTGAAATTTTATGCACTTTTGTATTGAAATGACCACTACAATTATAATATTCGCAGCGGAGCACGAGCATTATCCTAGTAATTATCAAATATGGGTACTCGTTTTTGAACTCATACTTTAAGATTTTGATATAATTTTGTCAAACTATTTATATTTTTCTTGTAATAAACCTATACAATACACACAACTCAATAGATTGGGTGGCGTTCGGGTCATGTCATTTCGGATTGCGGTCGTTCGAGTATTGGGTTTTGGGTCGTTTGGATATCAGGTATTCGGGTATTGGATCACTATTGTGTCGGATCATTCGAGTTTCGGGTCAGGCATGTTCGGATTACCGGTTGATCGGGTTATGGGTAATTCAAGTCCGTGTTTCGGTTAATTTGGTTATGTTCTTCGGATAATTCGGATTTGTGCTTGGGTCATCCGGGTCTTGTCTTTTGGATAATTCGGGTTTATTTTTTGGATATTTATGATTAGTATTTTGAGCAATGCAAGTTTAGAGGTGGCAAATGAGCAGGTTGGCCGAGTTCGGGCCGGGTCACTTTGGGTTCAATCCATACAGGTTATAAGTGATTAGGGTTAGGGGACGCGGGGGTCGGGTCATTCAAGTCTCGGGTCGTTCAGGTCTCGAGACATTTGGGTATCGGGTTTTTCGGGTCCTAGTTTGGTGGGATCGTGTTACGGGACAATCGGGTCACGGATCATTCGGGTCTAAGTTTCAGTTAATTCGCATCAAAGTTTCCGGTAATTTCGATCTGTTTACAATCTGGTCGCCAAACATTTGAGTCTATGTTTAGGGTAATTCGAGTTCGTGTTCAATTTAATTACAGGTCATTAAGGTCTAAGTTTTGAGTATTTTAGGTTAGTGTTTCAGATTTATCTATTTTGTTTATGGATTACTAAAGTATTTTAGGCCATCAGATCAGTATTTCGGGTTAATCGAGTCAGTGCATCTGGTTAGATGAATTTGTGTTTTACTTTTCGATTATATTGGATAATATGCCATGCTAGCTAGACGTTAACCTAGATTGTATCTCACGTGTTTCATTATTACTTTATAGGTTAATTAAACTATATTAATCTTAGAAACAAATACATAAGTACTATAATGCAATATATTACTTTCTAAAAGACTATATTGACATTATAAAAATATAATAAGATAATACAAACAATATTTAATATTAGTATAATAATGAAATTAACAGTTTCACAACCATTATTCAACACATTCAAGTTTTGGTTTTTCAAGTTCTGGTAATAGACGGATCATTCAGTTTCGGGTCATTCGGGTTCAAGTCATTTCGATCTCAGGTATTTCGGGTTACATGTCGTTTCAGTCTCGGGTATTTCGGGTCATTCGGGTTTCAGATCACTCGGATTCGGGTCATACAGGTCTTCGGGTTTGGGTTTGGGTTCGGCCGGGGCGGACGGGTTTTTCGTGTTCACTCAGATTTTGCCAGCTCTATTTAGGTTTGTACTACGGGCCAGGCTAATAAAATCATTACTTTGATCAGATCTAATTTGTGTTTTGGGTCAAAATCATTATTTTTCCATGTATAATTACAGAAAGAAAATTATTATGGCAAAATGAGCACACAAGCACACAAAATAACAAAGAAAATAATTATCTTTAAATTAATTAGAATATCCAATAAATTTGGCAAATTTTGAAACTAATAACATAGTTAGGTCAACCACTCAGTATATTCAACTTTATGTTATTCGGGTAGCATCACATGTTATTCATGTTTTGAATATTGGGCGGATTATTCGGGTTCGGGTTCATCTCATTTCAGTTTCGGGTCATTCGGGTACCGGGTTATTCAGGTTTCGGATCATTCGGGTCTCAGGTCATTCAGAACATGGGTTGTTCGTGTCCCGAGTCGTTCGGGTTCCGGGTCATTTAGGTTCAGGCTCATTTGAGTTCAGGTCATTTGGGTTCGAATTGGGGCGGATTTTGTGACTAATTTTTTTTGGGTTGGTTCGAACATAGGAGTTATTTGATAATGTGTATTATTTTAAATCATGTAAAGAAGACTAGAATCTCTTGTTTGATTTTTTGATGTAATTCAGGATTTTAATTTTGATTCAAGTTAGTTATTAGATGATTATGGAGTATGTAAATAAAATTGTATACCAATTTTTCAAAATATTTTGTGCAGTTAAATTTATTTTATAATTTATAAGTCTCACTCTCACACATTACACATACAATTATTAAAACAAAACAAATACATACCGTAAGTTGATACAAATGATTAATTAAAAAAAGAAGAAATTAAATACAAGAAATTTAAACATAAAAAGAAACGAAATATTTGATGATTTTGAAAAAGAAAAGAAAATTTTCATATATTCCTTAAAATAAATTAAAGTACCCAATAGACGATCATAAAGTGCAATATCATAATATAAATTTAAAATTTGAGAAAGGTTAATTTCGTTCTTTACAACGATATTACAATTGCTACTAAAAAAATAATTAAATTTGAACTAGATAGATACTGCATTTTTGGCTTAAGTGTTATCACGTATTTTGATAAGTATTACAAAATACATGAAAGTTATCCCAAAATACTGGATTTGATACAAATAAAATAAAGAATTTATCCTAAATATTGTATTTCACTTTACAATCCCCTAAAAGACACCAAATCAAACATGCCCACATGGAAAATAAATTTGATTATGCAAAATCTGATTAGTCAAAATATAAAACAGAAACTAATTCATTAATAACAATATACTTTTTCTATTATAGTATTATATCTTTTGTGATGCTATATTGTTTTGTTTGTGAGCTTCAAGCCGGAATCGGCAATTTGTCAAAGACCGGGAAAAAAAGACAGAAAGAGAATTTGTTTCAGAAAGGGGACCCGAACCAATCTAGCCCCTTCGCCTGTGCTAAAATGCATTTTTGTGCCAATAGAAACTTTAGTTAACGCCTCTTATGGCTTCAGCTAGAGCTATAAAGGTGTGTCAATTCTATTTTTAGTTTTATATCACATTAAATTGAAAGAAGAGATAATTATTAGTTGCTGCATATAGTGAAAAGAGATGAAATTTGGGAGTTGAGAAGCAATATTTTTTTAGCATTTGAATCATTCAACTATCACCAAGTCCCTTAGGTGACTAGGTCCATACAAACAGTTTGAAAAAAAGAAAAGCCTTCTCATATAAATTTTATTTCTCATATGCTAGCATTTCAAAATAAACCTTGTACATATTCTGATTCTAAACCAAAACGATAAAACAAACTCTCAAAAAGAGGAGGCAAATATATAAACTAGTGAAATGTTTGCCAAAAAGAAATGTATGAACACACCGTTTTGCTTGCTTTACTCCAAGCAGTAGCGAAACCATCGTCTGAACACACGATTAAGTATCTTTTCTCTCTCATGCACCATGTGAACGAATTCCAAGACACCATGAAGGATTTTGAAAGCATAAAAAGGGAACTAGAATCAATGAAAATGTTTCTTGATTATGTAGATTCTATTGAGAGCAATTCGAAGAAGGAAGTGCATAATGAGCTGATGGTTACTGCCGATTAGTCGAGAATTCCAGAAAATTAATTGGAGTACTTGTTTGATGAGCTCATGGATTTGATTCACCATTTCAATAGAACATGTTTGCTTGGTCATACTCATAATGAAATAGCAGCTATTCACTCATCTAGAGATTCTTTTACGGTCCACCGTATTGCAACAGGAATCAAACCCGTGCTTGATGATAACAAAGAAATCAGAGAAAAAGGAAAAAAGTTTGAATGGTGATGGAGGAAATGCTGCTTATTTCAATCACCCACATTTTTATGAAGTGAAAAATATTGTGGGGATCGAGGAAAATGAAAGGTTAGTAATTTATTGGTTAACTAATGGTGAAGTGAATCTAACCCTAGTCTCGATTTTAGGAATGGATGGTCTCGGTAAGACTACTCTTGCGAGTACATCGAGTTTATAATCATTCTAAAGTTAAAAGGCAATTTGAGTTCCGTGCATGGGTCTCTGTCTCACAATGTTGGGACCTACTAGAAATCCTAACATGCGTTGCAAATAAACTTTATAGCGATAGGACAGAAAAAACTTAATTATGCCCGTGAGCAAAATCTAATTATATCAATCAAGAATTTCTTATCTACTAAAAAAATATTTGATTGTGTTAGATGATGTATGGGGTGAAGCTGTTCTCAAACAATTTTTACCAATTCTGCCCAAAAATAGTATACAGTGATGCTAACAACTCGTACTCGGGTTCGAGGATCCTGCTTCGCGTTAACAACTTTTTTTGGAAGTAAAACTTATCATATAATCTTACCTAATCTTGTGTAAGAAATTTCTCGGTACTAAATAACATTAAATCTTAGCATATCATTTTCTTATCTCATTTCTGACAAAAAAATTCATTATTTCTTTGAACAAAAATATCAGGGTGCCTGGTAAAATTATAATTTTTAATCAATATGAAACTTGCATACTGGATTATTTTTTTTGTCATTGTACTTATATGATTTAACCATATACGTCTATGTGATCGTTTAGAAAAAAAATGTGATTGTAGTATATAAAATAAAATACTTCAAATATAATTATTTAACAAAAATATTAAATAACTCCATGCTCTAATAATATAAAAGAGAAGTTTAGAATCTTCAGTTCAAAAGAATTACAAAATAAACAAGGAAGGAAAGATTATAATTAAATTTACTTCCAAAAGAAGCTGATAACAAAAGGATACTCCGTTAAGATGGAGTCATTAATATTAATTGGGCTATATCACAGCTGATTAATCAAATGACGGGAAATAGAGAGACATTAAGTATCCTATTTCTAGAGAAGCAAGATCCTTGAACCCGGTTTGCCTTTAGGGATTGTGGAATTAGTCGACTCATGGCATCTCAAACTGCAAGTCTAAGAGAATGGGAAAGGCCTATAATGCTTAGCTACCATAAGGTACCTGACAACCTAAAACGTTGTTATTTGTATTCTGTGCTCTTTCCAAAGAATTATGCGATGAAAATAAAGGTTTTAGTACACTCGTGGATTGCAGAAGGATTCATTGAATAGGTGGGAGGCATGACATTAGAAGAAATGGGAGAAGAGTACTTAAAAGGCTCGTCAACAGGAGTATGCTTTCGGTGGTTACGAAAAGCGACATGGGAGAACCAAAGGAATGCAAAGTTCATGATCTCATGAGAGAACTTGCGCTTGCAATCTCTAAAGAAGAGAACTTTTGTATGAATAAAGATGGACAACTTGGTAGCAAAGAAACCTATTGATGTTTATCGATTAGTGAAAGAACTGGGGGAGGCTGGGAGGATAGCTCAAGTTTTCCGGGGTTGCGAACATTGCTTGTTTTCAACGGAAACAATGTTTTAGCTCTATCGTTGGCCAACTTATATCCAAAACTTAAATTACTTAGAGTGTTGAACTTGCAAGGCCTTCCTATCGACAAGATACCCAATAAAAATTTTGAGCTTTTTAACTTGCGGGTTTAAGATTAAGAGAAACAAAAATCAAAGAAGTGCCAAGTTTCATGGAGGACCTATACAACCTTCAAACTCTAGATCTTTCGAAAACTTACGTGAAAATTTTGCCTCCAGAATTGCTTAAGCTTGGAAACGTAAGGCACTTACTAATAGAGTGAGATGCTCATACATTAAAATACCATAATATTTGCAAAAATTCGAGGTTCTTGTGCCCCGATGAATATCGGAGCATTAAAATAGTTACAAACCCTGAGAAGTATTAAGGCAGATAGGGATACATTAACTCATCTTAAAAGCATGACCCAACTGAGTATCACACAACTCGATGGAAACATGGAAAACCAATTTTGCGAGTCTGTCAGTAAAATGACTGGACTCGTACGTTTATCATTAAAGGCAATAGATAACAATGCATTATTTCTTGATAAGATATCTCCTCCCACTCAATGGAAAAACTCATTTTAAATGGTCAATTAGCAACCAATCTGCGGTGGTTCGCCTCACTTCATAGCCCCTTTTTTATTTTTTGAGGAAATGCACAGGAGGCGTTCGCATCCTGTTGCTTATATTAAATTAGTAGTTGCATTTACATGGTTGTTAAAAAAGAAAAAAGAAAACACACAAAAGAAATTATACCAAAGAGAATACAGAGCTAACCCTAATAGAGCCCTAAACCCTAAGACTATCTAAAGATTTAAGCTCCTCGTCTCCAAATGAGTTAGATGCTCGTAAGTTAAAATACCATAATATTTGCAAAATTCGAGGTTCTTGTGCTCCAATGAACATCAGAGCACTGAAACAGTTACAAGCCCTGAGAGGTATTAAGGCGGACAAGGATACATTAATTCATCTTAAAAGCATGACCCAACTCAAAAATCTATGTATCACACATCTCGATGGAAACATGGAAAATCAATTTTGCGAGTCTATCAGTAAAATGATTGGCTTGCTACATATATCAGTAAAGGCAGTAGATAAAACAATACATTAGTTCTTGATAATATATAGCCTCCCTCTCATTTGGAAAAACTCATTTTAAACAGTCAATTAGCAACCAATCCACGATGGTTCACCTCACTTCACAACCTAACACAACTATGCCTAATTGGATCTCAGTTAAATGACACAGAAACTATAATAGCCATTAAAGCACTACGGAATTTGGTGCGGTTATTTCTAGATGATGCGTATGAGGGTGATGAATTGTGTTTTCCTGAAGGAAGTTTTCCGAGTTTGAAAACACTATCTATGGCTAATATGAACGAGTTGGAAAGAGTAGAGATCGGAAAGAATGCGATGCCAACTCTTAGTAGGTTTCTTGTGAGCTCTTGTAGGAAGTTGTATGAAATTGAAGGCATTAAGTTGCTTACTCAAATACATGATTTGAAGTTGAAGATGGTTCCTCAATTCAATCACTCGAAGATGCTTTCTCGATTAAACTAATTGTTACTAGTTACATTAAAAAAAATCTTACTACTTGCATTTTGTGCTTAGATTAATAAAGAGTAATTTTTTATATGTAGAAAATGTATGGAATGAAATTTAACTTCTTATGCAAATTTGATACCGATATACTAAGTACAAGAATTTGAGATGCAGATGAATAATTGATAAGAGGTATTTTTGCAGTCGTTTTACACTTACCAAAAGAAATTTATAACCCTAGACTTAACTACAATAAAGTAGACAGTGGAAGTAGGGGTCGAACCACAGAGAGCTATTTAGACTAAACTAGGTGAAAAGATTACTTCTCTAATGAAAATGGACTCAATAAAAATAGAAACTAAAATAAAGAGAAACCAAGACCATAAATAAAGCCAAACACAAGACCTAAAACAAGACACACAATTGGGGGGGTTGTTGATTGGTTGATTGCAACAAAATGAAAGTAACAAGTAAAGAGAAAACTTAAAGTAAAGATTAAGAGATGTGGTGGTTTTGTGGAATGAGGCATAGTTTTGTGTAGTGAATTTGTGTGTAACTTTATCCTTGATTATAATAATGAATTTAGAATTAATCTCTTAAGTGCAGTAAGATGAGCTCTAACCGATAAATAACTCAAACAAAAAGATAGGGTTTTAGTTTAGATGAGCTCGTAAATAAAAACACTAACCTATTTGAATATCATAACCAATTCAATAGAAATCACTGGTTATTTAAACAAATCAAAACCTCCTAAACAATGAGCTTGTTTAGAACTGTTCAGATCGTTGTGAGTTATTTGCACTTGGCTATTATTCAAATTCTAATGGATGCTATTGAGCAAAGCAACCATAGGAATTTTGTGGCCCTTGTTAATTACTATTGAACATAGAATTGACCGAAATAAACTTAAAACAATTCATTGAGCATGAAAGATAATAAGTAAATGAAAACAGAGTAATAACCGTTCAAATGAAATTCATTATTAATAGTCTCAAAAGTTACAACACAAAAACATAAACACTAACTATGCCTCGAAGGGCTTACTCGAAATACATGGAAAATAAAGAAAAGAAAATAATGATAGAACCCATTAATGAAGCGTGGATGGAAGAGTGAAGCTTGCTTGACTTGCCCAACTCCAAGAGAGAGAATGATGAAGTTCAAAAAGTGATTAGAATAGATGCCTTGCACCTGGTTATATCCCTCTCAAAAGGTGATCATGAGGGATGAATGAGGCCCCATGCAAAGAGTGTGAATGAGCATGGCAAAAACATGAAGAGTGAATGCAAAGTGCATGATAGATCTGTCCAGAAGATGGTCAATTTGGGACACGTATATCTCTGAATTGGGCTCTGGTGATATGGAATGAATTGTGGGCCTTGTTCTCTTCTTTCCAACAGTATATAGCATGCATATAGAGAAGGCCCAGATTGTGAGTTATGGCCGAAATACTGAGGCTGTGTCGGCAGGCCCGAGTCTTGATTATTATTTCCATCTTGTGCTCCAACATATTTATTTTCAAGCTATGCTCCATCCAAATTGCACCTGAATTCACATAAATATGTCATTAGTAGTATCAACATTCAATTTGTGATTATTATCGATATAAATAGAATATTAATGTATATAATGGTGCAATATCACATATGTATAGGGTATAAAATGTGTATAATTAATGACTTATCAAATCACCCCACACTTAAACATTTGATCGTCCTCGAGCAAAGATTATAACTTGTATTGGTAAGATGGGTCCCATGTTTTTGACTCGCTCTTCACTTATATACCAGCCAATAATGATCTTTGGTCCCTTGTGTAAGATTCCATGCACCTTGGTGAAACTCGCACTCACTCTCTTTTTGTATAGTGGAATATGAATATAGAATATGCGGAGTGTCTCTCATAATAACTCTCAATTCAATTGAATCATGATTTCCTACCTTGGTCGTGAGGGGAATTCTCAAGTTATGTTTGGTGGAATATGATGGAGTTTGGTGGATAATACATATATATACTACGTAATTGGTTTGCTTGTCTACTTCGCCACTTTCGGTCAAATTGTCACTTGGTTTTCTAAACTCATGCCTCTTCTCTCCGAAAAGATATCGCCTATACCTCTATCTTCTTGGAATAATGAACCTCCTAATGTGCATATCTCCTGGCACCTTCAGTCATCTGGCCCAAAATGTGTCAACCTAACTGCTGGCCTGAGATGTATGACTGGAATCCACTCTTTCTCACAAATCGGGTAAACTAAGGTTTAGGCCATGTACAAGGGGAACAAGTTTGAGTCATGCAATCTTTTTATTTATTTATTTATTTTTTATTTTGTTTTTTTTTTTTGTTTTTTTTTTTTTGTTTTTTTTTTTTTTTTTTTTTTTTTTAAGATTGTGACTCAAATCTATTAGGATTATAGGGGCCTATCTTGCCTTTGTGTCAAAACTAGAGTTTACCCGAGAATCTACTCTCATAATATTTGTCTCTAAGATGCATCTCCTCACGAATACACTCGGTGCACAAAGCTCATCTACTACACATACACCCTCAACTTCTGACACTAACCTCTACTTCCCGTCCCCAATCTTCTTATATAATGCCTAAACCTCCTTCTCCAAAACCAAGCAACAAAGTGACTTTAGAAGCTAATAGACTTGGATATTATTTATATATATACGAGATGATATAGTGGGTTATTATGGATATTATACTATAAACAACTTGAGTTCCGGGTCACGGTCCAATGGTAAGTCCTCACATGATTTCTCGCGCAAATCTCTAAATTATTGGCACTCAAACAACAAATCGAGTTCACCAGTGACAAACGATCCCTAAACCAACGACCTCAATTCTTCTTGAACTGGTCTATATGATCCTTTTGAGTCTAAACAAGTTCCACCACATTATTCAATACAAGTTACAGTTCTCTCTCATTCCATTTGATTTTTAATTGGGCATTTTTTATTTGAGGCTTAAAAATGGGTTATTATTATTTTTTTATATTTTTTTATTTATTTTATTATTATTTTTTTTTTTTTTTTTTTTTTTTTTTTTTAACTACCTAACATGCAATAAAGACTCCACCCCACACTTAAACTTTTACTCGTCCCCGAGTAAAGCTAAGCACAAAGTAGTGATGCAATGCAAGAAAAAGAAAATAAACAAAGAAAAACACAACCTTTATTCGCAGGGTTGCCTCCCAGTAGCGCCTCTCTTTAACGTCGTTGGCCCGACGTTTTCATCTCCTTAAGCAGTGGATGCTGGCTCTCCAAGCTCGTGAATGTCAATCCAGCTCGCATCGAAACTCTCATGAAACCGCTTCAGCCGGTGTCCGTTGACCTTGAAGACCTTCCCTGAATCAAGACCCTGAATTTCTGCTGCACCATAATCGAACACTTTGGTCACAAGAAAGGGCCCTATCCACCTACTTTGTAGCTTGCCCGGGTGTAATTTGAGTCGTGAGTTAAACAACAACACCTTATCACCCACTTTGAAATCCTTGTGGGCAAGCTTCCTGTCATGATACACCTTGGTCTTCTCCTTGAAGATTCGGGAGTTCTCATACGCGTCATTTCGAATCTCCTCTAACTCCTGGATTTGTAGCTTCCGGTTGAGTGCATCGTTTGGGTAGTCTAGATGGCACTTCTTGATGGCCCAATAGGCTCTGTGCTCGAGTTCAACTGGAAGATGGCAAGCCTTTCCATAGACTAGCCGATAAGGGGACATGCCGACAGGGGACTTGAACGCAGTCCTGTAAGCCCAGAGTGCGTCATTCAACCGAAGACTCCAGTCTTTCCTGGTGGGGTTCACCACTTTCTCCAAAACGCCTTTGATCTCCCTATTTGAAAGCTCTGCTTGGCCATTGGTTTGAGGGTGGTAAGCTGTCGAGGTTTTATGCGTCACATGGTATTGCTTCATTAATGCCTCGAAACTCCGGTTGCAGAAATGGGTTCCTCTATCACTGATGATGACTCTCGGGACCCCAAACCTACTAAAGATCTGGTCCTTCACAAAATCCACAACCGTTTTTTGCATCTGCCCGTTTTGTGGCCTTGGCCTCAACCCACTTGGAGACATAATCGACTGCCAGGAGGATATACTCAAAACCGTATGAGGGAGGAAAAGGTCCCATAAAGTCGATACCCCACACTTCAAAGACCTCACATGCAAGAATATACTTCATCGGCATCTCGTCTCTTTTGGTTATTCCTCCCGTTCTCTGGCATCGCTCACATGACTTCACGAAGAAGTAAGCATCCTTATGTAGAGTGGGCCAGAAGAAGCCACACTCAAGGACCTTATGAGCTGTCCGCTTGGCGCCAAAGTGTCCTCCACACTCCAGAGAGTGACAAAACTCAAGCACGGATCTGACCTCATTATCGGGTATACATCTTCGAATAATTTGATCCGCGCAAATCCGAAAGAGGTAAGGCTCATCCCAAATATAAAATCGGGAATCATATCGGATTCGATCAGCCTGTGCACGTGTAAGATCCTCTGGTAGGTCTTTAGCCACCAGGTAATTTACTATATCAGCATACCATGGTGTATAGCTTTGCACGGCATAGAGATATTCCTCAGGGAAAAACTCCGATATTGGGGTACCCTCCTCAATTCTCATAGGAAGGCGGCTAAGGTGATCGGCAACTAGATTCTCTGATCCTCGTTTATCTCTAATCTCCAAGTCGAACTCCTGGAGCAACAATATCCAACGAAGTAGTCTCGGCTTGGATTCTTTCTTCTTGAAAAGATGCCTCAATGCGGCATGGTCAGAGTATATAATCACCTTAACCCCTAAGAGGTAGGACCTAAATTTTTCCAGCGCAAAAACAATGGCTAGCAACTCTTTCTCCATAGTGGTATAGTTGCACTGAGCATCGTCTAAGGTCCTAGATGCATAGGAGATAACATGGGGTTCTCGCCCATCCCGCTGCCCAAGAACAGCTCCAACTGCCCTATCACTCGCATCGCACATGATCTCGAAAGGCAGATTCCAATCTGGAGCTTTAATGATGGGGGCAGAACACAGTTTCTCCTTGAGAAGGTCGAAGGCCGCTTTGCACTTCTCATTAAACTCAAAAGAAGCCTCTTTTTGGAGAAGAAGACAAAGAGGTTGAGCGATTTTTGAGAAATCTTTGATGAAGCGCCTATAAAAGCCGGCATGACCAAGAAATGATCGAATGTCCTTCACACTGGTCGGGTACGGAAGGGATCTAATGACATCGATTTTTGCTTTATCTACTTCAAGACCCCGAGAGGAAACCACATGGCCTAAGACTATGCCCTGATCCACCATGAAATGGCATTTCTCGTAATTCAGCACCAGGTCGGTCTCTACACACCTTTGAAGAATCGTCTTTAGGTTTCCCAAACAATCATCGAATGAGTCACCATAGACGGTGAAATCATCCATGAAAACCTCAATAATTCGGGTGACATAATCAGAGAAGATGGACATCATACATCTCTGAAATGTACCGGGTGCGTTACACAACCCAAAGGGCATGCGCCTATAGGCAAAGGTGCCAAAAGGGCACGTGAAGGTGGTCTTTTCTTGATCCTCGGGGGCGATGGCTATTTGAAAGTAACCAGAGAAGCCATCTAAGAAGCAGTAATGGTGGCGCCCAGCAAGGCGCTCGAGCATCTGGTCAATGAAAGGAAGGGGGAAATGGTCTTTCCGGGTGGCAGTGTTTAATTTGCGATAATCAATGCATACTCGCCATCCATTTTGTGCTCTCGTAGGAACTTTTTCGCCATCCTGATTCTCAATTATCGTAATACCAGTTTTCTTGGGTACCACATGGATTGGTGACACCCACTGTGAATCAGAGATAGGGTATATGATTCCTGCATCAAGGAGCTTGATAATTTCTTTCTTGACCACTTCCATCATTGGAGGATTCAGTCTACGCTGAGGCTCACGGGATGGTTTCGATCCATCCTCCAATAATATACGATGCATACACGTAGAAGGGCTGATTCCCTTAATATCAGCCAGAGTCCATCCAATCGCAGTCTTGTGGTCCCTCAAGACATTAACTAACTTCTCTTCCTGAGTAGCAGTGAGGCTACTAGAGATGATCACTGGAAGAGTGTCTCCTTTACCTAAGTATGCGTACTTGAGATGAGCTGGTAGAGGTTTTAGGTCAAGAGAGGGGGGATTCACAATGGAAGGTTTGGTGGGCTCAAGAGAGGGTTTCAAGTCTATCAAGGGAGGAGAAGAAGAAGAAGAAGAAGAAGAAGAAGAAGAAGAAGCCTCTCCAATGGCCAAGGTAGATAGACTTTGAAGAAAGTCCTGCTCATCTGGAGAGAGATCAAGAATGGTCTCGAGCAGATCTATGAACTCAAAAGAGGATAAGTTGTCGACACACTCGTCAATTGAGTCGATGGTGCAAATAGCGGAGACATTCCCATCAGAAGGATGCTTGATAGCATCCAAGATGTTGAAAGAGATGGTCTCTCCGTCAAATTCCATAGAAAGAGTGCCATTGTGCACATCAATCTTGGTTCGGGCAGTTTTAAGGAAGGGTCTTCCCAGAAGAATGGGAGTCGAATGCGGTGAGCTATCAGACTCATCCATACGCAGAATATAGAAATCCGCGGGGAAGATAAGGCCATTGACCTTAACCAGGACATCCTCTATAACTCCCTCTGGCACAGCAGTAGAACGATCGGCTAGTTGAAGGATCACCCCGGTCTTTGTCAAAGGTCCTAAACCGAGGGAAGAATAGATAGAAAAGGGCATGACATTGATAGATGCCCCAAGATCGAGCATGCACCGAGCAAATTCATGGTGCCCAATGCTGCAAGGAATGGCAAACATGCCAGGGTCTTTTTGCTTCTCTGGAAGCTTCTTGCGAATAACCGCAGAGACATTCTCACTCATTGTTACTCTCTCATGACCATTTAGCTTTCTCTTATTCGTACACAAGTCCTTGAGAAATTTCGCATAGCGAGGGAATCGACGAATGGAATCGAGGAATGGAATGTTCAATTCCACTTTCTTGAAAACCTCTAGGATATCTCTCTCCGCCTCATCCTTTTTGGTGTTAACCGCTAGACGGCTAGGAAAAGGCGCTCTAGGTTTATACGGTGGTATTTCCTTGGACTTTTCTTTCGTCTTCTCGGATTCCGGCTTAATTACTTCAATCTCTCCTTCACCTTGCATGTTTCCTTTACTCCCTTCTATTTCTTTACCACTTCTTAAGGTGATAGCACATGCATTCTCACGGGGGTTTAGAGTTTGGGAAGGAAGTTGTGAGGACCCCTGAGTTTTTAACTGGTTTAATTCAGAGGATATTTGAGCAATTTGGGTGCCCAGATGTGTTAGGGCACTTTTTGTATCCTTCTGAAAAGAAGTAGTTGATGTGGCCAAGGAGGTCACAATGTCAGAAAGACTTTTCAAAGCAGGGTCAATTGGAGGTGAGAGGAAGAAGAATTTTGATTATGGGTTTGAGGAGGCTGTTGTTGGTTTCCTGGGTCACGCCATCTGAAGTTTGGGTGATCACGCCACCCAGGGTTGTACGTTTTGGAATAGGGATCATAATTACGGTTTTGACCCCCATTTGAATTTCCGTGTTGGTTTAGTTTAAAGATGCCACAAGCAGTGGTCGTGATCTTCTCCTCATCATGGAGTGTTGGGCATGCATCAGTCGTGTGTCCCGTCTGAGTGCAGACACCACATGCCTTCACTTCCATCTTGGTTCCCATGAATGACGCCATCATATTAGCCAGGCTATCTAATTTGGCGTCCATACCATTCACTCGCTTCTCCAAATCACAGTCTCTAATCTCATTAACTCCCCTAATTCTAGATCTGGTTCTACTAGATTGGGCATTTTTGGCCATGGTTTCTATCAAGGTACGTGCTTGCCTAACGGTTTTATCTATAAAAGCACCCCCACTAGCAGAATCTACATTATCCCTAGTCTCTTGAAGCATCCCATCATACAAGTGTTGAATCAGGAGATTCTCTGGGACTTGATGGTTGGGACATTTTGCACACAGCTTCTGGAAGCGATCATAGTACTCGTAGAGGGTTTCCCCTACTTCCTGTTGAATACTACAAATCTGCTTCCTAATAGAAGCGGTAAGAGAGACAGGAAAGTACTTGTCTAGAAACAACTTTTGAAGTTCTACCCAAGTTGTTGGAAAAGGTGCCAAATGGTAGTACCAGTCCTTTGCTGGTCCTCGAAGACTGTATGAGAACAGTCGCAGCTTGTAAGGACCTTCATCTTCAATCTCCGCCGGCATCATTGTTGCGGTGATATGGTTGAATTCACGCATGTGAGAGTGCGGGTCCTCTCCGGCACTCCCATTGAAGGTTGGTAACAATTGGAGAAGACCCGTATGGATCTTGAAATTCGGGACCGGTGGTAGTACAATACCATACTGGTTGGTAGCAAAATCAAAGGTAGACAGGTCCCTAAGTGTCCTATCCTCAAAATTAGCCATGGCTGTAGTGTTACCTGTTGTAGCGTGAGGAGAAGCTGGTGGAGTGGGAGGATCGCTTCCGCTGTCCGAGTTCTCCACCTTTTCAGTTTCTTCGGCTGCTTTCGGTGTTTCCGGAATTGCTCTTCTTCGCTCCAGGTGTGTTCTCTCAATCTCCGGATCTAATGGTGCAAGTGGAAGATTAGAACTACGAGTAGCTTTCATGAACTGGAATCAAGTGTAAGAGAGAGAATTAGTGAATGCAAGTAATGCAGACTCAAAGTGAAAATAAATAGTATGGCTGACTCTGACAAAAAGTGAAAAGGATAACAAAGGTAAGGAAGGTGTGATTCTGACAAAAAGTAAAAAATATGTGACCGACAAAAAGTAAAACGAATTTGGTTTACTCTGACACAAATGCAGACTACCGTACTACACAAGAGAAGTGTGAATATTGACCTAGACTAGTCGCGTTGCTAGCTCCCCGGCAACGGCGCCATTTTGATAAGAGGTATTTTTGCAGTCGTTTTACACTTACCAAAAGAAATTTATAACCCTAGACTTAACTACAATAAAGTAGACAGTGGAAGTAGGGGTCGAACCACAGAGAGCTATTTAGACTAAACTAGGTGAAAAGATTACTTCTCTAATGAAAATGGACTCAATAAAAATAGAAACTAAAATAAAGAGAAACCAAGACCATAAATAAAGCCAAACACAAGACCTAAAACAAGACACACAATTGGGGGGGTTGTTGATTGGTTGATTGCAACAAAATGAAAGTAACAAGTAAAGAGAAAACTTAAAGTAAAGATTAAGAGATGTGGTGGTTTTGTGGAATGAGGCATAGTTTTGTGTAGTGAATTTGTGTGTAACTTTATCCTTGATTATAATAATGAATTTAGAATTAATCTCTTAAGTGCAGTAAGATGAGCTCTAACCGATAAATAACTCAAACAAAAAGATAGGGTTTTAGTTTAGATGAGCTCGTAAATAAAAACACTAACCTATTTGAATATCATAACCAATTCAATAGAAATCATTGGTTATTTAAACAAATCAAAACCTCCTAAACAATGAGCTTGTTTAGAACTGTTCAGATCGTTGTGAGTTATTTGCACTTGGCTATTATTCAAATTCTAATGGATGCTATTGAGCAAAGCAACCATAGGAATTTTGTGGCCCTTGTTAATTACTATTGAACATAGAATTGACCGAAATAAACTTAAAACAATTCATTGAGCATGAAAGATAATAAGTAAATGAAAACAGAGTAATAACCGTTCAAATGAAATTCATTATTAATAGTCTCAAAAGTTACAACACAAAAACATAAACACTAACTATGCCTCGAAGGGCTTACTCGAAATACATGGAAAATAAAGAAAAGAAAATAATGATAGAACCCATTAATGAAGCGTGGATGGAAGAGTGAAGCTTGCTTGACTTGCCCAACTCCAAGAGAGAGAATGATGAAGTTCAAAAAGTGATTAGAATAGATGCCTTGCACCTGGTTATATCCCTCTCAAAAGGTGATCATGAGGGATGAATGAGGCCCCATGCAAAGAGTGTGAATGAGCATGGCAAAAACATGAAGAGTGAATGCAAAGTGCATGATAGATCTGTCCAGAAGATGGTCAATTTGGGACACGTATATCTCTGAATTGGGCTCTGGTGATATGGAATGAATTGTGGGCCTTGTTCTCTTCTTTCCAACAGTATATAGCATGCATATAGAGAAGGCCCAGATTGTGAGTTATGGCCGAAATACTGAGGCTGTGTCGGCAGGCCCGAGTCTTGATTATTATTTCCATCTTGTGCTCCAACATATTTATTTTCAAGCTATGCTCCATCCAAATTGCACCTGAATTCACATAAATATGTCATTAGTAGTATCAACATTCAATTTGTGATTATTATCGATATAAATAGAATATTAATGTATATAATGGTGCAATATCACATATGTATAGGGTATAAAATGTGTATAATTAATGACTTATCAATAATAAACTAAAATAAGTATGTTTTGGACAAATTTCGATCACAGCCTCATAGGTTTACTTGAACTCTCTATCCGCTAAATATACAAACATTTTTCTAAAAGAATGAATTATTAAAACCTTACCAACCTTTAAAAAATTCAGTTCATTTTTCTAAGTAACATGAACTTTGCGCATGTCACAGAAAATAAGCAAAATGAACTCTGGTTCCATATCAATTACCATTTTGGCAAAAAGAAAATGGGAAAACGATTTGTCAAACTCAAAAGAACAATTAAAATGCAGTATATAATCCAAGCACAACAACAAAAGCACCATCATGAAAGCTTAAGCAGCATCTTAAACAGTTAGAAGTAAATCCGAAAAATACATGGAACATAAAAAAGAAAAGAAAAAGAGAACAACAACAACACAGTGCAAATATTTTGTGATATCGTACCCTCAATTTTTTTTTCCAAATCAATGGTCAGTCAACCACTGCATGACTCTTTCTTGAAGCGATTCCTCACTACAGTCCTCAAATTCCCCCAAATCCCAACCTGAATTCCAAATAAACACCTTCAACCTTCCTGCCTTCTCTAATACCGTATTAATCCCCAAATTAATATACTATACCCATGAATGTCAAGATATTCTAGATCTTCAATGATTCTAGAAGCATTAGAATCATGCAAGTGCTGGTTCGAAAACTGGGCATTTCTAATTTTTTCAGTTTGGGGAGAAATTTACAGATCAGCACTTGTCCGTAATAAAAAAGGAATAATCATCGATGTAATATTGTCCGTCTAAAAGTTTTAATTTTGAGAGTTCAAGGAGAGGTGAGGTTAAAATGGGGGAGGCTAAAAAGGAATGACAAACGTTTAAGAATGTTGGAATGACTGCCATGCCTTTGAAAGTTTTGAAATTGGTAAGAGCCAAGGAAATCTGTTTTTCATGAAATACATGACCTGGGAAGCTGAAGTAAGGCAAATTTGGAAGCCTGAAATTCGAATTGAAAACATATTGTTTAATTTTAGAATTTCCTTTTTGAATTTGAGAATAAAGATGAGGGAATGAAATTGAAAATGTTCTGAATATTACCTGTGAGAAACGAGGATGAGATCTTGTCCATTGGCGACAGGAGGGGGATGAACTTCCTCGATAAGTCGTTACTACTGGTAAACCCTAACGCACGATTGAAGACCTGATTGAAAGTTGGAATCATAAAGTGACAGAATCCCAGTCGGAGAGGTCGATAATCCGCCAGCTGTGTGAATCCCGCGGAGAGGCTCGGTCTCCCAAGTTTTTGGCAAACTATTATAATTTTTTATGTATAACTATGATACAACATTAAAATTATTTTATTGCTACATCAACCAACTACGTTTGAGTTAATCAGCTATGGGTAATTATAGTTATGCTAATTCATAGATATAGGTACATGAGCCAATCAGCTACTGCAACAAGACTGGTACATGAGCCAATCAGCTACTGCAACAAGACTTGTGCTAATTATGATTTCATACACGAGTCATTGATCTACTGTAACAGACTACGAATGATACTAATTGTCCATAAAGCATATATTCAAATCATAATTTCTTCAACACGAGTATATTTTCCGAAATATTGTTGCCATGATGCCTTTGGCGAAGGGTGGATATACAACACGAGATTAAACTGACCAACTGATCGATCAAGCCATACAACCACATTCTACTCATTAGTTTTAGTGCCACAGAGAGTGATTGGTTTTGAAGAAATTATGATTTGGCTCAAGCTTGGGAAAGGGAGAACTTGAGAAGCAAACTTGTCTGTTAATCGTAAAAACTTGACAAAGTTGTCCTAATTTAAAATTAAAGTTATACTATTAATGTAGTTATGAAAATTATATACCGAAAGAAAAAGTTAGGTGGGAAGAAAAGCATTCATGAAAGCTTAAGAAGCATTTGATACAGATATAAGTAATCCCAAAAAAATTCATACACCAAAGAAAAACCAAAAAGCAGAGAGAAAACAACAACAATACTAAGTTCAAATATTTTACACACTAATAGTCTCATACTTCAAAAATCAATTTCTCAAATCAATCAAAAGTCAACCACCCCACGATATTTTCTTCAAGCACGCACTGACAAGTGTCCCCCACAGCCTGATGTAATTCCTCACTACACTCCAAAATATCCTGACTCGATTGCCAAGCAAACTTCTTCAACCTTTCCGCTTTTCCTATAATTTCTTTACTAATCAACGAATTTTTATACACTGTAATGTCAAGATATTCTAGGTGTTGCAATGATTCTAGAAGCATTAGAGTCGCGCGAGTGCTGATATGAGTACCCCGCATTTCTAATTTTTTCAGTTTGGTGACAAATTTACAGATCACTACGACAATCGAGAAATAACAATCCAAATGATCTTTTGTGTCAGGTAAGAATTTTATCTCCGAGAGGTTTGCCAGATGTGGACTCATTTGGCTGAAGCGTAATGGCCTGATTGCTATGCCTTTGAGAGATTTGAAATTTGTGACACATGAAAGAATATTTCGTTCCTGAATTTCATCGTTTGGGAAGCTGAAGTAGCGCAAATGTGGGACCTTGAAATTCAAATTGAAAACATATTGTTCAACTTTAAAACTTCCTTTTTAAATTTGTGAAAAAAAAATTGAGGGAATAAAATTCAAAATTTTCTGAAAATCACCTGTGAGAAACAAGGATGAGATTGTTACAAACCGGATTAGTTCGCAACGAATTTGGGGAGCGAAATTAGGGTTATGAAGGTGGATACAAATTCACAAGAAGTATTAAGAGATAAAAGAGAAACAATATTCTATTCAATTCAACATTACAAATCAATTTTTTTTTACTCATCATTACAAATCAATTGTTTATAGAGGAACACAATAACCAACTAGATAACTCCAAATGACTACACACTAACCATTTAGATAACTACACATTAATTCTAAATAATCATACATTAACTACTTTGACTGTAATTACTAAACATACCCAATACGTACCCAAATACCTACCTTAATTTCTTACTTGACCCATAATCAACACATATAAATATCTCCGCATTTAATACTCTCTAATACTACTAGAGTCGTAACAGAGATCTTGCCCATTGGCGGCAGGTGGGAGGTGAACTTCCTCAATAAGTTCGCTGCTACGAGCAAACCCTAGAGCACGATTGAAGACCTGATTGAAAGTAACCGGAACTGAAATCCTAGCTGTAACGGAATCCAGTCAGAGAAATCAAGGATCCGCTAACAGTGAGGGTCCCGCACGGCGGAGCGCCAGGACGAGCAGATGGAGGAGACGCCGGCAATTAGATCGGCACTGTATCAGTCTGGAGAAGATTGAGATGAGGATATCGGAATTCAAATCCGACCATGGACGGGCGAGTACCGAAGAATTGGAGGAGGAGGAAGAGTTGGTGGGGGAAGAAGGAGAAGACATCGCTGGTTAGAGAATAGAGATTACAATGGAAAGAACGCCCTATTTGGTACTGCTATTTTTTTAAAGGGGGAATTTCATATTTACCCCTCCAAAACTTCAAAATATCATATTTACCCCTCTAAAAATTAAAATATCAAATTTACTCTTCTTAAAATACAAAAATATCATATTTACCCATTTCAAATTTCAAGAATATCAAATTTCTCCAAAGAACCACTTTTCCGTTAAATTAAACTTGATTAGTTTTATGAACACTAATTAAATTAATTATCGTGCAAGGTCCAATACTCCCAATTTGAATTTGGTCAGCTCACAAAGAATTGAATTGGAGAGTATAATCAAAACATAGATTATGTACCTAATTGGTATCTCTCATCCATTAACTCACCAAAACCATATCAATTGTATAATCAATTAGGATAAATGAATTGGATATACCGGAGAAAGGAGAACAAGTATATATATGGAAATTGGGAAATAGTGAAAACTCGTAGAAACTAAAAGAGAATAAGGGTCCAACCATGTGGATGATATGGTTTAAGTTCAAACGCGAGAGAGGGAGAGGGTGTGAACTGTGATATTTTGTTCAGACTTCAGAGACAAATTTACAATCTCATGTTTTGTTTGCTAGGGAAGAGAAACGGATTCTTAAAGATGAGAGCAATTATGTAATTTCAGTTATTAATAGTTAGATTTCACAGAATAAGAGATGGAAGTTAACTATTCGGCAAATATGATATTTGTGGATTTTTGAAAGGATAAATATGATATTTAAGATTTTAGAGGGGTAGATATGATATTTAGAGTTTTTAGAAGGGTAAATATGAAATTCCCCCTCTTTTTAAAGAACGGCGTTTAAAAACAGAAATTCTAAGTAGAATCAGGGTCGGAGAATCAAAAAGAATCCCTGCGGGACACGTCCAGTAACGCGCCGCGTAAATAAGTTGGAGACGTCCAGTACGAACCGTGCAACTTCCGTGAAGAATAAAAAAAAAATCAAAATATATTACCGTTTTTCGGTCTCATTTTCGAAATTTCATTCTTTCCTTTCCTGATCGATCAAAAATCCCTCCATCGCGACGGATTTCCATATCTGATCAAAAGTCCCTCCATCGCATCTGCAGATCTGATCAAAAATCTCTCCATCGATATAAAAAATCTCTCCATCGCGGAGAACATATCAGATCAAAAATCTCTCCATCGAGATCCGAGAATCGGCATTCTGTTTGATTCAATCCAGTTTCACTTATTTCAATTGAATTTCAAGGTATCGATCCCTTTCTTCCTATTTTTCTATTGCATTTTGAACAATTTTATTTGTTTTGGAAGATATTTCGTTTCAATAATGCTATTAAGTTTCAATACCGTCGTTTTATTGCTCAATTTTTTTTTTCATAACTCAATTTTCACCATTACTGATCTAATTTCACTATTCTACTAATATCTTTTTCATAATAACATAATTTACCCCTATTGTGTGCAAAATGTCAAGTTCGACTGCATCCTTCCACTGGGATATGAATGAATCCCTTCCAGCAGAACTAGAAGATACTGATCAAGTTGCAGATGTGCCCCAATCATCGAACTCGAATTCCACTGATCAATCTTCTACTCTCCCTCAAAATGTTACAAATCTTGAACCACCTAATCCTGAACAAGAAGGTTATATGCGATCCGAATTAAAGCAGGAATACGTACCAGTAGTTGGAATGACTTTCTCAAATTTTGAAGCTACATTTGATTTTTATAAGAGGTACGGTTATCATTCTGGTTTTGGCGTTGCTGAGAAAGGAGGAACTTCTAAAGATCCAAAGAAATTTCGACAAATTATTAGGTATAGCCGCGAGGGTAAGCCTGAAAAGCTATATGCTAAACTAGTTAGAGAGAGGAGAAGAATCGTTACGAAATGTTACTACAAAGCAATGGTTGAGGTCGTTTCTGTAGTGGCTACCGATAAAGATGGGAAGTGGTTTTTCAAGCAAGTTCTTTTGGAGCACAACCATGATTTAATACCCGAGAGCTCCTATCTATTCCTGTGCTATCGTTCATTACCCTTAGTGGTGCAAAGGCATATTGAGATATATGATAATGCTGGTATTTCAGTTAAGTAGATTGTGAACGCGATAATAGCAATGGGTGGCAGGTCGGCTGAAACGTGTGGTTATATTGAAAAAGATATTAGAAACGGACTTTACGCCAAATGAAAGCTCAATCTAAAGAAAGGCGATGCAAGGGGTTTGATGTGTTATTTGCAACTATAGAAATCCGAAGACAAAATATTTTTTTACAAGTGCGAATTTGATGATGAAAATTGTCTTGAAATGACTTTCTGGGCTGATTCTAGAGCTATTGATTCATACCGCTATTTCGGTGATGTGTTTTCATTTGACGCTACGTACATGACAAACATGTTAGCAATTTTTTTTTAAATCTCTAAATTCACAATATCTTTAAAATGTAATCATCTGTCAGGTCATTACTTATGGTTTTTCCCAACTGATGAATGTATGTTCACCCTTGAACTCTATATTCTTCACCGTTTTGGTTACAAAAGTTCACCCATTATTACTATTCATCCTGTTTACCTATTTATCTTCATCCCTGTAGTCAGTTTAATTTACATTTTTTCTTTCAGAATGTCAAGTTCTACTCAGTGCTCCCCTTGGCATAAGATATTAATTATTTCATTTTTTTTTTAAATTTTAGAAATGGTATGCCATTTACCCCTATCGTTGTGGTGAACCATCATATGAAATCGATTCTTTCCGGTGCCGCTCTCGTTTCTTATGAGACAACCGAATCTTACGTGTGGGTCTTTAAAACCTTGATGGAGTGTATGGACAACAAAGCACCAAACTATATACTGACCGATCAGTGCAGTGCAATGGCAAAGGCCATTAAATCTGTGATGCCCGCTGCAAAACATAGGTTGTGTATATGGCACATTTTGAATAAGGTGAGTCACAAAGTGACAACAAATATGGATTTGCGAAATGAGGTCGGGGAAGTAGTTCGTGAGTCGTATACACCGGAACAATTTGAGGTTGATTGGGAAAAAATGATAAAAGAACATGATGCCAAAGGTATATCTATTTATTCAATTTTTGTTATACAATTTATTTTATTTTATACATTTTTACATTTAAATACGAATCAACAATTCTACCTCAAATTGTGTTTTGCAGAGCATGTATGGTTGGGGTGTATGTTCGACATAAGGTTGCGCTGGGTCCCCGCATTTCTCAACGACCACTTTTGGGCCGCATTGCAATCTACTCAAAGGAGCGAAAGCATTAATTCGTACTTTGATGGCTTTGTAAATCCAAAATCAGGCATCACACAATCTGTTCAACAATATCAAATTGCAGACTCAAAGCTGCTAAGATATGAGAAAGAGGAGGATTTCAGGTAAGAATCAATATCATATATTTTGTCACAGATTTTCCATACTATTAAACTACATACTGTGCATGTTGTAAATTGAACCTTTTAATTAACATTTATTCACCCTCTTTTTACTGTAGGCGTAAAAAATGTAAACCTCATCTCATTTTCAATACAAGAATCGAGAGGCAATTTTGTGATGAGTACACGATCAACGTCTTAACAAAATTTCAGATGGAATTAGTTAAGGTCGATGTTCTCAGGTTTAACTTTGAGATCACTTCACCGAACGACAAAATGTACTTTATTCAAGAAGAAAATAAGCGGAGGCCACGGTTACCGTGCCAATGCAGCATGTTTGAAACTGCCGGTATTTTATGCCGGCATTGCTTGCTCGTTTTTAGAGAGGAAAATATTGATCTCGCGCCTCCCAAGTACGTCCTAGAAAGATGGAGCAAGAATTTCAAAATGATATCTTTACATAAGCAACCTGCTGATGTTGTTACACTCTCAAAAAAAGCGGACCGGACTAAATTTTACGACAACCTGCACCTTGTCTTTCTAGATCTAGTGGAGTATTGCACGCTTGGTGATGGTAATTACGAAAAGATTAGTAACAACATGACCGCTTTAAGGGCTGAGATTGCTCTTGGTTACCACCCTGTACCCAATCAAGCGTGTTCTTCAAGCGCAAATCAGGACGAGTTTTCCGAAGTGAATGATCCTAAGATGAAACCCACTAAACGTGGAAGGCCAAAAAAACAAGTGAGGTTCATGACCAATAGAGACCGAGCTGCCAAGAATTTGAGAGATAAATATAAGAAGGCCAAAATTGAGAAGAAGAATAGTCAAGTGAAATCTCCGAAGGATTTATGATTTTTAGATGATTGAATTTTTTGATTGGATTCTTTCTGTAAAATGTAAGAATTAGTGACTAGTAATTCATCAATAAAATTATATTTTTTTTTGCGCTATTTTTTACAAATCTTATATGGTAACGTTTAACTATTTTGGTTTGAATATACTCCTTGCTTACATAAATGTGCCCCCTTTAGTATATTAGAATTCACCCCTTTTATTGTGTATAATTCACACCCTTTCTAAAAGAAACATTTATTCGCTCGTAACATTTTTCAGCCATATGAATATTGAGACGGGATTTCTAAAAGAATAAATATAACAAAACCTGAACTGGTCATAATTAACCCATTACCCACGAACTCCATCTTTCTTGTCCGACCAAGTTCGAAAACCCCCAATTCATTTTACGCCTATCGAGAAATTGACGCTTCCTATTATCTTCTTCCCAAAACCCCTCACTCTTTTCAAAATCGCTCACTCAATCTATTCACGAATCTCTCGCTCTCTCCATCGATCTCGTTCTCCACGAAAAATGTCTTCTCCTTCCGGCGACAATCACGATGGAAATCCTATTTCTCCCTCTGGCGGTAATCAGTGTATAATTTTCCACAATTTACTGTCTAATCTAATGAGATCGCAAATTTTTGGTATGATAAATCATAATACTAACTATTTTTCTAAAAATTAGTATTATTTTTCACAATTTATTGTAGAAAATTAATAGATTTATACTAATTATACAATTTTGAAACCCTAATTTATTTTCTTTTCTTTTTAATTTCTGATAAAAAAAAGGGAATGATAAATATTTTATATAGATTGATTGACTGTTTTTTTTTTAATAAAATGTCCAACGTAATATCTTTTTTTTGGAACCCTAATGTTCAACAAGCAAAAACATACTAATTTTTGCTGTTTCAATTTGTAATATCTCAAACAGCGAAAACACCATTATCGCGAGAAATCATTGTGTATCATCCGACAGAATGAAACCAAGAAAGCATTCCTGCTGCTGATGAACATCCCCCAAACGGTACTAAATTTACCCTCTCGTTTGGTATACATAGGCATTTTTCTTTTTTGATAGATATAGTCATTTTCTCAATAATTCTCATGAAATCTCCAATTTATCATTTACAATATATATTTTTTTAATTTTCATAGGTAAATTTGTCAAGAAGTTTACGAGAGCTGGACTGAGATCTGCCGTCAGGAAGATTCCTCTGTCTCGTAATCGTATATATTTCAATTTTTAAATTTTCCTTTTTGTAAAAATAGAATTTCCATTTAATTCAATTAATAAATTATTTTTAATTATAAATATAAAGGTTCTAGCTCACAAAATGAACAAATGACCGATGGAAGTATTCCTGCTGGTGATTCGAAACCAAGCCCCACGAAACATTCTGATGACCTCCCGCCCCCAAAAGGTATCAAATTTACCTCTTTAAAAAATAAAATCTACCCCTTATTTTGTAGGATTAGTGTCATAGGCCAAATGTATTTGTGCTAGGAAATAGATTATGTATTGAGACATTATTATTCAATAAAGATTGTTTCTTATATATTTGTGTGTATGGATTGTGAATGTAAATCTTATATCAACCAAGAATGACACTTCGGGTTCATGTCATCAGAATACGTGATTCTGATAGTAGAACTGTGAACCAACGAATGACATTCTAAATTGTCCCTAGTGATATGTAGGATGTTTATAGAGATAAACATACTTCAGGTAAGAAGCTACATATCCACACTAGTATATTCGCAGGCTGGATGATCATGTTCTGCTGATCATGGACATAGGGATGTCAAGTCTGGAATATAGGCACGTGTTAGAGAACACGTACTGGACTGACCACACTATGAGAATATGCATGGTATACGTTATTAGTGATTCTCATATGAATAGTGTGCTTGTTCCTACGACCTGAGGTCACCATGGATTCCTGTATGAGGAACTGCATACTTTAATATGATCTTACGCCATCCGTAACGGGATGATCATTAGGGTGATCATTAGGTATGTACTAAATCATGACGAGGAATGTGAGTGACCAAGATAGGATTTGTTCCTCTCGTTAAGAGGGAGATATCTCTGGGCCCTTGATGAACTAGGATTGAAGGAAATGCATGACCATGCTCAAAATGGATTAACATGTGTTGTTAATGTCATTTTGTATTTACTCAGTCTAATTCTCGATCAGGAAAGAGACTTTGATCAAACTCAAGGATGACATATTACCGTGCCTTGTGATCAAGACGTATATCGTAGAACAAAAAGGAATAAGCAAATGTCTATTCAGATAGGTTTATGATCGCTGATCATTTCATTTAACATGGGTAGTCATGACATCAGTCTAGAGGTTACTCATGACTTACGATCTTTAGAAGATCGTTGCCAGCGTTAAATGGAACCTACACGGTCACACAATGAACTCCATTCGTACGGGATGAAAATAGCTCAATAACAGTTATACATGTGATGTATAAATGGGTGAAAGAATAAATCAAATATTGGATATTTGATCGCGCAGGAATTACTGTTCACGCACAGGAATTACTATTCACGCGTTCGAACGGAACACATATGGTATGTGCTGATTTGATTGGCGGACAAGCATCGTTTAGATGGAAACGATGGTCCGTTCGAAGCAGGAATTACTGTTCACGCGGCAGGCAAGAATTGTTTCCTTAAAGAAAGTTGCCATTCTTTAATCCCTCTCTCTAGTATAAATAAAGGTGTAGCCCCCTTCTATTCGATACACAATTCAGAAGCCTTAGAGGCCGTCTATTACACAGAAAAGAGAGAGGAAGTTTTGAGAGAATTCGGAAAGTATTTTCGGACTCATCTAGCCGAGTCCGGTTATTCCGTGCGTCTGAAGTTCGCGTGGATACGAGTAGAGGTTCTCTATCTTGAGAACTTGCGAGCGATTGATCTTCTTCATCCCTAGGAGAAACAAGTAGGTTTGCGAGTCGAGCTTCAGGAAGGAGAAGGTTGCAAGTCAGAATAGTTCAGACCTACATCCGTTCTTCGTCTCGCGGATCAGGAAGATCCAAGGTATAAATTGTAATAGCATAATCTCGTACCTTTATTTCCTTTACGATGATCCTAGGGAGGGTTTAACCCGTAGGTTCCGCTGCGCATGTAACGTACATGGCTACGGGTTTCCCAACATATTTTTATATTCTTCTTTTTAACCCTTTTTTATCGTTTTTTTCATTAGTACATAGAAAAAGAAAAGCTCCTTCAGAAACAGAAAAAGTTTTCAAAGAAACTTCTCCAAAGAGCAAACAAACCGCTTCAACGAGCGCAAATCCTCCCGAATCGAAAAGTATAGTTCATAAATTTGCACCTTTCTTAAAATAAAATTCACCCCTTCTATTAATATAAATCTTTTTAACTCTCAGAGGTGCCTGGCTAAACTAAGCAAAAGAAAGTTCCAAAGGAGAAACGCAGATTAGTCACGCCTCCGTGTAATCCGAAATTATTTCGGAACTTTGCTGAGATGATTCATCGAAGATTACAGGATCCACACCGTGATCTATTGCGAGCGACGCCATTCTGGCATTTCTTTGAGAAATTCCCGTCAATGGATGTAAGTCGCGCGCTTCTCACAGAGGTTGTTAAGTTGAACGTGAATGAAACTTCCTCTTTTTGTTACAAAACAAATGACGCAGAATGTAGATTTCTGATAACTCCATCTGATATTGCGTCTGTTCTCGGCCTGGCCAATTACGGTCTTCCTGTTGAAACGAAAAGATCAAGAAAACCCAATGAGCAGGGAGAGTCAGATGTATAGAGGAAGTATTTTGGAAACGAAGGACATATTAAGGACACTTCACTGAGGGCCAAAATACGGAAACTTTTGAAAATCCGAAACCCAAGCGAAATTGAAGTGAATGACACCGTCGTTCTGTTGGTGATGTACCTCTTCAGTTTTTTTCTTCTACCTCAACAAAATACTAACGTCCCAGTTCAGTACTTCCCCCTCGTACAAAACCTAAGAGAATTGAAAAATTACAACTGGGCTTTAGCAGTTCATGAGGTAGTCACGGCAGATCTGAGCAAATGTATGAGGAAGGCTGTAGAAAAACAACCATCGAGGCTGCCAGGTTGCACGACATCACTTTTGGTAAGTCCTTCAATTTTTTTTTTTACTTATCAATCATATAGATTTCCAATCCAGATCGATCACCCTTTTTGCACAGTTGTATTCACCAGATTTCCAATTCAGATCGATCACCTTTGTTACACAGTTATATTCACCCTTCTATTCGAGCATTTTTGTATGTTTACTTTCAAACTTAAGTTCTTTCTTTCTATCAATGTACACATTTGTCACTGTGAAAAGGTGGAATTCTTGTGTATACTATCTTTTATATATAATTATATTTAATAATTTTTTTATTCTTTGGTCAGGTGGCATTCTTGGCGAGAACAAAACCTCGAACGTTGCGCCCTTTTAGCGGCGGACTTCCTGAGTATTACAATTGGAAATTACATGATTTCACTGAATTAAAAGTCAAAGGTCATTTCGAAACTGTCGATATCAGCAACACCTACAGAGATTCGCAAAGAATTGAAATGCAAGATTTTATTTTTTCTTTAAACGACAGGCGGATGATAACCACTGATTTGATGAATTGCCCACAAGGATGGCAACCCGAATTTAAAACTGACAAGATCTCCTGGAACGGCAGCGATGATGAATCCCTTTTACACATCCCGTCTGAAAAATCCAAGAAAGTCCGTCCGAACAAGGCTCTCAAACTGCCATCGGAATCTGAGGACGATAGCAGCCAAGACGATCAGATCCTACCGGTCAAACGGAGACAGCCGGCACGTACAACGAAGAAAGTGGCTGAGAAATATAAGAAAGGTCCTGTTTGAGATGAAAATGACAAAATTAACGCTGCTGGAGCTGAACGAGGCCGAAGCTTCATTTTTCGACCATAACTCGAGTTTTACTCGATGTTTTTCGCCCGTTCAAATTGCTGTAGTTTCGTACGGAAGTGGGGAAGAGTTTTCAATTTTCCATTTTGAGAATAGTTCATCATAAGTCGAGTTTGAGATCGAAATGTCACTGTTGGTCAGTGCTGCAAGAAAAACTGAGCTGTTTGTGTTCAAATTAGCATAACTGGATGAATACTCAACGGTTTTCGATGATTCAAAGCTCTACAGATTCGTGAAAGCGAGTAGAAGAGTTCTGGATCAATAATGGGTGCTGAATTGTGAAGAAAACGAGCGATCAAATCATGAGATTGAAAACAGCGAAAAAAAAAACTCGACAACGGCTTAACCAACTCGTGCAAACATCTCCAGTACTGTAGCAACGGAACATCTCTAGGCAAACGATCCAAATAATGCAACATTCAGTTTATACTCGGATGTAGTAACTGGACTCTCGAGTGGTTATTTGCATTAACAGAATACGCGCTATATCACCATTTCAGATCCAAATTTCAATCCTCCGCCAGTAGCTTTTCCGCCAAAATTTCAAAGATCCCAAACAAAATAAAAACTCGACGAAATCATTTCAAATTTCAACAGGAGGTTCAGTACACATCCTAGATCCAATCTGAAGTGAGTAAATTCACCGAATTGCCCCTGAAATTCTCCTCAAGCCAAAAACAGAAAATGACACTTGTCTTCCCGCATACGCTCTTTCATCCATTCTCTAAAATCACTCATTCCCACACTCTCCTTAACTTATACACCACTCTCCATTCTTCTTCTTCTACCTCTAGAACCACCATTAATGAGTTTCAAGCTTTTTTGAGCTCTAATTTTTGTTTTTGAGTGAAATCACGCAATTTGGGGCTGATTTGGGGAAAATTCGAATCGGTCGATTCTAGCTTGTATCAAGGGGCAATTGGAGCTTCAAATCTACTCAAGGGAGCTACCGGCTAGTCCTCCAACTCTAGGTTTAATCTAATTCTCTCTTAATTGCTTGATTTGAATTTTAGATCACAAGAACTTAATTTGTAGTAATCATGATTAAATCTTGTGAAATTCTTGTTCTTGTGGATGTGTGTGAGTAGATCTAGATAGAGAGGGAAATTTGTGATTTGTATACATGAAATCTTGCTTTATAATCTTGTAATTGTGTTGAATTTTGATGAATAGTCATGAACACACACATTTTTGAATGAATTGGAGAAAAATTGCTTAGCTTAGTATTTTTCATCAATTGATCTATTATATCTAGAGTTTATTGGCTTTTTAATCATTTGAAATGCTTAGCTTAGTATTTTGTGTGATTAATTTGGAGTGATGATTGATTTAAATCAAGTTTTGCTTTGAAATGGCTGTTTTGGAATAAACTAGTTCTTGAGTCAATTTCTTGAGTAAATGTTAGCTTAGATCGCTCAAATCCATCATCTAAATCTAAGAAATTATAGCCTAAGTGATTAATGATTGTTATACATCATAAATCTCCTATAAATCCCTATTTTTAAATCGAAAATCAAACCCTAATCTAGTTTCTGTTTTGCTACTATTTCTTCTCTGTTTTTCAGTCTTTTTCCCTCACTTTCGTGTCACATTAGGATCTGAAAAACTAAATAAATATTTTTACAATTTAGTTCTCTTTCTCATTTAGTAGATAATTTTCAAATCAAATTTTGCCCAATTCGGAATTATAACCTGTGAGTTATTAATTTTCTAAATTTGTAATTTTTCTATTTTTGATCTTTCTGTCCAGATTTACTGTTTCTTTTCTTTTGAATTTTTAAAAATAAGAAAACAAATAATAAAAATACAAAAATAGTCCTACTTGAAGTATTTCGAAGTATAAAATCCAAATCTGAATTTTAAAATAGTAGTTGTTAAAACCGATCAGGAGATATTACAACTTTTGTAAGTACGGATCTGTCAGAACCAGTTTCTGATCCAGATCTGAGTTTTTATTATAAATCTCAAACTACAAATTATAATTATACAAAATATTAACAGATAATCCATAACCTGATAATTAAATTTCTATATAATTTTTGTGATTTTTCAAGCTTTGGTGATTTTTCTATAATTTTCTGAAGTTGTTGCTGAACCGATTTTGAATCTGAAATAAGTTCTGGACTGAATTACAAATATCTCGAAATCATTGAATAAAATAATAATAACAGTAAAGAACCATATCTTAGATCTCTCTTCTTAATTTCCAACGGTATCTCGTGTGTTGGATTCGGAGTTTATTTGGTCTAGTTACGAATTAAATCACTAAAGTGTGACGTGCTGAATTCTTGAAACAAAACTGAATATTGAATTTAAACTTGAAAATTTACCTAATAAACCTTGAATTAAAAGATTTTGCACTAGAGATAAATCATTGAGATTAGTTAATTCTTGAGGCCACACCTCCTTGTGTTCGACCCCTAAACTCATTTACCGCTCATACTCATAAATTGATTAATAGGGAAATATAAATTGTTTTGTTAAATTGAGTGAAATATAAACGACGATTTTACGTGATTTACAAATGGCGCCGTTGCCGGCGAGGCGGCTTGCATCGAGTTTTTAACTAACTAATCTCATATTTTCTCTAGTGTTTTTGCCGGCAAGGCGAGAAATAAAGGAAAGTTTAATGACGGGACGACAAACGTGGACGGGATGGCCAAACGAGGGCTATCTATGGAAAAATGGTGAAGGATATTTCGAGCAGACACAACCTGTCTACGGGCAATCTTATGGGCAAGGAGCGTTGTTCAACCACTCGTCTATTCAGGAGTCGAGGGATGAAATGTTGAGCCAACCTTGGGGTTTTCAACCTCAAAGGAACCACCAAAACCCGTACACACCCGTCATGCCAACCGAATTCTCCCAAACTTACTTTTACCCAAACGATCACGACCCTCCAAATCATGGATATCAACAACCACAAACCTCTTCATATGACTAGTTGTTCCAAATGATGAACTCCATGCAGGAAGACCTTAACAAAATGTCCAACACGCTCGACGGGTTTGTCGACGATATAAGACAAGCCTACACCATTTCCCAAGTGCAAACTGAGGAGCCCCTGACACAAGAACCCTCTCTCCAACCTTGTTACAATGAAGCTAGCCATTGTGATGAGTGTTCTTGGGTTCCACATGAGAATCAAGAATTGGGGATGGAAGAATGTTCAAATTTTGTGGAAATGTCCGAAGGGGAAGAAGTTGTGAAGTAGAGAACCCTAGTTTTGAATTTGAAGAGTATGGGTATGACGGGAAAAGTGAGTAGGCAAAGAAGAGGGGATCGAATCTAGTGACGAGTCGAGCACAACAAAAGTGATTTTCAAATTTGAAGAATCAAGATTTGGGAAATCTCAAAGAAATGTGGAAATTGATGAGGAAATATTCGTAGAAGTTATGGAAGAAGAAAACCCTAATTTTGAGTTTGAAGAGAATTTGTTTGATGGAGAATGTGGGTCAAACGGGGCATCAAGGAGTGAGTGTTGTGAAGGCTTGAGTGGTGAGGAATGCATTCTAAGCGAGTACTCAAAGGTTGAATCGGGCAAAATTCCGAGTGCTACAAACCCTAGTTTTGACTTCGAGGATTTTTGGAATAATATGGAATGCGAGTCAAATCATGACTTAAAGAGTGAATCTTGCGACGAGTCGAGCGACACTAACCTGAGTCTCGAATTCGAGGAGTCGTGTGTTAAGGATGAGAAGGAGTCAAACCATGACTCAATGGTTTAAACATACAACGAGTCGAGCACCCTAAATCACGAGCCAACTTCACCAAATTCCCCACATCCTATCTCTTACCAAACCATGCATTACACCCGACTCAAAACAAGTGGTGTGATGTTCGTCGACCTTGCACCTCAACAAGGGGTAAATTTGGGCATTGAATTGCCCCTCTCAACCGAATTTGAAACCAAACCCCGTCCAAAAGCAACAAAATCACACTTCTTACTTCTTCGCGAAACCAAGAAAGAGCAAACAAAAGATCAAAGGATCCTCTTACCACCATGTGAGCTCTTACAAGGATTTACTCACATGTACGATTCTTTCGAGCGAGCCTAACACAAAGGCGTCGGGCTCGAGACGTAAAACGAGAGCGCTTGCGAGAGGCAACTCGCCACGTCAGGTCGTATTTTTCCTTTCTTTATTTTATTTTTCTTCTTTTTACAAGACTCTCTTTCATACTTAAACATTTTCTACGCAAAAGTTTAAGTGTGGTGGGGGAAGTTTTGCACAAGACCCCATTAATTTTTCCAATTTCCACAATTTTCTCATTTTTGAACTTTTTGTTTGAGGACAAACAAAGGCTTAAGTGTGGTGGGGTGGTTTTGTGCAAAACCAAGTTTTGTTTTCTTATAAAAATGTGAAAATTCATAAAAATTGAAAAAAATTGGAAATTTTCAAAAACAACAACAAAACTCATAAATACCATTAAAATTAAAAAAAAATTTACTTGTTTTTCTTTCATTTTTGTTTGTTTTTGTAAATAAAATTTTGTTTGTTTTAAAAGCGAGAGTTTTTAAATGAAAAGAAGTAAAAGGTTTTGAAAAATGGAAAATATTTTAAAACTAAACCCTTTCAAGTAATTTTTTGAAAAATACTTATGGTTTTGGAAAATGATGAAAAGATTTGAAAATTCAAAAAGAGATTAATTATCGTCATGAATGCCATATTTTCCACCTCATTGTCATCTATAATATCCATTTAAAATTCATTAAGCATTTCGAAAATTCATAAATATTTCACTTGTCCCTTTAATGAAATTATAAATCGTTTTCTTTAAAGTAATGTTGTGATTAAAACTTTTGAGAAATCAAACCTTACTTTTAATACCACTAGTTTCGCAAAAATTTTCTATCTCAACCTATCTTTCATGGCATAGTTAATGACTCGTATGTCCATCTCTAATTTTCGCACTAAAAGTAAGTGACCGAAATCGTTACCTGTTATCCCTTCACAAAAAGAATTCAAAAATGTGAAAAATTACTTTTAAACCCTTGAAAAAGAAAAGTTTTACATATTCGCAATAGAAAATGAAGGATTTTTTGTACGTGCAAAGCACAGCTTGTCTTTTGATAACATGAGTGGATAGCATAGAAACTTTTACTTGTTTATAAAAGAAAAGGTTGAGTTAGTTGAAACTTTTGGGGTAATTTGTATGAATCCACCATTTTAAATTTAGGTGGAGAAAGTTTCAAAAATAAAATTAGGCCATTGCTTTTTAGAAAAAGGTTCGTATTTGAAGGATTGGGGAATTTTAAATAAATTTGAATTTGAAATTATTAATGGATATCCATCGGCCCTCCTGTACTATCATAATTATCAAATATTAGTATATAACATTCAAATCTCTTTTCAAAATGCGTTAAACTGATTCTAAAAACCCTAAAACTTGATTTTAATTTACGCTTGAGGGCAAGCTTGGTTTAAGTGTGGTGGGATTTGTAATGTGTATTTTTATACACATTTTTAGGGTTTTTATCATGACAAATTCAATCATAATTCACATAAAATGTATGAAAAATGCTCATAATTCATAAAACATAATTTGAAACCTCTTAATACTTTTTTGTGTGATTTTATAGGGGAAAAGGCCATAAAATGAAGAATTGGACCAAAACGCAAATGATGGGCCAATGATGGCCAAATAAAACCCTCAAAAACTCTACAAAAATTCCCCCAATTCTTTACGACAATTCGACAACCTTTTACAACCAAGTCAACCCAAGTCAAATATCCAAAATCGCTGCGTTGACCAAAAGTCAACCTTTCTGAAATAGGTCAAAAAGGATACCAAAACGAAGAGCTCGATAAGACGAATCCAACGGTATAAGTCTCGCGATCAGAAACCTCCTAGAACGCTCAGAAATGATCAGTCAAAACTGGTCAAACTGGTCAAACTCAACAGCCCGTCAAATCCCGCTCGAAAAATCGCGAAAATTTCGAAGTTACCAGAATTGGGCGTGCTTAATATCAAACGACTCATCTCGATGAGCCTGATAGTGAAAAATTACTGTTCAGCCCAAAAATAACCAATTTCGAGCTGCAGTTTTCTCGAGATCACCATTTCCTGCACATACCTCGTTCTGTCGTAATTCTAAATCCATTCTCTTCTCCTTACTGTCCTCTTTCCAACCATATAAAGAACTCAAAAAGTGATGAAGAATTGAGTGAGATAATCAAGTTTGAATTAAGTGTTCAAGGAAATTGAATTATGTTATTGCTGAAATAACTCAATTCGAGCTGAAACTTCTCGAGTCCATAACTCACACCACATACCTCCTTTTCAGGCAAAACCAATTCCATTCTCTTCTTCTGTCTTTCCTCTTTCCATAGATACGAAGAACACCAAACATGATTAAGAAATGACAGAGATATTTGAGTTCGAAGTCGTACTCGTAACTGTTCATGAAATTCTAGCTTTAACGGTCAAATTTTGTTCAAATCAAATTGGTTCGAATTTCTCAAACAAGGTGATATTTTAGTGATTCAGAGAGTTTATATGGGGTAGTATAAAGCTGTTTGAATACTTAAGTTGATCCGAAAGGGACTTGAGGTTAGAGTTTGACTAATGACTTGTCGGTTTTAACCAAGTCAAAAACTGAATCAGTAACCAAGCAAAATCGATGAGTTACGAGTGGAATTGGAGGCCGAAACACAACATGAACAATCTCATGGAAGTGTAGATCAGTGCTTGAGAATTTGGTCTTGATGTTGTTTGAGGAAAAACGGAGTTTTGAGAAGAAAATGACAGAATTAAAGCTGCTCGAGCTGAACGAGGCTGAAGCTTCGTTTTTCTACCATAACTCGAGTTTTACTCGATGCTTTTCACCCGTTCAAGTTGATGTAGTTTCGTACGGAAGTGGGGAAGAGTTTTCAATTGGCCGTTTTGAGAATAGTTGATCATTAGTCATCTTTGAGATCGAAATGTCACTGTTGGTCAGTGCTGCAAGAAAAACTGAGCTGTTTGTGTTCAAATTAGCATAACTGGATGAATACTCAACGGTTTTCGATGATTCAAAGCTCTACAGATTCGTGAAAGCGAGTAGAAGAGTTCTAGATCAAGACTGGGTGCTGAATTATGAAGAAAATGAGCGATCAAATCATGAGATTGAAAATAGCGGAAAAACAATCTCGACAACGGCTTAACCAACTCGTGCAAACATCTCTAGTACTGTAGCAACGGAACATCTCCAGCCAAACGATCCAAACAATGCAACATTCAGTTTATACTCGGATGTAGTAACTGGACTCTCGAGTGGTTATTTGCATTAACAGAACACGCGTCATATCACCATTTCATATCCAAATTTCAATCCTCCGCCAGTAGCTTTTCCGCCAAAATTTCAAAGATCCCAAACGAAATAAAAACTCAACGAAATCATTTCAAATTTCAAAAAAAAGTTCAGTGCACATCCTAGATCCAATCTGAAGTGAGTAAATTCTCCGAATTACCCCTGAAATTATCCTGAAGCCAAAAACAGAAAATCACACCTCTCTTCCCTCATACGCTCTTTCATCCATTCTCTAAAATCACTCATTTCCACACTCTCCTTAACTTATACACCACTGTCTATTCTTCTTCTTCTACCTCTAGAACCACCATTAATGAGTTTCAAGCTTTTTTGAGCTCTAATTTTCGTTTTTGAGTGAAATCACGCAATTTGGGGCTGATTTGGGAAAAATTCGAATCGGTCGATTCTAGCTTGAATTAAGGGGAAATTGGAGCTTCAAATCAACTCAAGGGAGCAACCGACTGGTCCTCCAACTCTAGGTTTAATCGAATTCTCTTTTAATTGCCTGATTTGAATTTTAGATCACAAGAACTCAATTTGTAGTAATCATGATTAAATCTTGTGAAATTCTTGTTCTTGTGAATATTTGTGAGTAGATCTAGATAGGGAGGGAAATTTGTGATTTGTATACACTAAATCTTGCTTTATAATCTTGTAATTTTGTTGAATTTTGATGAATAGTCATGAACACACACATTTTTGAATGAATTGGGAAAAATTGCTTAGCTTAGTATTTTTCATCAATTGATCTATTAAATCGAGAGTTTATTGGCTTGTTAATCATTTGAAATTCTTAGCTTAGTATTTTGTGTGCTTAATTTGGAGTGGTGACAAGTTTTGTCTTGAAATGGCTGTTTTGGAATAAACTAGTTCTTGAGTCAATTTCTTGAGTAAATCTTAGCTTAGATTGCTCAAATCCATCATCTAAATCTAAAAAATTATACCCTAAGTGATTAATGATTGTTACACATCATAAATCTCCTATAAATCCCTATTTTTAAACCGAAAATCAAAACCTAATCCAGTTTCTGTTTTGCTGCTGTTTCTTCTCTATTTTTCAGTCTTTTTCTCTCAATTTCATGTCGAATTCCGATCTTAAAAATTAAATAAACATTTGTAAAATTTAGTTCTCGTCAGTAGATAATTTTCAAACTAAATTTTGCCCAATTCGGAATTATAACCTATGAGATGTTAATTTTCTAAATTTGTAATTTTTCTGTTTTTGATCTTTCTGTCCAGATTTACTGTATTTTTTCTTCTGAATTTTAAAAATATAAAAACAAATAATAAAAATACAAACATAATCCTACTTGAAGTATTTCGAAGTATAGAATCCAAATCTGAATTTTAAAGTTATAGTTGTTAAAACTGATCAGGAGATATTACAACTTTTGTAATTACTGGTCTGTCAGAACCAGTTTCTGATCCAGATCTGAGTTTTCATTATAAATCTCAAACTAGAAATCATAATTATACCAAAATTTAACAGTTAATCCATAACCTGATAATTGAATTTCTCTATAATTGTTGGGATTTTTTAAGCTTTAGTGATTTTTCTATAATTTTCTGAAATTGCTGCTGAACCGATTTTGAATCTGAAATATGTTCTGGACTGAATTACAAATATCTCGAAATTCTTGAATAAAATAATAATAACAGTAAATAACCATATCTTAGATCTCTCTTCCTAGTTTCCAACGGTATCTCGTGTATTGGATTGGGAGTTTATTTGTTCTAGTTACGAATTAAAACACTAAAGTGTGACGTGCTAAATTCTTGAAACAAAACTGAAAATTGAATTTAAACTTGGAAATTTACCTAATAAACCTTGAATTAAAAGATTTTACACTAGAGATAAATCATTGCGATTAGTTAATTCTTGAGGCCACACCACCTTGTGTTCGACCCCTAAACTCATTTACCGCTCATACGTCATCATTATATTAATCGATTAATATTTCTTGATCCCGAATTAAACTGAACAAAATAAATGACATTAACAACTTTTATTAATTCATTTGAGCATGGCCATGCATTTCTTCAGTTCGATTCATCAAGATGCCTAAAGATATCTCTCTCATTTAATGAGAGGAATAAATCTCGTCTTGATTGCACTCATCCCTCTACATAATTCATTATATTCCTAATCATAATCGTTATGACCACCCGGTTAAAGGCAGTGTTAAATTATATTAAAGTATAAAATTACTCATGTTGGAAATCGAGACAATCGCAAGTCAAAAGACTATAAATACTTTATGTTACAAGAATCGTTATTGACGTAAAACATGTAGCATTCTTATGGCGAGTCAGTCCAGTATATGATCTCTAACATATACCTATGTTAATGACTTGATAACTATTTATCCATGATTAGTAAAACATGATCATCGGTCAACTAGCATACTGGTGTACATTTATAGCTTATCTACAAATATATATTTATTTGTCTCCACAAATATCCTATAAATGACCAGGGATGATTTAGAACAGCATTCATAACACTTATAGTTTTACTATCAAAGTCACGCACTTTGATGATATAAAACTGAATTGCATATTCATGGTCTATTTTAATTATATTAAATAACCTATACGCACATATTATATGAAATATCTTAGAATAAATATTATTTTTGTTATTACAATCCATTATCTAGGTCACAAACACTTTGGCCTAGGGCATAACACCATTAGTGAAAAGTTATCATAATAATAAGGGGTTCAGGGACATGCGAGGCACTTCTTTACTTAATATTCTGAAGGATTTTTTTTTAGATAAATATAAACATCACATAAACTAAGTTAAATATAGTATGAGCCTAATCTTAGATCTATCTATATATTGTAGCTGTAATCTTCAACGAACCCTTCGTTGTGTGTGTACGAAGATCCAATGCCATCTTCTGAAGATTGCGCCAAGATCCTCGTCTCGTCTTGATATAATATCTATCCTAATCACTAACCTATCGCTAGAAAAGTAATTTACAACTTTGATATCAATTACAATTTGGACAACTCACTGCTTGCCATAGATATTAAATAAAATTACAAGCATTCACACACAAGATTGCATCACAGAACAATTGCAGATCTAAGGCTTATACTATATTTTATATTTAAATTCCATGTAATATAAAAATTAGGGTTTCTTCATATTTCGGCTTTATTCCGTTCGGAACGGAACCATTTTGTTCTAAATGGAACACCGTTGGACTTTCTCATGAAAATTCAGCCTATTCTGTTCTGAACGGAACGGAATGGCGCTGAAAATTATGTTTTCCTTTTGTATTTAGTTCTGTTTCCAAAACTGATTTCGAAAAATAATTTTTCGAAATTCCAAGAAATCATAATATCCAATGTTATATTCCTAGAAGCTATTTTTGTTATGTTCTGAAATAAAATTTTCAAAATCCTAAAATGAATTTGATAAATTTTAAATATAATTGACGATTATTTCCTTAACGAATGCTCTGATGCCACTGTTAGGGAAACCGTAGCGATTTACGTTACACGCGCAGCATAACGTACGGGTTCAACCCTCCCTAGGATCATCGTAAAGGAATAAAGTACGAGATTACGTAATTAAAATTTATACCTCGGATCTTCCTCATACGCGAGAGAGAAAACGGATGTAGGTCTGAACGATTCTGACTCACAACCTTCTCCTTCCTAAAACTCAACACGCGAACCTCCTTACTCCTCCTATGGATGAAGAACTCGATCGCTCGGTATTCTCCAAAGTAGGAGATCTCTACTCGTATCCACACGAACTTCGAACTCGGCTAGACGAGTCTGAAAATACTTTCCGAAATTACCTCACAAAACTCTCTCTCTATTTATGTGTTATGATGGCCTCTAAGGCTTGAGAATTGTGTGTTCAATAGAGGGGGACTGCCTATGTTGCACGGATACGGATACGGGTATCATATCCGATACGATACGGATACGGAGATACGGGAAATCTCAAAAATTTTAGAATACAGATACGGCAATAAATATTTATTTTTAATTATATTTATATAATATAACAAAAATTAAAAAATTAATAATTAATAATTAATAATCAATATTTCAAATTTAATATCAAAATATGTAAATGAAATTAAACACAAACATTACACTTAAATGTTCGTTAACTTCAAACTTTCATTTAACGAAAGTCAGCGATTTATTTCTTTCTTGGAAATTATTTTTTTATTTATTTTAATTATTTTTATAACTATAAAACGCAAATAACTCTTTTGCTGGTTTGAATTTGTGTCAAAATTTGATTTAAGAAAAAAATGATTAAAAAAAGTATAACAGACCAATATATATAGTGAAAATTTCCCAGAAGTATCATGGCCGTATCCCAGAAGTATCCCTGCCATTTCTAGCAATATCCTGAGTGTATCCAAAAAAATATATTATTAAAATAGTCAGATATGCCACGTGACGTATTCGATATGTATCGGAGCCGTATCGCAGTGTTATCTGTATCGGATACCCATATCCTCACGAGACTTCTCAGATTTTCGAGTATCGGCACAACATACGGGATTACACCTCTTATACTAGAGAGAGAGAACCATAATTCTATGCCTATTCCGTTTTGAATGGAAGGGTTCTATTCAGAATGGAATATTATTTCTATAAATGAGAAAACTAGGCTGCCAAGAAACTGGCACCTTCCGTTCAGAATGGAACCCTTCCGTTGAGAATGGAAGTGTGGTGTTTTGCACAATCAATCATCCAATAATTGATTATTTCGTTCACCAATTTATACATCATATGTATAACTGTTTTGAGGTATTTTCATCTGGAGTTCATTGTGGGACCGTGTAGGTTCCATTTAATGATGGCAATAATTTTCTAAAAATGGTAAGTCATGAGTAACCTCTAGACTGATGTCATGACTGCCCATACTAAATGAAATGATCAACAATTATAAACCTATATAAATAGACCTTAACTTATTCCTTTTGTTCTACGATATATGTCTTGATCACAAAACATGGAAATGAGTCATCCTTGAGTTTGATCAAAGTCTCTTCCCCATAGTTGCAAATGCATGGAAATGTGTCATCCTTGAGTTTGATTAAAGTCTCTTTCCCATAGTTGCAAATAGAGTGTTATAGCTTCGCTATAACACGAAACGTTACGCATCAACGACAAAACGCTGCATGTAGCGCAACAAGCAGGTTTCATTCAATTGAGAAAAATAGTCACATATAAGAAGATGAGAACGGGTTGTTGAGAATTTTGGTGGAGACCGATTGTGTGTACGGTAGTTGACTTCCGCACGATCCGACCTAGACGGCCTAGACGGATGAAAAATTGGTTAGGACGGTAACCGGTTTAGAGTCGCTTGGACAACACGCATGGCTTAAGCGTCACGGATTAAGCGTAATCCGAAAGGTATCTTTAAGATTTATTTCTTTGATTTAACCGATATGCACGGATCCTCAGATTGGTTTTGTTTTACGCTATATCTTTTTAACTCTAAGTATCGTCCTTTGGGCTATAAAAATAAAATATTTTTTTAAGAACTTTTTTATTGAAGAAATAGTATAATTACGATTTTTTTTATTAAAAATAAGCCAAATTATCATTCTATTTTTACAAAAAATGTATTTCCTCAAAATGATACTTAATGATATCATCCGCTACATACTATAACATCTGTTATATCGTACGCTATAGCATTCGCTAAGCGATATACTATAAAAATGACCGAGAATTAGACTGAATAAATTCAAAATGATATTAACAACACATGTTAATTCCATTTTGAGCATGGTCATGTATTTCCTTCAGTACTAGTTCATCAAGGGGGGCCCAGAGATATCTCTCTCGTGACAAGGGGAACAAATCATATCTTGATCACTCACATTCCTCGTCATGATGTAGTGCATACCTAATGATGACTCTAATGATTATCCTGTTACGGATGACGTAGGATCATATTAAAGTATGCAGTTCCACATACAGATCTATGGTGACCTCAGGTCGTAGTAACAATCACATAATTCATATGAGAATCACTAATGACATATACCATACATATTCTCATAGTGTGGTCAGTCCAGTACATGTTCACTAACATAAACTATAATACAGGCTTGACATCTCTATGTCCATAATTAATAGAACATGATCATCCAGTATATGAATATACTAGTGTGGATATTTAGCTTCTTAGTTGAAGTATGTTTATCTCTATAAACATCCTACATATCACTAGGGACGGTTTAGAATGTCATTCGTTAATTCACAGTTCTATTATCAGAATCACGTATTATGATGACATGAACCCATAGTGTCATTCATGGTTGATATAAGTTACGTAAATATATATTGACAACCCATACACACATATATATAAGAAACAACCTTTATTTATTAAATAATAATGTCTTAATACATAATCCGTTTCCTAGCACAAATATATTTGGGCAAGGGCACTGATCCTATAGTGCGGTGCGATAATCACGCTCCAGTCTCCTTGTGCTTTTTTTTGTATCCTTTTCGATGTTTTTGCTCTAATTTCGACAATCACATATGATCTAGACAGTAACTTAGTTCGTTAACTAAAACATAAATGTAAGACATCCTTTAGAAGAAGAAGAAGAAGAAGAAGAGAGAGTCGAGTTTGCCGGACCGAAAACCCAAGATATCCTTATAATATGTTGTAAAGTTAAGACATATTTGTTGAGGATCATCAATTAGACTCCCATCATGATGTAAGACTGGAATGTAATTCTCTTGTCCTTTTGCGGAAGCAATGGTGTTAAAATATCTTGTATTTCTATCGCCTAGTTGCAACCAAGTAACCGATGATCTTCGTTGGCAAGAATCTTCTTTAATGTTGGAGATATCATGTATTTTCTCTATCAAGGAGATACGGACTTGGAACTCTTGGTTGGTTAGAGGGTGGGTTTTGTTAAAGATATGAGAAGGATATGAGAATCCAGCAAAAAGGGCAGTTAAATCTTAGGAAATTATATTATAGCCGTTTATATATTTCTTGGCTTAATTAGGAAGACAATTAGTGGGGGTAATTAGCCGTTAGGGTATTGGGTGTCAGAGTCATTGTGTATGGCTATAAATATGGTTATTTGTGTAGAAATAAGATGTAAGTGTTATTCAGCAATTCATGAAATAATATTGTGATTTCTTCTCTTCTCCAATATTTAAATTTTACTCTATTTTGTCAAAGAATTGCGTTACTATTTTACTATCTTTCAACGTTTCATTAATTTTGTTGATCTTGACTTTTGCCCAAGATTGTAGGCTCCCTAGTTTCTCCACCAAGTTTATGGTCAACATGGTCAACCCCAATAATGGTCATTTATATTAATTTTTAATTTTTTTTGTTTTTAATAATCATCTAATATTTTGGAATAATCACATATAGTTAAAATTTCAATAATCATTAATTTACAACAATTACTTATTTGAATGACCACTTGTTTTTAAACAAAATGAATATTAATACTCAAACTTGGTTGAGAAACTGAGTTATATATAATTTCTTTTTTTATTGGACTCGGCAATACTGGCACCGATTATGTGTATATATCATCTCTTTCTAAAAAGAGAAATGTGATATCACTGTTCAATGCAGCATGCTCAAATCAGGACGAAATATATATATATATATATATATATATATATATATATATATATATATATACTGTATTTTTGCTTGTCAATGTATTATTCTTTTTATATATATTGTTTTCACTGTTTTAGACATAATTTTATTTTTTTTATGCATTATTTACTTTTGAAATTTGTATATATTATTTTATCACTTTTTAATTTAATTTTTTTTTCTATATACTATTTTCACTGTTTACGTATATATTGTTTACATAAATGAATTATATATACTGTTTTTTCAATTTTGTACACTGTTTATCGACTATATATATTGTAGTCAGGCTGCACAATGAAAAAATCCCGTTGTGATATATTAAATCCCTTCTAAAAATGCCCAAAATTTCTCTTATTTGAATGACCTCTTGTTATTAAAAAATGAATATTAATACTCAAACTTGGTTGAGAAACTGAGGGTTATATATAATTTCTTTTTTTATTGCATTGGGCGATGCTGTCACCGATTGTGCGTATATATGGTCTCTTTCTAAAACGTGAAATATGATAACACGGCACACTATAGTATGCACAACTCACGACGAAATGTATATATACTGGTTTCCCCTTTTCAATATATTATTCTTTTTTTATATATATTGTTTTCACTGTTTTAGACATATTTTAATTTTTTTTATGTATTGGTTACTTTTAAAATTTGTATATATTATTTTATCGCTTTTTAATATACTATTTTTTCTATATATTATTTTCAATGTTTACATATATATTGTGTATAGAAATAAATTATATATACTGTTTTTTAATTTTTTTAATTTTATACACTGTTTATCATCTATATATATTGTCGTGGTGCTGCACGATGGAAAAATCATGTCGTGATATATCAAATCACTTCTAAAAATGCCCAAACTTTCTCTTATTTCTCTTTTAATTTGGGAACTTTTTGTAGCAAATACGAAAAAAAGAATATACATAATATTAATCATATATATTATTTGTTTAATCTTATATAATGTATTGCCTCTATATACCGTTTTTTCGTGTCGTGATTAGGGGTGAAAATGGTTCGGATCGGGATCATATCATATTTGTATCTGTATTATTTTTTTGGATTCAGATACAAACACGGATAGCTTCGAATACGGATTCGGATTGGATATATGTGTGAATACAAATACGGAGTTGTTTCGGATATCAAAACGGATTTGTAACATAAGATGCAAATATTACCATATAACTAATACAAAAAAATCGTGTGATTTTGTAGGGCACACATGGATATTTGCTCCTTAATCAATTATGTAATCAAAATATTAAATGAAAATTAAATGTCCAAGCCTTCAAGCAGATTTGATTTTTGAACTTGGTCTTATTTTTAGCAAGTTAAGCTCCAAAGAGAAAGAACAATTCACAATCAAGAAATGAATTAAATTGTAATTAATATTTATTAATCTCATTAAGTTTATATATAATATATATAAGCATATCAAATAAATGCTAATATATACATGATATATCATTACAAACCATTTATTTCCATTATCATTTTATATCTCTTTTCATTAATTTTAATCAGCTAAGTTCACGCATTGCGAGAAGCATGAGTGAGTAGATTTGAAATTAAACACGTTTTGAGTAAATTACGCTTCTACCCTTCAGTTTTGACATAATAACATCTGTCATCTGCTAATTTAATCACTCAATTTCTTTTTTGAAGTTAACCACATGGACTTTAATATATAGCAAAAATGGAATATTCAATAAATATATAAAATATCCGCAATTGAAAATGGCTTATCTTACATGACATATTTGACTTATGTCTTAACAAAAGTACATTATATTTCCTAAATAAGCAAGAAAACAAACAGCGTATATACATCAAAACCTAACAAAAGAGGAAACTTCAGAGAATCAAGCGAATTCTCTCCTCTCCATTGAAAAACAGACTGGACTGTCAAGCCGCCTAACATATCATCATGCCAACAAAAATATTATTAAATCAGAGTTTAACCAACATCAAAATTTGTCAAGTCGCACGTACAAGGAATGAGTTAAAGAGGAGAGAGAAAGACAGAGATTGCGTCACTTTCCATTTCAATCCCTGAAATGTTTCTCCTTTAGCAAAGGAACCCGTCAATCAAAACTTCCAAACAGGTCAGCTCTTCCAATCCCACGAATTCTCATTTATTCCTTTCCTTTCATGCATGTCCCCCCTTTCCTCTTTATAAACTCCCCCTTCCACCCTAAGTCTCTCTCTCTCTCTCTCTCTCTCTCTCTCTCTCTCTCTCAGTTTCACTTCTCCAAACTTTAATGGAAGCCAAGACACTGTCAGAAACATCAGCAATCTCTCTCCTGACAGAGAGAGAAGATCCAAAAACCACAGAACTAGTTCTCCAAAAAACCTCTTCAAAAACCACCGAGTCCAAATCAGAGCAAGAAGCCACGGTTCAAGAACTAAACCTCCTTGGATCGATCGACGCGGCCAAACCAACGGTCCTCGACACGCCACCCGTTTCCCCTCCCTCCAATTCCACCGACATAAAGAAAACTTTTCCTTGCAATTATTGTAACCGTACTTTCCAAACTTCTCAAGCTTTAGGGGGGCATCAAAATGCACATAAACGCGAAAGAAGCCTCGTAAAGCGTGCGACAAATACTACAGGAGGAGTAGCAGGAGGATTAGATCATTTGTTCAATCGAGGTTCAATGAGGTTTCCTGTGGGCCCGGTCCATGGTGGACCGCTCGGTTTAAATATTCATTCAGGGATACATAAACCGTATGCTGGTGGACCTACATGGTACCCACGGTGGACCGGCTCTATGCTTGTGCGTCGTCATGGACCGGGTGTAGGAAGATTGCATAGTAATTATCATGGTGAGATGTACGGTGGACCGAGAGTGCCGGCTCATGGACCGGGTGCAGGGAGGTTTGAGGAGGAGGTGAAGACCGGATTAGGGTTAGGGTTTCGGGGAATTGAGCGCGGTGCAGCTAGTCGGGTTGAGGTCAAGCAAGTTGAGGACCTGCCCAAGGTTGATTTGACATTGAAATTGTAGTATTTAGAAATAAGAAATTAGAGGTTGATGTAGTCTTAATTTAACTTGAAACGGAAATTTGGGAATTTGTTAAATTAATTTGGTTACAATTTCAATTTTAGTTTGTTGATTTTCTTAATGATTTGTTGGGTGAATTGATAGGATTCTTTTTCATGTGTTGCTATCTCTCTTCATAGTTTGTTTCTTTTCACCATGTGTTCTGAATTTCGATTTTGTTAATTCGCTTATACATTTTTTATGATGATGTATATGTTAATTATGTTTTTCTTCAATAATTTCCAAGGTGTGTAAGTGTATACAAACTTGTTTATTGTGTAATATTTTCATTAAGAAAATCATATAATTATCACATAATTAGTATATTTAGAAAATGAGAAAAAAAAGTATATTTTAGAAAATATCTTATATTTGATTAGTGTTATTGGTCAAAGTATGTCATTGAATATGTGGGCTTATGTTGCTTAATAGCATTTATATTATTTCGAACGATTAAACTAACTTTTTTTGCGTTGAACTAAATTTTAGCACTGAATCTAGCATTTGAATATGTTAGAACAATTTACATTATTGTAGCACTGAATCTCACTACTTTAATAGTCAAATTACAGTAATTAAAAGGTTCCATGCATTTATGATGTTTTCTCTTATTCCATTACCTAGATATATATTTTCTACTTTTTAAGGGTATCTATGAGTGAAATTTCGAATTTTTAAGGGTGTATAGGTATTTAGGTATTTTTAAGATCTTGCAAGGGTTTATATGAACCCTTTTAAATGGCTTCACAGGTAAGGTAATATCTGATACAAAAGTGGTTACATCCAAACAATAATTTGTTTGTCATTCAAATTTGCTCAATTTCTTTCTTTCTTTATGAGTTTATCTTCTTGTAAGTAAGGTAATTATTGTCATTAATGGAATCCAAATCAGAAAAGTTAATGTAGATTTCAAAAGGGAATGATCATATGTGGTTAATAATTAATATAGTATTGGATCATGTGCAGCCGCAGCTGTACTTTTCATATACAAATATACTCTAAAATGAAATACCAAAAATAAGATTGAAAACAAGAAAGGCAATTCTTTCTTATTTTATTTCGAATTTGATTCTGGGATTACTAGAAGTGTTGCATAAGAAAATGCTTAACATTTCTTTTCTCTTTTTTTTTTGAGTTGGAAAAATGCTTAACATTTTAGTTAAATGAATATATTTAACTGGTTAATTATATAAAATCAATAATTCTAGGAATTCAGAAATAACATGCACATTGCAGAATCAACAGTGAAAAATAAAGAAATATTGTCTTCCTTATTTTCATTGTATATTCTTATTTTATTTTCAAAATTGATTATGTAACATATTTCTGGGTTTGATAGCATTTTTGTTTTTAACTATCATATTTGAAATCTTTGGGGGGAACTGTATAAGAAATTACATCACAACTTTAGTGAGGCGGTATACATATAACGTCTAATTCTATCGCAAAATATAGTGATATATTTATGTATGTATATTGTTTCTTCAAAATCTAGAAGGGCGGTTGTCTGTCTAGTCCCTATTAAGATCCATCACTGATCATTCATATTTCATTTTGGTCGATGATATGTCATCTTCGTGTGATCAGAAGTCAAAATGTTTTACATTTATACTAAATGAATAATTTTAAATATCATAATTATTAATTCTTTGGAGACATTTCTCATTTATTTACTTAGTTGTAACTTTGAATTATGTTCACTAAGAGCTACTCTAGATGCAAATGGTTTGTATTCTAGTTGGTTAATTCATTTGCATGTGTATCAAGACTTCATGATTTAATTCCCGACAAACATAATATAACACATATTTAACAAAGTCTCTCAAGTCTCAATCCAATGGGTCAAACATCAAAAAAAAAAAATAAAAGAGCTACTCTAGTTATAGGAAAAGCACACAACCTTATTGTAGGCAATCTGAATAATATATAGTTTTAAGCTTACCATGCAAGAAAGGAACATATTTGTGATAATAATTAACTTTTACGGCTTATCAACTCTTCCATTTAATTAAAATTGTCTAACTTTTGAATTCAAATGACCAAATATTCATCATTCACTGATTCAAATTTCAAACATTCAGAGTATTGAAGATTTAATGGATTCAAACATATTGAGGAATGAGGATTAATGGAGTGTCCAAGGTAATTCAATGCTTATTACCATCCTATACATTTCTTTAGCTCCCTAACATCTCAATATACATTAATAAAATATTTTAGATATCCTAAATTGAGATCTTTTTTAAGTTTTCTAAAATCCTCTATGATTTACAGCCCCCTTTCCATGTTGACTTTAACCAATCTGAGTCAAATACACCTTTTCATCGAAGTAAATGCTCCTCACATCGTATAAATTTTTTCATATCTAAAATATTTCATTAGCAAAAGTACAAAAAATATACATCCAATAAGGAATATTTTTGTCTAGAAAATATTTGTTCGAGTCACATGATTGAAAAGTTAACGCAAGTATAAGAAGAATTCAATTCATATGATTAGGAGTTTTTATAGAATTCCCAAAATATATATAGGTCTTCAAAATATTCAAAACATAGTTCCTCCTATATATATCTATGCTTAACCAATTAGCATATCATTTAATTTTAGTGTCTATTCCTCAATTCATTCAAAAAAAAAATTATTGTTTATGTTTTATTAATTTGTTTAGTGTGAATGGCCGGTCCATCATTTTTCTGAAGTGCTATATACCATGAACTAGAGCCCTTGTATTTACCTTGCATCACTTCATCTAAATTCTAATCAATAAAAAGAACAAAAGAATAAACAGAAAATACAAAAAATGGAAAATACTTTGAGAAAGGATACTTTACAAAGACAACCAACCAATGCTAACTAGAAACGCTAGAATGAATCATCCAATGAATGAAGTCCACATGGCATTGCCACATGTCGTCAAATAATTCGCCGACATATGGCTAATCAGTGTTGTACTTGGTCTTGTAAATTTTGTTTGAGATTATGACATGTATCCAGATGCATGTTAATTATGTCACTTTAGAAACTCAACTTACTTTGTGCGCTATTTTCTAATTCGCATTATATCTTTTGATGAAAGTCTCCAGCTTGTATTTGTGCCCTTCATCATTTTTTTCTCTTTGACTTTGCTGCCTCCTAAACTTTTTTTTGGTGAAGGGAGAAACTTAAAATTTTTATTTCAAACTTGGAGTCTTATTAGGGATTTGAAAGGAAATAATGTCATCAAAATTTTCAATAAACAATTTAATTATTATTATATATATTTGGCTCCCTATAGTAACTTATCAAGTCAAGTCTATTACATCCCTATGTTCCCCTAGAAAGTCGAGTCAAAATCCACTACTATCAACATTCATCTAAGTGAACTGCCAAAATATAAAAATCAATCATTTATTAAGAATCCAAACACGAAACCTAAAATACAAATACGATGCTCAAACCTCTCAAACCAGAGTATGTTTAATTTTCTAGCATCATTGCTAGAAAAAAAATTATATTAGAGAAGGAACAGAGCTTAACTGTATTTATTGGAGGCCAAAAAGATTTCTCCCTACTGATTAAATACAAAAATTTGGGGGAGAAGAGATGGCAAATACATAGAAATATTTGTATTTCAATTTTTTTTCACTAAAGTACCACTGATATATATTAATTTGTCAAAATCTTGAGGAGTCTAACTCCGTCTCTATTAAGGTTCATTCCTGATTAGAGGCAAATAGAGCTTATATAAGAATGCTCTATTGGATTATGAGTTTTTGCTCCAACTCCTACTCAATGCTTTAATCTTAATCTTGACATGTTTCACCATCAATTAATGTCAAAAGTGGTACACAAAACTCCAACTCAATGCTTTAATCTTTAATCTTGACATGTTTTAATGTCAAAAGTGGTACACAAAATGTGATGGATGTAAATCCCTTTGTTGAAATTTGTCTACTTAAGTTGGGTCAGATCTTTTCTAAGATCTTCATGTCACCATCTGCCTCCTCCAATAATTATTAACAAATTATTTATGCATTCAATTCAAAATCAGATCTGAAAAATTTAAACAAAGAATACGAGAATGAACAATATTATCAAAATCAATTCCAAAATTATAAATAATTAAACAAAGCGAGAATATTGACGAAAAAAGTGAGAATGAATAATATTAATAAAACTTTTAGGACTCGTCTACTATCATTATTCATTATAGTTTCAAGTTTTTTTTCCAAAAAAAAACATATTAAGGTAATTAGCTTTGTTTCCATTTTTTGTCCCGGTAGCAAAATAAAGAATCTAAAAACGAGAAAATGTTGTTTTTTGTTTTTCCGTTATCACATATGAAATGTATACATGTGTCGTACCACACAAAGATAAGTATAAATGGCACTAAAAGTATACTACTGTTGAAATTGATATAATTACACTAAAAAAGATATATATTTCATACCATAAAATTTTATATTTACATAAAAATAGTATATTGACACTAAAACAATATGTTGGCACCAAAAATTATATATTTGTATGAAAAACAGTATATTCATATTGAAAATAATGTAATGTCGCCGGGAACTAGATTATTGACGCTGAATTAGTATGTTGATGTTGGAAATTATATATATTGATACTAAAAATGAGATATTGATATTGGAAACAGTATATGACGTTGGAAATTATATATATTGATACTAAAAATGATGTATTGATACTGAAAACGATATATGATATTGGAAATTATATATATTGATTCTAAAAATGATATATTGATACTGAAAATAGTATATGGACACTGAAAAACGGTATACTGATACTGTAAAGAACATATTGACACTGGAAACTCATATACTTGCATTGAAATAGTATATTGATATTGAAAAAGATATATTAATAGTGAAAATGATATATTTATACTGAAAATAACATATTGACACTATAAACTCGATATATTGACAAAGAAAACTTAATATTGATAATGAAATTGGTATATTTATACTAAAAAAAATGTACATTGACACTAGAAACAGTATATTTGACTTTAAAACTCTATATTGACACTGAAAATAATATATTGTTACTGAACATAATATATAGAAATTGAAAATTGCATATCAACTAAGCGGGCCGTTTGTGGTGGCTTAATTTCTCGAGGCGTATATCAAACTCCAAAAATAATATATTAACACGGGTAACAATTGCATAGAGTAATATTATATTGACATTAAAACGGTTTATTGACAATGAAAATGATATAATAGAGATATAAATAGTGTATTGACACAAAACATAGTATATTATTCACGTTCAGTTTGGCATATATAAAATGTATATTTGAATAAATTAGAAACAGTAAAATATAAAAACCGAAATGCATGCATTTATTTTGAAAACAAAAATAGAAAATTGATTGTTGTCTTTAAAAAATAAAACCAGAAAAAAAAAATTAAAATTAATAAAATGGCCTAGACATTCATGTCCAAAATCAATTGAATTGTAAATAAATAGAAAAGTAAGAATGAGAAACTAAGGGGAAGAACACCCTTCTCCTTATTCCACTCTTAAGAGCTGGGGTCTCGCTGAATAACTTTACGTTTAGGGACCTGATGCTTTAAAGACGGGGATTTTCTGTCGTGCAGCACAACGAGAAAAACAGACAATATGTAGTATATAAAATTAAAAAACAATATATAAGATTTATTTTCTGTAAATAAGAGACAATAAACAATATATACGTAAAACAATATATAGAAAAAAAATAGTATATTGATAAGCGGAAAAAACAGTATATACAAAATTCCGTCGCATTTTGGGCGTGCTCAAGCCCGCAACCCTTCCAGATGTCCCTTATTTTTTATTCAATATTGAGCTGTTTGTTTTGAGATCCTTCGAGGAATTTTGCAGAGTATTTTGGGATTTTGTTAAACTACCTTACATGATAAACTACCTTTAGTACCTTACATGATTTCAGGTGGTCTGCGAATTTTTGTATTGTATCCAAAAAACTCATTTTTATATTCAAGAATTATTCGAGCGAATAAGATATAACTCTACTCCAAGTCAACAACTCGCTGCGCCATACAAGAATTGACCTCCGTCTAAAAGTTGTTCTTTAAAATAACCTAAAAAAATAATGTTTCTTAAATTTGATTTTTTAGAAAGAGTTCTAGATTTTTACTTTTTTAATTCAAAAATCTAAGAATCTGATACTAACTTTATGTATTAACTAAATTTGACAAGAAAAGATATTTCAAATTCCTAAAATTCTCAATAAAACAACAAAAAAAGTAAATTTCAAACTTCTAAAGTTCAAAAACTATACTCAAAACAAACTCACAAAATTCTTTTATCATAAGGTTACTTCTACAAGCAATTCCCTTTAAAAACCGCTCTAAATTTGGTATTAACAACTCTTGAGAAAGAACAGAACAATTCCAATTTCTACCAAACAAATTCACAAACTTTTTTTCTCTGACATGCATATGAATTAATCAGTAAACCAAAGTTTTTATCTGTATATGTAAAATAAGAAGATAATTATTTGGAAAAAAAAAACTAAAATTGCCAGTATCAGCATCTATGCAACATTTATTTAATTTCGATTTCTAAAAAGTTAAAAACAGAAGCTATTGCATATGTTTTAAATGAGATCATGATTGACTTGCTTTGATTTGATAATTTGAATGCTCCTCCAAAGTACCATTTGAATTAGCCTGAAAACAAAATTCCAAAAAAATAAATAAATCATAAATCCATTAGAAACATCAGAATTTGAGGCATAAATACACAATATTCAAGATTAATTGAAGCAATACTGCATCAAATTGAAGCTTCATTGCAAAATACAGCTAGAATTGTTGCTTAAAATACAAATCAAAATAGAAACGAAAAAAATAACCAAAAAAAGATCCAAAATTGGTACCGTACCTTAAGAGTAGATAATCCAGTCGTACCAGGATCCTTCAATTGATCGAGCTGTCTTTTCCCTCTTCTCAGTAAATACTCAATATAAACAAAATTCCTCTTATCTACATTTCTCGCATTGTTTCTTAATTCAGCTGAAACAACAGATCGGATTTTCTCACGATCTTCTGTGCTTTTATTTCGTGCGGCGCGAAGAAACCCTCTGTATAATGCCAATACTTGTCTTTGCATGCCAGATAGTTTTTTCACTGGAGTCGCCATTTGATCTGATGCTAATAGTTATTTTCCAAATTTGAGCTGAATTTGGAATGAAAAACGGTTCAATTTCAGTCTTTCAATCAAGAATTTAACGCACAATACAAAAAAAAAATCCAGAAATTCAGAATTGATTTTCTTCAAAATTGAAAAAGGGGATTTTTAATTACCTTTGCCAATAGATTAATCGATGCTTGATTCTCCTTGTTGTTTCGAAACAGAAGCTTGGTTTTTCTTTTTTCCTTCTTTTTTCTTATCTTTTTGGAAATTAGAAGGTTAATTTTTGTGCGATGCTGCTCTAAACACGGAGCCGCTTAATTTTCTCTGAAAATAATGTTCGAATCCTCTCCAAAATAACAAGAGGAAAGAAAGGAGACTTTACAGTTTAATTATGAGCCAGTGGGCCAGTTCGTTTGGGCTTCACAGCCTTCATTATAGTTATGGCCTAATAATTTTTAAAATTATTATTGCTAGTACTTATTTATTCAATTTTATTTGATTATAAAATGTTACTTTTTTGTTTTTTCGTAATAATTTTGTTTTGAATAAAAATGATATTATTTTTGCCTAAAATAACTTGTTAAGGACTTATGTCGCTTAGCTGTGATTTATCATACTCGTTTTGAATAATTTTGTTTTTTCGTAATGATTTATCATATTTGAACTTTTAAGCCTTCAGAATCAGTTCAGAACATCAAGCAGTAGACACTTGAGGCGTCAGATCATCAAAGAACTTTTTGGATAAATTCAACGCTATCTTTGCACAGAAGAAAAAAAAATGATAAAAGAAAACAAGGATAAAAAAGAAAATGGTAGAACATTTTGTGAACTAAATTTTCTCTCTGGTCTCCTCTTTATCTCACATTATGAGACACAATCTTACTTATTACGACCACAAAGTATATGCTTCTCTTATAGACATTTCATAGAGAGAGTGAATCAGACGCACACAGCATGGCACGGTCAGATCGATGAGACTGATCAGTTTATAATGATCGATCGTATCATACCATGCGCGTCAAATTCCTCTCTCTCTCTATCAATCTATTTCCTCCTCCCTTTTCCCTTATTCCTTCTTCAAAAATGAAAGAACGAATAGATGAAAAGTAAAAGGAAACCTATAACTTTGTGACAAGAAGGCCTTGTTTATATACACACAGGAACAAACTCCTCTCAATTTCTTCAAATAAAAAAACGGCTGGTCCATTGAACTAGTCGGTATGGCCAATGGGGCAGCGCCGTATAACAACATGTGTCTTTTCTGACTGGGTGTAGGTGTCACTTGCTCAACCGTCAGTGGAGAGGTGCACACAGAAAAGTGGCTACGTGGCACCACCGTCGCCGCAAAGAATCTCAGCTGTTTAGATGGAGAAAAGGGAAAATAAAATGTCAGAAGTGGGATTTGAACCCACGCCCTCGTAAGAGGACCAGAACTTGAGTCTGGCGCCTTAGACCACTCGGCCATCCTGACTATGTTATTAAGAGCTACTTTCTTTATCTACTTAGACAAATATTGCATTTTTCAAATTTAACGTCAATGACCTATATAAAGAGCAAAAATCTTATACTATGTTATATATATATATATTTTTTTTTTTGAATGGTAGGCAAATTGCCTATTAAGATTTTAATTAATTAAAATAGAAAGCTACAAATGTTCGGATCCATGACTCTTATCATTAATAAACAAAAAATATAAAAATTAGCTAAAATTATACTACATATGAGCCTAATGTAAACTAATTAAAAATCATCCAATTTTGCACTTCGAAGATAGTTTTGCTACATCACATGAAGGCTTAGTCATTATCGCTCTCGGACCATCCTTCTTCTTATTCCCGGTCTTCTTCCTGATTTAACCCCTCGTCTAGCCAATCAGCGTTTTCGCAAGCTTCTAAATCCCAATATTTTACCGCGCTCTTTAAGGGATGATTGTGTATCATTTTCGATGGTTGTCCCACAATATTGAGCTACAAGATTTGTCAATTCATCACTAAGTAGCTTTTTTTGTAAGGTGTCCTCTTCGAGACTTTCTCTAGCAAATTTTTCTCCGCGGCAAACTTTTCAGAATATTGGTCTACGTCTTGTTGGCTCGCATTGTCGATTTAGAAATCACTATCTCAAATGTGCATTAAATGCTTATGCAAATTTATTTGATTTTTTTGACCCTTTTTTGGGGGAACCATTATGACTTTATCCTTTTCAACAAGGATTTTGCTGCTTTGAAGAAATGTGCTTGTTTTTTCTTTGTTAAAATTTTGATTTTCTAACTCCAACAAGGAGTCGATTGTATGAAGATCATGCTCATTTTTTGATTTGATTTCATGGTTATCTATGAAATCAGTAGTTGGACTAAAATTGTGAGGTGCATGCAATGGATCATCCACTGTTTGCGATGAGAGCTTAGCCGCCATATAAAATCAAGCAATATGTCCTACTTTATTACATGTTGTGCAATGGAACCGAAATTTGCATGTCTTTGCGATATGTCCTTCATGGAAACAATTGTAGCATCTATTATACCATGCCGGATTAGATGCATCGGGGGGGCATCGGGATAGTTACGGCAATTTTCTCAAGTCATTTTCTTTCTTAAGTTATATAATACATTGTTCTTTTAAAATTTTGAAAATATAAGAAAAAAAACTCTCTAAGTCATTTTTTTTTTCTTTTTACATAGAAAATATAAAGAAGAGCATGGTTCTATACAGTGTTTGGAAGGTTTTATGTAAGATTTTAAAATATAAGGAGTTTTCAACAAAATTGAGGGAATTATTCTATAAGAGATTATTCATATTTTCCAGTTTTGAGTAAATAGGCATATGGAATGTCAAAGAATAACAACAATGAAATTATTAGTTAGGCCATACCAAACTTTCAAACATATAGACCATGCAATCATGCATGGAAAATGCAATAACAATCTCAAATTTTTTAGAAGCATTTCCTTCATAAAATCTAATATCATTCTTAAGAAAATATCAAAATAAAATTTCAAATATTCAATAGTAATAGCATTTTCAAAATTTTAGGAACATTTCCTTCACAACATCTAATTTACTCAAACACATTCTTAACAAAGTGGTAAATACGAAAATAAAATTGCAAAAAATCATCTTGCAATGAACTGCAAAATTACCCCTAAATCCTTCAATAATTCGCTGACATATCCCTACCAAAACTTTTTCATTATGCACATTAGCCCCTCACATTAGAAAAAACTCAAAACTCTCTTCTTTCATTCAGTTTTTCCTTTGACGTGGTCAACATTATTTCCCTTGACTTGGTCAATGCCACTAGATGATGAGCTGGCAGTTTCTGACTGGTTGATGCTGGCTTTGGCTTCCGCAAGAAATTTCGGGTCGGGTTGAGGATCTGAACGGGTCGGATTTTCCTTCATCGCCATGCAAATATAATATCCAATTACTAAATTAACCGATATTACTGCAAGAAATCCGCTTAGTAGAGTCTTATTTTGAGGTGACAGCTGGCTCACTCCTGTTTAAATAAAATTTAATGAATAAATTTCAAGGGGCTGTTTTGCAAATTTGAAAGGGTCGATTTGCAATTTGAGAAAGTACCTGGTATTATTCCGTAAGCGAAGGCGTAAAGAATTGCGAGAGGTAAAATCCACATGAAGATTGATGAGATGAAAAACCGCATTATCACATTTGCCATTGCTTGTTTTGGATTGTAATCTGTATTAGTAAAAAGAAATTAATTAAAAAGGGCTTAATTCAAGAAATGAATGGTTGTGTTGTGTTTAATTGAGGTTTTACATAGCAAAGTTTATTTGAGCTTAAATATAAAATTATCATTAAAACAAAGAGTTCGGTGTAACAAATTGAAGAATGAATCAGATGCAGAAAATTGAAGCTTTGAACAAATTATTTGTGACTAAATCAGTTAAACGTAAGAATGGAGAAAAATTGAAGATGTGAAAGAAAATCTAGGTTATTGTAAACAAATCCATCGTCTTGTAGATGTGAAAGAAAAATGAAATAAAGGAAGAAATTGCAGGATAATAAATATACCAGATTAAAAAAAGTCCGTCCGAAGATGAGAGAAGATAAGAGGGAGAGAGAAAGAAAAGTTGACCGGAAGGAGATGATCTCGATTCTCGACAGATCTAGCTCATCTTTTTCTTCCTTTTCGATTGGGGAAAAGGAGCAGGGATATAGCCATATAGGGAGAAGGAAAATGAGAGAAGCAGGATGTGAAATCCTGAGTTTAAGTAAATCCCCGTTTCTTAAATGTAGGAGTTCAGTTACGGATTTTTGAGGTCAAATATAACGCGGGATTTGAACTCCTGTTTATTTCTCACCTTCCCCATCTTCTTTCACTATCTCTTCTATTTTTCTGAGCTATAATGGCTTCTACTTCATCTACAGCTACTCCCCTCCTCTCCCATTCCTTCACCCACACTGTAAGCTCTCTCTCTCTCTCTCTCTCTCTCTCTCTCTCTCTCTCTCTCTTGTGTGTGTGTGTCTTTCTCTCTGACCTATTGGCTCCATTTTTCAGCTCAAATTCAACAAAAATGCGACCATTCCACCTCCAAAGCGAAGGGAAGCTCTTCAAATCAGAGCGTCCAGCTCAAAACTATCTTCTCTACCTCTACATCTCCAACTTAAAAAATTGGGGCTCAAGCTTAGACCACCTGACGTAATTAATCATCACTCCATCATTTTTCCTTTTAGTTTGGTAATTCTTCTTAATTCCACACCAATATAATCTTAATTTGTTTTTTATATCACATAGATGGTACCAGCCGATCCAGATTTTTACCGAATCGGGTATTTGAGGAATATGAGGGCTTTTGGTATTGAATATTTGGAGGGCCCAGACGGATTTGGAGTCTTTGCTTCCAAAGATATCGAACCATTAAGACGAGCTAGAGTGAGAGTCAAAATCTTACTTAATTTTATTCATTTTTTTATTTATTCATTTATTAATATATTTTTAATTGTTTGTGCAGCTAATAATGGAAATTCCATTGGAATTAATGATGACAATTACTCAGAAAAAGCCATGGATGTTTTTTCCTGACGTAATTCCAATCGGCCATCCGATTTTTGATATTATTAATTCGACAGATCCTGAGGTAAATATAAAAAGATAAAATAACAATATTATTTTTAAATAAAATGAAATACTTATTTATTTATTTTTTGCTAACAGACAGAAGAGGATTTGAGACTCGCTTGTTTATTATTGTACGCAATGGATAAAGAGAATAATTTTTGGCAATTATATGGCGATTTTTTGCCTGGTAAAGATGAATTGACTAGCTTACTTCTAGCCAATGAGGTAATAAATATATATAAAACCTATTAATCAATTTATTTTTTAAAATTATGATATCAGTTAATTAAAAATTGTTATTTTTTTAAGGAGGATCTTGATGAGTTGCAAGATCAAGAGCTTGCTTCAAAAATGGAGGAAAATATAAATAGAGCAACTGAATTTTGGGAAAAGCATTGGGTATGTATGTAATTATTTACCTCTTTTCAGAAGGATTATTTTGTAAATTTTGGTTAATTATTAAAATTTTTTTTTTGGAATATTAAAAAAAACTACTTTATACTTTTGAATTTTAAACCCCCCCCCTCTAAAATACTAAAAAAAACTAATGTGAACTTTTTATTTTGAAAAGTCAAAACCCCCGAACTACAATGTTTTATTTCCAAAAAATGCCAACTCATTTTGAAATAATAGATATAGAATATATAAACATCTTAATTTATTTTGAAATATAAATAAATAATTTGCAAAAATGTGGTTACATATTATTATTTATATACTATTCAATATTTTCACAGTTCCTTTTTTAAAATTAAGGTCAAAATTGAAGCGCTTTGAGAAAATATAGGTCTTTTTTGTTAAAATAAACTGCATTATTACTATTTATTAATTTATTTTATTATTTTGTTGTAGTATCCAGCTGCGCCATTAAAAATAAGAAGGCTGGCGTTTGAGAGAGAGAGATTCCTTTGGGCGCTGGGAATCGTCCAATCAAGATTCCTCGGCCTGAAAATCCGACTTGGTGCTCTTATTCCCAACGTCAACGCTCTTGTGCCTTATGCCGGTTCTTATTCCACCCTTTTATTACGCTTTTGTTATCCTTTTCTATTCGCTTTTTTTGTTGTTTGTTGTGTGGTTTAGTAGGCATAGTTTCACAATATATTGGCTTGAATTAATTAGGGATGAATGCACCATTAGGCCTTGTACTTTAGTTGGATTGCAATTTGTCCCTGTGCTATTGATTTAAATATTTTTGTCCATATTCTTTATGAAAACATGCACCAGGACTTTATTTTATTCCATTATATTAAAGTGAGGCTTAGCTGCATTGTTTGAGGCAAAATAGGGCTAATTTAGGGTTTGTTTGTTTTTATATAGATATGTTGAATCACTCTTTCAAGCCGAATTGTTTCATACATTGGAGATTCAGAGATAGGGTGCTGCAAATCATGATTAATGCTGGCCAACGTGTTAATAAAGGAGAAGAGGTATTTAAAAAAATAAATTATATTATATTATATAAAAAATATAATATTTATTTCTCTATTTTTTTTATTTTTAAAAATTGGACAGCTGACAATTAATTATTTCGATGGAGCAATGAACAATATGCTTATGGAAAAGTACGGATTTTCCTCTCCAACGGTACTTTAAACCCTGATCCTAATTTATTATTTTATTCCACATTTCAGAATTATTTACTTTATTATTACTAATTTTTTTTTATTATTTTTTTGAAATGTAGAATCCGTGGGATACAATAAATTTCTCAAGCCAAGCCAAGATACATTTGGACACGTATCTTTCGGTTTTCAACATTTCGGGTTTAGAAGATGAATATTACCACAATCGTAAGATTTTTTTCACTTTGGTCCTTGTAACTTTTCCTTCTTGCAAAAAAGCCTTCAAACTTTGTACTATTGAAAATAATATTCATTTTTAACCCTATAAACTATAAAGTTGGTTGATCTTTTTTACATGCTTACTTACAAGGGTTAGCTTTAGCATTCTATGTTTTAACTTTTTTTGTACTGAAATAGCCTCATTAAATTATTTTTCGTATTTTATTTTCTTCAGCCAAAAATAATAAAAAATTAGAAAATAATATTTAGTAAAATATAAATATAGAAGAACCCAATTATGATTAAGACATAAAAAATAAAGGATAGAATAAAATAAAATAATATTTTACGCAAAACTAAAATAATGTTTATATAAAGTATAAGATATAATACTATTTTGTATAATATAAAATTAGAAAATAAAGTAATACACCGTAAAATCATTTTTCACTCCATCCCTCACAACTCTTCTTTCTTCCTAACAACACAGCATGGAATCTTTTCAATCATTTTATCCTTTCTCCTTTTCCTTTTTTGCAGTGGAGTTGTCGAATGAGGAGGACAGGCACTTCATAGACGGCGCCGTGATCGCCGGCGCAAGAACGCTCCCGACCTGGTCCGACCGCGACGTGCCCATGGTGCCCAGCTTTGAGAGAAAAGCGGCGCGGGAATTGCAGGAAGAGTGCAACAAGATTTTAGGAGAGTATCCAACGACCATTCAGCAGGACCAACTCATCCTAGGTATTTAGTTGGTAACCCTATAAAATCTCAAAAATATCATTTGTAGTTTTGTACCCCTCACAAAGTTGCTTTTTTTATTTTTCACAAAAAAACTCATTGAGTTGGCCTTTTTTTCCTCACTTGTTATAAAAGTAAATGACAATGAAACAAAATAGTAGTTATGGGACTTGGGTGGACATGGATATTCAAAGTGGATATGTGAGCATTTTTGTATTTTAGGACCAACTCTCATCCTAGGTATTTATTTTAGGGAAATTTTCAATAAAGGCCCTGCGTTTTGCCTAAATTGCGAAAAACTTTTGTTTTATAAAAAATTGCAAGAGTCCCTGTATTTTTGAAAAAAAGAAGAGAAATATTATTCTCTTCTTGCCATTTTTTCTTTCAAAAAATTATATTTTTGAAAAAAAATATTATTTCTCTTTGTTCTGTAATTTCAAGAATTCTGTGACATTCTTCTTGTAATTCTTGCGCCACTTTTCTTTATAATGTGCCGATTGTATCAGAAATTGCAATAAGGCCCCTGTATTTTTGAAAATTTCAAAAAATGTCCTCCCTAGTATTTGCTGTCTAATAGTTGACACCGTTTAGTTTAGTTAACTTCGCTGGCGATTTTAACTGAAGTTTTTTAATAAATTTGTTTACAAGAATTTTGTGACATTCTTCTTGCTTGCGCCGCTTTTCTTTCTTGGTGCTGAGCATCGAAAGTAAAGCGGCGCGAGAACTGCAAGAAGAGTGCAACGAGATTTTAGGAGACTACCCAACGACCATTCAGCAAGACCAACTCATCCTAGGCATTTTATTTTGCAAATAAGCCCCTCCTTGCTTTATGCCTAAATTGCAAAAAGGGCCCTGCATTTTTTAAGAAATTTAGAAAATCATAGCGTGTACTGTTGTCTAATGTGTCACTTGTACCCCTTTTGAATGCTCATACGAAACATATGAATTATATCATGAATACCCCTCCTTTACTGTTTTTTGAAAAAAACAAGAAAGAAACTAGATTACTTTTTTCACTGCTTTTATAGAAATATAATGAAGAAGTGGTAGTTTGGGGGTTTTTGAAATAAATATCCAAAGGAGGGTTATATATTATATTTCTTATGTTTTGGAGGGGTATGCATGATATTTTTTTGTGTTTTGGAGGGATATATCATATCTTTGGTTATTTTAGTTTGAGTGGTTTATGTGATATTTTGAGATTTTGTAGTCTACACATGAAATTGCCCCTTTATTATCATAAACCTATCCAAAATATTCAATTGAGTTATAATGGTAGTTTAATATTTTGTTTGGTTTGGAATTTCAGATACAGATGAAAGTATTAACAAAACACGAGAAGTTGTTATAAAGTAAGTGGACTTTTAAATTTATTAAAATAATAATTAGTTTTTCTTTTATAATTTGTATTTATATTATTTTGAGTGTTAAAATTGACAGGTACAGGATGCACAGAAAGTTAATGCTTGAGAAACTTATTGAAGCTTTGGAGGTCTATCAGGACAGACTTCTGTTTTGACCTGTATTTATAAATATTATTACGAAATTTTGTAGTGATCTTTAGTTGCATTGCTTTTTCACTTTGTTTTTTTTTATTGTCTTTTTATTTCATAAAATTTGTTAAAGAGTCAAAGACAACTTTGAGCATCATAATTAATTAATGGTAACATGTTCAAATTTATGTCTATAAAATACCAATTTACTTTTAAGAGTTCAGTTGGATAGAGTGCTTAAAAGTTTTCCGAACTTTTTTCAACACTGAACCATTTTATTCAACTAGCTCAAATACTTGTTTGATTTATAGCTTAAACAAGCTAGTCTAATCGTTAAATAATTTTACGTCAATAAAATTATTGTAGATCATTAAATCGTCCTTAAATTGAAAGGTTATCTGAATCCATATTTGAGTGAATAAGAGATGAAGTCCAGGTGTAAATTTGAACATCGATCTGTCAAAGGGATCAAAACGACATCCTAATTAGTACTTAATATTTGTTCACCAAAATGATCATTTTATTTCAATCATATATATGACTGTAGTATAAAATATAATTATTTTAAAAAATGTGTGCAATAGATACAATGTGGTTAGAATTTAATAATTCATACAAAATTTACAAAATATGGCTATGCTTGTTTTGATGTACATTCAGAGAGAGGATTGTTGTAAGAAAAGGTAGATTTTGTAATGCGAGTATGGTAATCGTATTACAGAATCCCAAAATTTGAGGATGTGACAATTCACCGTATCACAAAATCCTCACAATCAAACAATGAATTTTAATAAAATTCATAATTTACAAATACTTGTATCACATAATCCATCAAATCAAAATCCGCCACTGCCGGCCATTACTTTGTTTTCTTTTATGCTTTTCTGTTTCATTAAAAATTATTAAAGACATCTCTCTCTCTCTCTCTCTCTCTCTCGAGAAACTCTAGTCGCCACTAAAAAAAATCCGATCTAGGGGGAGGTAGCCGCTCTGGTGCCTCCCCCGGGTCTTCAGAGCTCCGCCCCTATCTTGTTCTCCATCGCCTCGATCTGGTAAATGATTCTTAATGTCTTCTTCACAAATCGCTGAAACTTCAGATCTGCACAAAGAGAGAAGTTTGAAAATATTGCGAGAAGCTTAGCTCAGGTGCACCTTGAAATACTCGATTGCACTTCTGATATCGTCGGAAGCTAAGCTGGAGAACTCTCACTTGTGACGGCTGAGAGAAACCAGCCTGAGTCGCTCTTCGTTCGCACATATGTAGCGCGCACAGATGTCTCTCGCACAGCTCACCCTCACTTGGTTCTCTTGTGTCAGTATTTGGATTCTCTTCTTCTTTGCAGTTGAAGGGAACAGCTTTTGCACGGAATCTGTGGCTTGGTACGGGACCGATTTGGTGCCAGTTTTGTGGCTATTACGCAACTAGTACGCGGTTGTGAAAGAGGCTGGTACGGCATAAATCGGCATGTTTGCCGGCTGAGAAAAGGGGCCGAGTTTGAACTGTTCTTGCGGCTAAATTTTTCTGTTGGCTGATTTTTGAGGCCTAATTGTCTAAAATTTCGGGCAGCGAGGAGAGGTGTTTTAACACTGATTTTATCATATTTAGGAAGGTTTTTGAAATGTACTTGGTACTGATTTGGTGATCAATATGGTGCCGGTATGGGGACTGTAAGAACGGCAGTAAGGAGGCGAACTTTGTGGTTGTTTGGTGACCATTATGTGCTGGTACGGTGCTCGATATTCGCTCGTAATTTGGTCATAAAACATAAATTTGCAATTGTTTGATTCTTAGCAATTAGTTTGAGCATGAATTTTTAGCACGGTCTTTTTAGCACGAATTCGAGCGCGGTTGTTTAGCACGAGTTTTGAGCAAATGATTAAAACTTAAATATATTTTTAGCACGAGTTTTAAACGATTAGTTAAAACTTAAGTCCCTCGCCAGTCAAGGCCACCGGATACTTCCTCTCCCAGGCCTTACTTCGCCTCACACCTTATCGACTCTCCAAAGGGAAAAGATCAATGGTTTACCAAACCCTAACACCGCCTGTCACCCATCCAGTCGGTGACATCGCAAACCTTCTCTATTCGTCGGGGAAACAACCCTAGCAAGATCAGTCGTGAGAATAATCTGCGTGACGACGATTTGGAATGCACAACGATTTGAAAAGCCAATGCAAATTAGGCATAACTAGTACTTTTTTTTCATTTTGGTGATTAGGAGTAACATTTGAATCTTTTAAAAGATATTGTTTGTAATCCTAATTTATAGCAACTTTTTATTATTATTTAATAAAAAAATTTAAGTAGCATTTTCGGCTACAAATCAAAAAAAAGTTATGAAAGACAACTTGTTTGAGCATCATCATTAATTATCAACAATCATTAGAAAAAAAAATTTATAACCTAATCTCGAATTGTCGACTCGTGATGCTATTGGAACTTCAAAGGGGAATTTTAATTGCTTAAAATGTTAACATGTTTAAATATCATTCTATAAAAAAAAATTAATTCATGCTAATAGTGTTGGATTATTTGGAGAAAAATAATGATGAAGAAGAAAGAAGAGATACTGTATTATGACTTATTATTTCTTATTTCTTGTTCTCTTATCTCTTACAACAAAAACACTCATATATTTATAGGACTAAATAATAAATATATACATGCACTACATTAAATCCCAAATTAAATTCTCAAGAACTCTCCAATTAAACTCCCAAGAACTCTCACATTTAAAACTAACAAGAAACTTAAAACATACAAATTGTTATAAAATAAAGAAAAAAGCTCACTTTGCCTCCCTGAACTTTTTAAAATTGTTCAACTTGCCCCCTCAACTTTTTTTTGCACACTTTTGCCCCCTAAACTCTTCCAACTGTTCAACTTGCCCCCTCCATCCAGTTAAATGCCCAATCACCAGTTTAGTGCTTACGTGGCATGCTGACGTGGCAAATATATTAATTTTTTAATCGCCCAGTCAGCACACCTCCATTCTTTCTTTTCTTTTCTTTTCTTTTCTTCCCGTTCTTCTCTTTCTCTTCTTCCTTCTTCTCTCCTTCGCTCTGTCTCTCTTCTCTCCTTCTCTCCTTCGCTGGTCGCCCAGTCGCCGTCGCCGCGCTGCCGCCACCGCCTCCTCTTCTCTCTCCACTTCTTAAATCTGTGTTGCTAAAACTTACCTTTCGTATCGGTTCTAACAAATAACCGATATAAAACGCACATAATCAGCAACGGTTCCTTCAAATAACCGTTACAGAATAAACACTTTTCGTATCGGTTTTTAGAAATAACTGATATAAAATAGTAACGGTTCCTTCTGAAGAACCGTTACAGATTTACAAAATAAGTGTAATAACGGTTATTTGGGAAGAACCGATACTATTTTGTAAATCTGTAACGGTTCTTCAGAAGGAACCGTTACTCTTTTGTAAATCTGTAACGGTTCTTCAGAAGGAACCGTTACTATTTTGTATACTAATCGCTTCACTTCGCGCGACCTCTCTGTCTCCCTGCTCTCTGTCTCTTCTCCTCTCTCCGCGCGACGCCAGACCCGCCGACGACGCCAGCCCCAGCCACCAGCCAGCCAGATCTCCGGCCCCAGTCTCTCGCCACCGCCAGCCAGCCCTTCTGGACGATGAAGCAGCTACATTCAGGTCAGTAGGTCGTAATTGCTCGCACAAATCTGAATTTCATGACTGACGGCTGGGCGGCGTCGAGTGGGGTGCGAAGAGACAGAGAAGAGAGCGAAGGAGAGACAGAGACAGAGGAGAGCGAAGGAGAAGAGAGCGAAGGAGAAGAGTCAGGAGCGACGAGAAGAAAGGGAAGAGAAGAAAGGGAAGAGGCTGCTGCTGACGTGGAATAAAAAATCAATATATTTACCACGTCAGCATGCCACGCAATCAGTTAACTGCTGACTGGGCATTTAACTGGATGGAGGGGGCAAGTTGAACATTTGGAAGAGTTTAGGGGGCAAAAGTGTGCAAAAAAAAGTTGAGGGGGCAAGTTGAACAATTTTAAAAAGTTCAGGGGGCAAAAGTGAGCTTTTTTCTAAAATAAAAGAACAAAAAAACAATAAAAGAGAGAAATGGAAGGAGAGAATTTCATTGAATTGTGGATTCAGAATACAATAGCTACTGTCCCCTTTATAAAGTAGAGGGTGAGTGCTGGCTAAGAAATCTCTTGCCTGATTTAGAATTACAATAAAGGAAATAATCTAACCTAATAAATACCCTGCCACAACTCCTTCCATTCTTACAAACATTTCCTAATTTATCTTTTCTAAGGGGCCAAGTATTGGACATCCATATTAATTATATTCATAACACTCCCCCTTGGATGTCCATATTTCATACGCATTAGAACCTACCTCATTAAAAACCTTACAAGGAAAACCTAGTAGGACAAAACCTTGGCTAAAGGAAAAAGAGTGCATCGCGTATTATCATTATTTCTCATTATTTCATATATTAAATATGCCTCGTTAAAACCTTACTAGATAAAACCCTATGGGCAAAAATCCTAGTGAAGGAAAAAGAGTGCATCATCATTCTATATATTACGCACAAAAGTTGCCTCGTTAAAAAAAACTTGCTAGGAAAACCCATTGGGAAGCTGTCTGAAACTGACGACGACAGTTATGAGGCGAGCAGCGATGATGATGATGATGAGAGCAGCGATGATGAAAGCTCTAAAAAGAAGAAGACAGTTAGTAAGAAAAAAACAGTCAAACTGACACAGCGCAGTCGGAAATCAAATAGACCTCCTCCTAAATCAAAGAAATCCTCTGGCCGGAATAAACTTGAAGTTGAAGAAACGGAATATACCGATGTGGAGATATTGCCTTCGTAAGTAGAATCAGAAGTAGAAGAAGTGCTCCCCCCATTCCCGGAATTTTGGGAAAGTAATAGGGCAGAAATAAGGGTTGCATACCACCAATTAGGGTTTGCGTTCACTCGTCGCTCTCCTAAACCCATTTTTTCTATGATCCATTTGCTCGGAGAGGCAAGAAAACCTCTCCTACCGCCGCCAATCATGTCAATAATTTCTCCTAGCCATAAACGGGACGAGCGCGGGACTATTGTTTACAAGAGAGGAGAAATAATGTCGGTAAAGTTGGAAGACGTGCAGTTACTATCTAGGAAGGAACAATTAATTTCAGGATCGGTATGCATTAATTTTTTATCTATATAAATTTTTTTTCATAACAATCGATGAACGCACAGTACTATTAACAGTGAACTTTGATAATATTAGGGGTAATTTCTTTCTGTAGATTATGGCGGTCGCGCTACGCCAGATGAAGAGAGATATCAAAGACCCTCCCAAAAAATGGACATTTACTGATCCTGAAACTATTGTAAGTAAAATCTCTAAATCTTATCGGTAATTATAATTGTATATGATACGAATGTTCACCTTCAAGTACATAAATTCACCCCTTAATAGGACCATAATGCACCCTTGTTATGAATTAATTTCTCCATCTTAGTGGGTACTGATAATTGTATATATAAATGTACACCTGTAGTAACCTAAATTCACCCCTTGGTATTACCGGTATACACCCTATCTTTTAATGTAGGGATTTAAGAACTTCAATTCACCCCTTAGTAGTATTAAATGTACACCCCTTAATACTACCAGAATCCACCCTTGTTATGATTTTTTTTATTTATGTCCAATTTAATTTTTCGCAGATCCTTTTGAGGACACAGAAGAAGAAAGGTCTTATAAATTTAATGGAGAATTCGACATGGTGGAAGATTTATTTGTACCGGTCCCTTCTGGTTCGCATTGGATACTTCTCCACGTCGACATTCCAGCCAAAACCATTACCGGCTATAATTCTTTGCCGAAAGATCACGTTTACAGCCATTCTATGGAGTTTTTCGGTAAAATGATAAAGACTTTTCTTCAATGGAGGCTCAGTGATGACGAGTGGGAAAAAGTAGAGGCTACTTGGGCTCAGAAGGATACTTATGTCACGCAGTTGACTGGTTCGAATGACTGCGCACTTTTTGTGTTGAGATATGTCCACTCCATTATAACCGCCAAAAACTTAAAATCTATGAACCAGGTAACGCAGTCATATCATTATTTAAATATATGTCTAACGTCTATAATATTATAATTGGGTAAAATTCGTCCCAAGTCACCCAACTTTCAAATATGACCAAATAAGTCACTCAACTTTCAATTGTCCCTTATAAGTCACTCAACTTTTAAAAATTATCAAATAGGTCACTCAACTTTCAATTGTCCCATAGAGGTCACTCAACTTTCAAAAATAATCAAATAAGTCACTCAAAATTTAACTATTCGGGTGACCTATTTGGTCATTTTTTTAAAAGTTGGGTGACCTATTGGGGACAATTGAAAGTTTGGTGACCTATTTGATAATCTTTGAAAGTTGAGTGACCTATAGGGGACAATTGAAAGTTGGATGACTTATTTGATCATTTTTTAAAGTTGAGTGACCTATGATGGTATTTACCCATTATATTTAATAATAAATTTTTCTATTTTTGATATTATGTAGGATTGTACCAAGCTTGGTAGCAGGATGCTGCTTGCTTACAATATTATTTTCGATATCGAAAATGACCTCAGGCCAAAATCATTAGAGGACGGAGATTTTGAGGAAATTCCATCAATATAAAGATTGGCATATTGAAACAATATTTTTTTTATCATGTATTTTTTGGATTGGTGGTCACAAAGAAACAATCGTGCGACCTTTTTTTGTGTGTTTTATGTGTGTTGTATAGCGACCTAAGGGTAAATATATGTGTGTGGGGATAGTGACCTCTGTGTGTGGGAATATAGGGATGGTGACCTGTGTGTTGTATGTATTTTTTGGGGAGAAACAAATTTAACTCTCTTCTTAACAAAAAAAAAGTTAGTCCAGAATTCACCCTTTTGTTTGATTCGAATTCATCCCTTTATATAATTAGAATTCACCCTTTTGCGCGAGTTGCATGCAACATATTTTAACTCAGACTTCAACGTATTTTATTGATTATAATGCATCCTTTTCTATATTTAACTCGGATCCAACACTTTTCTCATTTAATTGTTTTTGTTAACGGACTAGTGGATCAAACTCTTCTTAGTCTCCGACAGCTCCCGTATAAAAGAGCAGACCGACGTCTTTTTCTCTCTCTCCTACATCGCTACTCTGCCATTCTTCCCTCTCTTTTATCTCCGCCACTCTTGCTTCCATTTTGAAGGAGATCTAGTACTTCTAAATCCTTCTAAATCGAGATCCTGCCTTAAATTCATCATCTAATCCTCATCTAGTAACTATTTCTAATTTCTAACATTTTTATCTAATTTTTGGCATTTTCTGGAATTTATGTTCAGTTTTCTTTCCTACTGCAGCCATGAAAAGCAGATCTACTCCAGATCTATCTAAAGGTATTGATAATTACGACAATTTCTATTTTTTGATTCTATTTTTAAATGCCTTTTTGCATTTTTTTCAGATCATAAGAGCAACAAGAGAGCTGAAATCGTAGCGATGGCGATTTTATCTTCGGTATGTTCAGTTCGTCTTCACATTTTGTGTTTTTATTTTTAACTTTTGTTTTAAATTTATTATTTTATTTCTCACGTTACTACTTACTATCTCAAATCGCCCAGGTAATAAAATTAAAAAACAGAGAAAATTAAGAAATAAGAAAATGATGAGAAATGAAGAAAATTCTGAAGATGAAGACGATGTTCAGTCAGATGAAGGTCATCCACTCAACTATTTAAATAATTTTGTATTATCCTGGTTTGAATATACACCTATAAGTAGCTAAATGCACCCTCTTATATTAAAACAGTATACCCTTACTACACTCATATGTTAAATAGTACCCAATTTATTTTAAATATACACCTGCAAGAAGCTAAATTAACCCAGAAAAATTCAAGTGCAAAACATAACTTAATTGGTACAACGTGCACCCCTAAGATCTTGAGAGATTTTATGAATGAAATAAGATGCAACTTAACCACAGAACATAAGAACCTAATACACAGTTCCTCTTTTTGGCACATTTTCGACCTTCCGGAAATTAACCATTGCCACACGCCTCTCCATTCTCTCCATTCAAAATGGGATAGAGATCACAGGGGTTTTCTCATAAATAAAGAGATTCTGCCCTTTACGAGTTCTGATGTATCTTTAGCGTTGGGATTAAAAAGGATCGGCCATCCAATAGTAACAACAAGACACAAAAACATAAACTCAGAGAAACACTCGGAAATTTGGGCGACATATTTCCAAAAATCTAGAAAAATAACCCTTCCTGCATTACAAACCACAATCAAAGAACTCCTCAACAACAACCGAGAACCTAAACATGTTCTTTCACTACTAGTGATGCTCATGTTTACTGTGTTCTTGTTTCCTAGCTCAAACGAGAAAATCCCTGTTCAGTTCTTCCATCTTGTTGATGATTTGGAAAATCTGTAGCAATACAACTGGGCTGACACTGTCCACTATGTTCTAACTGAGAAGATAACGGAGTGTTCCGATTGGGTCCTCTCAAAGATCGGATCCAAAAATAGTGGCTCATCGACAAATGAGGTCAAGACTTGCAGAAGGCTACCCGGCCGCACCATCGCTCTTGTTGTACATTTCATTTTCTCATTATCTTTTTTTTCTCATGTTAATATACACCTATTGTAACCTTAATTCACCCTTTTATGTATGCATAATATACTCCTTTTAAGTACCTACATTCACCCTTTATTTTTTTAGGTTTCTTTTTATGAAAGAATTCAACCTCGCGATTTAATTCGGTATCGAGGCGGAATCCCCATGTATTACAACTGGTTTTTGTGTGGTTGTGATAAAAAATATGGGGTGGGAGAGAAGTTCAAAACAATCGACGACATACACTCAATGCTTGATTTGCTGAGATACAAAAATGAAAACGTCACAATCAACCATGGCATGCGGAGCGTGGACTGGCGTAGTGAACCGACAGAAATTATTGATGTCACAAAAAGCCCTATCTAACCTAATGATGCCGGCCCTCAAAAAAAATTTAAAAGACCGATCAAAACCCGAACATCCACCTGAAGCAGGCAGACAACCAGTTTCTGACAAGCCGGAAAAAAAAAGTGAACGAAATACGGTTGCAAACATTCCTGTTGCTGATGAACACCCCCCAAAAGGTACTAAATTTACCCTTTTTTAAGTATAAAATTTCTCCCATGTATTAATATTCTTATTAATAACCCTTTTATGTCTTTGTTTTTTTTCAGTGGATAGTAAAAGAAAAGTTTGTGAAGAAACTTCTACGAAGAGCGAAGAAACCCCTGCAAAAACAGCAATGCCTTCGGAAACGAAAGGTATATTTTCGTAAATTTTAATCTATATTCAGATAAAATTGACCTCTTATATTTATATAAATGTTTTTAACTCTCAGAGGTGGCTGACGGATCTGATGAAAATAATCAAACTACAAAAATACAAAATCAGGAGGCTAACGCAGTTGTTCAAACGGATACTAATTTGCATTTGGCCAATCGCTCAAATTTTACAAATGAATCCCCCTCATTTTCGTTGGGTTTCCCCTGGTCGCCCACTGTTCAGAAACTCCAGAACAAAGATATGGTAAACCAGCCACAGAACCCCGGGGAGAAACCAAGTCGCCCTCACACACCGAAACATTAGACCCCATCGAAACGGACTCAAGTCTTAACGCAAACACGCAGGACTCGATCGAAACCATCTCAACAGTGAAAGAGGACATTAATGAATTACTTGCGTCCTATTTTACCCCCCTCCCCTCCCCCCCCAACCCCTCCCGAAACGTTCCCCAAAGAGGCAGACGAATCCCCAAGCAGTGCCATGATTCTTTATGCTGAAACTGTGGAGAAAAGAAAATTTGGAGACAGGTCTTTGTTGGGACAGTCTGACAGTCCGGAAGATCTCTACATGGCATATGAGGACTTCAAGAAAAGACACCTAGACAGTATTGAAGGCCCAGCTTGCCTCATCCGTCGTCGGACTTATCACAGCCCGTATATCGATCCGTTTTTACAAAAGCGGAAGAAAACTGTTAGCAAGCGGTTTGAATTTCCCGGCAAACACTCTAAGAGTTCAAAATTGGACAAAGAGATCGACAATTGAGCTAGTATAAACGAAGACCCGAATTCCAAGAACCCGGTTGTCTACGTATCAAGTACTCTGACTCTGTCAGCCTCGCAAGTACTTGATCTTATGAGAGGGCGAGATCTGCACGAAGATGTATGCTGTTGTCTTTTCTTTATTTTTACTCATTTTTTTATAAGTTTGTCAACTTAATTTCATTTTTCACTTATGAACGAGAAATTTTTTTGTTATAAAAATAGGTTATGGAGGCTTGCTTGCTTCTGCTAAAAAAGAATTTACGTCTCTCGCCGCATAATAATTAGACATTCATTTCTCCATCTTACTCGGTACTGATAATTGTATTTATGAATGCACAACTTTCTGAACCTAAATTTACCCCTTTGTATTACCAAAATATACCCTATCTTTGAATGTAGGCATTAAAAGGTTCAAATCACCCCTTAGTAGTACCAGAATATATCTTTTAGTAGTATCAGAATACACCCTTGCTTTGAATGTAGTTTTGTATCAATAATTCTTGTGATCTAACACATGTAGTGAAATTTTTATTTTTATTTTCAGAATTTCCTTAGATGTGAGATTAAACACAAGGAATGTTTCGCTCGCGTGCCATCCTTGTACAACAAGGAGCTCGAGAACTCAAAGCATCTATTTTTTTATTCTGAAGAGGGAATCTTGTGCTGGCTTGAAGTGGTGGCTGCTGCATACGAATTTGAGAGCCAAGTTCTTCAGATTGTATGAACCATGCGGTCCTGGAAGTTGCAAAGCACAAACCACGAAGTACTACAGATGGTTGAAGCGCTTTCTCGATTGGAGGTTCGCACATATACTATAGCATTTTTTTTCTAAATTAAATATGTGAATCTACACCATATTTAAATATGTGAATATACTCTGTTATATTTTTTTTTCCCTGATTTTTATTAATTGTTAGGTTGGGTAATGATTGGAGGTGTATTGCTCTTGATATTGTTGAAGAAGATAAAGTGACCTTACAGGAAAGGGTTCAAGATTCAGGACTAATAGTACTTAGATTAATTTCTGCGATACTGAACGATAGGCGAACAAACTTTACATACGTCAGGATATTGTTTGTCTACTATTATAATTATATTCTGCTTTTTTATCACAATAATTTCAATCTTTTATTTTATTTTATTTTTTTGCAGCAAGAATCAGATATTGATCGCCGAATTTTAGCATATAACGTCATTTTTGATTTTGAAAATTCAATTGTCAACAAGGGCGCTATCCTGCACGCTGATCCAAACAAAGAATGTTTTGAAGTCATTGACGAATGCGTGAAGAATCTCCATGACGAAATGAAATTAGAAGCAAAGAAAATTTAATTCTGGGTTTTATCTTTTATCTTATGAGAATATTTTTTGCATTGAACTAAGTATATTTTTGTTTTGTTTTTTCGACAATATTGTAGTATTTTTTTTCCTTTTTGCTTCACTCTTAATTTTTTTTTGGTAACAGCTACAAATGAACGATCAATACATCCCTTATTTATTAAAAATTCACCCCTTTTGACTATAAGAATACACCCTTATGAATTTTGCATAGCGAATACTAAAATTTTCCGCACGTGGCTCGTACGGAAAACGCGTTTTGGCATGTGACCGTGCGCGGCGTACAGGTTTGTCACATAGCTCGTACGGAAAATGCGTTTTTGATAGCTGGAAGCGCGTTTGACAGCTGTAGGCATGCCCGGCACACGCCCCAAATATTTTCTCCGCCACGTGTCATCCGACTATTGGTGTGATTCTCTGTGATTCCGGAACAGTGATTCGAGTTAGCAGCCCTGATTTAAAAATAAGAAAGAACCTTGGTATTTCTATTTAAGGCGCTAAGTTCTAAAGCCTCTAATGGCGTGACTGAGCCCAAACACAATATTATTAGGGCTTCAAAGTTGGCCCAATCACCGTAACATTTATAGTATAGGCTTGTATATTTCTGGACTATTTTGCTTCCCAGGAATTAATAGTCTCAATGATCAAAAGTAGCAATGCCGGAAGATAAAATTTGGCACACCTAGCTGAACTGGAATTTGAGGGCTTTGAGGAACGTTAGGCATATCTCTCGTTGTCATGAAAAATCCTAAAACGTTATGAGCTCATCTTGGATGTCCATTTCACGAGCGTAAAGAAATGTTAAAAAGGATGCCCTCAACAATGTAATTCGTGATATCACTTGCATTTGTTATGTGAATGTTATTAGCTAGCGCTTTTGATTATAACATACTATATTATTGTATGTTAAGTTATTATTGTCACTTTTGTGTGTGTTATATAGTCGTTTTTTGTAGTCGACAAAATCTTGTATGAATCAAATATATATGTTATATTTTGTTATCTTCCACAATGGATGCTAAATGCATATATAAGCTTTTAATGAAGATCAAATTTGTGGATGTGTGTTGGGAGTCATGCCATTCTAGATGTATGTCTATAAAATATAATGAAATTTGTGGGTGTTTGCTGAGAGTCATGCCATTCTAGATTATAACAAAGTTCTCCATTTACCTTATTACCCCACAAATGCGGAACATATATCGAAACAAACGGAAATAAAATACATTGAAGCAGAAATCAAAGGAGCATCAAAACGGAATCCCTAACCTGTAAAGGCTCTAGAAGACAGCAAAATAAGTAGTACGAAGTTCACAGCTTCCGACTCTCCACAACCACTCTATAGATAACCTCATCAATAACAATAATAAATATAATATTATTATCTTAACATAATTAAGTGTATCTAAATCAAACTTGATATAATAGATCTGAAAATATACTTATTAATATACAAATATTAAATTGTTTATTATCTAAAATAGTTTGGATTAGTACTTTTGCATCATTAAAACAAATAAGAGGTAAGACTTGAATACCTTTATCAGAGATTGAGAAAAGGCACAATTGTCAGATTCAATTTGTTGCGAAGTAGGGAGAGAAATGACTTGATAAAGCTCTCGTTTTGTTGTTGGTTGAATAGCACGTTTAGAGAGAGAGAGTCCAAAGAGAATGGAGAGGTCTAGCTTTATTCAGAAAATAAAAATGGAGACAGCTAATTAAAAATGGAAGGGAGAGAGGGTCTGCCTAACAAGACATGAGTCGCCCCAATTAATTTGTGTAAAGAAATAAATAATAGGCAACACTAAGGCTTCATTTAGTATCGTTGTTTGTCGTTTTCTGTTGATACTAAAAAACAAAACGTTTTGATAAAATGGCACCGTTTCTATTTTTTCTGTCCAAATGACAAAAAATAAATAGGATTTTGGAAACAAGAAAAAATTATTTTTTCTTTTCTATTTTTCATTTCCAAATCTATAAATGTAAGAAACCACACGAAAATAATATATATGATAGCACTAAAAAAGAATATTGATCTTGAAATATATAAAAAAGGTAACTTGGCATAAAAAATAATATTTTCACATTAAAAAGGAATTTTGACCGTAAAACTTTATATCCACTAAAAAAGTAAGTTGACACTAATTAAAAATATTGACCCTGAAACTTTATATTGGAGTAAAAAAAGTATGTTATCACTGAAAATAATATAATGATACCAAAAAAAAAACTTCATTAATACTGAAATCTTTATATTCACGCTGAAATTGTATATTGATACTAGAATGATATATGCTGATATTAAAAATGATATATTAAAAAAATTTTAATACTAAAAATGATATATTGACATTGAAAATGTTCTATTGATACTAAAAAATTATATTTTGATACACTAGCTAAAAGCAATATATTTTCACTGAAAATAGTATATTGACACGGAAAATGATATAATGATATTGTAAACGGTATATTAACATTAAATACTCAATATATTGACATCGAACTCAATATATTAACCCTAAAAATAATTACTGAAAATAGGATATTAATATTTAATAATGATAAAGAGAGAAATTGGTGCAAAAACTGGCCTGACTCGAGATTTCCTCAATATCGACAACATTATAAATAGTGCATTGACACTAAAAATGATATATTGATACTTAAAATGATAAATAAATGGATTCTCAATTAGTTTACTGATTTAAAATTTAAAGTGCAGGTAAGGGAACAATCAGGGAAAATAAAATCAAATTAGCTTACTAAATCTGGAGGTTCTAGAATATTCTACCTAATTGCCAGAGTGACCTTTATTAAAGATTAGCATTTTTATTTTTTTGCAATTTATATGAATCAATTTGTGCTGATGTTTGCAGTGACAAGAAATTAAGTTTAAAAGGGAGTGTTGAATATTAAACTTTATTTGTGTTATGAATATAATTAATATGGATGTTCGATACTTGGCCCCTAAGAAAAGATAAAATAGGAAATGTTTGTAAGAATGGAAGGAGTTATGGCAGGGTATTTACTACTGTATATTCTATTGTATTTAAGTTAGATTATTTCCTTTATTGTAATTCTAAATCAGGCAAGAGATTTCTTAGCCAGCACTCACCCTCTACTTTATAAAGGGGACATTGACTATTGTATTATGAATCCACAATTCAATGAAATTCTCTCCTTCCATTTCTCTCTTTTATTGTTCTTTTGTTCTTTTATTTTATAACACGTTATCAGCACGACTCTACAATAAACATTTGAAGTTCTAAACAACATAATTGAAACTCTGATTCAGAAGGTACCATTTCAAATTATTAATATTTCATTATATTATTTATTTTGGATTTCTTTTATTGGATTTTTTTTTCTTTTCTTGAACTTCGTTATTTTACGAGCTTCTTTTAAGTAACATCTGCACCAGAACTTGCAGATTTTCTTTATAGATCAATGCACCAGAAGTTGCTTGTTTAATTATTTTTATTTTGCAACTAGAAGTTGCGTGTTTATTTTTATTCACGCACCAGAAGTTGCTCGTTTAAATTATTTTGTATGCACCAGAAGTTTCTTGTTTAATTATTTTTGCAACCAGAAGTTGCATGTTTATTTTTATTTACGCACCAGAAGTTGTTTGTTTAATTTTATTAACGCAACTAGAAGTTGCATGTTTATTTTTATTTATGCACCAGAAGTTGTTAGTATATTTATGCATCATAAGTTGCAAGTATATTTATCTTTATTCTATGTACATTTATTTTATGCACATTTAATTTTATTCACATTTACTTTTATGCACATTTACTTTTATGTACATTTATTTTTCTGCACAGTTATTTTTATGCAAATTTATTTTTATTTATGCACCTGTAGTTGCAATAATTTTATTCTTTGCACACAAGCTGCAAAATTTATTTTATGAACTAGAAGTTGCAAAATATAGCACCAGTAGTTGCAAGAATATAAATCAGAAATATTGTCTCAATCTCGAAGATCAACTCTCAAATAATAAATTGAGAAAAGATGAAGAATATATATATATATTAAATAAAGATATTCCTTACATTTTATTTTGCTCTTGAAGCAACAACAAGGGGAAGAGAGTTGTAAGATATATTGAAAACCAAACTAATGAGTTGTAAAAGAAGAAAATATTATGAAACTTGTCTAAATAGTAACACTCAATTCTCAGAAGTGAATGTTGCAAAATAATGACATAAATGAGACCAATGCCATAAGTAATTACAAGAAAATCACATCAATGAGAAGATACAATAAGATATCATTTGTAACAGATTCCAAAATATATATTTTTGATGTTGTATAAAAGTGCTTTGGTTAAGTACCTGTTGTACACCAAAATATTTTGTCGAATTTTATAAAGTTTCTTTAAAAGAGGAAACAAAATATGGTTAATTATGTTTGTAATTGAAAACCATTTTAGTAAGCTCTTAAATATTACATAAGACTTTTAGGCGGACTTCCTTGACCATATATTTATTCAATTTATTTTGTTTATTTGTGGAATCCAAAATGGATGATAAAGACATATGTCCAGCAGACATTGAACTTTTAAAACAATAATTAGAAATTGAAAGACAGGTATTAATATAATACCATGTATTGTAAATGTAACTTAAGATTCCAGAAGAGTTACCATTTTGTTGCATGTACTGTATATAATAGATAGTACTTTAAAATTGTAAATTATTGTTTCTTGTATATAAGCAAAATAATGAATTTTCATTAAAATGAAAAATTATGAATTTCGTACAATTGATTCTGCATCATTCCCAGAAGTGAATACCACATATACAAGTCATGATTATAAATGTGGATGCTGATGTGAAAGAGGTGAAGGTCAAAACTATAATTGTGACTGTGATGATTATATTAAGAGGAACGTAGTAATAAAGGACATTTGGTATGTCTCTATGTACGCCCAAGAATCTTGTGGAACTTTATTAAGCCGTCTTAAAGACAAAGAGAAAATAATAATGTCGACTTGTTTATCACGATAATGAAAATGTTGATAACCGATTATGATATCATCCGCTGGATCTAAAGCACATTAACAAGAACGAGGTAGAGAAAGAACCGAGTAAGAAAAATTTCTTTTATTCTATTTTATATTCTTATTATTATTGTTATTATCATTATCATTATTTTTCTTTCTTTTGATACTACTAATATGAATCAAAGTATGTATGGGCATAATAAGAATTATAAATATGTGTGCCTCATTGTATTGGACAATATTTCTGTATTTTGAGAAATATTCATTAGAACAACATGCAGCTTTTCTATTGATTTATATTATGAATGACTAATACAATTAAGTCATATTTATTAGTAAACCAGAAGTTTATTGACTTAAAACTTATAGCGAACAAAGGAAAGACTCAATTACTGCTTCTTTACTAGGTGGGACTGATCGGAGAACTGAGGTATATGGTCTTAAAGGATGTATGCTTCTGTATAATAGATTTCGTCCAGTCGGAAAGCAATTTTATGATTTTGAAATAAACTTGAAGTTAATTAGAAAATCAATTTTATTATTAAACATGAACTGGAAGTTCACTAATTTGAAAAGATGATTTGACATGAACCAAAGTCCACTAATTTCAAGAGAAATTTCATGATTTGGCATGAAATAAAAGTTAACTAATCTCGGAGAAATGATGATGCAAATAGTCACAGAGAATTCAAATATGCATCAATTAAAGAACCAGAAGATTCTTTTATTAAATGAATTTTCATGTGCTGCATGTTATCAAAGGAGAATTAATTGTTAGACATTACAAATCAGGGTTGGGAATAAATCACCCAATTTCCTTGAGCGTATTAATCGAAATATATGTGGCCCTATTATTCTTTCATGTGGACCATCTAGATATTTTATGGTATTAATAGATGCATCTATTAGATGGTCACATGTACATTTATTTAATCTTGAAATATTGTATTTACGAAATCGCTTGCTCGAATATTCTAATTAAGATAATAATTTCTGGATCGTACAACTAAGAAAAATCGTCTTGATGATGATCAGTTGGCTACATCCCAAGTAATAATTGACTATTGTACGTTGATTTAGATTATAGTTGAGCATTGGCCCACAAACGCACTTAGAATGATCTAACATCATATCTTGTTAAGCGATTATAATTAATCGTTGGCCCCTAATAATGAAATGAAAGCTCGTCTTTTGATTGAGGCCATGAAATGATATATGCCACAGCACTAATTAGAGTAAAGCCAACATTTTATAATAAGTACTCCCCATTATAATTTGTGACCGGCCTGCAGCCGAGTAAATACTATTGAAAATCTTTGGATGTGTAATATTTGTTCCGGTAGCTCCACCGCAACGCACAAAAATGGGTCACAAATAAAAGTCGGGCATATATGTTAAGTTAAACTGCCCTGCATAATTTGATATTTTGAACTTCATTACACAAAATTATTCATTACATCTTAATTCGGATGGATATCCTTGGAGGATCATCCAAAAACACACCTGAAGTGTGTTAGATATTTGTAGACAAAATTCCAGAAGAAAGAATTAAATGAATACCAAAGTGATTGTTGTGAAACAAATCAAATATTAATGAATATGTTCAAGATATAATAGACAATGAAAGTCCTGAAGAACTTGATTAATAATTAATGATAACATTAGGGGGAGAGAAACAAGAGTTGGAAAACATAAGTTATAACTTATATGGAATGAATCATTAATATCTTTCACTTAGATCCTCTAACATGTTAATGAACTAGAAGGTCATAAATTTATTAATGTGAAACAATATGCAATTATATTATTTATATTGATGCAAAAGTGATATTCCAACATTTAGTACTCATTGAGATACCCTTGGATAATTCTATGTTTGAGATATGCCATGAGCACGGTCGACCAATCGGTTCCAATGATAAAGATCCAAGGTAGAAGAAAAGAGCATGATAAGAAAGTTGGCTTGAAGTTATCAATACTTCAAAAGAAATAAATTCTTCTGAAAAGAATATTGATGATAAAAGAGTAGAAGACAATGACGAGCAAATTACCCCAGAAGAGGTTTAGGTACCTAACAATATTGAAAATAATGAGATCTCAATAAATTATGTCTCTACTAGAATAAATATGGAACCGAAATAAAATTGTGATTAATCAAAATTTATTTATGCAATTGCAATTGATTTATAAATAAAAATGAGGATCTAGAATTAAAATTATTTGTATAATGTCGACAGATAAAATATTGACCAAATCGAAAGATGTGATTAAAGCATCATTATTTTCACTAGTGAAATATAAAATTGTGGAAATGTAGTCCAAACACACCTGGCGTTGTATAACGGTAACTTATAAGCGGGTATAACTTATGAGAGGGTGTTTTAAGAATATGTAATGAAAAATTAAATTGTGATATTCAATTATATTTCTAATTTTGTCGTCTCTGATGGACTTATTAACGTAGTAGCAAATTATTCATATCTCATTTGATTGCAATATATTAATGAAAATCCCTGAAGGATTTGGAATGCCTGAAGCATTTCAAACTCTCAAGAGATTTAATTTATTAAATTACAAAGATCTTTGTACTAATTAATGCAATATTGAGATATGTGATAAAATTGCTATAACAAATGTTTGTTGAATGAATGTTATGTAATTGATCAAAATTACGTTTAGGAAACTATATATTTACCTTTTGAATGTTGATATATATATTGATGATTTAAAATCTTATGGTACTCTCGAAGAGCTCCAAAAGCTAACATATTATTCAAAAGAATATAAGATTAAATTCTTTAAGGCATAAATTATTATCTTGAATCATAAATTGAATATTATTTCCCCGGAGGAGTTATTGTTTAACAATCCATCTATTACAATGATATAATGTAGAGAAATCACATCCATTAAGATCATCAAGATAACTTGTTTGATGTATTGACAATTGAAATAAAGGATGTTGAGTTATTTTCATGCATGAGGATGATGATTGTGAAACAAATATTTAACGAATCTCCTCAAATAATGATCCAGCAAATCTCTTTTTAAGCATATATTACAGAGAATGAACTTTGTCATCTCACATATAGTTGCATATATGAGGGGGAGAAATAATACGCACTGCACTCTTTATCCATTTTTCCTCAAACAACATCAAGACCAAACTCTCAAGAACTCATCTACACTTTCGTGAGATTGTTCATATTGTGTTTCGGCCTCCAATTCCACTCGTAACTCACCGATTTTGCTTGGTTACTGATTCAGTTTTTGACTTGGTTAAAACCGATAATTCATTAGCCAAACTCTAATCTCAAGTCCCTTTCGGATCAAATTGAGACTTCAAACAGCTTTATACTACCCCATATAAACTCTCTGAATCACTAAAACATCACCTTGTTTGAGAAATTCAAACCAATTCGATTTGAACAAAATTTGACCGTTAAAGCTGGAATTTCTTGAACAGTTACTAGTACGACTTCGAACTCAAATATCTCTCTCATTTCTTAATCATGTTTGGTTTTCTTGGTATCTATGGAAAGAGGAAAGATAGAAGAAGAGAATGGAATTGGTTTTGCGTCAAACGGAGGTATGTGGCGTGAGTTATGGACTTAAGAAATTTCAGCTCGAATTGAGTTATTTCAGCAAAAACATAATTCAATTTCCTTGAACACTTACTTCAAACTCGATTATGTCACTCAATTCTTCATCACTTTTTGAGTTCTTTATATGGTTGGAACGAGGGCAGTACGGAGAAGAGAATGGTTTTTGAATTATGACAGACCGATGTCTGTGCGGGAAATGGTGATCTCGAGAAAACTACAGCTCGAAATTGGTTATTTTTGGGCTGAACAGTAATTTTTCACGTTTTCCGGCCATCGCCGGCGTTTCTGGCTCCAATGGAGCTTACAGGCAGATCAGGCTCAGGTGGACTTTTGGTCAACTCAGCGATTTTGGACATTTGACTTGGGTTGACTTGGTAGTAAAAGGTTGTCGAATTGTCATAAAGATTTGGGAAATTTTTGTAGAGTTTTTGAGGGTTTTATTTGGCCATCCTTGGCCCATCATTTGCGTTTTGGTCCAATTCTTCATTTTATGGCATTTTCCCTGTAAAATCACACAAAAACGTATTAAGAGGTTTCAAATTATGTTTTATGAATTATGAGCATTTTTTATACATTTTATGTGAATTATGATTGAATTTGTCATGGTAAAAACCCTAAAAATGTGTATAAAAATACACATTACAAGGTTATGGCGGAGAAATCGGTTGCGTATGCAATAGAAGGCTTTAGCGGGATCCAACATAGACGGTCTTGACGGGCGGTTAATCGGTTAGGACGGTAACCGATTTAGAGACGCTTGAACAACACACATGATTTGAGCGTCACGGATTAAGCGTAATCTGAAAGGTATCTTTAAATTCCTATGATAAAGATATGAGGAGATAGTGGATCTCTTTGTCTCACTCCTCTTTTCATACGAATGGATTTGCCTGGCAACCCATTAAGTATCACTTTTGCAACCCTCCTTTAAGACATACTCTTTAATCCACTCAAACCACCATCCATTAAATACTCTAATTTCCATTATTTTTAATATAGTTTTTTTCAAATCACTTTCCTAGCATAAATATAGCATTCTGCTATGCTTCTGTTTTCAAAAAAACTCAACTAATTGGGTAAAATGATTTTGTTTATATATGTTTTTAATCTGTTTGTTTGAAACAATTTTTTGCAAAGAACTAATTAAGCTTATGAGCCTGAAATCCCTGACTTGATTTGCTCCTTTTTTGATATTAAAGCAATGTGAGAAACAAAGAAATTACCCAATCCAATTTTGGGATCATTATTTTTTAATGAATCATAAACTTCCTCTCTTAAAAATGACCAATATGTTTTTAAAAATTCTCCATTAAATCTATTTGGACCTAGAGACTTCTCGAGCCGCGGACTAGACTATCACAATCCTTGTCCGGTAGAAGGTAGTCTCTGAGTTGATAAAAAAGGATTATAGGGGTCAAACTCTTTTGTAGTTCTCCGTCTGATCTCTTTCGTCTTTGTCGGTGTTGCTTTCGTGTCTTCTTAGCAGGGGGGTTCTTCCTTCATGTGACGGGTTTGAAATTTACGTTGCTCTCGTTCTTCGTCATCTAGAGGGCTAACACTTGTTCTTAGACCATCCCTGATACTCTCATCTGGCACGGCCGGTGCCTGAAGGTGTCGCGTCCCACCTTAACCAAAATGAGCCAAACCCTAACTCCGCCCAAACTCTAGCTCCGCCCAAACCCAAGCTCAAATAGTCCGGCCAAATCCTACATCCGCCCAAATCTGTCCGATAGCTCACCTCCAGTCGCCGCCCTCTCTCTCCGGTAGCTCCTCCCTCTTTGCAAATTTGGTTTCAACAATCTTGGGGGTTAATTGTAATTTAAGTAAAATTGGGGGTTAATTAGGGATAACTTTGTGTTACTAATTTTTGTTATTTGGGGATTAATTAGTGTTATTTTTGATTACATTTGTATTGAATTCTACTTATTTTTGTTTTTTATTTTGAAATTAATTCTAGCTAATAATCAAGAGTTAAAGAGGCTTTTCCCGATCCGTCAACGCGTCTCACTCGATCCGTTGACTCAAGGTAATCTCTCTCTTCATATATATCATGATTTAAATGTTCCGAAAAAATTTGGGGGAAAATCAACTAGGTGGCTAACTTCTTGTAATTTGTAATAATGGCAGGGACCGATGAGCGAAAATCCGCTTTCTTACAAGTGGTACAATGCTGAAGAAGTGATTCTCGGATAGAAAATGAAGGTACAATTGTTATACTTAATAATTACCTATGATTATATCGTGCAACTAGATATTATATACATGATTTTTCTTTAATATAGTATTGGATGAGTTTTAGTGTTGCGTTTTCGCACACTTTTCGAGGCACTGGTGCCAATCCTTTCCGCGACCCTACAAAATTTATGGCCATGGGAAGATGGAACAAATTCAATTCAAATGGCCAAAGCAAGGAGTAATTAATTAACCTTATCTTGCTTATTTATTTGTTTATTTGTTTATTTATGATGTTAGTTATTTAGTACTTATTTATATTTTCCTATGGTACAGTGAGAGCCCATTTTGAGTTCATGGAAAAACATGGAGTGAAAAGATTGTGCTTTCATGATAGAGACATTGCTCCTCATGCCAGAACCCTAGAGGTATATTTATTATTATTATTATTATTATTATTATAATAATAATAATAATAATAATAATAATAATAATAATAAGCAAGTGGGTACTGATAACCACTATGGGGAACCGCTCAATTATTCATGCTTCCCAGATACATGCATGGAGGTACTACTACGTAAGTTTATTTTAAATTATTACATTTATGCCACTCCAAATTAGAAATATCACACATGAGATGTTTGATTTGTTTTTTCTAGTTATTATTTTGTTAAATTTGATTTAAAATGAATAAATTATTGCTTAAATGCAATGTTTTAAATTGCGATATAGCGGTCCGTAGCGCTTGGAGTTTTTTTGTAGCGGATTGCGGTAGCGGGCGAGATTGCGGCGCTACGGCCTTGTAGCGGAAATATCACTTTTGTATGGTTATAAATTATAATCAATGTTCTAAAATGCGGTCCAGGCGGCCGCCTGGGCGCCGCCCAGGCGCAAGGCGGGAGCAAAATGCCTAAAATTTATGCTAGTCGGCCTTATGTGCGTTTTACTAACGGTTCTTTAATAAAAACCGTTACTAATTACAAATTAGTAACGGTTCTTTAATAACAACCGTTACTCATTACATATTAGTAACGGTTCTCAATGAGAACATACATATTAGTAACGGTTCTTTAATAAAAACCGTTACTAATTACATATTAGTAACGGTTCTCCAATAAAAACCGTTACTAATTACAAATTAGTAACAGTTCTTTAATAAAAACCGTTACTAATTACTTATTAGTAACGGTTCTTTAATAAAAACCGTTACTCATTACATATTAGTAACGGTTCTCAATAAGAACATACATATTAGTAACGGTTCTCCAATAAGAACATACATATTAGTAACGGTTCTTTAATAAAAACCGTTACTAATTCATATTAGTAACGGTTTTTTAAGAAAAACCGTTACTAATTATATATTAGTAACGGTTCTTTAATAAAAACCGTTACTAATATGTAATTAGTAACGGTTCTCCAATAAAAACCGTTACAGAATTGTAAAAAAAAATCTATTTATGCATATTTGTAACGGTTCTTTCATAGATAATAACTATCCAATAGCGCAATAGCGCCGCTTTTGTCCGCTATTATCACCGCAATAGCGGCGCTATATCGTCTGTAGCGGCCAAAACGCTATATTTGCTATTTTTTTGTTGCGAGTTGCGTTTCATAGTAGTTTTCCGCAATTGTGGCGCAATTGCGCCGCAATTTAAAACACTGCTTAAATGTCTAATTTGAAATTTCAGTTCTGAGTTAAGAAAGATATGGAGGTAAAAAATAAATAAAAATATCATAAAAATTATTTTCTTTTTCTTTTTTTCCTTCTATTTATTTAATTAATTAATTTTTTTATTTATGGAAGGTTACTCACTACTTAGGTGGAGAAAACTGTGTATTTTGGGGAGGAAGAGAAAGATTTCAAACTCTTTTGATTACTGATATGAAGATAGAACTTGATCATTTGGTATGTGCATTTATTTTGATTATTTTATGAATTTTATTTTTTTTTACTAGCATTATTTGCTTATTTATGATATATTTACTAATATTCTGGTTGTTTTTAAGGTAACATTTCGCAAAGGTCTGGATCCGTTACTCAGTTGGATGGTTAAGTTTATGTTTGTTTGTTGTAGGTTTTAAATGAATGTTTGTGTGTTTTTAATAATTAACGAATATTGTTTCATTTAGCGATATATTTTGGATACGAATTGGTTTGTATGAATATACTATTGTGATTTTTGTAATTTTTTTATTTTGAATCGGTAGAATTAGAAAAACAAGGGTGCTGGAAAAAAAATTGCAGTAGTATCAGGCACGGACCGTGCCTGATTTCTGAATTATTTTGTTATTTATAAAGGTATCAGGCACGGGCCATGCCTGATACTACCCTCGCTGAAACGGTTTTCAGGCACGGGCCATGCCCGAAAACCAAGTAAAATCTAAAAATTTGTACAGCTTTCAGGCACGGTCGACCGTGCCTGAAAACCCCCTCGCTGAAGGCCCATTCAGGCACCACCCGTGCCAGAAAGATACAGTTCAGGTACGGTACTGACCCATGCCTTATATGAATAGTAAAACCGTGCCTGAAAGTGTATCTGGCACGACCCGTGCCTGAAAGTGGCATCTACAACGACACCGTCAGGCACAGACTTTCAGGCACCATTTTTTGAGCTTTCAGGCACAGTATACCACCGTGCCTGATACCTGTTTTACCAGTAGTGTGCACACAAATCCTTTTGCATTTTATTTCTCTTGTTGTAACTATTTTACCTTACATTTTAAAAAGAATGAGCATATATATTTCTTTTTCATATTGTTCCCAAATCTTTTGTGTTTTTGAAGTTAGTATATAATATCATGTCAAAATAACTCATTTTAGAGTGCTAATATCTGGTCGGTGTGGATATATGAATGATTCTCTATCCAGCCATTATAACTTCTTCTTTGCATACTCTATTCTGAAAGATGGTTTTTTTTTTTTTTTTTTAAATAGTCCTCAGCTGGTTTTACCTGAGAGCCTGCATGTAATATTAAATATGGTAAATGTAGTTCATTACAATAGAGTTTTTTATACCTTACGTCCATGCCAATTAAATAATTATCATGGAAACTAAACGGGTCGGCCAATAATTCAATTAGCATAATACAAGTAGGATCATCAAATGCAACTCAATTTATTACTCAATAATTAGCATACTATGCACAAACCGGCTTAGAATTCTCAAACCCTAACCCTAATTTCTCGCCATTAGAGCCAACTGTCTCTTCTTGAGAGTCTTTCACCTCCTCTTCTTTCTCTCCTTCATCCTCTACATACGACGATATTGGATCTGAATCGAGTCGTGAAGAGAGTGAGAGAAGGGCATTGAATGAATATGAATCGTAAAGAGAGGGAGAGGATACTGGATCGTAGATGGTGAAGAGAGGGAGAGGGTACTGAATCGTGAAGAGGGGAAGAGGATATTGGATCCTAGAAGGGAAAAAATTACGACTACCAAATCACATATTTATCCTTCTTCATTCATTTAAAGAGAAAAAAAAAATTTACAGTACTCCATTTTAGAATTAATCCGGACCATCCGATTATAAGAATGGAGCACTGTAGAATTTCCCAAAATAATAAATAATACTTAAATATGCTAATAAAAGATAAAATATTGGCATGATACATATGAGTTTGCCCGATCGCCAATGCCCTACTTGTTGCTGCCAAAATTAAATAACAACTACATATACTCCAATAGTTCGTCTCAAATATTTTATGGAAAAAATCAGTAGACATTTATCATTCATGTCCATAACTCTTAGAGAACGTAGAAATCAATAAAAACTCTGAACGTACTAGTTTGGATATCGATAGCAGTTATTTTAAATTGGTAATAAAATACAGGTGCGTATAGGGATCACCAACTTGGTGGTGGTTTCAAAATGGTCAAAATTTATAATATGGTATTTATATAAGTCCAAAGATCAAACAAATATTTTGTAACTCCTCTTAACCAGGTCAATAAGTATGCATGACATGATAATTATGTTGGTAATGTACCATATTTTAATTGGCCATTTTATTTCATTTAAAGATCTTTGCATGTCCTCATTGAAACTCTCAAACACATAAGCTTGACTCACAAGTTTTTGGTTTATAAATACTCATGAATCAAAAATTCATTCCATCATTTTTCACAATACAATATCATACAAGAGTTAGTTGTTCTTCCTTAGCCATTTTTTTTGGATATGTAAGATGCATTGGAATTTTCGAAGGGTCAAATTAGTTATGTCGCATTCATTCCGAGATAAGGAATTTTGCTGTCAAATACATTAACGAATTTTAAATTATTTTGCTATTAATAAATAATATTTTAAAATGATTAGAGTATATGTAGCTCATTCGAAAAGTTTTACTTTTTGTGAAAATAAAATACTATAATATATTTTGAGAAAAAGTATTTTGATGGGATATGATTTGATGTGTTGAAAGAAAGTGAGAATAGTTAAAGTGGATACAACCGTACTTGGTAGAGCGAAATTAAGTCCGCTGATTTACGAATGGTGATAGGCTGTACTTAGTAGAGCGAAACTTGGGCCGCCGAATCACCCAATAACGAGCTCGGAAAGACTTGTATCTATGTGCATACTCGATGCCACGGAGCATGATCTATTGTGTGTGAGTAAAAGTGGAATGAGAAATCGATATTCCAATATAAAAGAATTTTATATATATTTATATTTACTATGATTTGATCAAATATGTATTTATTAAAATTAGTATTATTTTTAACGTATGCGAAGCATAACCTTATTGAGTTTTGTACTCAACCCCCCTCCTTTTCCCATTTCCAAATTTCAGGTTCCGTTATTTGGGGCATCGGGTTGAGCGACTTCAAACACGAGAAAATTTAATACAAGTAATAAATGTAAAAATAACAATTAGATACTTGATTTTATATATTCCTTGTATTATTCCGTTGTGTAATGCGATTTTAGGTCGTATATCCTTAAGAGTATACGACCGTTACACCTCGGGTCGAAATTGGAATCGGGGTGTAACGGAGTAAGGTAGAGAGAATGATGCAAAAATTATGTTCGAACTTACTTTTGTAATTTAGCGATCACTGAAGCAGCGGGAATAATGGTTACTTCGGAAGGAACACAATCTTGTAAAAGTTGCCCTTATTTTGTTGCGAACTCTCCCCACAATGTAAGTGTTAGAGGTTTCAAATTATGAAATTCCATAATTTATTTATTATTGGGCATATTAACGGAATATTTTCTAAATTATATTTGCAAAAACCTTTGGTCTATTAGAAGCAAATCTCTTATCTTGTAAGTTTTCTGGGGCTTCTCTTTTCCTTCGGATTCGTAGATTTTCCACTTTGATAACGACAGCCAGAACTTCTGGTACAAATAAGAAATTCTATGAATTGGAAATGAAAATTTTGTTGGAGTAACGCATTTTAATGACACCTAGCAATGGGTTCATCTTGTTGCTCAATTTTGGATCATGTAGATAGTTGAGTTGAAAATGGTAGTCGACAAATACGGTATTTTGAAGGATTGGCAATATGGAACCATCTGATGTATGGTAAATTTTATCGGGAAGAAAATACAATCCTATGTTCTCAATATCCCGGCTGAACAACGTTGATTGAATTTTGGTTCTCTGTATGAGAAATAGATATTAAAATTGAAGGAAAAAATTATAGTTCGAAGTAACTATATATAATAGATAGTTAAGCTGTATTTCGAGAAATAGAAATTGTTTGGTTTTTATTCAGTTATTTTTCCATCTATATACAAGTTTTAAATCTAAATTCCCAAAATAACAAAATTTCAAACTTATTAACAAAATTCTCATTTTGTCAAAATAAAAAAAAGAGTACTCTCATAGTTCGGTTTGGATGTAAATGGGCATTTTACGAATATACTCCAAACTTGTTTCTCATCTTTAAATTGTAAACAATTTATTATTTTCTTCATGATAATTTTTCAAAATAATTCTTTTCACAAAATTTCGTAAGCAATTTAAATTCACGTATGGCAACTTGATTAAAAAAATTATCATTAATAATTTCTTTAGTTTTTTACACAAAATATTGAAAATATTTCATAGTATATATGAAACTTTTAAATATTTTAGATTTTATTTTGCAATAAGGCTCTCTATTTAGCAAAGTTTTCAACCAACTAATTCGAATCTCAAAACGATATTGATGAAAACACCATAAATTACAATCTGACCATAATTGATGACACTCTCATAGCACTAAATCCTCTATTCAGGGGCAGAATGTAAATCCAGTACAATATTCTTATAAAATTCTACATCAATAAATATTCTTATAAAATAGCACTATGTTGGAAATTTTATACTTTATATTTTCAATATGTACTTTTATTATAAAATAACCAACAAATAATTCTATACCCGCCATCCTAATCGAATTATATATGGCTAAGTCATATTAAATGGGCATGCAAACAAAAAGCATACATTTTATAAATATTTCGCGCGCACGTATTCATATTTATTTTTCTTATAAGCATCTTGAAGAGTGAGCGAGTTACCTACCATCCATGGAGCCTCTATTATCAGGAGTCATATTATATTATTTTACGTCATCTTCATTTTAAAATTATGAACACTGTTAGAATAACTGATTAGGGTGTTTATGGGGTCCCTTTTTTGGAAAAAAAAATCCATATTTCCTTTTTTTCAATAAAAAATATGAAACAATTTTTAGAATAAAAGATATTTGTGCTCAAAAGTAAATTTTTTCTCCCTAAGATTACCCCTAAAAGTACTCATTCCATTTTCCATAGGGGCTAAAACATAATTCACTACAATAATTCATTTTTTAAGTTAGAAAAAATTGTATATTTTTTTAAATATTTCCTTCAACTTATATTCTCTTTGTCCTTTTAACCCTCAACTCTCCTTCCTCTCTCCATCATCAAACTAATAAGTAATAATTAATTACTTCAATTTGCAATCATAGAGAACATATCTATTTAAATTGAGTACTCAACAAACGGTTAACAAGTGTCAGACAATTTGCGACCTGCCTTCGAAATTATTGAGTGAATTGGTACCAATTTGGTTATTTTGGATAGTTATCCCATTAGGAATTTCCAATGTTGCAAAAATTCCTGATTTGGACGGATTAATTCCCGATTAGTATCAAATCTTTAGAAAAACGACTGGTTTCAAAAAAAAAATTTATCCGATTTGGGCTGAATTTTAACAATTTTTTTAGGATTTGGGCTGATTTAAAAAAAAAACCCAAAAAAATAATAAATATGGTTGTACATTTCTTTCCAACCAACTTGTAGAGAGAGAGAGAGAGAGAGAGAGAGAGAGGACTCTTCTTGTCTAGGGTTTAGTTCTTCTCTTGTGCCATTGTGCGACTTGCGAGTTTAGTTGTGTGTTTTATTTAGACTTTGTTTTGATGTGTATGTTTATTTTAGACATGTATCATCTTATTTGGATTTGTTTTGATGTATTTTGTGTTGTTTAGAAATAATAATGAAACTTTAACGTTCTATTTGGTGGATGAATTTATATTATTTTATTTATGTTGAGAAATTATAGTATTATTTTTAGAAGTTTATAATTATAATATAATAATTTATATTAAAATAATCACTCGACTAATTATCGATTAATCCCGATTTTTTCAATTTCTTTGATTTAACCGATACGCACGGATCCTCGGATTGGTTTTGGACAAAATTTTTATTTTTCGCTGTATTTATGCACGTCCGAAACCCAACATCCATATGGGTCATGTCAAAGCTGAGTGTATGGGAAATTAATCTTAAGAGGAGGGTATGCGGGAAATGGCGTCCAGCATAGGTCATGCCAAAGTGTTTGTTGCTCGCAATGGAGCCTTCTTAGAAATAGAATTTGTCTCTACGAGAAGCAGTAGGAGCAAAGTACAACTTGAAGAAATTCAAGACCCACCTACCGTTATAGAACCTGTGATGGAAGAACAAATAAGTTCTCAACGAGTTGGTGAGCTTGAAACATAAAATGTGATTTCAAATCCACATATTAGCTCATACTGAGATTGAAAATTCCCTGATAAGCCTTGCGAGAGATAAGCAAGAGAAGGATATTTTAAACAATAAAATACAGAAGAGAGCTGAGTGCCGAGTGTCTATCGGAGGTGGAATTTTGAAAAGAATACATCCAGGAGACCTTTCTTTCCAGCCTTGGAAACCACCTGATCAAGCTGCTCCTACTCCTGAGCACAAATGGTGACTTTGTCTTTCAAGTAGACCCCGATTGGTGAAAATCGTTGGAATAGAGAGGGCATGGGCAAAGTCGATAGGCAGTAATTTTATGGAGCGGTCCCTCCTATATCACTTTGGTGCCTTACGGAAGTTTGGTAACGTTAAAAATCCGTCCGTGAGTAGCTCCACCAACTGGAACACTGAGAGAAGCTTCTGTATCAATAACTTTCATTCTTCTCGTTAGACCATCTGTAGCACTCATAACTAATAGATCCCCAAACTCTTTTGCTCTGGACCACTGTTGCATCTCAAATACCCAGAAGGCAGGGTGCAGCAACTATAGAAGTCGAGAAAGAGTGTGGTGAAGGAGTGGAACAGAATGCTGAAGAAGCTGACGAGAAGAGAAAGCAGATTTTGGTATAATGTACAAAATTATATGCAAAAACAAAAGCGTCATATCAAAAGCTCAAATCTTTCTTTGGAAAATATGTATCTGGGCACTACCCACGGCCAGGAAATGGGGAGCAACCATTCCCTATATTGAGCCGACATGCACCATTTACGGGGCCGATGTCAAAGACGCCCGCCATGCCCTTTTCATTTGCCCATCAAGTCGAGCCACTTTGTATGCCTCAAATTTGGGAATTATAATCGATGAGTTACCGGTGGACCCGTCAGAGTTTATAAAATTTCTACAACATAATCTCGAAGTGAGCAATTCGGTTTGGCCGCAAATATTATTTAGGCTATTTGGGAAGCAAGAAACAACTCGGTCCACCGACTATCCGATCCGAGACCAGACCAGAAAATATACTCTCTCATGCGCACAACTTAAATCTTCAATTGCCTTATGAGCTGCAACAAAAACAACCTACCGATGATGTAATCGAAACGACAAACGGCCTACTATGTTACGTCGACTGCTCATGGACCCCAAATGAGGAAGAAGACATTGGATATGTCATCACAAATCGAGGGCTTCTTGTAAAATTCAAAGCGGTTCATGTACATGGGAGCTCGGCCTCCCATATTGACATCATGACAATGTTTGTGGCGTTGGAAAGGGTGATACAACTAGACTTGACGGATTGTTGGTTTCTCTCCAATTGACAATCACTTATACACATCATTTGTGACAAAGAGCTACTGATTCCATATGATTGGAGAGCCGCTCACGAGGTATGGAAATGTTGGAAGTTGGGAAGAAGATGCCGAGGCGTCAAATTTGGGCACATGAGACAAGAACATAACGGGGAAGCCGGTGGATTGGCAAAAGGAGCGAGAGTGAAGAAAATTTCTACAACCGGTTCTCTCTACATCTTACCCTTCTATGCCGAACCAAAAGGAGTTGGCTAAAGGAATTTCGACATTTTGAAAAGCTACATCCTATCTACCATGTTTTTTTGGAGTTTCTTTTTTTTTCTTTTATCTCTTATTATAATTTTGGAACTTTTATTTAGGTTTTTTCTCTAGTGAGTAAATGGTTGGGATAGGGGTAGCTAGTTGATCTTGGAGTTTATTCATCATTAGGGATCTTCGACTTTTTTTTTTATATACCATCCTGTTCAAAAATAATTCAGCAAATACCACTCATTTCAAAATAATGGGATATCTACCATTTCCGCCACTACTAGTGGCGGAACAGATGTTGTTCCACCACTAGTAATGGTGGAACATGTAGATTTTCAGTTTTTTCAAAAATTTCTCATTTGGCTGGCTAAACATGGTTAATTAGTGGCGGAAAATGAAAAAAATTAATTTTTTTGCGTTTTTTCCTGAGAAAAAATTAAAAAAAAATTAATTTTTTTCCTGTTCCGCCTGTGGCGGTGGCGGAACACTTTTTTTTCACTAATTAACCCATTTTTGAAAAATTATAAAATTCACATGTTGAAACAACATATGTAGTGGCAGAAATGGTAGACACCTCATTATTTTAAAATAAGTGGTATTTGCTGATTTATTTCTGAATAGGGTGGTAAAAAAAAAAATCGGGATCTTCACAAGTCTTGTTTAGCTTGAGTCATGTAAGGTGCCCTCCATTTTATAAGATCATGTTTTTTTCAATCTAGGCCCACAGGCATGTTAAAAAGCAAAAAAAAATGTTAATATTACAAGTTCTAACCTTTGATCAAGTGTGAAATTCAAATCAAAGATTATGAATGAATATTAATTCTGACAAGATAATGATTTGATTATGTTTTGTTTTGGAGTTCAAGTAGTCACGTGGTTTTAATTATGATTACAAATTATATTTTGGAATACGTCATTAAATGAAAGAATAACAAATAAATATTTATGGAGCTGCCGCAATTGTAATTATGATAACAAAAATATATTTTGGCCAATATAACATTAAATGTATATTATTAATATTACATAAAAAAAAAACATTGCAATTGAAACCACTAAGCTCGCGGAGAATTTTTCACATAAATAACAGTAGAAATGAATAATAACAAACCAGATAGAATAAAAAATAGTTTTTCTAAATTCCAGGAGCAATTGTCACATACCTAACTCAAAACAAAAAAAAAAGAGCGTATTAATAAAAATGAAAATAAAATTAGCAAAAGCTCCTTATCAACACAAGAAAAAAGAAAAAAACAAAAATAAAATCATATCTTGATGAAGATCCCAGATTTCATATCGGAATCAGAATCCAGATTTTTACTCTTATTACTTATTATTTCTTTTACTTTTTATTCTAATGAATCTAATCTGTTTATCACAACTGATAATTTTTCATCAGATTGTATGAAGTAATAATACATTTCATGCTGGAACATCACCATTTAAAGGGTCAATACAAGTAGAAATGAATTAATTTTTAATACCAAGAAAGAAAAAAAATATCAACTAAAAATTTCCAAACTTCAAGGAAAAATTATACATACCTAAAAAAGGAAAAATTACAAAGAACTTCTTAACAAAAACAAAAAAAAGAAGACAAATAGAAAAAAAATCATTTCTTCGTATTTGGATTCCTCAATTTCGAACTGGCATCAGAATCAGGATTCTTCTTTTTTTCACTTACTAATTCTTTAACTTTTTCCTCTAATGAATCTAATCTATTTATCACGACTGATATTTTTTCTTCAGATTGTTTTTCAACGGATTCCAATTCCGCCTTTTTCATTTTTTCTTCTTCTCGCTCTTTTTCCTTCTTTTTCTTTTCCATTTGCTGAAATATAAGGAAAAAAAATCATAAAAAGGAAATAAATTTTAATAAAAAAATAAGGAAATAAATAAACTTGGTAAATTACTTCTTCGAATTTTTTCATGTCCTGTCTTGCATATTGGGCAACCAAATACACAGCTAAATGAAATAAAATGAAAAAAAAATCAAATATTTCATACAAAAAGGATAAAACTGAATTAAAAAGGAGAAAAAGATAATTAAAATTAGGGTTGTAATGCACCTAAAGAAGGCATGCAAGCAAAGAAGAATTGCACCAAATGAAAGTCAAACCTGCAATTATATCAAAAAGTAAATAAAATAAAATAAAATAGAGGCATAAATTATACATTCCAATTCCATAGAAAATAAATGTATGGTTTTTAATAGCTTATAGTCGGTTTTGTTCTTACAAATTTGGTTTTGGTTTTAGTTTCAGTTGAGAAATAACAAACGAGCCTAAAGCCCTAAACCCTTGAAAGCTAATAATGTCACACAAAGAACAAAAGTTTATCAAAATTGCTTTCAATTGGTAAGCGTGGTAAAAAGTAAGAATCATAATTGTGTCAATTACACCTTACAATGACAATTTAAAAAAATAAAAATTAATACTAAAAAGAAATAACAAAATCAATTTCCATTTATTAATTCCTATTTATCTCCAAATAATAAACTCAAAATTATCAGGAATATCAATTCAATTCCTTATTATATATTTCATGGTCGTTAGCCTAAACCCCTAAATCCAGCAATAATACGAATAAAGAACCAAAACCTTACCCAAATTTCTTGCGTTTAGGAGGAGTCGTCAGTAAAATCTTGGTAGCCTTCATGAAATCCAGATTCTGAAGCTGGTTGTAGGCATCCCTCCTCGCCTCCGCCTCCGTCAAGGCTCCATTCTCACCACTTGAACCTCCTCCTCCGCCGCCGGGATCCCGATCGGAGCCGGCGGAGAGGCGTCTGATCCGTATTGTCTTAAAAACAAGAGGCGAGACGCTTGTACGGGCTCGTAAAATCAGCATATTATGATTTCCCTTCTGATCATGTTAAGATCGAGACAAAGTCGCCATGGCGGTTTAACTGGTCTCACTGTACAAAGAAAGAAGTGTGGCTCGAAAAGATGCATTCCGTTCTGTTATAAAATGAAGAATTGATTTCCCGGTTATCATAAAAACCGAGAATTAACGTCAGATGATGTTAAAACCTGAAATTAAATTCTTGCTGATTTTTATAATTGGGAATTGGAAATCCGGATTTCAGAACGGAATTTGTAGCTTGTAGGAGATTTTTTTTTTCCAAAGAGTTTCAGAAAATAGTTCTTGATCAACATTAATTGTAGAAATAACACTTTCGCTCAATTATTGAGCGAAATTAAAGGAATTTCGTCCAACCACTAGACGAATGTGTAAATTCTCATGCTCAGCTGTTAGGGCTTAAACATATATTAACTAATGTTAAAAATTCGTTTCGTCTAGTCATTGTGTGAAACTGCTATTTTTTTGTGGGATAAAGCTATTAAAGAAAATATTCTCATCACCCGCTTGAACAATGCCTAAACAGCGTCACTATACATTTATAGTTTTTTAGTTGTCCACTAATTGAGCTAATTGAAAAATAATATCATTTGTATATCAATATACCTTTATATATTTTTATTCTACCTTTTGTGTTTATCAGTATACCTTTTTGTAATTCTGTTATATCTTTTTGAATTCGGGCGATACTGGACGGCAAATAAGCCGGCTGTATGTATCAGATCTCTTTCTGAAATAAAAAAATTTGAGAAAATTCCAATTTTGCCCCCTCAACTATGGAATTAGCTCATTTTTTGTCCTTGAATTTTTTATTGGTGTAATTTTAGTCCCTCAACTATTTAATAGGTGGATTTTTGATCCTTTCATCCGTTAACTGCCTACGTGTCCGTTAAATATGACACGTAAGCAATGATGTGGTATATATTTTTAACACATACACAATAACGTGTTAACTTTTATTTAACAAATAAACATGCATAAAAAAATATACATTTTTTTAATAAAAATAATGTTTTAAGAAAAGAGGGGAATTAATGAATTTTTTATTTTTTTCAAACATTTGTCACGTTACTAATGTCATGTTATTGCTTATGTGTCAAATTTAATGGACACATAAGCACTTAACTGATGAAAGGACCAAAGATACACTTATTGAATAGTTGAGGGACTAAAATTGAACTAATAGAAAGTTGAGGGATCAAAAATGAGACACATAAGCAAGTCACCGAAAATTTGGCAAACGGGATTTTTTTTGAAAAATCAATTTCTAACACAAACATTTCATTGTTTTATGCAAGTGACTCAATCTTTATGATCAACCCAGAGCTGCAATAAGTTAAAAGACTCAAATTCCTCCTCAAAACCTTTGAAAATAGCTCTGGTTTAAAAATCAATTATGAAATATCAGAATTTTGCACAATCCCTGAAAATCACTAGACTCACAAAATATTTCCGTGGAATTCGGAAGACCACAAGCATCAATGCCTCTGAGATACTTGGGGTATCCACTTTATTTTAGAAAACCAACAAAACATGAGTTCAGGAAAATCATTGAAAAGTTTGAGAAAACGGGTTGCCATGGAGGCAGCTTGTGAGTAGTTTGAGTTTAGAAGGAGGAGAGAGTTGTAAAAACAAAGCTCATTCATATTCCTGGAAAGAAACTAAAAAACTACTGATTTTGATGAATCTCAGCTCTCTCTTCTCTCTTTCCTAAGTGAAATTCGCAACCTAGGTGGACCTCATTGGTACACAACTGAGATGCGGCTATAATATCTTGAGACAACAATTTGTATTGGTGAGATAATTATTTCATATTTATTGATGCAAGATTTTTTGTTTAGTTCGAATTTTTTTAATAAATCTTCGAATTTTATTTTTTAATATTGATATAAGATTTTTTTATTTTTTGAATTCGAATTTTTTGGTGAAATTTCTGGATCCACAACTGGGTTCAAATAAGGTAATTTCATTTTATTAATATTTCAAATATGATTATGTGATTGGTGATGATTTTGTCTATGGATATACTCAATCAAATTATTGTTATTTTTTGGAATTTTTTTTGATTGGAAAAGGATAGAGCAGTATCATCCGAAAAAATTGGAGTTTGGATCTTGAGATTGACTTCCAAATTAAATGATTAATGGCATAATATTAAGCAATAGAACATTCTGTTTGATTTAATAGCCATTTGAGAGTCTTTACCTTAGTTGATATTTCTTTATCTATTAGTGTTCAACTGGTAAGTTGTAATGCTCTTAATAGAATGTAACTTTACTATGTTTGCCCACTCTTCTTCTAATTTCACATTTAGTTTGATATTTTGATTTATAAATTGGTACTTTTTTGACTAGGAGGGCGATCAAGAAACTTTCAAGAAAGGTGATCTTGAGCTCAAAATTTGGATCTCCATTGATCCAAAGCCGGCAGGTAGAGTACCTCACGGTGGAGGAGGACTACGGGTTGTAGTCTACCCAGGTCGTTGAGCCTTCCCACCGGAGCTCTCTCACCTTCTAGGCAGTCTGAGCTTGAGATATTGTGCCAGCCACAAACTGGTACGAACTTTCAGATCGAGATTCAAATCCTTCAGATCGAACCTCAACTCAACAAGGAAATACAATGTCACCGTCTTATGCGGAGATAGTCACGAAAGAACTTGAAAACGAGAATAATTCACAGAACAAAGGATCAGGCAATTGGATAACAGTTACTCGTAAGAAGAACAAGCATCAAACAACCAATCAAAACAAGAAAATAAGCACAATCACTCATTGCTTCAGGTGCCTTGAAGCTACACACGAAAAAAAAGACTGCATCAATAGAATTACATGCCATTTCTGCCACAAGCAAGGCCATATAGCTAAATTTTGCTTGAAAAAAACTGAAAAAAATCAACAAAATTACCAACAGCAAAATTTAAAACCGGCAGCTTCTTTTTCATTCCAACCAAAAATAATTGCTGCTCCAAAACCCCCATCCACATACAAGCAAGTCTCAAAACCTGCCACAATTCCTGCCCCTGCAAAGCAAACCTTCACTGTCCCTCAAAAATCTCACGCAGAAATTCAACAAAAAATCAGTAATCAAAACATTAATCAGACTTCAATCAGAAGAGATCATATTACTGTTTTTATTAAAGACGGTTTACTGAACTCTAATGGCAAAGAAGAGAGTCGTACTTTCACAATTTTCCTCAAGAGACTCCCTGCCTGCTTTGCAAACAAAGAAAGAATTGAGTGGTTAATCTCTTGCTTTGGAAATGTACAAAAAATAATTCAAATTACTGACAACGGAAAGTGGAAGGAGGCTTTACTTGAAGTGTCAGCCAGGGACAAGAATTGCATTCCATTCTCCCTCAAATTAACAGATGGCATTCACAAACACAAAGTCCCTATCACAATCCCCAATTACTTCAAACTTTCTCATATCAGTACTTGGAGACCCAAACAACAAGTGATCAAAGTTTGGAGAATTAAGAAATCGTCTAAGGGTAAAGGGGTACAGCTTGAGAAGACCATGGTTCCTTAATGCCCTATGGACAGGCCTTCATGTTCCACCTCTGTCTCATCATTACCCCCATCAAATTCTCATTCCCCAATCATTCAACAACTTATTCATAGCCCTGACCATTCTTTGATTCAAGTCCCATCAGAAATACATAGTAATTGCATAGAAGTGGTTCCACACAATCTTCTTATTGGCACCCGCTAATATGCAATAACCATGTATCTCCTTCCCAAGTCTCAAGCCAAGTACCCAATCACAGCAAATACTCTTACTTCAGTACAACACGGAGAAGAAAGTAGACGAAGTAGAGGTTTTAAGGCAAGACCTCAATTCAGATCATTTCTCTGAACCAATTGACCTTGAAAGGCCATTGGCTTCTGAATCCTCAACTAGTCTAATTGACCCAATGACTCAGCCTGTTCCAGTTTTTCAAATATCTCAGCCTGTCTCAGCTGAATAAATTCCAGACTCGTTTGACAAAATTTCTTGGCCTGAACCAGCTGATCAAGAACCTCAACCTGACCCAGCTGCAACAATAGTACCAAGCAACAATCAGATTTTACAAGTGAGAAGAAGTAACAGAATTAAAGACCAGCAGCTCAACATTTATGTTTCTGCACTTGGCAAGGCACAGCTGACTCAGTATAATGAAATAAGTCAGGGTTTCAATAAAAAGAAGTTTAAAAAGAAGCTAGTATTTCCAGATGATAAAGAGGAAAAGGAAGAAATTGACCTGACCATTTTGGAGAAGAAAATGGCTGTCCCCGATGTAAGCAAGCTTCTCAATAAAGTTGGGATTGATATTAATCATGAGATGGAAGCAACAATCAAGCTGCTGGCCAAGTGATCTGGGAATACAACAAAGTACATTTAATAATACATTTAAATAATGCAAGTCAAATCACTCAAACTAATTTCATGGAATGTTAGAGGACTAAACAGTAATGAAAAGAGAAAAGATATCAAAGATAACTTAGTTGGAGAAAGACCTGATTTTGTTGCTGACTGACTGCCCAGTTGCAATTCAACGGGAAATAATGGATACTAGACTAGCTGAATTTGTTACATTAAATTCAATTGGTGCCTCAGGGGGGATAATCCTAAGTTGGTCTAGACGCCTATTTAGTCTTCTTAACTCTACATCCGGCCTATACTCTATCACTGTTCTCCTAAAGTGTAATTGGGATGGTTCATCAATCAGAATCACATGGGTATATGGTCCTCAAGACAAAACTGGAAAACAACAGTTCATTTCTGAACTAACTTCTTTAGAAGACAAAAGTTTACCTTGGATAATCATGGGTGACTTTAACCTTGTTGCCTCCATCCATGAGAGATCTAGTACCATTAAGAAGTCTTGGAATGACTCCAAAACCCTCAGATCATTCATCTCAAACCTCAATCTTATTAGCAGGGCAAATCGTATACTTGGTCAACAACTAGTGCTAAAGCACGATTGGATAGATTTTTGTTCAACCTTGAGTGGTCACAAAAATTCCCAAGATACAATCAAACACCATTAACAAATACATGTTCTGATCACTGTCCAATTCAACTGAAAACCAAATCAACATTCCCACTTCATCGGGAATTTAGGTTTGAGAATACTTGGCTGGCCAATAAGGAGGCTGACTCAATCATTATATCCCATCTTACTTCCTTTCAGGCCACCAATTTAACAGCTTTTCACAACAAGCTTTCCTCCTTGGGAAAAAAAACTCACGCAGTGGAATAAAAACAAGAAACGAAATACAAAAATCTTCAAGGACAACAGAAAAAAAACTCTTAAACTGGTTGGAAAACAAAGAGCAAACACAATCTTTAACAGAATTAGAATTCTGGTTAAAAACTTTGATAAAATCTAGAATTTCTGATTTAATAAGGGAAGAAGAGAAGTATTGGAAACAACGGGTAAAATTTAAATGGGTCAAAGAAGGCGACTGTAATACAAAGTTTTTTCACAATTATGCCACTGTGAAGAAAAATAACTTACTAATCCCCACTTTAATTAATCCTCAAACCAATTCAGAAATCTCTGATCACAAAGGAAAAGCTAGTATCCTATTTGATTTTTAAAAGAACTTAATCGGGACTGAGCCTGAGGTACCAACTCATTCCGCTAGCTTTAATATCTCTCAAATTTTTTAGGATAGTCTACAAGACCTTTCTATGCTCAGTGAGAAGCTAAAGATTGAAGAATTAGACCTAGTAGTAAAAAAATGGAAAAATAATACGTCACCTGGTCCTGATGGATTCAATGGTGAATTGTTTTAAAAATATTAGAGTTTAATGAGAGAGAAAATATTTATGATATTAATAAATAATGAAGTTAACAATGGTTTGGGCAACTTTTCAGTTTCACACATTGCTTTACTCCCAAAAAAACTAGGTGCTAATCAGGCCAAGGATTGCAGGCCGATCAGCCTGATCAACTGTCTCCAAAAAAATATTTCTAAAACATTAGCTAACAGATTGAAAGATGTGATAAACCAATTAATTTTACCAACCCAGTTAGGTTTCTTAACGGGAAGAAACATTGCTGATTGCTATATTTATACAAGAGCGGTCGCCCATAGAGCTAATTTTTCAAATCAACCCTTACTTTGCTTTAAAGCTGACATTCAGAAGGCTTTTGATACTATATCATGGGACTTTCTATTTCAAGTCCTTGATAAAAGAGGGGTGTCTGGTTGGTGGTTAGAGTGGATTAACGAATATACTTTAAAAGGGGCTGCCAAAATAGTACTTAATGGACTACCAGGCAAATCTATTCACTTGAAGAGAGGGGTTAGACAAGGAGACCCCTTATCACCCCATCTCTTTATTCTTGCCATGGATACACTTTCTAGAGTTACCTCAAGGCTAGAAAGTGCACATTTTATTGAAAGGCCCATCCAACATGCCAACACTTCAGTTTTTTACGCTGATGATTCTGTTTTCTTGTTGAAACCAGAATTGCACCAGGTCAGAAGGCTCAAATTTCTAACCTGATTGCTACTGAATTGGGCTGCCCACAAGCAACCATGCCCCTGAAATACCTAGGCTACCCTTTACATTTCAAAAAAACCAAGGAAACAGGAATACAGAGAGCTGATTGAGAAGATGGAAAGAAGATTACAAGGCTGGCAAGGAACTTTACTTAGTATTGGATGCAGATTAGTACTATTAAACTCAGTACTAAGCTCATTACACGTTTATTATTCATCTGTATTTAAGTTTCCCAAATGGGTTGTAAAAGAAATAGAAAAAAACCGAAGAAATTTTCCTTGGAAAGGCCACAAAGAACGGGGGTACAACTTAATAAATTGGAAAAAAGTGTGTAGACCCAAAGATGGAGGTGATTTAGGGGTACTTAACTCAGAGCAATTCAATGATGCCCTTCTCCTCAAGTGGATTTGGAAGTATTTTTCTGAGGAAGATAACCTGCCTTGGAGAAAATGGTGACCAACCTCAGTATGGAAGGACAAGAAATAACAAGTGTTAGAACTGATTCATATTTTTGGAATGATGTAAAAAAATTGTTACCTTTCTTCTTGACAAGCACCCTCTTTAAGCTTGGAAATGCGAACAAGGCTAGTTTCTGGCATTGCAACTGGGGTCATGGAACCCTCTGTCATCATTCACTACTGCATATCAAGGCACAGTGTCCCAATTTCTGAATTCAGAAACGATAGTTGAAAACTTCCATGAAGTAACAGCTACTCTGCCGTTAGAGGAGCTCAATTTACTCCAAAGGTTTGTTGAAGAATTAAACCTCAATGATCAGCCGGATATGTTAAGTTGGAGATAGACTACTAATGGTAGATTCAGCACTAAGAGTGCCTATAAGGCCTTGGTAATGGGCATACACACCTCCTCAAATCTTAAATCCATCTGGTCAATAAAACTTCCCTTAAGAATCCAAATTTTTTTCTGGCTTCTCAACCAGAATAGGGTTCTAACACAACACAACCTCATAAAAAGAGGTATGCACATTGTAAAATGTTGTCAACTCTGTATGAGAGAGTTGGAATCAGTCGATCATTTAAAAGGGAAGTGTGGATTTGTTGAATATCATTGGGATCTTCTATCAACCTCTCTCACAGAGCTAACAAGGGTTGATCCGCTCTATCAAGTGCTTAAATCGATTGAAGAAGGAGGTGTAAACCCCTAAATCCATCATATTTCGATACTCTTTCTTTTTTGTATCTGGAGAGAAAGGTGTAGAAGGACCTTCACTGAGCAGAGAGTGACTGGAGTAGATTTGATTTGTGAGATAGTGGAAGATCTTCAACTCATTAGAGCTGTAGAGAGACGAAAGAGATCTGAAGAAGAGAGAGAAATGAGAGAGTAGGGCAGTAAGAACAATGTGGAGATGGTAATATCCTAGTAGATATTTCTGGTAACGGAAAACTACTACGGGTTATTGCTAACTGGGATTTTAAATACTGGACTTCACATTCCGGGTTTTGGATTCCTTTATTTCGGTCTTTAGGGCCAGGCCGGGTCATTAATTCTATAAGCCCAAGAGCCTATTTTCTATTCTACACTAATTTTCTTTTTAATTCTTTTTCTTTTATTTTGGATGTAAAAAGAAAAAAAAAGGAAAAAGTCCTTGTAAATATTATAAATATAAATATAGCATTTAGAAGGGGGATTATAAGCCCCCTCTAAATTTTCTCAAAAAAATAAATAAATAAATAAATTGGTACTTTTGTTTATCAATTTTAGGCATTGCTCAATCATGATTGTTGAGTTCTCTCAATATTGCAATAGAATCGACTTTCATCCTTTATCAAGTTACCTTTTGATCTGTCATCTCAAATCCTCCCCCAGTTTCCACACTTCTTAGTATTAAAACATGATATATAATTAGGTACAATGATTTCATCTTGGTTATGATATTACTAATTGGAAAAATTGCAAATTACTAAATCTCCATATAAAAAGAAAAATGTGCATATTTTAATTGTTTTCAAAGTATATATGCTATTGCAGCTATTTGTCTAAAAAGATATTAGAATTGGTGCTAAACCATTTGTACTTTACTTTTCAAACTATATGGTGATCTTGAAAAAAATAAGCAATTAATGTGAAGAATGATATAAAATAGTTCATATTTTAGTCCACATGGTCTCTTGGATTGGCGCTTGAAACATATTCGACTAAATGCTTACGTAACATATGTTTCTTATGTGATTGTAATTCATAAATGTTGTGAACAATATTCCTTTTTGGATTCTTTTTTGTTTATTGGCAGGTTTCAACAAATAATTAAAAAATGGTTTAAAACACAGAAGACGTCCTCCTATTACTGTGTTATTTACAATTGTGATGAATACTAACAGGTAATATTTGCATCTAGAATATGTGAATTGGTGCTTTAATATTTATTTATATATTGTTTATTCTAAATTTAAGTTTTGTCCACTATAGGAAAGCTCAAGAGAACTATGTAGTATTTTGTTAGTACTAAAGCACTGCTGGCACCCCAAGATATCTGTGTGGACCATAGAACTAAAATCATATTATCTGTTTTTTTTTTCTTTTTTCCTCTTTTTTCCTCATTTTTCCTCATTTATTCTTAGAAAAAACAGCAATGAAAATGTATATTTTGTACTATTCACATAAAGTTTAATTTGTATAATAGCTGAATTAAACCTAAATCCAATGTGAGCAATTTTTCTTGAAAACATCATTTTTCATGATTGATTTTATTATGTGGACTTTTTTCTTTATGTTCGCTGAGACATCTCATAAATACATTAAGATTAAGGAAATTTTGCGCAACGCGCGAGTATCCCTTGTATGTAAGATATATTTGGAAGGGGGATATTAAGCCGCCTCCAAATTTTCTCAAAAATAAAAAAAAATGAAGTACTCAAGATGGACTAATATACTAGTTCCAGGGTGTAATAATAATGAGATAGGTGAATGCAATCATAGTGATAAGATGGGAAAATACAATCATATTTAATTATATTTTGCATCATTGAGATTGCATTCCGGTTTCTAGAATTTCATGTGCACATCTAACTATCTACAAAAAAAATTATTTTGTCCAAAATATCATATATCATATATTCTAAAATATCACTTACGCCTAAATATGTTTCGTCCCAAGTTTACTCAGACGGTGGATATTAATTCCCTAATGAAAATAATTTAATGGAAAATCCTTCTTTCAATTTATTAAATTAAATTCAAGAAAAAGATTTTGAATTATACATGTTATAATTAAGAATAAATTAATAAAAATGGCCTCACTTATTGTCCACGAAATTTGCATAATATATCATTGAGAAGGCATGAAGGGGTCATTATTTTCTGCTGTTTGCTTTCATTATATTATGACTACTAGGCAAAATTTTATTTTAATATCAATTTGCATATTTAATTAAGTTTCTATTTTTCATTACATACTTGATAGGAAATTGGAGATAAAATATGAATATAATGATGATTTATTGCTTCCTGATTGGTTTCAAAATTATAGATTCTAAATCTTTTAGAGTGATACAAGTACAAGAGTGAGATTTGGAAAGAACTCACCGGTTTATAGGGAAGGTGTTGTTTGTTTTTCCAGAAAACTGTTTCCTTGCGCTCTATACGTATGTGAAGAAAACCTCGACCTAGTGCATTTTTCTGCTGTTGATATGAGTCACAAATCAAAATATCTTATAGGATGTTCTAAGATAGTACTCATGTAGTTTAATCTGTTTCTAAGATACAGTAGATGAACAATGTTTACAAGATTTCGACACCTGTCACAAGGTTTCTCATCTGTTCCTCTATGACAAAAGTATTTAATTATATTGAACATCGAAAAATTATTCATTTAAAAGATGAAATAGTTGACTAAATCCAATTTTTTTCTCTTTATTTTCTCAATGGGTCTAATAGTATAATAGTATTTTTTTTCAAATTATTATATTATCATAATATTAATATGTTAAGAATAATATTATCATAAGTTTATAGCACTTAACAACATCAATTTATGTTGAATGTGATGTTTTATGATACTAGATTAATTTTGTTTTTTTACTATCAAACACGAACTAAAAACATAGTATAAGTTGGATTAAACGAATGCAAAACTATTCCAAATGAAAGATGAAATAATAGAATAGCAAATCAAATACAGTTACAAAATAATGGCCATTTTCATATTTTGAAAAAGGAATTCTTGTTTAAAGGAAATCAAATACAGTTACAAAATCTTACAATAAGAGGGAATTCTTCTACGTGTAAAAAAAATTTCAAAAATATCAGATGGATACTATTATAAGTAATAAGATGAAATATATTCTTTCAGAAATAAATATTTAAATTATTGAAGCAACTTAAATCTAGGATTACTTAAATCTAATCTAGGCCAAAGCAAGGCTAGGATCACTTATATTTATTCATACTAAAGATTGCTTGTTGTACACTTTGCACTTGATATTTACAAAAACAAAATATGAAATTCAACTAGTTCAATAATCCAGAATTTGAAATCAAACAATCATATTGAAAATCTTACTTATAATACCCCGCAACTCAAATTAAAACCCGGAATTCAAAATAAGTTTCACAAGTGTTTTAACTACATGATAGATTTCAAATCTGAATCTGAACCTCAGATTTCAATCTCTCAACTGAATTAAACTTCATAACAATAGCAAACTTGAAACTAAACCATTCACCTGAACCACGAGTGATGAATCATGTGAAACATATAAAACAGAAAACTCCAAACAAATAGAACTCAAAATTGCAAACAAAAGAAGTCAGCAAATCAGCCAGTGTCTCATACAAAACTGAAAGAAAGATAATTGGAACTCCCTGTAGGGATGCTTCAAAATTCAAGCACAAAATTTAAGGTTCTAAACAAGATATTAAATAAATTCCAAACAAAAAAATTGCCTGAAATCTAAAACCCTAGCTTGGTGCGGCGCCAGTGCCTGCGCTTCGCATTGTACCTGCATAAAATCAAATAGTAAAATCAATTAATTCACTAACCTAGAAAACTCAATATATAAACAGCAAGTATTGATTCAATTTGAAAAATAAATAAATAAATAAATTTGTTCAGATTAAGTTTAAAAATCCAATAAAAACATAAGATTGACATGTATAAATGGATTCTACCACCTGATCTAGTATTGCAAAACTTAACAGAATAAATCCAATTGAATTATAACTAAAACGGTTCTTTTATACCAAATCAAGTTCAAATAATTACGAAAAAATGAGCTCTTAACCGATCAGTAACTCGAAAAAGGAATTTCAAACTCGAAAAAGGAAGTTCAAATATTTACAAATCGAATCTTCCAAAAATTTAACAAATACCTGATGGTGTTGTCAGTACGCATGCGGATCCAGTGCGGGATGGGGCGATTCTGCCTCATCTTCTTCGCCAGCTTCTTCTTTATCACAAATGTCTTGTGCGACGGCTGAAATTCCCCCCAAAAAAACCAAAAATTACTAACACCAGAAATTCAAACAATAATAACAAACTGAAAAATGAAATCAGATTCAAAAAGATAGAAAAAAATCGTACCATATTTGCTCGATCCCCTCTCTGGCGGCGGCGGCGCGACGGAAAACCCTAAAAATCAGAAATGAGAATGATACTGCGTCGTGTTTTTGTATGAGATGGAATGTCACGTGAGTCTCACGTGAGCTCATAGGACGGTTAGTTATACAAGGCTTGGGAAATAAAAGCCCAAGTCATTATGGCCCAACCACTTTTTTCAAATAGCTATTGAAATTTTTTGAGAAAAATCCATTTTTGCTCTCTTAACTATTCTGATTAAACTCAAATCCTCATCTCGTTGACCGAGGAGCGATTTGCGATTTTTACAACATTGGAAATTTCCGAAGGGGCTCGGATTGCAAGCCGCTTATTTGGAAAGCACATTATGCCTTTTTTTAACCCAAATATTTCTAAAGAAGAGAATATATACATATGTGAAGAAAAAAGAAGACACTATAACACAAGTTCTCTCATTAGAGATGAAAATCCCAACATACCGTTTTTCAGTCTCACAAAAAAAAGTTATCTGGGACGAGACTCTCCGTAATAATTAGAACACGATACTTCGCCTTTGATAATGGATATTAAAGTCAAGACATTCTTAATAGATAACAGTGACAATAAAAGTTATCATTAATAGCAATCAATCATAAGAATGTATATTAACCAATAACATATACATACATAACATGATATAACATGAGGAATGAGCTTATTTGATCGAGATCTAAACATTAAGTCAACTTTAAAAGTTTTATATTGAAAGTGCAAATCATACTCTTTTTATAAGCTTCACTTCTCCTCAAAACACGTTTCCAATGTTTTCATGTTCAACTCCCTCACACCCTCTTGCTAATATATTATGTACTTTGTTATAAAATAACCAACAAATAATTCTATACCCGCCATCCTAATCGAATTATATATGGCTAAGTCATATTAAATGGGCATGCAAACAAAAAGCATACATTTTATAAATATTTCACGCACACGTATGCATATCTATTTTCTTATAAGCATCTTGAAGAGTGAGCGAGTTACCTACTATCCATGGATCCTCTATTATCAGGAGTCATATTATATTATTTTACGTCATCTTCATTTTAAAATTATGAACACTGTTAGAATAACTGATTAGGGGGTTTATGGGGTCCTTTTTTCAGGCTCATCAAAGAGGAAAGACGGCTGAGTCGAGCCAACCCTAATAGTCCGTTGGCGGTCTGATCGAAATGGCTTGAGAGATTCTCTTCGAAGCCGCACCTCCCAAGATACCACCAACATGCAACGCAGTCGCAAGAGGAGGCGCTTTGATAGTAGGGACGGGAGCTGCTGCTGAATACAATTCGGGGACAAAACCTGACTCGGAGACAACGGAAGGGGTACTATCTTGTCCCAGTAAACAAAGCCCTAACAAGGCCTATTTTGAGCTCTAGTGGGTGTTCCAGTCTTTGTTTATCCTAAACGTCCGGATTTTCAATCGTATCAAAAAAGAATTCTCGCTTTCATGCCTAACTAAATGATTAACTGCAGGCGCATTTCTCGCATTTGGTACAGGAATGGGGGGGATCAACAAAATCTCCAAAAACCGTCTCGTCAGTCTTAGCAGCTAGTTATCTATGATCCTACACTTGAAGCTTGAATCCGCCTATAACATCGGCTCATCTTCTATAGTCAACCTCCTCAATGTTCCGGATGCCTTCTTCTTTTCTCAGGTCTAGTTTCAGTCAGCTCTTGAACTTCAAATACAAGTCAACCAGCTTCACTCAGATCCGTTAGAGTGGCCTCACTCCTGCGCCTATTCGGTCAAGTTTCATTACCTGGAAAGGAAGATGCCGCCCGAGATGGAATTGAGAGCAGAAAGAAGCGAACATTAAGGACTCTCTCTTCGTAGTTTTTTTTAGGGCAAGTTCATATCATTTGATGACCTACCTACCATATATGGTGGAAGGCGAAGGAAGGGACTCCTTTTCAATAAGAGTAATGCTTTGACGTGCAAATACATACTCAACGAAGAAAGAAAGCCCGGTCTACTTTCGAGAGTTCAGAGGGGTATAGCTGAGGAGAGAGCCACTAGAAAGAGCGAGGACTCTGAGGATAATATGAAGGGATTGATTGATAAGCAGCGAAGAGAAATCCTTTGATTAGTTCATTGCATAAAAGACCAATAAAGAGATAGGCCCCTCCTTAAAGAAGAAGCTGGAAATAGTTTCAAAAGTGCTTATTCTATTCACGAGCCGCCTATCAAGTTTATTCTATGATTCCTTGGTATCAGTTTCCAAGGAATGAATTTGGCTCAATCTAGTCCAGTGGAAACCGCTTGATTGCGCCGGGTTATAGACAGGTAAGCAAGCAAAAGCCGTTCTCCTACACCAAAAATCCCCCAACGTCAAAACATTAAGCAGTTAATAGTGCTGAAAAAATGGACAGCATAGCGTCGATTTAGTAGTCAAAAGAAATCTCCCTTGCATAGAAAGAATGCCTTTGAAAAAGTGGGAGTGCAGTCTGATCAATGATGAATCAAAAAGCCTTTCCTTTTTTGGAAAGAAAGCTTGTCAAGTTGAGTCCAAGTGAGTGCTTCCAATAAAGAAAGATAGATAGAGATCTTGTGAACTAAACTGATGGAACCCCTGTCAACAATAAGTACTCTTGAAGAGTCAAAAATCTCCTCCATCTCTCCTCGCTTTGCCTGACATTACAGACCATCATATGGAATTTTGTTCCTTCCAAACTATATAGAAGTACATCGGTTCAACAACATCTCCGTCTCGTCTACCGGTATTTTGAACACGTCTTAGTTGCCCCCTCTCTTCACTCTAAGACACTGGTGACTCAGAGACTCTATGAAAGTGGAGTGAAGCCAGCACACAGTACACAACATACAGGGGGACGAAATCTCTCTTTGGGGAAGGAAGCCAGCCAAAGCTTAATGTATGTGAGTAGATACAAAAAAGAGAGCAAACTAGCTCATGAAAGGTCATTAGCTGCATGCGGGTCGATCATGAAGGTGACCTCCATTGGTTGGGTCAGATGAGTTAGTAGGATATGAAGGAGAAATCGACCTCGATCAATTCAATGTGTGTATGCTAGGTCCAAATCAAAGGAGAGTCCCTTCAATTGCAGTAGTTAGCCTATCAGTTGTTGATTCAGCAGTCCTAGCAATACTCTAGTTTTTGAGTTGTGTAGAAGCTCTTGCCTTCCAAGGCCTCCGAGAAAGTGAAAGAATGAAGGAGTCAGAATTGATCTTGCTGCAGAAAAAAGAAAAGCGATGGAATCAGCTTTCTGGGAATGCCAGTAAGAGCAGTGAGAGCTCGATCAAGAAAAAGTGACACGTTAGGGTCTCAAAAAGAGACGAGTAGGCGACCAAGCTAGATTGAATTGAAGTTCTCCTGTCAAGAGGAGCAAAAGAAGTAAAATGTGGACTAGCTCGGAGCTATATAGAAGATGGGAATCTCTTCTTTCTCCTTTTTTCATTCGTTTTCTGGTGCTATGTGACAAGGAGTCAATCATTGCTCTGAGAAAGTGGTATCGAGAGTTTGTCTATTAGTGCTTTTTGAAATGCGCCTAATGTCAGTAATATCAAATAGACGACGTCAGTTTTCAACGGGACGATGCGGTACATCCGATTCGGAATTCTGTACTCCCTATGCATCCTGGTTCAATCATCTGGCTTCATTTCAAGTGCTCGTTTTTCGTCTCTATACTTCGATTTGCACTTTGGGTGCCGAGATTCTGACCTTTAGCCTATTCAATCAAGCTAGGGGGAGCGGAGCAAGGAGGGTGAAGTGGGACATATCTGATATATAAGCTTTCTTTTTCTTGTCTTTCTATAACTACGCTCGCTCCGAGGAGTCATTTCTAGTAGGGCAAGCTCGTGACTCTTGGACTGGTGGGGCATATTATCATATATACTGAGTGTATTTGGTTTCTTTCTTTTTCTACAAAGAACTGAGAGAGCGATATTAACTAGAAGTGGAGTCGCTCGGCGAGAGTCTAGATTGAAAACGTGAAAGCTTTCTCTCATCCTTTATTTCAATTGTCAATCTATCAAACAAATTATCTTGATGATCTTAATGGATGTGATTTCTCCACATTATATCATTATAATAGATGGATTATGAAACAATGAATCCTTCAGGAAAATATTCAATTTTTAATTCGAGACAATATTTTATCTCATAAAGAATTCAATATTATATTCTTTTTAAAACAATCGTGTAGCTTTTGGAGCTCTTCAGGAGTACCATAAGATTTTAAATCATCAATATTTATCAACAATCGAAAGCTAAATATATAGTTTCTTATACGTAACTTTGATCAATTACATAACATTCATTCAACAAACATTCGTTATAGCAATTTCACCAAATATCTCCATATTGCATTAATTCGTACAAAGATCTTTGTAATTTAATATGATAAATCTCTTGAGAGTTTGAAATACTTCAGGCATTCAAAGTCATTCAGGAATTTTCATTAATATAATGCAATCAAATAAGATATGGTCAATTTGCTACTACGTTAATGAGTCCTTCTGGGACGATAAAATTAGAAATGTAATTGCATATCACAATTTATTTTCTCATTACATATTCTTAAAACACCCTCTTATAAGTTATTCCCTCTTATAAGTTACCGTTATGCAATGTCACTAGTAAAAATAATGATACTCTAATCACATCTTTCGATTTGGCCAATACTTTATTTGTCGACAGTATACAAATAATTTTAATTCTAGATCTTTATTTTCATTTATTATATCAATTGCAATTGCATAAATAAATTTTGATTAATCGTAATTTTATTTCAATTCCATATTTATTCTATTAGAGACATAATTTATTGAGATCTCATCGTTTTTAACATTTTCAATATTATTAGGTACTTGAACCTCTTCTGGGATTATTTGCTCGTCTTGTCTTCTACTCTTTCTTCGTTAATATTCTTTTCAGAAGAATTTATTTATTTAGAAGTATCGTTAACTTCAATTATGCCAACTTTCTTATCATACTCTTTATTCTTTCTTGGGTCTTTATCATTAGAACCAATTGGTCGACCATGCTTCTTGCATATATCAAACATAGAATTATCCAAGGGTATTTGAATATAATTATGAGCACTTAATGATGGAACATATGATATGATAATTATTTTGCATCAATAGAAATAATATATTTGCATGATATTTCATATCAATAAATTTATGAACTTCTTGTTCATATTAACTTGTTCGAGGATCTAATTGAGATATATTAATGATGCATTCCATATAACTTATAGTTTTCCAACTCTTATTTCTCTCCTCCTAATGCTATCGTTAATTATTAATCAAGTTCTTCGGGAATTCTATTGTCTATTATATCTTGAACATATTCATTAATATTTGATTGTTTCAGAACACTCAGTTGGGTATTCATTTAATTCTTCTTCTGGATAGTTATAAATATCTACCACACTTCAGGTGTATTTTTGGATGATTCTCCAGAGATATCCATCCAAATCAAGATGTTGTCAGATTACTTTTATAAATAGATATTTTACAAATGAATTACATTTTAACTCATAGTTCATATATATAAGATCAAGTATCAAAATTAGATAATGATCGAAAATTTGTGATATCAAATTTATATCAATAAATTATGTAGTGAATAAGTTTCATGTTATAAAGTTCAAGATATCGAATTACGGAGGGCGATTTAAACTATACATATACGCCCGAATTTCATCTGTGACTCATATTTGTGCGTTGCGGTGGAGCTACCGGAATAAATACTGCACATCCAATAGTTTTCAAATATTATATAGTTGGTTGCAGGCCAGTCACAAATTATAATCGGGTGTATTTACTATATATGATAAAATGTTGGCTTTATTCTAATTAGTGTTGCAGCATGTATCATTTCATGGGTTCAATCAGAAGACGAACTTTGATTTCATTATTAGGCCATCGATTAATTATAATCATTTAAGAAGATATCATGCTAGATCATTTTTAAGTGTGTGTGTGGGTCAATGTTCAACTATAATCTCAATCAACGTTCAATAGTCATTGAATATTTGTGATGCGACGCACTAGTCATCATCAAGATGAGTTGTCTTAATCTTACAACCAAAAAATTATTATTTTAATTGGAATGTTTGAGCAAGAAATCTCGCAAATACAATATTTTGAGATGACAATAAACATACATGTGACCATCTAATAGGTGGTCCACATGAAAGTGTAATAGGTCCACATATGTTTCGATGAATACGCTCAGGAAAATTGGATGATTCATTTCCAATGCTAGTTTGGATGTCTAACGATTAATTTTCCTTGATAAGATACATCACATGAAAAAAAAATTCACAAAAATTTTTTCTAGTCCTTTAATTGATTCACACTTGAATTTTCTCTAATTATTTGCATCATATTGCTCCGAGATTACAAATCATGAAATTCTCTTCAAATTAGTGAACTTCTGTTTCATCATAAAATTACTTTTTAAATTAGTGAACTTCTAGTTCATGTTTAATGATAAAGTTGCTTTTCAAATTAGGAAACTTATAGTTCATTGTGAAAAACATAAAATTACTCTTCTAATTAGGAAACCTCTAGTTTATTGTAGCATATGCATTTACTTATGTAGACAAAATTTTATTTATAAAGATACATGATATTGTTATCCCTTATTGTCTGGTGTATATGTGAATTAGCAAATATCTTTGGATTCCATAGATAATTAAAATAATACTTGTTATAAATTTTATTTCTTAAGATAACTATATAATGACTCTTCCGGAGTTTTGTTGCACTATATGCTAAGCATCATTCTCTTTGTATTGACCAAAGAAAAATAAGAAATATGTACGTCCCTTTATTAATAAAATCTGCAAAATAAATAAAGATAAGTATATGCTCAAGAAGTTTGTCACATGAAAATAAGTCATGTTTAAGGATTTATTAAAATAATCTTCATTATAAACATAGTTGACCTTTCTTTTATATTTTCCTTTATTCTTAACAAAACCTTATTAAGTTCAACAATATATTTTGATGTACGACATGTACATATGATCAATACCGAGCATTCACAACTTCAATTTACTTTTGATTTTCTCATTTGCGCGGTTTTCTTATTATGACTTATGACCATCTTCTCGTCCAGTTTTATAACCACTCTTACTACAATGGATTGCATATGTGGCATTATTCACTTCAGGGAATTGAGAGTAATTAGTAGAACGAGATTCATAAAAATTTACTATTTTGCTTAGATAAAAAGATAGAATGCTAATTCAAAATATTTCTTAAGCCTTACTTCTTTATAGCTATGCTACTACAGGAGCAAACGATTAAAATTAAACAACATTATATCTATGATTTATCTTTCACTTTTTTCTCATAAAATTTTCGTAAAGAGCTAGTTTTCAAATTCACATATTTACTAATTATAATCTGGCAACTCCAGGTGCGTTCATTTAAAATAACAATGCAACTTTGTACCTTTTTTTTTAATAATATTGAAACTTCATGTTATCAATAAAAATAATGTTGCAACTACAATTGCATAAAAATAAATGTGCATAAAAGTAAATGTCCATAAAAGTAAATGTCCATAAAAGTAAATTTATAGAAAACTAAAGGTGCATAAAAATAAACATACGAAAAAGTAAATGTGTATAAAAGTAAATGTACGTAAAAATAAATGTGCATAAAAGTAAATGTGCATAAAATAAATGTGCATAAAAAAAGTTAAGAATTTTTGATGTATAAATAAAAACAAGCTTGTATCTTCTGGCGCATACATAATTACAACTTTTAGTGCATAAATAAAATTAAGCTTGCAACTGCTGGTGCATAAATAAAAATAATCATGAAACTTCATAAATAAAAATAAACATGCAACTATTAGTACATAAATAAAAATAAACATGTAAATTCAAGTTGATTTAGAACTTTTACAACTTCAGATTAATTTATAAGTTTCAACTTCGAGTTGATTTATAGTTCTTCAATTTCAGGTTGATTCATAATATCCAAGTAGATTGATAACTTTGCAAATTCAGGCCGCATTGTATATTCTTTCAAATACAGTTTTCGGTGCATCAAATTAAAAACATAATAAATAGAAATTGAAAGAACTCAAATAAAATAAATTTAAATAAATAATAGAGAATAAATTGAAAATGAAAAATTATTTCTTTTCTCTTTATATCAAATTCTGATTTACCTTTGTCTGCGTTAGTGCACCTTTAGATTTACATGTGATATCGTTATCGGATGTAAATATACATATGTAGACGTATCGAGATAAATACATGCTTATAATGTGTTATAAAATATGGATCAAAAGAACAATTGAACAGAGAATTAGAAGGAGAGAATTATGTATTGAATTGTGGGATTCGGAATACAATAGTTACTGCCCCTTTTATATAGTAGAGGATGAGTATAGGCCAAAAAATTGCTTGCCTGATTTAGAATAACAATAAAGGAAATAATCTATCTTAAAATACAATAGAAAATACAGTAGTAAATATCTTGCCATATATCCTTCCATTCATATAAGTATTTCCTAATTTATCGTTAGTTAGAAACCAAATAATAGACATCTACATTAATAGTATTCATAATTGTATTCTAATTTTAGGACTAGACAAGCAAACTTGGATTCTGGTCAGTACTCAGTTACTATTCAGTCGGATTATTCAGTAGATCGTTAACCTTTCTCTTTAATTTTTTATTACTATTTATGTTTCTTTTTCTTTTTTTCATAATCAAACTGGAAATGAAAGAAGCCATCTATTACCGGACTAGCCATTTATGAAAAGTCTAGTGTACGAGAAAAGTGCTGCACTAAATCAACGTAGAATCGGAACTTGGTTGGGCACATATTAGCACAAAACAGGAAGTATGAAGTTGCTGACTTTGTGAATCACAAAATATTTTTTTGAAATAAATGATAATAGATGAGTACATAAAATGATATATTATTTCTATTTTAATTTTAAATATTGTTTGAATTTGCATCATAATAATTTTATGTGTTTCTTGTAAATTAACAATATAATTAAAGTATTCGCTGCGTAGGTAGAGTATTATTCCACTACAACATAATATTACATTAGTTCAAGATCATGCCAATAAAAAAAGAAAAAAAGATTTTATTTGAATGTCTTAATAATCTTACTATAAATTTAATGACTCATAAATGATGAAATATTCCTTTATTCATAAATATGGGAACCCGATATATCACGATGCCTTGGAGCACTCTGTCTGCTCGACGACTGACATCATTCCCATTATCACTCCTTAATCACGATGAGCTTGATTGTCATTCTTGTTATCACTCCTTAATCACGATGCCGCCATGACGACGGACTCGCTCCGAACGAGGCGAATCGACGGAGATGGGGAGGTTTTTTTTGTCGTTGCAGAGAAAAATGTTTTTGCTGTTGATCATAAACAGTATATATACATTACTTGTATGACAAAGTAACAATACATTCAATACTATAAAAAAGGAGAAACATTGGATATAAAATATATAATTCAGACGAAACCCGTATATATATATATATATATATATATATATATATATATATATATATATATATATATATATATATATATATATATATATATATAGTGTGGCTAAAAAACATACGTATGTTTTTGGGTAAAAAACATACGGTCCAAAATACGTATTAAATCATCAAAAATTAAAATTTCAACCGTACGGATGGAATATATATGTTTTGAATATATTGTAGATTTATTTTCACAAGAATCAGAATATTATATCATTGCCATCATATATCATCAAAATATGTATAATATATATATATATATATATATATATATATATATATATATATATATATATATATATATATATATATATATATATTATACATATTTTGATGATATATGATGGCAATGATATAATATTTTGATTCATGTGAAAATTAATCTATATTCAAAACATATATATTTCATCCGTATGATTGAAATTTTAATTTTTGATGATTCAATACGTATTTTGGACCGTATGTTTTTCACCCCAATATATATATATATATATATATATATATATATATATATATATATATATATATATATATATATATATATATATATATATATATATACATATATATATATACATATACATATATATATATATATATACATATATATATATACATATACATATATATATATACATATACATATATATATATATATACATATACATATATATATATACATATATATATATATACATATATATATATATATATATAACGCTTGAGTTTTTGAAGATGGTCAACAAAATCATCAAAATGCTTATCATGAGAAATTTTGTCAGCAAAAACCTCATTTTTCTCTCTCCATTGCGCCTAAAGATCTTCCCCTCTTCCTCTATCATAATCAAACGGATCATTTTAGCCACATCTTCTTTTTGAAAACTTCCATATTCCTCATTTCTCATTATTTCAACTCCAAGTACTTTCTCCACAAGAACACGACAATTCAGCCCTTGATCCACTGATAATGGCAACAAGATCAAAGGATGTCCAAATTGTAGTGCTTCAATGATAGAACTCCAAACACAATGCGTTAAAAATCCTCCAAGTGATTCATGAGATAAAACTCTCATTTGAGGGACCCAACTTGTTACAACACGCCCAAATTCTTTTATACGCTCTAGGAACCCTTCCGGTAAAATTCTGGTATTATTGCCGTTTGTGCCGATTGGCATTCTAAGCGCCCAAAGAAAATGTACCTGATAAATTGGATAATATTTAGTTTACCAAATTATAATGTCATAAGAATTTTTTTTTTATTGAATGAAGATGCATTTTATGTGTTAATGTTTTGATACTAATAGAATTGGAACAAACATCATGATTTATTATGCTTCGTCACTCAATTAGCCAGGCTATCATGAATTTATTGGCAATTTCATAAAAAAAATTAGCTATCCATATGTTATCTAAGAATTTATTGGTACCTTAGACATTTCGAGACCTAGAGCAAGTTCATGAAGTTGGCTGGCTGTCAAAGTAGCCTCGCTCCCGAAAGCAATATAAAGAACGGATTTTGGATCATGTTGGTCCAGCCAATCTGTGAAATCCACATCACCAATAATAGTTTTTTTAGTTAGGGCTTCGTCAATTGAAGGCGGCAAAAGGACGACGGGAACAACAGGTTTCTTGTAAAGTTCGGCAAGAAGAGTAAGCCACTTGGACTCGAGAGGAAAGCAACTCCTGACGCAAACAAACTCGCTCCCTAAAATAGTTGAATGTAGACACTCTCTATCAGTTATACCAGAACCTGATGATAGATCGAAAAAAAAAAGAAAAAGAAAAACGAGGGGGTGAAATGTTGGGTAATGATAAGGGCAGGAACAATTTTGATGCGAGCAGAAAATAAATTAATACATTGATGCTTTTGTTCTTACACCATACACTTTCAATTTTAGAAAGTAGTATCTCTCCAATCAAACTATATCTGAATCATGATTCTCTCTACAAAAAATTATTTGACTTTCTAAATTTATTTATCTTTTTAAAAATCTACGAATATTTTTATAAGAATTATAATACGGGACTACGAATCAAACCCCCTAATGAAAATAATGAAATTTATTTTATCTATGACAATTAAAGATTGTAATATATTTTTTTAGCTTATCTAGGTGTCTTAATTTTATTTTAAATGAAATAATTTAGATTTTTTATTTGTGTCACTATTATGCTTTGAGATATTATTATTGAAATTTATTTTGATATTTCAAGTACTTATTTTCTAGTTGATTATATTCTTATGAAATAAATATTAAAATTATTACAATTATGATGGGTTCAAAATACAAAATTACGAGTTGTCGAGTTTAGCCATTTGAATTTGGATAATAATAATACGATAATTTCTTAATATTTTAATGTTTTTCCAAATATTTGCTAAAGATTTGAAATTAATCAATGATTTGACGAAAGATGTACTTTCCAAAAAAGATAAATTATATCCACATTAATAACAAGGATAAGAATATCTTTTTATATTAAAATTTTCTGCTCACATCAAAGTAATTCATGTCCTTAAAGAATTTTGTATAAATATAAAAAAATTTCCGAACAAGAAAAAAAGATTTGATTTAGATCTATAACATCGTTATTCTTTTTTTGCATATGAAAATATTCATTTCATTTCTGAATAACTTTATAGAATGGTCAATAAAAATATACTAAGGTAAAAGTTATATGATCGAACTGTTACAGAACAACAACGATTTTTTCTTTTTCTTCCTTTTGTTTTGTAACATTAAAACGAGCATCTTTAAAGTATGATATCTGTTATAACCCGAATTTTTATTAAGGGTATTTTCGTAATAGTTTAGAAGTTAGGGGCTAAATTATAAATACTAAAAATTAGCTTTTGTTAAAATAATAAAATTAATATTTTTAGTTGTATGTAGTTATATGTGAAAAGTTGTGTGTAGTAGTTATATGTGAAAAGTTGTGTAGTTATATTTCAAAGGGTGTATAATAAAATAAATAAGTAAATAAAATAAAAAGATTATAAAATGAATGGGTGCAAGTAGGAGATAAGATAAGATTATAAAATGAATGGGTGCAAGTAGGAGATAAGATAAGATTGTAAAATGAAGGGATGCAAATATGATATATATATATATAACTATCCATACCCCTTATTCTCTCTCCCCTCATTCCTTCATTCATTTCATCTCTCTCTCTCTCTCTCCCTCTCTCTTTTCTCTAATAAAATAAATAAATGATCAAATTCCAACAAGAAGAATATGAGATATTAGTATCGGTGATGCGAGTTGATTCAAGATGATAGTTATGATCGAAAATTTCAAAACGTCATTAGTCATGTCATGTTTCTTTCAAGGTAAGGATTGATGCTCTCAAATACGTTTACGGTTTTTAAACTATTTTTATATTATAGATATTAATAATATAAATTATATTTTATTAGAGCTTATGTTGCTCGTAATAAATATTATATTATTTATGAAAATAGAATATTTGAGAATAATATATAAATTTTTTGAGAAAACATAAAATATTTTATGGATTATATAAAATATTTTGATAAATATATATTTTATGGGATGAGATGTGATTTGTGAGAAAAGTCAAATATAGTTAAAGTCACTATAGCCGTACTTGGTACGTGGAAGCCAAGACTGCTGATTTGTGATAGATGATAGGCCGTACTTAGCTGGTGGAAGCTAGGGCCGCCGAATCACCCAATAACGAGCTCAGAAAGACTTGTATATGTGCGTGTACTTGATGCCACAGAGCATGATCTAATGTGTGTGTGTGTGTGTGAAAGTTGAATGAGAAATCGATATCCTAATATAAAAGGATTTTAAATATATTTATTCTTACTACGATTTATTTAAATATTTATTTACTGAAATTAATATTATTTTTAACGTATGCGAAACATACCCTTACTGAGTTTCGACTCACCTCCTTTCCCTTTCCTCAGATTTCAGGTTCAGTTATTAGGCGGGGCATCGGGTTGAGCGACGTCATAATTTCGAGAGATTTAATGTAATAAATATTTATAGATACTTGATTTTTATAATATATAGATACTTAATTCTTTTATTTTCCGCTGATTTAATATGATTTTAGAGTCGTATATCCTTAATATAAGTTGAGGGTATACGGCTGTTACATCTCGGGCCTAAAATGGATCCGGGGTGGAGCAATAAAAAGGAGGTTATGGAATAAAAGCAGAACTCGCAGATTTGCAAATAACATATGTGAAGCAGGTTTCTTCTGTGGTAAACCACAACGAGGAAGCGAGATAGGGTGAGGTCAAGCCTCAGACAGAGCCTCCGTCAAACCTCATCAGACAGGTAGCGGAAGCTGAAATCTAAATAAAGACCGGTGTTCAGCCAACCCAGCCCTATGTCTAAACTCATAGACCCATTGAGAATAAAAGTGAATCGCTATACAGCTTTCCTTCGTATGCTCTGCTCCGGTTGATATATTACAAAGCTAGGCACTTGTTTTTCAGTCTTTCTCTTTACTATCTCCATCAATTACCTACTACTGTATTACGGGACTTCTTCATACCATTTGAGTCGATCTTCTTTTCGGTTATCAGATCCGGCTTTCATCCGACGCCCTACCTGACTAAATCTTCCTGATCAGCTTCCGTGACTTGGTTACATACGAAAATGGGAATTGAAGACAAACTGCAAGAGTGGCTGCCCCTCTGGCGCTTCGGCGATTCATCCTTTTGTTTGGGGAATCATACATTGATCTATGATGGGAAGGAGCGGATCCTATGCCTTAGGAACTACGAATAGGTGTTTTGTTTTGTTAATTGTATTAGTTTGTGAAAGTGAGATTGGAGTCTGCTGTTTAGACTCCATCAACTCCTAGTTTTGTTAGACTCATTTCCAGCCATTCCCATAGACCTCTTTCCTGCCCTACTGCTACAAAAACCAATCCGTCGTACTCCCATCCAATCCCTGTACTAATCTCACTGGCCTATTTCCTTAGCCTCATCCATTAGAGTCCGACTCCCCCAAGCAATACCAATCCGTATTTGACTTGTGAATTTCAGAAGAAAAAAAAAAGCACACTCCAATAAACACTGGCAGACTCTTATGAGCAAGAAAGTGTTATATAAACAGTACCTTACCCATAACAACAAGACCCAAGATAAACACTATTTTTGGACCTAAGCCCATGACTTTGACCTATTCCCTATCTCATATGCCTCTTGAAGGTCAAGCCCTCCCTATACTAGAGATTCAGACTTTGCTTCAAAGAAATCTTCTAGAAAGAAGGAAGCCCTATCCCTACTTCAAGTTCATTACCTGACTGTTAAATCATTATTTGACATATTCTCATAGACCAACGTTAGCCAAGTCACCAGAAATGCCGCAGCTGTTGACGAAATCACTTTTGGGGAATGAGATCTAGTAGGAAGCAAATGCCTCTCTTTGTCCCACTTCATAAATCTAGTGTCAATCTCTCCCTCTCCATGAGTGGAAATGCACTCGATCTGTCCATCCTCATACATTATTCTAGTAAGGCTGCACTTTCAGGCTAGTATGATGTTTCGGTATATTCTTCGGTCACAGGTTTTCATACCTTAGCTTAGGTGCCCTTCTGTTCTTACTAGCACTTGATTTGACGTGACAGGCCTCACACTAGCGAGTCGAAGGCTATAGAAAAGGCCATTGAATAGATAGACTGAGATCTGATCAGAGGATGCTTCTCGTGCATGCCACGGAATGGATAGGAAAAAGATTTGCTTACTCATCGTTCTCTGCTCTCAACATTCTACTTTTCTCCTGCTTATTCGTTAGACGAACTATGTCTGAGATTCAAACAAGTATTCATTCTTCAAGTTAAATATAGCATGGAAGGGGAAGAGCTTTCGTCAAAGCCATAGTGTGCCCCGTGGTTGTCGGCTTCATTTTATTTGCATTTGCCCGGATTTATATAACTTCCCAATGGGGCTTGACTGACCCCTTGCTCTCGTAGGGCCGGCCTGGGATGCGAACCAACCATCATAGCGGTATCCCTGACAATGTATGAGGGGATTGAATGATTTAAGACCACAGAGAATTCCCGAGTAAGCTCAGCCTTGGTTTGAAAGACAAAAGGGGAGCAAAGAAGCACGCTACTGCATGAAACCCGGCACTTCTCACTCCCCCTATCTAGGGGGGGCGCCTCGTACTCTCTATTTTCCTCTTTTCTAAGGAAACCAGAGAGCCTACACCAAACCACTTTTTTGACTTGTTCAAAATTGACTTAAAATACAAATAAGATTAAAAAAGCCATCATGAGGGCAAACAACGCAATAGCTTCGGTGAGAGCAAAGCCCAAAATGTCATAACCAAATAATTGTTTACCCAATGATGGATTTCGCGCCACGGAATGAATTAGAGAACTGAAGACGTTTCCAATACCGACCGCATCTCCCACTAAAGCAATTGTAGCAGCTCCGGCACCAATTAATTTTGCTCCTTCTAACATCGATCGACTTTTTGGTCGACTCACGCTTTTCCAAATCTGCTTACTTATATTACTTGAATGAAAGGGTGATTCCTCTTCTACACTCACCCCCCGATCTAGAATCTCTAGTATATCTTGTTGAATTGATCCATTTCGATCAACTACGGCTTTTTTTCTGTTTGAAAATCATCTACTGGAGAATGATTTATGAAGACAAAGTCTGATTGCCGAGGACAACGACGAGAAAGAAATCTAGCCCTGGCCGTTTGAAGCAAAAAAGTAGTAGCCGCCCGCGAGTCATCACATTTCTCTCTTTGAGCTGGTTGCTTGACAACTATGGCTTGTAGATTCGCAGAACAGAAGAAGAAGTTCATTCTGACTTGCGCACTCAAAAAGGGAAGCCCACTCGGGCGTACTCCGTATTTTGAGCCTCTGTTTAGCTGAAAAAGAGAAGGCACTAGTCAAACGAAGGCTGCTTTGGTGCGTCCCACCCCAACGCTCTTCTAGTGCTTGACTTGACTCTCCCCCGCCCGCTAGCCCGAGACAATTAATGAATAACCGGCCTATCGATGACCGAGCCAGTCTGATCTCCTTTATGCTGACCTCAAAGAATGAGCGAAATCGAGATGTTGATGAAAAAGGGACGAGTAGGCCACTTTGAAGACTACTATGCATCCAATACCATAGTGGTTTTTTTGTTTGGGTATAGCAGGACTTGAACCTACGACCATTAGGTTAAAAGCCCAATGCTCTACCAACTGAGCTATATACCCGATTGGAAAAGAAGACGTCGACGCGGAAAAGCGCCAGAGGGCGGCCTAGCCCCTTTTTCTTCTTCTCATATCACAAGGGCGCGGCTCTGTATGAGGCTCATACTGCGGAGCAAGTCTTGGAGTCCTTTCCACAAACTAAAAAGCAGATTCTATCTCCAACCAAAAGAAGGTCAACTTGGAAGTAGCTCAAACTCAGACTATCTACGAAAAAGGTCAAGTCGTCTTTCTTGCCTAACTTGCCAGAACTACGGACCCGGAGACAGAAGCGCAAGCTAGACAGAAGGGAGTGCTCCTTTCATGCTCCTGTATATAGGTCTTGATCTCAAGGAATGTATGGAATGCTGTGAGAAAGAAGATGGGAGGAAAGGAGTATAGTGCACAAAGGTCCTGAATAGGAAGGGGGGCTCGGATGGGGAATAAGCATCGAGGTTTGCCTGCTCAAATATAGACATGCAGCTCTGCCTATGCAATATCGAATTCAATGTCCAAAGTGGAGGTCCGCTATCAAAAGGATAGCAAAGAAGGCGTCGCTAGCTAAGATTACTCATATCAAAATTCTCACATGTTTGAGGTTCAGCACTAAAGAGGAGTCGAGAATGCAACTGCACCGGGAAAAGTTATCCAACAAGCCTGCCTAGCATCAAAGATCGAAAAACAACTTTCAAGAGAATATACCCTCGCGAATTGAGCATTTGACCTAGAATACCCACTTCGGAATACGGCTATGATCACAGCTTCGAAAAGATGGTTATCTCTTTCAGTAGGTGGGTAAGGTAGACACCTGATAGATGATGAAATATAAAACGTAAAACATTAATGTAACAAATTATAAATGAAGTTGTTTTAATAATATTGTCTAGTTGCCACATAATAGCAGCTATTTTGAGAAACCAATGATTTTGATAGTTCTCACGAAATCAAAGACGAAAACGAAATACCAATCTTACAAATTATATGAAAATGTATTAATAATCATATGTATATTGTCATAGAATATCAATGAATTTGACAAATATAACACTAATATTTAATATAAATATAAGGCTCGGAAGGTCAAGAGAAAATGAGTGATGTGACTCAAGGAGAATTGAAAAAAGAAGTTGAATAATTATGTAGGAGGTTAATCAATTTATTAGAATATAATTTAATAGTCTAATTATGTATTTATATCATCTAAATATATATTATCTAATTTATATAAATTTATTAGAATATAATTTATATGATCCAATTATGTATTTTACATAGGTTTCTTTTAATTATTTATTTATTTTATTTTGTATATTTTCATATGTATTCCATCTTATATTTCAAAATCTAATTTTGTAATCTTAATTATCTAGAAATATATTATTTTATATAAGTTTGTCTTATATAATCATTTTTTCATATATATACATATATAGTCCATCTTTACATATTTAAGTAAAGTGAAATTTGCAAAAAAAACAAAGCCCCTGCATTATGCCTAAATTGCAAAAAAGCCCATGCATTATTGAAAATTGCAAAAAAACCCTACATATATTATTGCTAAATTTGAAAAAGCCCCTACCATTAGATCAAAGCTTACAAGAGTAGTATAATCACTTCAAAATATTTCTTTCAATATCAATTAAGTTTTTTCAGACAAAAAAATTTAATTCTTTTTAAAATCTATTATAAATAAAATGATTTTTTTTTTAATCATAGTTGCAAAATGTTTTTTTTATTTTTTTTTTATTCAGAAACCTTTTATAAATAACTACCATATAAATAATTACAAAAATATATAAAACTCATGAAATTAAGATTTGAATTAACAATTGAGATATATAAAGATTTCCTATTATTTAATGGTATAGATTATTTGGATAATATGGCCTTTTGAGAAGGTTAAAAATAATGAGTTGAGGGTAAAAGGCATGATTTTCTACTCTTATCAAGAGAAAAAAAATAGGAATCTATATGCTGGATGAATCAACAATTGAGATATAAAGTTTTCCTATCATTCTACGGTTTAGAGTATTTTAATGATGTGACTTTTTTAACAGGTGAAAAATAATGGGTTGGGATTAATTATTGATAACTCCAGTTATCCTTACATGGCACCAGAGCCAAAATGTGGTATAAGATATTTTTTTAAGATAATTTCATATGTAATACAATAAAATGATTTTTACTTATATGAACTCTATAAAATTATAATTATCAATTTATCATGTGTAGTCGGTATAATTATAAGAGAATTCCGAAAAGGGACGAGTGATACCCTCTTCTATAGAATATAGCTATCAATTTATTATGTACTATTTATAAGAATTATAAAATCAAGGGCTAATCTTTACATAGACTGGGCCATGTTTCTAGTGCTAGAGCTTTATAAAGACTTGGGGCTTCTCCAAAATTTTGGTAGAGTAATATCAGTCACATTTTTAGTGAAAAAAATTATGAAATATGTGTATTTTTATTTATTTAGCTCTTAAAAAAAATTTGTATAGTGTTAATCGGTAGGAATAATTTTTTTTGCCCACTCTTGAAAATCAAACTCCGCTACTACATGCGCCCTCCTAGAACGGAGAAGTTGTTATATTTACCATATATATAAGGAAATTCAAGTTTCAGGACACGTGTACTGTTTGAATGAGTATATTAGTCTATTTTGATAAACTAAATCACGAACAATGCATTGGTCGGATGGTTATTGCGTCACCATTCAACCGACTGGTCCCGGATTCCTGTTCAATAGAGTATATTTACCTGTTGTGATACATTTAAACAGGAAAAAATATTGGTCGAGTGGTTGGGTGCTTTGCTTTCACGCTGGAGGTGTTGTGTTCGACTCCCCGTGTAAGCGTTTTTTTTTTTTTGCCAATTATTCCCAATTTCCTGTGCAACGAGTATATTTATCTGTTGTGATTCATTAAATCCGAAAACATTTGTCGGTCCGTTGGTTGGGTGCTTTGCTTTCACTGCACAGGTACTAGGTTCGACCCCCAGTGAAAACATTTTTTCTTGATTTATTGTTGCTGACACTTGTATGATTTAGGGATTTTTTGTGAACAATGCTTTACACAATAATTAGAAGCGAGTTTTTTTTTTTTACTTCAAATACATCACCCATTATACACGATGACACGTGTAGGGAAAAAGAAGAATTAATCCTCCCTTTCTGAGGCAATAACTTTTGGAAGTTACTGAGGGGCCACGTGGGCCTCCATGGTAGGCCATTGGATTCAGGTAATTAAAGAAATCTGGACGTTTAATTTTTTTTTACTTTATGGTCTTGTGTGCATTCTGCTAGATCAAATGTGAAACGTCCCCTCAATCCACAGTCTACCTACGTGGCTCATTCTTCTTCTCTCCTTCTCTGTGCGCCTCCTCTCTCTTCTCTCTCTCTAATTTTTGTGTGCAAGCTGTTGTGGGTTCAGGTGCTAAAAAATGACTTCATATTTTAATTGGGTGAATCAAGTAGTTAGTTGCATCAAGGCTTTCTCTTAGTCGAAGAAGAATAATTGAAGTTTATTTAGTTTGTTTCAGATTTGTGTACTGTTATTTTCTCATATAGCGGTGAAGATTAAGAAGCTCATGTCTATGGATGAAGAATCAAGGAGGTCTCAAGATATAGTCTAAAATACAACATTTGCTGAAAAAATCTAAACCCGTCATAGTGGGTTGGGTTATAATTTTGGCCTAAATCCGCATAACCCGACTCATGTACACCCCTAACTCATTAAGTACCTTGAGCTTGTTAAAATATAAAAATGCATTTGTATGTTATGAAAAAATATATTTCTTGAAAATAAGTTTTCTTGACAAGGAGGTTTGGTATTATCATGAATAAGATTTTTTGACAAGGAGTTTGGTATTACTATAGATTAGATTTCTTGATAAGGAGGTTTAGTATTTCCATATATTAGATGTTAATTGGGGAAGTAATTCTTTTGGTTATTTCCTTATATTGATATGACTATCGAGGGATAGGTATAGAGTTTTATTCATTCAAACAACAACAATATTTTGTATCTCTTTCTTTCTCTTGAAATAAGAAATTTATCTTATTTTTCAAGTTTCATTGTTCAATCCTTTCTTCTTCCATTATTGTTCTTTCTTGGTCTAGTGTGAGCTTATTGCTGCACTATTATTTCCACTGCTGATAACCACAAGATCTTTGCTGGTCTAGTGCTGCTGTGTTACTGCACAGTCACTGTTATTCTGTTTCTCTATTAGCGACGTGGTTATCTGGTTCAGTCCCTGTGTGATTGTCTGGTTTCTTTATAGAGCTAACTAAAAATATTCTAATTTTGTGAATCATCCAGTACATACTATATTTTCAACAAAAAAAATTGCATGTGATACGTACCTCAAAAAGAAAATTCATGTGATGATTAGATACCATTGAAATGGATATTTTCATTGACTTTGAAATAAACTAGGTGATGCTTGCGCTTTAGTGTGATAATTTCATAAGCTTTTCTTTTTCTCGAACTAGGGGGACTCTCACTTCATTTCGGTATTGTAATTCCTATAATGATGATAAACTAACAAGTAAAATAGATAACTGAAATCATGTTTTGGATTATAATCAAAATTATTTTTATTCTTCAAGTTCAAAAATATAATTTCAATTTTAGTTCACTGATATTTTGTTGGGGAATTATAGTTTCCATGTTTTATGGGGTTACAAATGCTAAACTAATAACTTAACTTTATATGGACTGTAAATCAAAGAAATATATAGGTTATAGTTGGAATTATAGTTTTACTTAGGTTTTGGAAAAAATAATTTTAATATTAATGCGAGATGACAAATGTTGATATTTTGCCAACTCGTGGTACTAATTTTAATATTAGACGACTCATTTTGTTTGCATATAGTGTTGAAATTCTTATAATATTTGTAGGTAGTTACCGTATCCATTTAGAGTTATAAAGTAAATTAGATGCAATCCTCGCTCCGCTTCGACTTACTATAATGAATTTTTTTACCCATTAATAAAGATAATAAAGTCAGGAATGAACCAACTTGAAAGATGACATAAGCAATTGGTTCTACTTTACATAATATAAAATGAGAACATTTATTATGCCCTCTTTTTTCTTCACAGAAGTGTCATATAGATTATCATGACATCATATGGAGTATAAATACAAAAATCATGACATTATAGGGGAGTAAATACAAAAATTATGACATCATAGGGGGTATAATTATAAAAAAATATGACATTATAGAGCATAATAATGATGTATATGAAGTTTTTGTGGGGAAATGAATGGGTTGGGAGGTGGGGCAAGTTATAGTTTTCCGTATAAAATAAATAAGAAAACCCAAAAAAGTAATTAACACAATTGAGATATATCGATTCAGCTTTTACTTGACCAATCTCAAAATTTTAATTGTACATTGTTAACAAACATCCATTTGAAAAGAAGTTGATAGTCACCTTCAGTGGGATTACAAGTTAATTGAAATTATGTTGTTATGATAAGTAGTACATTAAGGCAACATTTTTTTTCGGAATATACATGATACTTTGAGATGTTATAGAGACATGAATGAAATTTCTGTTTTTTTTAATGGGTATAAGAGTTATATTTTAATAAACTATGTAATATGTATGAAAGAGGCTGACAAAAATATATTCCTAAAAAAGATAAAAAAAATGGTGACACAATGATAGGATCAAATAAATATATCCATCTTTTGTTTAATTCTCGTAGAACGGGTTATACTATATTACAATAACCTGCTTCAAATTTAGACGTACAGTTCCTGCAACAAAAAATCAAGTATAAAATTCTAGCACTCACTCTTCTTTCCGGTTTGTTGTGCCCCTTTTAGCATTCACTGGGACAATACTCGCGCTACGCCGCGGATATTTGCAGAAGTTATAATTTTTTGGAAGGAATATATATTTTCATCAATACGAGTCTAAATATTACGAAGAGAAAACATACAATTAAGAGCATAACTATTTGTAATATTAAATATGAAAGCTTAATTGCCCAACATAAATTGGTAATATAAAGCATCACTTTCTTTATTATACATAGAGTATAACATGTTGTAAACTACTAATTTAATACACATCATGTGCTTTACTAAGTACTTCACATACCATGACATTATTAAAAGTAATAATAGCACAGGTCTTAAAATAGGACTCCTAAATAATACAATAAATGGTTGTGTATAGTAGCTATTATCTAACATAATGATAGGACTCAAATGCATACCAGCGTAGCTAGCAATATCAATCGGATCTTATGTAAGAAGAAAATATCAGATCACGTAAGGAGAAGGATTTTGGAGGGGTACTGGTGAAATTTTATGTTTTGTAGGGGTATATGTGATATTAGACCGGTCTTTTACACCGGCTAAAACCGTGCAAAAAAATAATAATAAGAAAATAAACAACACCACCACCACCACCACCAACAACAACAACAACAACAACAACAACAACAACAACAACAATAATAATAATAATAATAATAATAAATGAAATAATATAATATCTAAATTTATATCAATAAAAAAGTACCTAATGAGCATATACCAATTGGGTCGAGTTAATTTGGATTTTGAATATAGAACCCGTAACCCAACCCATAATTCCGGGTTAATCAAAATTTAAACCCGGACTCAACCCAACAATTTCAAAACCTGCAAAAAATGGATCGGTCCGGTCGGGTTACACAGGTTGGGCGGGTTCATAGTTTTTTTGTACACCCCTATGATGAGTCACAAAAAGAATTATCTTGATTGTTATTTGTTGTCAACAAACGACATATATGCTATTTTTTCCGTTCCACATCATATCACATGTTATATTTTTTTGGATAATAAACTTTCTTCGCACATAAGAATGATTTAAATATTGTGAAAATACATATTCACACGACACACTAATTTTGTCAACTGTGAGATGAAAAGTATTCAGTGGAAAAGAATCAATTTATTCTGTATCATTATATCCAACAACAATTAGCTTAACTGTCATATAATAAAATTAAAATTATACATGAACAGAAGAATATTTGATGAGATTTTAATTAGCTCATGAATAAGGAACAAGGAATTCTAGTTTATCTTAAAATTTTCTTAATTGAAATTTCTTTGAAATATTCTTTTTGTTTCCAAGTGGTCCAACATATTCAAATTATCATATATTAAAATCAACTAATTAACATATACAAAAAATAAAAATGCAAGTTACTATCGGAGGGCATAAATGCGGTTATTCTATAGTAGCACTCGTATATAAATAATACACACGCACTTTAATTAAGTACTAGGATAATGCTCGGGCTTCGCGGCGAGTATTTCAATTTTAATAATTATTTTCTAATAATGTATAACTTATAATTATGAAAATTCAAAATTAAACTTTGTGAATCCATAGTACATAATAATGAATTCAAAATTATTGTCTTTGATTTTCTTATGTCATTATGTTTTGATATATTATATTTATTAAAATAAATTAAGTATTAATCAAGCTTAGTTGAAAGTGCATAAGATTAAATTATAGATCATTAACTTTAAAAAAATAAAAAATAATAATTATATTTAATATTATATATATGAGAAAAATATGTATACTATATAGGAAAATGTAATATTACTCATTTTCTTCAAAAAAATTTGTGACAACTATTTTTTTTAGATGTTAAAATTGTATGGATTACACATATATTATTATGAAACCCTTAATGCATTAAGTAATATAATATAGTTTTTAATATTCTAAAATTTTGTTTGAGATGATAATTCTCACATAACAGAAATATAACACTCAACATTAATCTAACTAATCATGTGATATTATGATAATAATTTAAATTAAAATCTAATATTTGATTAATTTTTTGATTCGACGACGGAGAGAAAATTGATAATAGTTCTCTTGAGAATTTTCACAGAGGGGTAAAAGAATAATATAAGAGTAGATGGGCTCATCATTTTATTACATATTCTTTTAGATAGTCTATATTAATATATTTTATCAAGAAAAAATGAAATTGGAATCACGACAATATGTCATTATGTGATATTGTGATAATAATTTAAATGAAAAGCTAAGATTTCAAATAGGTCTCTTGAGAATGCTCAAAGAGAGATGAAAAATAGAATATAAAGTATAAGTTAATGAGCATATCATTTTTGTACTTCTTCATTTATATAGTCTATATTGACATATTTTAGCGAAAAAAAATTGGAACCATAACAATATGGAACTCAAAATAAATAAAAAATTTCAACAAATTTATATTTGAGATTTTAACATGAGAAATAAAATATTTTATTAAGAATTATAATTTTTTAAAGAAGAAAAGAAAAATTATTTATATTTTAATGAGTAAACTCTTCATTAACTATTGGTACATGTGATATTGTGATAATAATTTAAATAAAAAAGCTAAGATTTCAAAAAACTTTGATCTAACGGCCGAGATAAAATTGACAATAGGTCTCTTGAGAATGCTCAAAGAGAGATGAAAGATAAGGTATAAGGTATAAGTTAATTTGAATATCATATTTGTACATCTTCATTTATATAGTCTATATTCACATATTTAGTGGAAAAAAAATTGGAACCATAACAATATGGAACTCAAAATAAAGAGAAAATTACAACAAATTTATATGATAGTTCTCACGTAATTGGAGATATAACACGAAATATTAATCTAACTGACCGTGTGATATTATGGTAATAATTTAAATGAAATACTAAGATTTGTAAAAAATTTGATCTAACGGACGAGATAAAATTGATGATAGGTCTCTTGAGATTGCTTAAAGAGAGATGAAAAATAAGGTATAAGGTATAACTTAATGAGCATATCATTTTTTTACTTGTTCTTTTATATAGTCTTTATTCACAAATTTTAGCAAGAAAATAATTAAATTAGAACCATAACAATATGAAACTCAAAATAAAGAGAAAATTCCAACAAATTTATATATTTCATTAAGAATTATAATTTTTTAAAGAAGAAAAGAAAAATTATTTATATTTTATTGAGTGAACTCTTAATTAACTATTGATATTAATAATTGAATATAACTTTGAACTATGATTCATTGAAACCAATCTGATTAAGATCTGATGGTCAGAAACAAATTTACAACGGTTCTCACTAAATCGGGGATGGAACACAAAACATCAATTTAACCAATCATATGATTATGTTTTAATAACTACAAACATGTTGCCATAAAATATCAATAAATTTGAGAAAATGAATGACTGAGATTTGACACAAAAATTGATCGAACAGTGGTGATAAAAATGATGATGTGGCATCTTGAGAAGGCTTAAAAGTATATGAAAAATAAGGGTTTGGAATTATAATTTTTTAAAGAAGAAAAGAAAAATTATTTATATTTTATTGAGTGAACTCTTAATTAACTATTGATATTAATAATTGAATATAACTTTGAACTATGATTCATTGAAGTCAATCTGATTAAGATCTGATGGTCAGAAATAAATTTACAACGGTTCTCACTAAATCGGGGATGGAACACAAAACATCAATTTAACCAATCATATGATTATGTTTTAATAACTACAAACATGTTGCCATAAAATATCAATAAATTTAAGAAAATGAATGATTGAGATTTGACACAAAAATTGATCGAACAGTGGTGATAAAAATGATGATATGGCATTTTGAGAAGGCTTAAAAGTATATGAAAAATAAGGGTTTGGGGTTAATTTGCTTTGCAACACGTAGGACCTTTTAACTATTGAATCACTTTGAGATTGTGCTTTTTCATTATAAGAATAAATGTGAGGTTACGTTCAATAAAAATTGCGCTAATTCGTGCATTGCGCGGATCCTAAAACAGCATCCATTGATTAAAAAGGTCTAAATACCATAAAGTAAATACTTAATTTTAGCATCACGCTCTCCCGATTTATCTGAATATACTATTTGTATCAGCAAAAAATAGTATATGGATCTTGATAAATTACTCTTGTTTTACACAATGTGTTAAACAAAGTATATGTTAAACGAGAGATCTCGTTTGAGATCTTTTCTTTTTGAATGAGCTTACGCTCGATTATATTAACTTAAAAATAAAGTTTCCAAATAAAGCCTTCAAAAGTAAGCGTAGAAAAACCTAACGCCTGAAGAAAGAATGTAGAAGAGAAAATAAGTATTTACAACTACTCCTTAACTACGTGGGCTGGACTTCTAAGCATTTTTTCCAAAGCTCGAGTTCTTGGCAGATCGTTTGAGATCTTGTCATGGATATAAGGAAAAAATATGGGCATTTTAAAGGGGCATACAAGAATTATACTATATTTTAAACTAATATTTTGTACTATGCAAGCACTCTGATGTTCCTTTTTTTGTTTTAAGGTAAGTAAGCTCTCAATGTTCACTCAAAACTCTTTTCCTATTCTAACAAATTTCAGGGTTTTTTTTCTATTCTAACAAATAAACTGCACAAATATTTCCAAAAACCGACTAAATAAGTCCCATCAACCCTACAATAAATCACAACCAAGTCATTTAGCTGAAATCAGAACCTCACATAATCACAATTCAAATCCTTCCATATCAACTCAACCATGGAAACATTTCAGCTAAATTCAGTCTCTCTCTTCCATTGCACAGTGCTTGTTTTTTTCTTCAGCAAAGCTAGCAAGAAGAGACTTCCTCCAGGCCCGTTTCGGTCCCAATATTCCGTAACCTCCTTTGGCTGTACACTTCATTGCGCAATTCCAGACAAATTATACAAAAAAACTCATGCACGATATGGCCTGATCATCACACTTCATATTGGCTCTGACATTGCCATATTCATCTCAGATCATCGCCTGGTGCACAAGTATGGCTTTTTTTATGTAAATTTGTGCAATTTTAACTGTAATCTTTTTGAAAACTCAGTAATTTGAATAATGAATGAATAAAAAATTAGCAAGAAATAAATAAACTCTTAAAATAAAAATAAAAAATAAATAAATAAACTTTAGAAAATTGAAAACTAATTCATACAAAATAATACATTTCCATTTTGAAGAAGTTTAAAAAAGAGTAGGATTTGCTCATACTAACAAAACAGATGCAAAATTACAAGAACAAGCTCAAGATTTTAGTCCAGTGATTTTTTTTAGTCCGACTGTCCGAGTAATTTCACTTGCTGTTACAGGAACGGTCCCATTTAAGTTTAATTCCAATCTCTTAATTAGTTTTTTACATAGTTTAATCAAATAAAGTGATGAATATTTGCTCATATCAACGAAGGGCTGCCTCTGCCCCTAATCTCTATTAAGATTTGCCATTAATCAAACCGCTAGATTATAAGTCATTGCTAAAAGGAAGTTTTGTTTGCACTTTGTAGGATGTTAATTCAAAATGAAGCCATCTTCACAAATCGTCCTCCACCAATGTCGGCTCGCATATTTTTTAACAACAATGACCGTAATGTGAATGGGTCCCCATACAGTCTGTTATGGCGCCTCCTACGTCGAAATCTCATGATGGAGACTCTTCACCCTTCTCGTGCTAAGCTTTTCAGCCCAGCACGTTCTTGGGTTCTCTCCATTCTAACCAACAAGCTCCTCACAGAGTCCAGAAGTGGCGCTTTAAGCGTGGAAGTAATGGGGTGCTTCCAATTTGCCATGTTTAGCCTTCTTGTGTTCATGTGCTTTGGAGAGAGGCTAGATGAGCAGTCGATAAAAGCCATTGGTGTTGCACATAGAAACCTCCTTGTTTTTAGCAAGAAGCTTAATGTACTCATCTTTGCACCATTTATCACAAAATTCTTGTACCGCGGTAGATTGAAGACGTCCTTGGAGTTGCAACAGAAGCAGAAAGATGTTTACGTGCCGTCGATAAATGAAAGAAGAGAGTATAAGACCAAGAACGAAGAGAGGGAGAGTCGGTTTATCCATTCGTACGTGGACACTCTTTTTTATTTTAAAATTCCGGAGGAAGGAGGTAGAAATCTTACAGAAGATGAGATTGTTGAGCTTTGCTCCGAGTTTCTTGGTGCCGGTTCCAATACTACATCTACTACTTTGCAATGGATAATGGCCGAGTTTGTTAAAAATCAAGAAATACAAAAGAAACTCTTTGACAAAATAAAAAAGGTTATCGGAGAAAACATGGAAGAAGAAATAAAGGAAGAGGATCTATACAAGTATCCATACCTAAAAGCCGTTGTTTTAGAAGCTCTACGACGTCACCCCCCCTGCTCATTTTATATTACCACATGCCGTAACTGAAGAGACTGTAATTGAAGGTTATAGAATACCAAAAAATGCATCTCTTGATTTCGAATCAGCAGAACTTGGTTTGGACGAGAATTTGGTCAAATCCGATGGAGTTCAAGCCTGATAGGTTTTTGGAAGGAGGAGAAGGTGAGAGCGTTGATATAACGGGAAGTCGAGAGATTAAAACGATGCCGTTTGGAGTCGGAAGGAGGATTTGTCCTGGTCTAACTCTTGCTTTGATTCATTTGGAGTATTTTGTGGTGAATCTAGTTAAGGAGTTTGAGTGGAAGAGTGCGGATGGTGAAGAGGTGGATTTGAGTGAGAAGCGAGAGTTTACGGTGGTTATGAAGAATCCATTGAAGGCAAGGATTATTCCGAGGAGAAACCGTGTGCAACCATACATATTTTAAGTTTTTTTTTTCTTCTTTTCCTTATTTTCATTTAAATTTCAATGTTATGTCAAAAATAATAAGGTCGTAGAAACCAACTTAAAAAATGATCATGAAAATCCTAAGTAGCAGTGGGATACATGATTTTAATTAATCATTAATTAAATATCAAATCATGAATTACAAATCCCACTGACACCTAGATTTCTTGATTCATTCGTTTGTACAGTCCATTTGGTATTGATGTTCTATATTGGTATGAGATGTTGAGGGTCAACACAATTGTAAAGCTATATAGTTATCTCACCTTCAGGACAAAATCCGGTAAGATAATTTGGATATGATTTCAATCAGATAACTTCAAATTATTGACTACAATTTGATTAGTTTTCCGAGAATCTGTTGTTAGATGGGGTCTTTCAAAAGAAAAAAAGGCCTAAAAACATTTTATTTGGTGTAGACTAACTTTGTAGTCTTCCTTTCCAAATCCATATTTGGGCCTCTCTAGTAATGTTATAAATAATAATAGTGGGATCCAAGCCCAACCCAGATAGGAAAAATAAGTAACAGGCTGTTCTTCAGCTCTCTCAAAAGTCTCATCTCAGTGGGTTGGATTCACAAATCGCGAAAGAGCCCCCTTCCTTCTTGAGAATTGCAATACCGGGGAGAACTCATAATTTCTTGAAGAGCGATTCTCCTCTACAGGAAAATGGTAGGTGTTGTTTCTTTTCTGTGATCTGATCTTGTTAATTGTTTGTGAATTGTTTATAGATCTGCCGATTTAAGGTGTTAATCGATTCCTCAAATTGTGCGTAACTGCCATTTTTCTTGCACGAAATCCCTGAAAAATCATATATGTTTGCTTATCCAGTTAGAACCAATCTCGAGCTGAAAATCATTGAAAGACGAGCATACACTTGAAATTCATGTTTATTTCTCTTGTTTTTCCTTTTGAAGGTTTATCACTCAAGTTTTGTTGATGAAGAAGGAATAGACAAAGCTTGTGGCTGCCCTTTGCTTCCATTAAAGAGTCATATCAAAGGCCCCGCTCCTCCTTCCGATCCAGGCATTTATTTCCCCCGTTTCCCCCTTAATTAATACCCAAAAATCAAAACATTTCCTAATTTACCAAACAAAACAAATCTTTACTTTTTTTCAGATAAAGTTGATATAGTAGATGAAGCGATAACCTTCTTTCGCGCGAACGTCTTTTTCCGAAACTTTGACATTAAATCCTCAGCTGACAAATTACTAATTTACCTCACGTTTTACATAAACGTCGCCTTGAAAAGACTTGACGGATGTAGAACTTTAGCGGTCGGTACCAAAGCGATAATTAATTTAGGGCTTGAGAAAGTTCCGGTTCCTGGAGAACCAGGATTTCCTTTCCCGGGTCTATTTTCAGTTCCTGATTCTAGAGAGGAAGCAGGTATTTGCTTTCCCGGTTTTTCAATTCCTGGGTTTTTGTTTGTGCTTAATGGTTAGGGGTGGCAACGGATCGGATCCGGTTCGGAATGTGCTCAAACCATATCCATATCCATATTTTTTTTCGGATCTGGATCCGGATACGGTTCCATCCGGATCCGAATACGGTTCGGATATTAAACGGATACGGTTCAGATATTATCGAATACGGATACGAATTCGGATTCTTTTCGGATAGTTAAACGGATATTCAGTATATAAAAAAAATTATTTAACTTACGGGGATCACAAAAAAATGTTATTTATAAGAAATATAAATGTTTGTCAAATAACTCCCGAATATCATTAACGCATACAAAATATCGAGAATTTCTACAACATACTACTACTTCCTAAAATATCTCCCGAATATCATTAATAAGTACAAATATCGAGAATTCGAATTTCTACTCCTTAATAACATACAAAATGGACCGTTACAAATATGCAATCTGTAACGGTTTATAATAAACCGTTACAGATTTTGGACTATTTAATCAATTCTGTAACGGTTCTTTTATAGAAACCGTTACTAATAGTGCAATTAGTAACGGTTTTTATGAAAGAACCGTTACAGATTTTGGACTATTTAATCAATTCTGTAACGGTTCTTTCATAAAAACCATTACTAATTTAAAAAAAAAATGAGTCATTTTGAAACCGGCTGGACTTAACAAATTTTATAAAACGGATATCCGTTTTAATGATTATTCGGATCCGGATATTACCCGGATCCGGATCCGGATCCGACTGTAATATTAAAACCTATATCCGGATCCGGATCCGAAAAAACGGATCCGGATCCAACCCGGATCTGAACGGATCTGGTTTTTCTTCATCGGATTCGGATATTCTCTCGGATACGGTTCGGGTCTGTTCGGATATAATCCGACCCGTTGCCACCCCTATTAATGGTACTGTATTTTTTGGTACTGTACCTGTATGTACTGTAGTATTTGGAATTATGGAAAAAATATCGGAATGTCATATTTACCCTTCTAAAAATGTGAATGTCAAATTGACCTCCAAAGTTCAAAATATATCGTATTTAATCCCATTAAAAAGTCAAATGCTAAAAACGTCCTTCCAAATTCCTAAATATATCATTTTTACCCCTCCAAATTTTTTATGGACAAAAATACGCTTCCAAACTCTTAAGATTTTATTCTATCTACAGAAACACATAAAATTTGCTTTGATCCTCCAACTATATTTCAATTCATTATTCGAATGCGTTCCAATTGCTAGAAATTTACAACAGCTTTTTGTCAAGACTTTTCCCATCTCCAGTTCATTATATCTTCCTGACTATTCAACATGATCTGCTGTATATTTAAATCCATTTCTGCCTAAGTAGAAAGGTTTTGCCTGAGACTTAATTTTTTTTTTTTTTTTTGAGAAAGAATAGAGACTACCACATAATTTGCTTCTATTTGATTCAGCCAATAAGCATGCCAAAAATTTGCATATCGCGATCGCCAATTATAAATTCTGTAGAGATTAAGACCATTTTATGTCGTGTCATAATGTCATTCCAAAATAAGAGGACGATCTTTCGTATATACCTTCTAAGGGGCCAGTTACATATGCGAAACTAGCTTAGACCAACCCAAGTTATCTTTCTTATAAAATTTCCAAATCCATTTCATAAGTATGTTGAAAGTTTTAAAAGGAGCAGCTATCTTCCTGCCTTATGAAACCTGCCTGTGACTTGTGTATGAGTGTCAATTTTGCTCTTTATCTATTTGCCAAGGCTTTAGACAATACTTCTGGAACACTACTAATAACTCGTTGGTCTAAAATCTTTGGGTTGATTATATGTTGAATTTTGGAAGGGCAAATTTGATATTTGTATTTTTAGAGGGGTAAATAATGATATTTTGAATAGAGTATCGAGTTAGTCTAGTTGCTAGAACTATATGCTAATATTGTAATTAAGCTCTAATGGTTACATAAAGAAACTCATTGAATACAACGAACATGCGAATATTTGTTTAATTTTAGTCATTTTTTTCTTTTTCTTTTTGGAAATATGCAGAATTATTCAGGAATTATTTGAAGCAAATAAGAGAAGAAACGAGCGGTAGATTGCTGAGTTGTGCGTACAGACCAAATGGAACACCGAATAAATGGTGGATTGCCTTTGCAAAAAGAAAATTTTTGAACATTATAATTCCCTAAACTTTTACGGATTTCTTTTTTGTTGTATAAAAAGATAATTTGTCGTGCTCTTGATTTTGTGAATAAGATTGAAGAAAATACTTGAACATAATTTCTTCTTTTTAGTGTTGTATTTTTTTTCTTTTTAGTGTACTGACCTGACTTTCTTTTTGCAATCAACTTGCATTTTCTACTTGAATATTCAATTAATAGGGAAACCAATTTGCTTATTTGCTTGAACAAATAAGAGGATTGATTATTTATTTCATGATGAGAAGTTTATTTTGGTTTAAATTTTATTTCATGCTGAGAAGTTCACTAGGTTTATCCTAGTATTATTAATCCTAACTCCTTATTTTTCACTATTTTGAGTTGTATCATTGAGTCATATCATCATTTTTATCTCGATCGTCTGGTCAAAATTTTCTCAAATTTTAACCTTTTATTTTCTCAAATTTGCTGATATTTTATGGCAATGTGTATGTGGGTATTAATACAGAATCATATAATTAGTTGATTTAGTATTTTATGTTTCATCTTCGATTTAGTGAGAATCAGTAAGCCATTTGGTTTCTCCCATTTACTGATATTCTGTAGAAGTGTATATTATAGTAGAGAAAATATTCGCATTATCCACCTAAACAGCGCCGCCATACATTTATAGCTTTTTAGTTGTTCACTATTTGAGTTAATTGAAAAATAATATCGTTTGTATAACAATATACCTTTATATGTGTTCATTCTACCTTTTTTGTTTATCAATATACCTTTTTTTAATTCTGTTATACCTTTCTGAATTCGGGCGATGTTAGACGCTAAATAAGCCGGCGGTGCGTATCAGGTCCCATTATATTATTAGCACAACATCAACATGATTGTTTGGATTGATGTTTTGTGACCTACCACTGATTTTGTGAGAATCACACTTTTGGTTTTTCAAATTCGTCGTGGCAATTTTTGCAATATTATTAGCAGAAAATCATATGATTAGTTATATTTATGTTTCATTTTATATTTTCGATTTCGTGAGAACCATTGCATCAATTATTTTTCATAATAATGATTCCTCACTACAAGAGAATAGTATATTAAGAATTACACTATATTACTTGATATATTACGGGTTTGAACAATAATTATGGGTTTTATTTATCAAGTATATATCTATGGCATAGCATTTAAATAGATAAAAAAGATTAACAATGAAAAAATAAGTGAGATAGCATTTCTTTTAGGGTTCAGATATGGAGTGCCAGCATTTTAGAGCGCCCAGCAGCGCCCGATTATAAAAGGTATGATGAAATTAGAAAAAAAGTATTTTTATAAACACAAAAAGATATAGTGAAATTACAAAAAGGTATATTTGTAAACACAAAAGGTATATCCAAGTGCAAATATATATGTGTACAGCTAAAATTGTATGGTGGGCACTTCTGGGCACTCCGAATAATTTCTCTTTTCTAAATTTACAATATAACTTCCATATGAAGTGTTTCCAAAAAATATAATGGTATTACAATACACATTCTTCTTCTGATTGTATCCTAAATTGCCATTTCTTACTTATAATTGTCATTTTGGAAGGGTACGTGATATTCCCCTTCCTCCAATTGTTTCCTAAATTCTCATTGTGAGTGGACATTTACTATATTTATTTCCTAATAACAGTATATACATAAAAAGTGAAAACAGTATATAAAATAGAAAAATAGTATATAAAAGTAAAAAAAATAAAAAATACACAAAGAATAAACAACAGTATATAAAATGGCAAAATAATATATAAAATGAGAGAACAGTATATAAAATGGAAAAATAGTATATCTACAGTGCCGTCGTGTTTGCACATTTCCTTGTCTTATAAACATAAATGTCCTTGAATTGTCCACTTTTAGATTCCAAAAAAGAATAATAATTTCTTCAATTTGCAAGAGTGACTGTTGTTATCAAATCGTAGATTAGGAAAGAGAACTTTGCAAGGCCCGCATTATGCCAAAATTACAAGAATACCTACATGGCATTTTCCAAATTCTCCAAACTATGGATCAACAAGCCCCAATAATAGATTTCTGCTTAGGGACCGTTTGAATGGCCGTGTTAGAATTTACTAGAGAAATTGGAGTTTCTGCAGCTCAGCTGCAGTTGTATGTACAATTTTAATGGTTGGATGGAAGAAGTTGAAACTACTATAATTACAGTTTTCATGTTGAATTGATGTAATTAAGTCTAAAGTATCATATCTAATTTAATCATTAACTTAACTACCTTCTTTTTTAGTCTTGTATTTTCTCTGTAAATCGGAAGCTCATAATTTTGAAAAAAAGTTGAGTTATCGTGCGTGGATGTTTGTGAAAACTCAAACTTCCATAGTTGAAGCAAATACCACAATCAAAACATTCCAAAAATCTTAATTACGGTATGTGTACTTTTCAACTATCTTACTTACCATTTGCCAAACAGCCCCTCAAGACTTTATCTAAAAACAATTCTTAAGAGTGATAAAGAAAAAATAATTTGAAGTGTTTTGTCAATAATGTTCACCAAATAATTGAATAAGAGTTGATTTAAAAAATAATAAAAAATTCATAAGAGCTATTCACTTTACTACTTTCGTAATCTTTATTAGGAGAAAACTCAGTACAAATTGATATGTACTAATCAGTAGATAAAGATAATAATCCTGTAATTAACAATGTATGACAGGTAATAATCAGTATATAAACATAAAAAACATGCAATTAACAATGTATGATATGTGTAATATGCAATAGACACAGTACATAGATAGGGAAATTATAGGTTTTAGAACATATAAAATTAATACAAGTCGTACAAAATAATCTAGAAGACCTCATGCACATAATAAAGAGTGTATAACTGGCTAAGTTCATACTAAAAGAGAATAGAAGTACAGAAGGCCTCTTGCATATAAGCATGAACTAAATCCAACAAAAAGGTCATCAAAGTACACAATTAGCATTACTACAACTAAATTCCCAATTCAACAAGAAAAAATCATAGAACCTATTTTTCTCAAACTTTTGTCCATAGATAAACACTATTGTTACTTGCACAAGCTAGATGACCCTCTTTATAAGAATTCGCTACAAAGTAGCACGGTATCACTGGCATATACTGACTTTTAATTGGTGTAATTGTATTATCATCAGTTGAAATTACATCGATTGCGCATTCTACATTTCCAACTAATATATCAGAGTCGCTCCATCCCCATATCGCCCTAAAAATCAGATATAAATATAATTTTTTTTCAAAATGAAATAATTAGTATGAATTTAGGGTAAAGAAACAATACCCGAAAGAAGTATATTTTCCACGAATCCAATTATTATGTTTTATTATTGATAAATTATCGTAATTGGAGCCACGCAAAATCTGAATTGTATCATCCGTGCTGAAATACCAAACAAAAATAATTAATATGTTGGAAATAATGAACAACTCAAATTGAAAACAAGAATATGGATTAAATAATTTTATTATAAATTACCTTGTTGAAACTAGACTTGTACCAGTTGGTGAGAAATACGCAGATCGTAGTTCTCTGGCATGTTGTATTTCCTTTACACACTCATAATTATTTGTACTTATTTTTCTCAAGTCCCAAATACGTGCAAATCCATTAAAACCACTAGTCACAAAAATATTTGAATTATTTGCATTAAAGTCAATAGTGTTAATTCTTCCATCGCACAATTCCCATGTGTTGCATATTTTACCAACTCTTTCATCAAAAGATTTAACCTGTTAACAAAAAAATGAACATTTTATTAGAAACATTTCAACAATTTCTAATTATTCCAAAAAAAATATTTGCAACTGATAATATACGCACAGGTCCGTTTTGACCTAAGTAGAGCAAATTATGATTATCAGGAGATTGGCAAAAAAAGATAATCGGATAATTTGAAGAATATATCATGTCAAACATTTCTTTCTGTAAATCCATCAAACACAAATCTCCATATATTTATAAATCTGCATTTTTTAAAGAAAAAAAATAACAAATCAAATTTGGTCTTTTATATTTATCAAAAAAAGAAAAAACGGGTCTTTATGCAAATTTCCAAATTTTACACAAACAAGCCTTGTTTACTTTCGTCAAGGAAGAAGGATGAACTGCAAGACCAGAAACATAGCTTCTGTGAGGAAAAAACACAAACAAGTCATCCGCACTCTTATTCCCACTCTTCAAATCCGCATTCCAAAACCCTAAATGCCCTTCTCTATCCCCCATCAGAATAATTTGTTGATCCCAAACTGGCAAAAACCTCAAAGCCGTAACCCATTCGCTCGCTTTCCTATTCTCCTGTTTCAGCTCCAAATCAACTCTCAAATCCAAGTCTTTTCTGCTCTTACATTCTCTCTCCCTCCTTGTTGTAGCTGACTGTACCGACTCAATCAAAGGCCGGTACGGTTGGGTACTTGTATACACATCAGAAAATGAGAACCGGCCTGACGGGGACCAACGTGGAGGGATGAAGTCGAAATTTTGAATATTTGAAGGGGGAAAACCGCGAGATCTGAGGGATTTACGAGGGGTAATTACAGAATTTTTAGTTTTGTTTAATGGGTTTTTTGTGATTTTTCTTTCAGGGCGAAGAAGTGAGGAGAGGTCAGAGGATTTTTGTTTAAGACGGAGAGAGGAAATCATTTCTCGCTTTCTTCTGATGTTTTCTTCTCTCTGTTGCTCGTATTCTGAAAGCGGTTTCTCCATTTTTGGTGTGTTGAGAGATATGTTCAGAGTAGAGGACTAAATTGAATAATTTGAAGAAGGTGAGGAAGGAGAAAAAGATGGACGGATCAGTCTGTGGGAAGAAGAGAAACTGTTGTTGTGTGCTCGTATTGTGAAACCCTTGTTTCGATTTTGGGTGCTTTGGGAGACGCCATTGCTGGATTTTTGGAGGGAGGGAGGGAGGGAGAGACCAGTGAGAATGGCGGGAATCTCGACTCAGTATATCAAAGAGAGACACCACGCCACACTGTGGAGTCTCATTTACAGTTATGCCCCTCTAAAAAGCACAAATAATGGTTATGTCCTGTCCCCCACAACATTCTGGGAGACCCTCTTACAAAATTTGAACCAAAATAGTAGCGGTGGCAAACGGCCGGGTCGGATTCGGATTGGGTCAATTTGGATTCGGGTCAATTAGGATTGAGTGTCGTTCGGGTCGCGAGTCTTCGGGTTTCGGATCATTCGGTTTATGGATCGTTCAGGTTTCGGGTCGTTCGGATTTCGGGGTATTTCGAATTTCGGTTCGTTCGGGATTCGGGTCATTCGGTTCGGGTCATTTCAGATTTCGAGTTATTCGGATTCAGATCGCGGGTCAGTTGACATAAAGCTCAAATTTATGTTCTGGTCAAAATTCACTCATATTACAAGCCGTGATTCATCCGAATTGATATTTCATGTCATTTGAGCCATTCTAGTCAGTATTTAAGATCAATTATGCAAGAAAAAGCCAAAAAATCCTCAGTTTTTTTGGGTAATAAGATAAAAAAATATATTTATTTTCGGGACAGATCGGGCGGTCCTTCGGGTTCGGGTCATTTCGGGTTATGGGTCATCGGATTACGGGTCATTCGGGTTGCGGATTATCGGGTTGCGAGTCATTCGGGTCAGGGTTGTTCGGGTTTCGGGTCGTTTGGGTTACGGATTATTCGGGTTTCGGGTCGTTTGGGTTACGGGACATTCGGGTTGAGGATCATTCGGGTTGCGAGTCATTCGGGTCACGGGTTATTCGGATTTCGGGTCGTTTGGGTTACGGATCATTCGGGTTTCGGGTCGTTTGGGTTACGGATCATTCGGATTTCGGGTCGTTCGATTACTGATTGTTCGGATTTCGGGTCACTCAGGTTTGGGACGGATGGGTTTTTCGGGTCAAGTTAGATTTTGCCAGCTCTACCAGATGGCCCTCTTAGGATGATCTATACATAATTCTCTATCTGTTCAAGCAAATAAGCAAATTGGTTTCGGTATTAATTTAGTATTCAAGTAGAAAATGTAAATTAAATTACAGAATTAAGTCATGTAATTTCACTAACTAAAACAAAAAATACAACACTTAAAAGCCGAATTACAATTCAAGTATTTAATTTCCTCAATTATCACATTTAATCAAATAACCATCTTACTCACAGAACCAAGAGCACAACAGATTATCTTTTTAACACAACAATAAAATAGAAATTAGGGAATTATAATGTTCAAAAAATTTCTTTTTGCAAAGGCAATCCACCATTTATTGGTCGTTCCATTTGTTGGTCTATATGCACAACTCAGCAATCTTCCACTCGTTTCTTCTCTTATTTGCTTCAAATAATTCCTAAATAATTCTGCATGTTTCCCAAAATATATATATATATATATATATATATATATATATATATATAATTCATTATTCAATTACACAAATAGAGCACATTTTTGTCGTATTGAATGAGTTTCTTTATGTAAGGGCTAGGGCTTAATTACAATGAGAGAGGACCTCGCTCCGTTTTGGTACAATCAAATTTTTTTAATTATAACTTTTCAAATGTTAGATGATTGTTTTTGTTCAATAAATAAAAATAATAAAAAAGTATGAAAAAATGCAAATCAACACAAATAAAATGATATTGATTTATATATAGCTGTCTCATTTTGTCCATATACAATACTAACAATAAAAATAAGTAAATAATTGGATGGGATAACGAATACCCGGTTCCACCTACCTTAAACAAAATTAGCAATAAAAACTACCATAATCTTATAATACGACAATTTATAATTGACTTCCCATTCGTTCTCACTTTCAGTCTTATAGTGTTTTGTTGAGTTCTTTACATTTAGAATACAATTTTTTTCATCTTACTTTTTTTTTAATAAATAATAAAATTTAACATACAAAAATTTAAGAAAAATATCATGTATGACCTCCGAAATGTGAACGAAATCATGCATATTGTATTTCGCTTCGTAAAAAGAAAGAATATTTGATTGTTCTTTTAAAATAGTTTCATTTAATTACTGTATAGTTTATATTCAATAATAATAAAAAATTCCATGAAATTAGCAGTAAAAATGGTAAAACTATATCAAATAGAATATGTTTAGAAGAGAATTAATAATTATCAAACTTTCGAAGAAGTTTATTTATGTTGAAACTTTATAATTTCAAAGGAAAATAAAAAACTCAATTCTTTCTATTTTCTTTTTATTTTAAAAACAGAATAATTTAAATATTAATGATGGTTGACTAAATAAATTTCACATTATTTTCTCGAGGGTATACATGATATTAGAGATTTACGTTAAGAAAAAAATATAATAGATATTTGTAAGGTTGCATATAAAACTTGTGTGAGTGCCAAAGATATCATTATCATAGTCTAACCAAACTATCATAGCGCCATCATTTTTTTCTGCTCCTAGTGAATTTGAGAAACGTAAGATAATAATCAATAACATAATTTATGTAAATAAAAATGAAGAATTATGTACTTTTTGGTATTCTTATTTTTTATTAATGTAATAAATATTTGAGCATATCTATAACACTTTATATATTATATTATGTGATAATTTTAAATTTTGAGTGAATATAATAAAATTATACAAATAAAGTTCAGTGATTTTCCGTGAAACATTAGTAAAGTTAGGTGACCTAGATGATATATTTTGTAAAGTTTAGTGACTTTCCATAAAACATTGATAAAATTGAGTGACTTAAGTGATATATTTTGTAAAGTTTTGTGACTTTCCGTGATTTTATTGAATTCAAGATGATTACTTGGATTTTAAAGTTAGCGATGACATGAATGTCACATGTTATTTTCATTAAGAAATTGATGAAAAACTAATGAAATATTTGAAGTTGAATGATTTGTAAGGAATAACTGAAGTTTCGTAATCTCAAAATACAAAATTGAATGATTTAGAATGAAATTTAACCTTTTATGAATAATTGGATTCAAGCAGTAAATAATTAACATGCAATTCATAAAAACAAAAACGAAAGGGAAATACATAATGAAAATGGAAATCATTATCTTGATTGTTTTTTGATCACTCGAAAAATCATATCTCCAAAACTATATCTTAGGTTTTTTTTAAAGTCGTAATTAAATTATAACTCATATTTTTATATCAATTTATATGATTATAATAAATATTTTCTAGAATTTTCCATATTTTTTATGCTAAAAATTAAAAAATCCTATATTTTCCATGTGTCGAAGGTGAAACTAATGCATGTCATGTCAAATCATGAGTGCGTTAATCCCTCGTTCTTATCGCATTTATACTGTATTAATCCATCAAACCTACACTTCAATTCTCACACGCCAGTGGAAAAAAGAAGAAAAACACTGCCATTTTCTTTAGGGAAGGTTTGTTTCTTCTCTTACTAGCTAAAACCCTTCGTTATGACTCCCTCCTTTTCTTAAATAATGGTGGTACTGGTACCAACATACAGATTAATATCTCTAATTTTAATGTGCTTCTTAATTCATATAACTAAATTTCAAATTTCTTTTTCATGCAGCCAAGTACCAACAACCGCCATGAAATCTGAACCGCCGTCTTCTCCAGATGAAATAATTGATATTCCATCTTCTCCAGATGAACTCACGCCATTACAATCTCTGCCATCTTTATTACCAGGCACTTCAGATTTCGACCAAAGTGACCAAATTACCCCTCCGCCTGGTTTCCCCCCTTTAAAACCAATAAACGCAACTCCAATTTCCTCTGTTTTTCAAACTCCAAAGAACTCAAACCGGGCTGGAAAGCGCAAAAAATCCGAATCCGACCCGAAACCCATTAACAGAAAATCAAAACCTGTTGCAAGGAGTCTAAACAGAGACCTTCTTTCCTCAGCCTCTTCTTCTAATATCTCTAACGAATCAAAGGAAAAAACAGAGGCGGTTTTATTAGCTTTCGACGCTTTACGAAGGAGACTTTTGCAAATCGCTGATGTGGCAGATGATGTGAGTTTTCAGAAGAGAGCCGATATGAAAGCCGGCGCTATAATGAATGTAAATGACTTGATGGCGAACCGGGTCAAACGGGTCGGTACCATACCGGGCGTGGAGGTAGGAGATATATTCTATTTCCGCATGGAGATGTGTGTTTTGGGGTTACACTCCCCCGTTATGGCCGGCATAGATTACATAAAATGTGGTGAGCACAGATTCCGAGGCAAGCACGGATCTGAAGGCGAACATAGTGCAGTGTCCATTGTTTCTTCAGGAGGGTATGAAAATGAAGAGGGTAGTATAAATGAGTTGGTTTATACGGGTGAGGGTGGAAATGGCAGTAAAAAGCATGATCAAAAGCTTGTGAAAGGAAATTTAGCAATGGAAAATAGTGTACAAAGGAAAAATGAAATTAGGGTTATACGTAGCGCCAAAGACCCGTTTTGCTTGTCGAATAAGATTTATATTTATGACGGGTTGTACAAGATTCAAAATTCTTGGATCGATGTTTCGAAAAAAGGGTTTAGGGTTTTTAAGTATAAGCTTGTGAGGGAACCTGGCCAACCTGACGGAATTGTGATTTGGTACAAGACTCAGAAATGGATTTCGAACCCTTTATCTAGAGAAAATGTTGTATTACAAGATTTATCATTTGGCAAGGAATGTATACCTGTTTTTGTTGTTAATGAAACAGGTGATGAAATTGACATAAATAATGTTACGAATTTCAAATATGCCACTACAATAAAGTTTGAAAATTCACATGGTTCGAAGAAGGTTCTAGAAGGTTCATGTATTTGTGATGGTGTGTGCTTACCTTGCGAAAATAGTTGCAAATGTGTGGAATTAAATGGAGACAACTTGCCTTACAATTCATCAGGTATACTTGACAGACGGTTGAATTTGGTACAAGAATGCGGTACAAATTGTTTGTGTTTAATTGATTGTCACAATAGGGTTTCCCAAAAGGGAATTAAATTCCATTTTGAGGTTTTCATGACTTCAAATAAAGGTTGGGGCATGAGGTCGTGGGATCCGATCCGAGCCGGGTCTTTTGTTTGTGAATTTGTAGGTGAATTTGATGGAAACCCTAAATTTGAAAAAATGGAGTTTAATTTGAACGAGTATTTGTTTTGTGCAACTAGTGTGGGAAAGAAGGCTTTGAAATGGAACAGAGGTGCTGAGCTGGCGCTTGAAGCAGAAGGCTCGAATATGAATGATCGTTATGAGTCGGTACCGGTTTCTGCACTGGTAATAAATGCGAGAGAGATGGGGAATTTTGCTAGGTTTTTGAACCATAGTTGTGATCCAAATTTGTTTTGGCAACTTGTGAAATTTGGTGATGAAGAGGGTTTACATGTTATGTTTTTCGCGATTAAGCATATTCCGCCTTTGACTGAGTTGACTTTTGATTATGGTGGCAGTACAGAAAGGAGAAGCAAGGAGTGCTTTTGCGGAGCCTCAAATTGCCGGGGACGTTTTGGGTAAATTATAGCTTTTAGTTATAATGGTAAGTATCAGTTTAACTTATCTTTTGGATTAGCGAAAGATTCATACGAATTTTGACTTGCCAAGTTCTCAAATAACCTCAAATTTGCAAATAAAGAGGAAAATACTGAAAATAACACACGAAATATTTAAATTTAGTCGATATAACATGATTAGATTTTCACTTTATTTATTTATGGATTACTAATTTAGCCTCTTTTCTTTGTCAGCTTATTTTTGGACGGGATATGTTTCCTTCATGCCGTCATCTTTACCAGTTGAAGGATTATGATACTATGCTAAATATCAGTGAACACTTTGTTAAAATATTTTGTTGGGCATAAAATGTTTTATGCGCTCCAGAAACATTTTGATTTTTGAAATAGCGCGCAGTTGTAAGTAAGCTATATCTTGCTTTTGTTTTGTTAATATGTTATGTTTGTTATGCTGGTATATGTAAGTAAGCTAGTTCTTGCTTTTGTGTTGTTACTATGTTTATGTTTATTATGCTGGTATACAGTAATAATAGTATTGTATCAGTTTTAGTTACTTTCTGTTCAATTAACTTGATGAAAATCTGTGTTTGTGGGTAAAAAAAGCTGCAAATATTATTGGGATTCAACAATTTCTTTTTTAAAGCGAAATGGTAAAAGAAAAAAAAAAGAAAAAAAAAATTGAGAAAAAATAATGGGAGGTCGCAAGTTTAATAGAAATTTTGTAGAACCTCCTTTTAAGAAATTCTATAGAACCTCTTTTGATGTGCTTAATTAGGGTACGATCCAGTTGTAAGCAACATGATTTGCTTGCTGTTGACAGAAGTAGAGTGAAGGCCATGCTAAGGAGATCTTTGAGAGGCCATTTTGTGCTTGTGTATTCTAGTTTAGTTTGGTCTTTCTCGGCATGTGTAATCTACTTTTGAGAGAATGTGTAGGCTTTTGTGAATCAAAAGAAAAAAATCTTACCCGAGATTTTAAGAATTTTCTGGAGAACTGCATTGAAAATAAATAATTAGTCATACAAAACAAATTTTAGAAGACATACCTTTGGCTTGTGAATACACTAGGATAATACTCACTCTACGCTGTGAATATTTTAATTATTGTGTTCATTTTGATACAAAAGCGCATAAAGTTATATTGATGCAAATAATATTCAAATCGATTAGAATATATAAATAATATAATATAATTATATAAAGTTAGTTCACAAGATCATTTTACTTATGAATTTACATTGCTTGTAAAATGTACTTAGCCACCACTCCACTCTCTACTATATAATGAAAGTATTGACTATTGTAACATTCATTCCAAACTCAAAATCAATAAAGCTCCTCCAATTCTCTCTATAGTATTCTTTATTTACAATAGTAACTTCCTTTTGATTATCTCTTCCACTGCCACCATGCCTCCCAAGTTCAACCCGTCTCAGGTCACCGAGGTCTACATAAAGGTGACCGGCGGCGAAGTCCGAGCCGTCAGTTCGCTCACTCCGAAGATCGGCCCTCTCGGTCTGTCTCCAAAGAATATAGGATTAGATATCGCCAAGGAAACCGCCATTGATTGGGCTGGCCTACGTGTCACTGTTAAGCTCACTGTTCAGAATCGTCAGGCTAAGGTGACAGTTGTCCCCTCAGCGGCGGCTCTTGTAATCAAAGCATTGAAAGAGCCGGAACGGGACCAGAAGAAACTCACGAACAATAAACATAATGGTAATATCACGCTGGATGACGTGATAGAGATAGCGAGGTTGATGCGGCCCAGGTCGATGGCCAAGGAGATCCTCGGAACCATCAAAGAGATACTGGGCACTTGCGTCTCCGTTGGCTGCACTGTGGATGGGAAACACCCAAAGGATTTGCGGACTGAGATTGACAATGGTTGGTGACTGCTTGAATTGAGTGATCGATTTAGTGTGTGAAGTAATTTTTAGGTTTGGAGTTGTTTTTAGTGTTTGTTTTGGAGTTGGTTAAATTTTTTCTGTTTTGGTGATTGTTGAAATTAAGGGTTGAGTAAGGAGTTTGGAGAATGTTTTGGATTGAGATGTTATCTGTTTTGATGCTATTTGGTAACTTTTCCATATGGTTTACGTTATGTTTGTGGCCATTGATTTGATAATTTTCAATTGTTTGAAAAACAATCTTTTCAGTTAGTCACTTAAAAGTTAAAACCATATAAAAACACCTTATTAAAGCTGCCGAAATTCACAAATCACAACCTAAGAAAACCTTCGGGCCTTTACAAATTGGGCCTTTTAAGCAGGCAAAATAAATTATAAATATTCATATTCTTGGACTGTTAATAACAGAGATTCCGTTTCGCCTCAACCATGTGAATCAATAAACCCTACCACTTCAATTGTTCAGTTTCCAGTACCGCTGCCCCTAGCTTCCAACTTCCAACTTCCACCCACGGCTGACGAGAAATCCGAGCCATTCTCAACCGTCAATTCATCAGAATCTGCATCGCCGGCCGTCGGATCTCTCTCTCTGTATGCCGCCTCTCCTTCCACACAGCCGCCTGGTTCAACTGGCTCCAAACAGATCCTCTCATTTTTTTTGGCAACATTTGGATGGGCAACAATTCTCTCAACTTCAATTTATTCTTTGGAATATTTGAAAAGGTCCATGTGAGCACCGGTTTTAGCAGAAGACTTTTTTTTTGGATTTTATAGAGCGGCTTATATGTTCTTCATCTATATTCAAAGAAATTTGGTTTTGTTAAGTATTGAACCCACAACCTTTGATTTAGTGGGATGGTGTCTCACCACTCTACTAGAGGTGGTTTGACGGTTTTAGCAGAAGACTTAAGACCCAAAAAATTGCAGTTCTAGAGCAATCCAGCTACATCAATCCACAGACCTGGCAATCTCATACCAGCATAAATGGATCGAAATTGTCCTTGCAAATTTACTGCCGGCTTGCACTAGCTTGGAATCAGATGCGGACTTGGTGTTATGTAAGGTGGACAGGTCATGGCCAGAACCAAGGGAAGCAGAGTTGGTTACATGGACGGAATTAGGGGAGTGGGCTGGCAGGGCCCAGGGGCATCCCCAAACTGCAAGAATATTGTCAGGAGACTTCCATTTTGGTCTTTGGGTTAAGAATTATTACGTTATAATTTACTAAATATCACAAAAGCAACTAGAATTTGTTGATGACCAGTGCCCTCTGTTTTAGACTCTTCTTCTTGGCTACCCGAGATAAAATCCCACTTGGCCTGCATTTTTTTAATTATCATAGAAAAAGAGTGCAGCCGACCGTTTTAAAACTTTGGTTCTAGGTTAAGAGACAAGCTCACAAACCATTACACTACAAGATCGTTTGTTACTTGCTTCTCGGCCCCCTCTACGTATTTTTTTGGTTCCGTCTCGGAAATCATAAAAAAATGCAAGTACAGGAATTTATTTTTTCACGGATAAGAAAACCGTTATGCAGTATCTTGCTCGGAGATTTATATGAACTTAGAATGGCGCATGTACTACCATATCATCGAATACCGTGACTAGTTGAAGATGGAACCGAAATATATTCAGTCCTATATGCTTAAGGAGAACAACTAGCAGAGCCAAACTCTCTCGCAAGATGGCCAAAACTCATTCATGCAAACTTACGGACTATACAACAATAAAGACAATATCTTCTCTTTATCTAATCTTTAAGTGTCAACTATTAAGTTTTAGACCCATATCCGTAAAATGTTAGAGCTCATCTTCCATACTTCCACTATAAATATGACAATAAAAGTTAAACTGAAATCTAATCGTTCATTTCACAAGGACATAATCGGAAAGAGTGAATTACCCCCATCCTTTCTTTATGACTCTCGGATGAAAAAACGTGGTAAAAATATAACTTTTGATTTTATCTTAAATCTGGATTTTCTGAAAATATTTTCCTGTAATGGAAGATCTGTAGCGTTTTATCTGTAAAGTCTGATGCTATACTAGATTTTATGAGAAACGATCACTTCACAGAATGGCCCGCGTGTTTCCACTCCTGCCTTCTCTTTCACAGTACCTCAATTTCCAGTCTCTCTCTAGAGCCCTTCTCCATTTTCGTCTCTCTCTCTCTTCCTCCATTTCCATCGTTCTCTCTCCTTTCTTTCTTTCTTTCTTTCTCTGTCTATCTCTCTCCCTCCACGCCCCCTTTCACTCTTCCCTCTCTCTCACGCATGGCAGAGGGTTCCGCCCCCCTTTCTCCCATTTTTACTCTTCCCCTCTCAAGCACAAAATTCTTTCCCTTTTTTTCTTTCACCCTCCATGACTTCATCTCCATTAGAGACAATAAAACAAAAGAGGAAATCTTGAGCTTTCTTTCTAGATCTGGTTTGGCCTATTTTAGAGACTCCATTAGAGCCGCTTCCGACCTCAAGAAGTGATAGTTCTCCTCCTCGAAGAATCAATCTGTCTATCTCACGAAGAACACGAAAAAAGCTTAGCGTGCTATCTTTCTATCGCAATATCATAGTTGTTTTGACAAGTGTTGCTCCCTTATCGAGTCGACCACTTGATTGATAGAATCTGCCGTGACCAGAACCTACTCACCCGAATCAAGCTGTCATGATTGGGCGAAGAGATCTCCATACAATTACTACGTCTGCTTCAAAGGAGGACAATCCACAATTTTTCTGGGTATATAGTTTACATGGCGAGAAATTCTGAGTTTGCAATTGCAAGGGCGAGTAATTCGGAGTCTGGAAATGAGAGTGGGTACTTGTATGGCCCTTATGTTGGAGGTAGATTATTCAATTGGGGATTATTTGATTGCTTTGATTTAATGGGTTTGTTTTGCTTTACCCTTTTGTTTGTTGGATGCAGATTTTTACCTCTATCTTAGTTGGTATTTTGATTGATTTCGAATCAAAGATTTGACCTTTTTGTGTTGAATAAAAGATTCTGCTGTTTTGCTTTAAACAAAAGTTGTAAGGTAGATTGGAGAGAATTGGTGCAAAAAGAAAATAAAACATGCAATTGTACCTTAACCAAACAATTGAGAGAACAAACAAAAAAAGAATGGAGTGATATTTGTACAGTCTATGATAATTAACCTAATTTGATAAGTTTTTTTTGTTTTAACATGTCTAAACGAACGATTTTGTTCTGTTTTGCTGTTAAACCAGATGATTTAGACGATTCAGTTGCAAGCTTCACGGATTTAGATAGAAGTTTTAGGAAACATGGCAATGAAAAATTATATTACAGAGGTTCTCATTCGAGTCAATCTTCAGTCACTGCTTTAGTACAGGGCAATTTAGAGGTAAAGATTTTAATTTTTTGAACAAAAAAAAAATTCTATATTTTTTTAAATTATGGTTTTGCTTTAATTTTTATTTTATTTTTTTGCTATATATAAAGTTTTTTTGGGTACATTATTAATTTTTTTTTTATTTTTTTTATAAGGAGAATCTAATTTGCTTTCTCAAAATTTTTAGAATTATCCATTAAGATTACATTTCAGTTAAGAGTTAGTGCATCCTGATTTTTACTAAATTTAACACTATAGATTCTGCAAATATACAATCATATTATTAATCAAAAAGGTTGTTGTTTTGGATTTGGGCCCAATACATATGGTGTAATCAAAAGGAGGCTTAAAGTGTGAGTGACATCTATAGAAGATACAAAATCATGCAATTTGAACTAGGAACAAACCATACTGTCTCAAACATTTTTTGACCAACTATATTTAGCCATTTGATAACTTCATCTTTGACTCTGGCATGCCTCGAAAAAAAGAAAAAAGAAAATTTTAATGAAAAGTTGAGGAGGTTTATGCATTGTTTTCTTTTTTCAAATAGATCTTCATTGAGGTGCTTGCAATATTTGTATGTGTTATTTGAAGTTTCACTGATATTTTTTATACATATTTATTCTTTATTTTCTTAATTTCATGTTTAATTGGTGAACTTTTGGCAGCTTCAATTATGTACTTTTAATGTTGTTTTTGGTTATCCTCTTTTAGTTAACAATCATTTATCTCTATTGTGTCTTTAGTTCATTTTCATTGCAAATTTCCTTGTGCAGTTAATTAACCTCCAATAATGTGATACAATGATAATAATCCCAAATCTAAATCATCATCAATTCTTTTGATTTGAAGTACTTGTATTTTCTTATTGGATTTGTTTTATAGTTGTAACTAAATTAAGCAGATAACATTGGATGCAATAATGAGGCTAGGAGAATAAGAAGAATTGGAAAACCATCTTTGAACTAACATAAGTGAAGCCATGTTTTTTCTCCTTTCAAATTTCTGCCACAAGGTAAATTAAATCGCATTACTTTCGTATTATTTCACATTTTCAATTAATTTTGATCTTTTTGTTTTCAAGTTGTACTTTCGATTTATCATGTGAAACATCTACATAAACAAATAATTAAAGCTACAGCAAATAAAACTTGCATGGAATAATTCATTTATGTCTCCAAAATCTTTGCAATCAACTATACAAGAAAAATTACAAATGCAGAAAAGGGTAACTTCATTTAATTGTTTATATCACTGAATAATGACTTGATGAACCAGGCAAAAAAAAAAATTATAAAGACATTAAAAGAGAAGATAGCCATGAGGAGAAAGGGTTGCATAATATGCAATCTTATTTTGACGGAGTATTCTTTCTTTTCTTGAAGGAGCATTCAGCAGATGTATAGTTGGACAATCTTTAAACACATTGTAGCTGGCTATTTTATGCTTAACTCTTAAAGAGAATTCAGATTATAATACTTACGATTCCAGAATTGAAGTCAAAATCATGACGAACCAGGAACAAAAATTTGTGATTTTATTTTATGTTGTTAAAATTTAAATATTAAAAGCAAAGAGCAGTTTTTGAGAACAATTTTATGTTTTAGACATTCTTTTTATCATTTGTGCTTTAATTTTCTTTCTGATACTTACAGTATATGTACAAGACAAACCAACATTTAATATTAGTTTTGGATAAACCAAGATTTATTATTCGTTTTGCATTTGAATCAACACTAATTCAATATAAATTAACTGCAGTGAAGCGCGGGAAGTCTACTAGTAAATTTAATTAACAAGTTAACAACATGGCCTTCGAGCAATTATGACCTTTGTTGATAGAATGCACTATTTATTCGGTATCAAGAATCGGTGACTTTTTTTTTGAAGTGGCCAAAAAAAAATAATAATTAAGAGAATAGTCTAGTTTTGAAAATATTTGTAAAAGTGGCCGTTTCACCCAGCCATTGGGCGAAACACAGTTTTGGCATTGTTCACACCCAGACAAAAAAAAAAATTTTGCCAGCGAAACTGGCACTGTTCACCGCCCAGTCAAAATTTTTTTTTTTTTTTGCCAGTAAAAATAATTCCAAATATTTCATTTATATTACCAAAGAAGCAATAGAAGCATACTTATATCATTTTTCTCTAAAGTTTTGCATATATAATAATGACATCTAGATCATTGAAAACTCATAATCCAACTAATTGAGTGTATTTGTTAATTGAAGGATTGTAATCTCAAATCACATTAGTATTTATTTTATTTAATTAATAAATATATACAGATAATTTGTCTGTTGCTCTCACAAAATATTGTCAGATAAATAAAGATATTGAAGAAATAAGGAACATAAGAGATATTTTTCACATGAGAAGTTTGAAAAATATATCTTCCAATGTTACCTTATCAACATGCACTATTAATTTTTTATTGTTCCTGTAATAAATTAATAATATGTCCCATAATTAAATGCAAATGTTTATAGACCTAGTCTACAAAAATAGGTTTCTTTATCTTAAAAAATTAGTTGACTTATTTGAAAGCAGATGACCTAATTGCACAAGTACTATCAGACAAACAGTTAACTGGTAACAGCTAAGGGTCTATAGAATTAGTTTCACCCAGTGGCGGGGCGAAACATTTATTTTCTCATTTTTGTCCGACTGAATTAAGCTAAAAAAGCGAAACTGGCAAAAAAAAAAAAAAAAAATTTGACTAGGGGTGAACAGTGCCAGTTTCGCCCGGTCACTGGTCGAAACTGGCAAAAAAAATTTTTTTTTTTTTTACTGGGCGGAACAGTGCCAGTTTCGCCCAGTGTGTTTCGCCCTGTTACTGGGCAAAAATACCTTAGTTTCGCCTACTGGCTGGGCGAAACGGCCACTTTTGCAAATATTTTCAAAACTAGGCTATTCTTCTCTTAATTATTTTTTTTTGGCCATTTCAAAAAAAAGTCAGAATCAGTCTGTTATTAAATATGTAAGCCATCTCTCCTATATTCTCAAGATAATTTGATGACTACATATATCACATATAAAAATTTACACCAATTTCATGGAATGATAAAACTTTCTTTCTGACTTTTTTCTTTTCCTTCGAACTATTTTTAGTCTTCAAGTTTTTACGTATTCTTAATAAATATCATCCCTATCATACGATAAAATCAAATATTTCTGATATATATGACGTTCAATAATATTTTTATATACTTATATATAGAATTTCTCTCAAAATTTTCATTTAATAATAATATATGTTTATTTAACAAGGATTTTTATATTTTGAATTTCAATATATCTTCTTGCATATTATAATAATATTCCATTATACCGTTTGAATAACAATATAGCTTTCTTAACTATATAATATACTTTTTTATTCGTTCAATAGAGTGCCAAAAATATTATAATATTGGCTCAAAAGAAAATACAACTATTTTATACCTAAATAAATAGTAATTTCTAGTTGGAAAACTTAAGCATCAATAGTATAGTACACAATAAGTATATAGTAAATTTGTAGTTGTAGGCGTAAAATTTACGAAATAGTATTTATTCATAATAAAAAATATATAGTTTTAATAAAATAGCTACGAAGTATGATAACTAATAATAATAGTAATAATAATAATAATACCTTTAAAATAATAATAATAATAATAATAATAATAATAATAATAATAATAATAATAATAAAAATAAAAATAATAAAAATAATTAGTGGACTAAGTATAGTTTTATTTCTTTCTTTCATTTATACTTTTTTGTACACATTGTTCTTTTATCCTCCATTTCTAGCTCCATTTTGTGTGCGCACTTTGGTACTGGACAAGATATCACATTTAATGGCCTCCTGACAGGCTGTATAATTTAAATTACCGGCTAAACCGGCTGAATAAATTTTACCAGTCATCTCAATTAATTTCAGCCCTTGGATTTATCAAAATGGACGGCTAAAAAAGAAAGGGTGTATGGAAGAATTTTCCAAAATGTTAAACATAGGACAAATTAACCTCACTTCTTTTTTACTTCTAAACGTCTTTGTTCTAAATACATCTCGAATCTATCGTTGGCCCAGATTATTCCGATCTCTAACTTACTCGGCACTAAAAGGCTTCTGGTCCATATAACAGGTTTCTGGTCCATATACACCTCAAATCCAATAGGGAAATTGAAAATCACGACGGGTCTAATAACGACCCTCGCACGACATGTCGTGCTGCGTGATATGCTTTCAGGCCACCGGCGTTTCCTGCATTTCTTCCTACAACTCCCTTCTTCTCCAACGCGATGGCCTGATATATACTATTTTTTGTCTGACTATATATATATATATATATATATATATATATATATATATATATATATATTTGTCTGAATTATATCAATATCTATATAACACACTTATATACTATTATATAACATCTTTCACTGTTATATATACTTTTTTTGTCTGAATTATATATATATATATATATATATATATATATATATATATATATATATATATATATATATATATATATAATTCAGATAAAAAAAATATATTTCAGACGAAAATAATATATACTATTTTGTCTGAACTATATACTGTTATATTATATCTATAATACTGTTTTCGTCTAAATTATATATATTGTTATATCAGAATTTATACTTATATATATACTGTTTTTGTCTGAATTATATATATATATATATATATATATATATATATATATATATATATATATATATTATGTCTGAATTATATACTGTTATATCATATCTATATAATGTTATATCACATCTATATATCACATATATATACTGTTATATTACATCTATATACTCATATATATACTATTTTTTTTTATCAAAAGTATATATTGGTTATATATATAATTATTTATATATTATTTTATCTGAGTTTTCATATCTCAGCAGCAAATCTCGTGCGTCGTGCTGCCGTCATTGCGGCTGGGCTGGAAGTCGCCAATTGGAGCTTTCTCGCGTCGCCATCGCGTTTTGACTGAACGTGACATCTGCCGGGTCAGTCGTCGCTCCGCCAGCGTACTGAAACCCATCACGCAATATCACATCCCAATCCAATATCGGAGCACATTCTTCCTCCTATGGTCCGCCTATTTTTCCTTTTTGTCAATTATTGTTGTATCTTTGTAATAAATTTTTTACATAATATTATAATATCTTTCTTTTCAATATAATTATGTTATACTTTTTTTCTCTGTAATTTATATTGTTTTTACTCACACATTTTTCTTTCTCATTATATTATTTTAATTATTTTATACTTTGGAAGTATGCACTTTTTACTTTTAATATGGTTTATATAATATTGTGTACCTATCTTCTCATTATTTATATTATACTTTTCTACTCATTATTTCTCTTTTATATTTTTTTCTCTCTTCTCTATATTTTTTTTCACTCTCATTCATGTTTATATATTATTGTCATACCCTTTTCTCATTATTTGTGTTATACTTTTTCTTTGTATTATATATTTTTTTTATCAAGTACCTTAGTTTTTATCTTTGTAAAAATTGAAGCTGGGGTGTGCGCGTGTGAGTTTTTCGCTTGAGACGCTGGAGTTGCTGGCGACATTTTCACTCTAAAAAAATAAACACATTGTGTGTTTTCATTGATTCGGAGATTTTGGAGCCAAATATCTAGTCTCGAAAAATAAGGGAAATGTTCAATCACGACTGTTAAACTACTCCTATATCATCTCCGTCAACATTCAACCTTTGAGCGGTTGCTCGTTGAGTTATATATATATATATATATATATATATATATATATATATATATATATATATATATAGTTTTTTTGTATTTTGTATATTGTTTTTTTATCTTATATATTATTTTGATATATAATGTATTTATGTGTTTTTATATACTATTTTTATTTTTATATACTGTTTTCAAAATATATTTGTATATATTATTTTTCTATTCTTATAAATTGTTTTTATGATTTTATTTTTTATACTATAAAATATAAATCAGCCGAACTTGTATCAGATACGGACATGGCTCGGACACGACATAGACACGTGTCGGACACGCCGCATGGTATGTCCAAATATTTTAATATTTGTTGATTTTAAGACACGATTAATACATGGCAGGACACAACACGGACATGATTAAGACATGATAGGACACGATTAAGACGTCTGTATTTTCTCTCTTTATTTATTTATTTGCTAAAAATATTTTTTGTATATATTTTTTTTAATAGTAAAAGCACTCCTTTTTATAAAAGCAGCCTATTTCTTTTCAAATACATTTTTTTACTAATTAAGCTAACTCGAAAGAACCGTAACAAGATACAATATCTCATCTTTTCTTTGTATATGAGACTATTTATTCTTAATTTTTATTCTCATTATCTTCTCGCATTCTTGTTATCATTTAATTATGTTTTTTATTTTTAGAATATTTAGATATTAATAATAGGTTATAATTCTTAAAATTTTACTGTTTTACTATGTTTTCACACCACCCCTAATTTTCAGCCATTTGAATCAAAAAATTATTCACCAGATTTAATTCCATCAGTTAGATTATATTTATATGTTTCATTGGTTTTTCAGCCTAAGTGCCTCCAGCGAAACATAACACCTCTCTCTTTCGCGGCTTCTCCTCTATGGCTCTATCGGTAGAAAATAAATTATATATACTGTTATTTATTAAAAAAAATTACATGTACTGCTATTACACCGTAGTAAACTGTATATATATTGTTATCGTGATCCGACGTGATCTAGTGTGCTACGATGCCGGCGTGACCTATCGGGACTCTTTAAGAAACAATTGGAGGAACGGGAAATATCACGTTACTCCTGCAAAATGACAATTATAAGAAATGACAATTTAGGAAACGATCAAAAGAAGAATGTGTATTGTAATATTTATTTATTATATTTTTTGGAAACACGTCATATGTTTTTATTGCGATTTAGAAATATCTGTGGTTTCTTAGCCGCCACTCCACTGCCTCAGTCCCGGTCCTAGTCTTAGTCCAATGAGACTAAGGTCTAGGGTCCATAATTTTTTAGGGGCCCTTTTATTTCCTATATGTGTGCATATTTGTTAAAATTATGGATTTAATTTTTTTTCTTTTTTTTTTTGAATTGGACTTTAATTATTCTTATTGTTACATTGATTATAAAATAACTTATGATTATTGGTTTGAGTTGATTATTAGGAACTGTTGGAAAATTATAGTTATTAGAATTATTAGTATTGTTAAAAAGTTATGTTTAGAGTATTATTATTTTTTAGGGACTTGATATATCACGAGGGTATATACCCGTTGTTTCAGCATGACGGTACATACAAACTGACAAAAAATATATAAACTGAAAAATAAACATTCGGTAAAACAATATATATTTTCAAAATTGAAACAGAATATAACATATATAGAAATGTGAGAAAAATAATATGCCGTCGCTACTGGGTCACTATCGACCTGTCGTGATTTCAGATTTCCCTTTGTTATTAATTATTTAGTTAGTATTATTGATATTGTTTGAAAGTTATGGATTTTCTAAAATTTTCATTTTAAATTTTGTAAGATTTGAAAAATTTTAGAGATCTATTTTGAAAATAGAACTAGAGTTCTTCCAAACTTGGGGCCTGCATTGCACTGCCTATTATATACTGAAGGTTTTGAATATTGTAACACTCATTCCAAAATCAAAATCAATAAAGCTCCTCCCAATTCTCTCTTTAGTATTCTTTAATTTTATAACGGTAACTTCTTTTTTATTACCTCTCTCTTCACTCTCCAATTTATTTTTTATTACCTCTTCACTCTCTAACGTCGCCAAAACCCTAACCTCAATTCATTTCGTAATCTCCCGCTGCCACCATGCCTCCCAAGTTCGACCCGTCTCAAGTCACCGAGGTTTACGTAAGGATGACAGGCGGCGAAGTCGGCGCTGTCAGTTCGCTCGCTCCGAAGATCTGCCCTCTCAGTCTGTCTCCAAAGAATATAGGATTAGATATCGCCAAGGAGACCGCCAAGTATTGAGCTGGCCTGTGTGTCACTGTTAAGCTTACTATTCAGAATCGCCAGGCTATGACTCAGCGGCGGCTCTTGTAATCAAAGCATTGAAAGAGCCAGAACGGGACTGCAAGAAAGTGAATAAACATAATGGTAATATCGCGTTGGATGACGTGATAGAGATAGCGAGGTTGATGCAGCTCAGATCGATGGCCAAGGAGATCCTCGGAACCATCAAGGAGATCCTCGGCACCTGCGTCTCCATTGGCTGCACTGTGGATGGGAAACACCCCAAGGATATGCGGACCGAGATTGACAAGGGCTTGGTCAATATGGTGACTGCTTGAACTGAGTGATTGATTTAGTGTTTTGAAGTAATTTCTAGGGTTTGGAGTTGCTTTTAGTGTTTGTTTTGGAGTTGGTTGAACTTTTTGTTGTATGGTGAATTGTTGAAATTAAGGGTTAAGGTGTTGGGAGAATGTTTTGGATTGAGATATCTGTTTTGATGTTATTTGGTAACTTTTTTTCAGATGGTTTATGTTATGTTTGTTGCCTTTGATTTGTTAATTTTTAGTTATTAAAAAAAATCTTTTCAATTAGTCACTACTCACTTAAAACCATATAAAATAAAACACATCTTTTCAAAGCGGCCGAAATTCACAACCTAAGAAAACCTTCGGGCCTTTACAAATTGGGCCTTTTAAACAGTCAAAATAAATATGCATATTTTCCGAATCTTAAATAACAGAGATTACGTTTAACCTCCCCTCCACCTCATTCAGTAAACCCTACCGCTCCAATACTTCAGTTTCCTTGTTTTACTTTCCATTGCCGCCGCCCTTAGCTGCTTCCAACTTCCAACCATGGCAGACGAGAAACCCGACCCAATCTCAACCGTCGATTCATCGGAGTTCTCTTCGCCGGCCGTCGGATCTCTCTCTCTCGACTCCGCCTCTCCTTCCACTGTGTACAACTTCACTTTTCTCCTTTCATTATTTACGTACATAAACAATTCAGAAGAGAATTCTGTGCAGTTGGAATTAATTGATTGATTGATTTGTGAACTGAATTATGCAGAATGACAGCAGAAGAGAAGTATCAGATTGTCAGAAGTATCGGGGAAGAATGCATTCAGGAAGAAGAACTGAGAAACTTGCTTGCCAAGAAACCTAATCCGATCTGTTACGACGGGTTTGAACCTTCAGGAAGAATGCACATCGCTCAGGTACTCATAGAATTTTTTAATCTTCTCATCCCTTCTAGTAAATCGCTATAAATTAGTCAAGGAAATTTGCCAAAAAAGCGCCCCTACAGTATGACTAAATTGTAAAAAGCCCCTACCTTAAGCGTTTTCTTACAGTGTTTGATTAAAGCAAATGGATACATCGAGTAAATTCTATTGGTGTTAGATTAACATTTTAAGATACATATTAATTATATTATTATTGTTATTTCCTTTCAACTAGATTTTAAGATACAAATTAATTATATTAATAACATTTTAAGAAATATATTAGTTATCACATAGATGAGCTAACGATTTATTTTTGGCAATAAAAACAACCTTTTTTATAGTATGAACATAATAATTTAATGATGGGATCAATTTTTGTATTTGTGAACCAGCAAGTCTTTTTTTTTTCGAATTTCCAATAATGCAGCGTCTTTTTCGCAAATTACCCATTTAATAATTAATTATTCCACATTTTTTGTCAATATTGTTAATACTAGTTAGTAATGTATCTTTAAGCTCTAAATAAAAAAACTAGAAAATAATTAAACTCTGAGAAACATCTTTAAAATAATTAGACTTATGAATGGTAGTGGCTTTTTTGCAATTTCAGCATGCTCAAGGTCTCTTTCGCAAATTTCCCTACAATTCTCAAAACTTTTCTTCTCCAACCACAAAACCTCCATAAATAAACAAACTAATCAATTATTTCAATTTTTATTATTTATTAGGGCGTGATGAAGACCATAAATGTGAACAAGATGACATCAGCAGGCTGTACCGTCAAGATCTGGATCGCGGACTGGTTCGCACAGCTCAACAATAAGATGGGTGGGGATCTAAAAAAAATCCGTAAGATCGGGGAGTACCTCATCGAGATTTGGAAAGCCGTGGGGATGGATCTGCAAAATGTGCAGTTCCTCTGGTCGTCTGACGAGATCAATGGACGAGCGAGTGAGTATTGGCCGCTCGTGATGGATATCGCGAGGAAGAATAATCTGCCTAGGATTATCAGGTTTGTTTGTTAATCATGGTTCTTTTTCTTATATGCCCCTGTGTTATTGGAAATTGCAAAAAAGCCCTACATTATTACCAAAATTGAAAGAAACTCCTACCATTAGTTTCCTACTCTTAATTATTTTAGGAATAGGGTGTAGCGTTCTAGGTTTTAGAAAAATACTCTTCCTCATAATTCTAGTTAGAGTATCATTCCTCGTTATATTCATCACAAGCGGCGGAAACTCGCTAGCCCTCCCATTAATCTCGTCAGACGACCCAAGGAATTGAACATTTTGCAAATCCATCCCTATGTTTTGCAAAACTGGATGTTTTTGCAAATCTGGTTAGCCCAGCTGAACAACATAATGGGCGGGATTTGAGCAAAATTCACATGATTGGGAAGTACTTGATTGAAATTTGGAAAGCCGTGGGGATGGATTTGTAAAATGTTCAAGTCATTTGGTGGTCTGACGAGATTAATGAGAGGGTGAGCGAGTATTGGCAGCTCGTGATGGACATTGCTAGGAAGAATAATCTGCCTAGGATTATCAGGTTTGTTTGTTAATCGTGGCTTTTTCTTATATGCCCCTGTAGTATTGGAAATTGCAAAAAAAGCCCCTACATTATTGCCAAAATTGAAAAGAAACCCCTACCATTAGTTTCCCAGTCTAATTATTTGAGAATTAGGGTTTATAAAAATACTCTTCCTAGAAGTTCTAGTTAGAGTATTATTCCTCTCAATATTCATCACAAGCGGCCAATACTCACTGACCCTCCCATTAATCTCGTCAGACGACCAAAGGAATTGAACATTTTCTGATTCCATCCCTATGTTTTGCAAAACCCGACAGAAAATGGGCGGGGATTAGGGCAAAATCCGCAATATTGGAAGGTACCTGATTGAGATTTGGAAAGCCGTGGGGATAGATTTGCAAATTGTTCAGTTCCTCTGGTCGTCTGATGAAACTAATGGATGAGCGAGTGAGTATTGGCCTTTTGTTATGGATATTGCAAGGAAAAATAATCTGCCCCTGTAATATTGGAAATTGCAAAAAAGCTCTTGTATTATTGCCAGAATTATAAAAAAAGCTCATAGTGGTTACGTACTGATGTCGCTATTTTTGTACTCTTAATTATTTGAAAAAACAGAATCTTAAATTTGGAAAAAATACTATTCCCAAGAGTTATTTAGGTTTACGACTTTTTTTTTTGAAAAAAATCCTTATAAATGTTTAAAATGTGGATGAATCCATCGTTAGTCCCTGAACTATTGGTTTAAACTTTTTTGGCCTTGGATTTTATGAATACATGCTCGATTAGTTCTTGAGTCAGGGACTAACTGTGCGCAATTCCATAAAGTTCAAGGGCCAAAAGGTTTAAATCAATAGTACAGGGACTAAATTGCAATTCAGTTAAAGTACATGACTAATTGTGCATTTATCCTTCCAAATAATTGTAGTATCTAAGTTAACCTTTTGTTTTTTATTTATTTAATTAATTAATTTTTTTTTTTTTGAATTTGTATAGATGTAGTCAAATAATGGGGAGGACTGATCAAGATGAACTAACTGCTGCACAGATATTTTATCCTTGCATGCAATGTGCTGATATATTTTTCCTTAAGGTAATTTTCTTTTTTGTAATAATCAGTATGTTCTAATTGGATTCGTCTATGTTCGGCAACTATTTGATTATTCTTTTATACCTTTTCTGTAATATAATTTAGGCTGATATATGCCAATTGGGAATGGATCAAAGGAAGGTGAATGTTTTGGCAAGAGAATATTGTGATGATATCAAAAGGAAAAACAAACCCATTATTCTCTCACACCGTATATTTCTTAATCCCTCATTTTATTTAATTGTTTTGTAGTACTAATTTTTTTATTATTATTATTTTATTTATTTAATTTTGTAGATATGCTACCTGGTTTGCAACAAGGGCAAGAGAAAATGTCGAAGAGTGATCCGAGTTCTTCAATCTTCATGGAAGATGAAGAGGTATTTATTTAACCTAAAATAAAAATGAAATTCTATTTTTCTCTTTTTCTAAATTTAGCCTAATTTAGGTATTTATTTAATCTAAATTACTTTTCTTATTTAAAAGGGAAATTTGCAAAAACCCCTTAATTATACCAAAATTGCATAAAAGCTCATGTATTCTTAGAAATTATAAAATACATTATTGCTGAATTGCAAAAAAGCCCTTCCATTTTTCCCAATTCTCAATAATGTAGATGCATTTTCTCAATTTTCAATGAGGGGCATTTTGCAATTTTGGCTTAATGTAGGGGCTTTTTTTTTTGCAAACTTAAATTAGTTTTATTTTTTTAATTTTTTTTAATTTTTTGGTTTAATAGGCAGAAGTGAATGTGAAGATAAAGAAAGCATACTGCCCGCCTAAAATAGTAGCTGGAAATCCTTGTTTGGAATACATAAAGTACATCGTACTACCTTGGTTCGGTTCTTTTGAGGTTACAAGACAAGAGCAAAACGGTGGCAACAAGTTAGTTTTTTATTTTTATTTTCCATATTAATTTAATTTCTCATTTTTTATACAAAAATGCTACATAGCATGACCCAAAATCATAATCAAAGCCTAACAGGGTCTATTGTACAAATATTACAACGGAGTAGAGTTAGTTGAAGAACTAATATTTGCACTATATAGCTTTTCATAGTTGGTCATGTGTTGTAACATTTTTGCTTTAATATTTAGTATATTGGTTTAATTGTGTAATGTAATGTTTTATTTGTATTAAATGTAGGGTTTACACAACAATAGAAGAATTAGTTGAGGATTATGAGAGTGGTGATTTACATCCTGGCGATCTTAAACCTTCTCTTTCTAGAGCTATTAATAAAATCTTACAGGTACTGATTAATTGACTCTGTTTTCCTTCTATTTTTATTTTTTTGGGGAAATTTGCAAAAAAGCCACTGTGTTATACCGAAATTGCAAAAAAACCCTATGGGTAGTTACAAACTAACACCATCAATTTCCTGCATATTTAAAATGATATAGTGAAGAAAGAGGGTCATAATTAACCTTAAAAATAATTTTTCAAATAATCACAGTATAAAAACTATTGTAGGGAGTTTTTTTGCAATTTCTGCAGTAATGTAGGGTCAATTTTACAATTTCCAATAGTGCAGGGACTTTCTTTTGTAAATTTCCCTACTTTTTGGTGTTTAAAAAGTCAAGTTTATTTATTTCAATTTACTTCATAAATATTTTATTTTGTAGCCTGTGAGAGACCACTTCAAGAATGATAGTGCAGCAAGAGATTTACTCAAGACTGTGAAGGTACAGTTAACTAATAGAAAATAGTAAAATGTTTTTTTATTTTTTTTATTAACTGACTAAAATTTATTTGTTATTTTTGGCAGGGATACAGAGTTACTAGGTAATTTTGAAGGGGCCTCGTCGCAATTTGTCATAAATTATTATGTCTTGGTTATTTGCATTTGGATACATTTAACTTTTTTTTATGGATACATTTAATTTTTGAGTTGCTTCTATTTATTATGTCTTTGTTATCTGTGGTGTACTTGCATTCAGATAGATTAAATTTTTGTGTTGCTTCTATTTATCCTTTTTTGAGAAAAATTGACTAGCTGCATTTTTAGACTCAAGTTGCTGATTAAAGTAGATCAGAGCTTTTAATGATTTCCGTTTTTATAGAAAAAATGATTTGAGTCTGAGTTTCTGAAACAGGGATTAAACGTGAAATATGTCTCAAATTTTATCTTAAATATTGCAATACTTAAGTGACATGTCAAACAATCTGTACTTTGCCATACTAATTTGCACAATGATTCATCTACAATGCATTGTATCACACCGAGTAGATTTCGTAAACATGATATTACCATTTAATCAGAAAAAACATGAGTTAATTAATTTATAGTGTCCACAATTTCAAACAAAAATTGTATACTATACGAACTTATTTCAAAAAAAAGCGGGAGTACTTCTATCCACTGCTTCATAATCCCCCAAAAATGAGTTTTGAACAAATGATTGGCTCGCACAATCTTGATTTTGGAAACAATGCAATCGAGTGTATAATCGTTTATTTCTCTTCTAACAAAAATAACCTCTTTGGATTGTGATTCCCAGAGCATTCCTTCCTTACTACCTTCCGCTTGAAGAACCATTGCGCTGTGAAGTATCCAAGCCCTCAAAAAGCTCACTAATTCCATGTAGTTAGGCACTTGGATAATACTCGCGTTACGTTTCGCATGTTTTAATTGTATTATTCATTTTTATATAAAATGCATGAATTGTAATGATACAAAATTCAAATAATATTTCAAATTAATTTACATATGAAAATAATATAATATAATTATATAAAGTGAGTTGAAAATAATTTTTTCTTCTGATTTTATGTTGCATAATGGCATATTATCATTCATTTAGAAAACATAATTTGTGTTTCACAAATTGAGTTTAAAAAATAAAAGAATTCAAGCAATAACTTCGTAAAAAATATTAAGAGAAATGTCAACGAATAACACAAACATTTAAGTCTGTAAAACTTAAAAGATAAAAATTTTTATTTGACACAAGTCTTTCTAATTCTCCGATTGGAGATACGAACAAATATTATGTGTCATAATATACCATAATTCTCCTAGATTAATTTACGTTTTTCATAGAGTGTACTTAATTGCAAGATTTTCATTATATGAAGCAATAATATCCAAATATAAAAAATTATCATAAACCGACAAAGAACCGGTTCGACCAATTTTGAATCATGAAATAAACTAAATTTTCTACTTCCAAATAAACAAGCAAAACCCTCTTTATATAAAATGGAAATAGAAATTAAGTTACCGGTTTTTTAATTCACTAAAAAACTGGGAAAAGAAATCTAAGAAATCCGAATTTAGGATTCCATCCTTTAAAGGTCTAAAATTTCTGAAAATAAGGAACTGAGAAATAAAATCCAGGAGACCAATTCTGGATTCAAGTAAATTTTCAGATTTTTTAGATGGGCCTTAATTAATGGATATGAAAATGGGTCGAAATAACAATAAATAAATAAAGAAATATGGGTTTTTTTTTTAGATTTCCTTAATAAGAATAATTAAGGAAATTAGGTAGTATTATTAGGCCCAAATAATTAAGATTTAGAAAAATAAGAATATGGGTTTTATTTTTTAAAATAAAATGAAGGATTTTAGTAATATTTAAATATATTTTATTTTAATTAATCCATTAGGCATTTATTACTCGTGAAGTTTATGATAACTTAATCAGGCAAAATTAGGTATATTTTGATACTGGACTGTATCAAAATTATTTTCACATTAATTATGAAATTTTAAGTATAAAATGAGTTATCAAACTAGTTATAGTTATTAACGCAATTTCAAGAAAATAAAGGGTTAACTTTATAAATCGACCATAAGGGCTTGTAAATATAATTGTAATAAAATTATATATATTTACAAATAAGCCCTAAACAAGAAATGCCAATAAGTCTAAAGGGTACAAGTTTTATGATCCCACAAATAAAGTCAATTGTTTTAGTATTTGAGAAATGCGCAGTTCCTTGAAGATGCCCAGTTTGTGGGGGGAAATACGGCTATAGTCTTGAAATTCAAAACTTATGTTTTGATTATGTTTAAGATACAAATTATCAATACTTTGTAGCCGTAGAGCAAACTTTGACATTTCAATAACGACAACAAATATAATTAAGTCAATAAATTATAATCAAACTCTGATTTCTTTAATAACCGAATTGAATAAAAAATAATCCTAATTCACCATAATCTCGCTCTGATACCACTTGTTGGGACGATACCGTCCGGTACCACCAAAACCCAGATCGAAACTATGTGAATAAAAACCATAACATAATAGCGGAAGCGTACATCTAGTCCATGCTTAAGTACCGGATAAGAAGATGAAGCCTTATGATTTTATTCCAAGTGAAGAACACCGAAATATGCAAATAGGGTCTTCCAAATACTTCATGAACGTCAATTGAGATTCCTTTGTTTTCTTTTCTCTTTTGATCTCTCCCTCTCTCTTCTTAATGGGGCAGATGAGAGAATGACTTAGTTCATGTGTATTGGAGACCAAATTGCTTATATAGCCATATAGACAACCTTATATGAAGGTCTAATGTGGACTTTTCTATTTCAGCCCATCATAGAAATAGAAATACACCATCCACAATTCTACACATCAAAAGTCACACCCTAATTTGACACATTAATGCTTAATATAATTAACTAAACTTTGATCACTTTATTATAAGCATATTTGACAGTAATATTATACACAAATATTTAACATATAAGTCCAACGTTGAATTAATGATCCAACAATTATGTCTTGGTTATTTATTTGTGTTCGGCTTATATTTTGGATACAATCAATTTTTGAGTTGCTTCTATCTATTATGTCTTAGTTATTTGTGGTGTATTTATATTTGGATAGTTTCAATTTTTGAGTTGCTTCTATTTATCCTTTTTGTTGAATATTTTTAGACAAATTCACTAGCTATTTTTTTAGACTAAAGTTTCATTTATTGGGAAATGATATGGACAGGAAATAATTTGATAGGAGTAGGAATCTATTTTACTCTTAGAGAATAATAATTTTTGTGTTTCTCCCTTTTGCATAATAATTTTACTCTTCAAATAACAGCTGAACAAAATGAGTGCTGATTAAAGTAGATTAGAGCTTTTAATGATTTCAATTTTTATAAAAGAAATGATTTGAAATCTGGGTTTTTGAAACAGGAATTAAAGCCACATGAAATATCTCAAATTTTATCTTAATTGTTACAATACTTGAAGTGACATGCTAAACTTTTTGTGCTTATTCATTCACACTATTTTACACTGATTCATGTACAATGCAATTTGTATCACACCAAGTTAATTTTGAAAACATGATAATACCATTTTAATCAAAGGAATGATAAGTTGTATATATTGTCCAGAACTTGTATTTTCAACATTGTCTATGAGAGAAAATATTAAAACTTTTGAAAAATTAGTGAGCTTATTTTTGAATAATTATAGTGATTTTTCCAGATGATTGTCTACGAGATACCAGAGACAATAAAAAAAATCAAGCAGAAAATCTAATAATAAGTGAATTATTTTAAAACAAGCGGGAGTTGTTCTTCTATCCAGGGTTTCATAATCCCTAGAAAGTGAGTTTTGAACAAATGATTAACTCGCACAATCTTGATTTTGGAGGCGATGCAATCAAGGGGATTATCATTTATTTCTTTTCTAACAAAAATAACCTCTTTGGATCGTCATTCTCACAGCATTCCTTCCTAATTACCTTCCGCATGAAGAAGCACTGAGCCGTGAAGGCGTGAAGTTTGGTTTCCTGCCCAATCCTTCAAAATTTCATTAATTCGTCCAATGTAATTAGGCCCTAGGATAATACTCGCATTACATTTCGAATGTTTTAATTATATTATTCACTTTTATATAAAAGTAATGAATTGTAATGATACAAAATTCAAATAATATTTCAAATTAATTTACATATAGAAATCATATAATATAATTATATAAAGTGAGTTCAAAATAATTTTTACTTCTGATTTATGTTGCATAATGGTCTATTATATTCATTCATTTAGAGAACATAATTTGTGTTTCACAAATTGAGTTTAAAATAAAATAATTCAAGTAATAACTTCGTAAAAGAAACTAAGAGAAATGTAAACGATCTACTGAATAACTCGACGGACGTAGTAATTGATTATTGATATAAATCAAGGTTTGTGTTCATATTAGTAAACGTGGAATATAATTATTCGACTTATTCTTTTAGGTTTTTTTATATTATCATCTCTTTACAACATAATGGAAAAAAATGGGGAAAAAGTAAAATAAAAAAATTATGATTCTGGTATTTATATTTCAAGAATAGAATAAACTACAAAGGAAGACAAATAAGATGGTATACAAGAGACTAAATATTATGACCCATTTTCTAAAAGTATTAACATTAATTTCTCATTGTTGATTTTTAGTTGTCAAATTATGTACAATATTTATAGAACTATATACTATGTGAATAAATATATCACATAATTTGATGAAACTCGTAATACATACATTAATATAATGTAGTTCTCAACAACTTGAGAAATATTTTTATGTAGGGGTTTCATCAAATCAAGGATATAATACGAAATATTAATCTAACAAATCATATGATGTGTCAATTATTTTGTTTAAATTATCATAAAATATGAACAAATTTTAGAAACCAACAATTTTGGTTATTCTCAAGAAATCATAGATAGAATACAAACACCAAAACGATTATGAAATGTGTTAACTTAAATTATCATAGAATATCAATGAATTTGAGAAATTAAATACTAAGATTTAAGAATATTTTCTTCATCGTACGCCGATAGAAAATGAGTGATGCAGCTCAATGAGAATTGAGAAAAGATATTGGAAAAAAAAATAGTGTGTCAATCAATTTAGAAGTCTAATTATATAAATTAATTTTTTAAATAAATATTATTTTACATCATTTTCTCATCTACTCTTCATAGTCCATCTTATATTTTAAAATCTAATTATGTTATTTTAATTATCTAAATATATAATATTTTACTTAGATGTGTTATATAGTAAGCTATTTATAGGATTAGTGTCCTAGGCTAAATATATTTGTGCTAGGAAATAGTTTATGTATTAAGATATTATTATTTATTCAATAAAGGTTATTTCTTATATGGGTTGTGAATGGATATTTACATATCTTATATCAACCATGAATGACATTTCGGGTTCACGTCATCAGAATTCGTGATTCTGATAGTAGAACTGTAAACCAAATACCTCTAAACAGTTGTACATATGATGTATAAATTGGTGAACGAAATAATCAACTATTGGATTGTTGATTATGCAAAATAGTGTTATTCCGTAGTCAACGGAATAGCTCCATTCGGAACGGAATAGATATGGAAACTGTAATGACCTTGGCTGCCAAGTTTTCTGTTAAGGAAGTCTTATTCCGTTGACAACGGAATAGTTCCATTGGGAAGGGAATAGCCACAGTTTAGGGTTTTCAGTTAAGGTAACTTAGCAATCGTTCGCCCCTCTCTCTAGTATAAATAAAAGAGCAGTCCCTCTCTATGAAATACATAATTCTAAAGCCGTAGAGGCTGTCACATATACAGAAAGAGAAAGAAAGTTCTATGAGGTAATTTCAGAAAGTATTCCGGACTCGTCTAGCCGAGTCCGGTTATTCCGTTTGTCTGAAATTCGCGTGGATACGAGTAGAGGTTCTCTAACTTGAGAACTAGCGAGCGATTGTTCTTCATCCCTAGGAGAAGCAAGGAGGTTCATGGAGTCGAGCTTCAGGAAGGAGAAGGTTGAAAGTTAGAATAGTTCAGACCTACATCTGTTCTTCGTCTTGCGGATCAGGAATATCCGAGTTATAAATTTTAATAGCTAATCTCGTCCTTTTATTCCCTTAACGATGATCCTAGGGCGAGTTGAATCCATAGGTTCCGCTGCACATGTAACGCACATGGCTATGGATTCCCCAACAGTGGTATCAGAGCGTTCTTTAAGGAAATAATCGTCCATTATATTTAAAATTTATGAAATTCTAGTAAAATAAATTTTAGGGTTTTAAAAATATTATTTCAAAACATCACGGAAATAGTTTTTGGGAATATAATATTGGATATTATGATTTTCTAGAGTTTCGATAAATAGTTTTTCGAAATCTGTTTTGGAAATGGAACTAAAACAAAAGAAAACGAATTTTCCAGCACGATTCTGTTCCCAACGGAATAACGCTGGAAAACTATCAGTTTTTTAGCGCAGATTCCGTTGAGAACGGAATAGTTCCGTTCCCAATAGAATAAGGCTAAATTTTGCAGAAACCCTAATATTTGTTATACATGGAATTTAATAAATATGGTTTGAGCCTTAGATCTGTGATTGTTCTATGATGTAATCTTGTGTGTGAATGCTTGTAATTTTATTTAATATCTATGGCAACCAGTGAGTTGTCCGAAGTTGTAATTATGACAACCTGCGAGTTGTCCAAAATTATAAATTAGTTTTTCTAGTAATAGAATAGTTGTTAGGAAAAATATTATATCAAGACTATATGGCAAAGATCTTGGCGCAATCTTCAAAAGGTGGCATTGGATCTTCGCACACACAACGAAGGGTTCATTGAAGATTACAGCTGCAATCTTGAGATAGATCTAGGATTAGAAACCTCATGATGAGAAATAGGCTCATACCATATTTATCAAGTTTCTATGATGTTTATATTTATAAATCTAAAAAAAATCCTTTAGAATATTAAGTAAAGAATTGTCTCTCATGTCACTGAACCCCTCGTTATTATGATAACTTTCCACATGGGTCATGCCAAAGCTGAGTGTATGAAAAATTAATCATAAAAGGAGGGTACACGGGAAATGGCGTCCAGCATATGTCATGCCAAAGCTGAGTGTGCTGGATTTTATTTCGCCGATACTCATACATAGTTAAACTTAACTGAGCAAGCAAGTCGGACTTGGCCTCAGGGCACAAGATGGGATAATACACCGGGCATATGATGCTCATTCCATAAAAAGCAAGAGTTGTATATGATACAATTGGAAATATTCCTACCTAAATAGTTGAGCAATAAGGAATGCGCCAAAGCGCATTTAGTGCTCAATGAAATACGGAACTTGACTCACTATGAAAGCTCATTTAATTGAAGTTTCCGAATCAATACTACTGAAAGTGGTTGATTTGAAGAAAATAGTGGGAGTACAATATAATAAACACCAACACAAAACAACCCCAATGAATAAAATAATGACACTTTACATTTTAACTTGTAGAATAATGACAAACAATAACAATTTAACTAGGTTGAATTTGCGATCTATCATTGAGAAGGAAAAACTCAATGGGTCTAACTTCTTTGACTGGTTTAGAAACCTGAAAATTATTTTCAAGGCTGACATAAACTCTATGTCATAGAAGAGCCTTACCCAGAGGAACCAGAACAGGGAGCCACAAGGGCTGTCCGGGACGCGTATGCTAACTATGTCAAACATGACACAGAGATAGCTTGTCTCAAGCTAGCGACAATGACCTCCGAGCTTCAGAAGTAACTGGAGGGCATGGGTGCTTACGATATGATCGTAACTCTCAAGTAAATGTTCCAAGAGCAGGCTAGAGTTGAGCGCTACAAGGCGACAGTCTCTCTAACTGATACGAAGATGGCTGAAGGTTCATCTGTGAGTACTCATGTACTCGAGATGAAGAGCTATCTTGATCAATTGGAATTCATCATAAACTATAATATGCATCAGATGGAGAAATCCATCATCGAGTTGTGTGGGATGCTTAAGAACGCACAGGAGGATATGAAGACAAATGTTGTCAACGACGTCCTAATGGTTCACAAGAAAAAGGGTAAGAAGACCAGGAACAAGAGCAAGAGTAAAGACAAGGTGTTGCCTAGACCTAAGATCAAGAAAGATAAGGATGGAGTTTGCTTCCATTGCAACAAGGTTGGCCATTGGAAGAGAAACTGCAAACTCTATCAGGATGAAATCAAGAAGGATAATGTGACTACTGCTTCAGGTATTTTTGTTATTGAAACTAATTTACTTACTCCTAAATCTTGGGTATTGGATACCGGATGTGATATTCACATTTGTAATTATGTGCAGGGACTACAAAGGAGTAGAAGATTAGCTAAGGGCTGTAGGATTAGTGCCCTAGGCCAAATGTATTTGTGCTAGGAAATGGATTATGTGTTAAGACATTATTATTTATTCAATAAAGGCTGTTTCTTATATACCTTGTGTGTATGGGTTGTGAATGTAAATTTACATATCTTATATCAACCATGAATGACACTTCGGATTCACGTTATCAGAATACGTGATTCTGATAGTAGAACTGTGAACCAACAAATGACATTCTAAACTGTCCCTAATGATATGTAGGATGTTTATAGAGATAAACATACGTCAGGTAAGAAGCTACATATCCACACTAGTATATTCGTAGGCTGGATGATCATGTTCTGCTGATCATGGACATAGAGATGTCAAGTCTGGAATATTAGTACATGTTAGAGAACACGTACTGGACTGACCACACTATGAGAATATGCATGGTATATGTCATTAGTGATTCTCATATGAATAGTGTGCTTGTTCCTACGACCTGGGGTCACCATGGATTCCTGTATAGGGAACTGCATACTTTAATATGATCCTACGTCATCCGTAATGGGATGCTCATTAGGGTCATCATTAGATATGCACTGAATCATGACGAGGAATGTGAGTGACCAAGATGGGATTTGTTCCTCTCGACAAGAGGGAGATATCTCCGGCCCCCCTGATGAACTAGGACTGAAGAAAATGCATGGCCATGCTCAAAATGGATTAACATGTGTTGTTAATATCAATTTGTATTTACTCTGTCTAATTCTCGATCAGGAAAGAGACTTTGATCAAACTCAAGGATGACATATTACGTACCTTGTGATCAAGATATATATCGTAGAACAAAAGGAATAAGCAAACGTCTATTCAGATAGGTTTATGATCTCTGATCATTTCATTTAACATGGGTAGTCATGACATCATTCTAGAGGTTACTCATGACTTACGATCCTTAGAAGATCGTTGCCAGTGTTAAATGGAACCAACACGGTCACACAATGAACTCCATTTGTACGGGATGAAAATACTCAACAACAGTTATACATATGATGTATAAATTGGTGAACGAAATAATCAATTATTGGATAATTGATTGAACAAAACAGCATCATTCTGTTGGCAACGGAATAGTTCCGTTCCCAACGGAATAGATATGGAAACTGTAATAACCTTAGCTGCCAAGTTTTCTATTAAGGAAATACCTATTCCGTTGGCAACGGAATAGGCGTAGGTTAGGGTTTTTAGTTATGGTAACTGAGCAATCGTTCACCTCTCTCTCTAGTATAAATAGAAGGGCAGTGCCTCTCTATTAGATAGACAATTCTCAAGCCTTAGAGGTCGTCATACACAGAAATAGAGAGAGAGAGAGAGAGAGTTTTGAGTTATTTTCGAAAAGTATTTCCGGACTCGTCTAGCCGAGTCCGATTATTCTGTGCGTCCGAAGTTCGCGTGGATACGAGTAGAGATTCTCTAACTTGAGAACTTGCGTGCGTTCATTCTTCATCCCTAGGAGAAGAAAAAAGGTTCGTGGAGTCGAGCTTCAGGAAGGATAAGGTTGTAAGTCAGAATAGTTCAGACCTACATCCGTTCTTCGTCTCGAGGATCAGGAAGATCCGAGGTATAAATTTTAATAGCTAATCTCGTACTTTTATTCCCTTAACGATAATCCTAGGCCAGGTTGAATCCATAGGTTTCGCTGCGCATGTAACGTACATGGCTATGGATTCCCTAACAGGCGAAGTCAACCTGCATGTGGGAAATGGAGCAAGAGTTGCTGCATTTGCCGTAGGAACTTACTTATTGACTTTGCCTTGTGGACTTGTATTAGTACTTAATAATTATTATTTTGTACCTGCTATGAGCAGAAGTATTATTTCTATTTCTAGTCTAGTTTTGGATGGTTATAAATTTGTTATTGATAATAATAATTGTTCTATCTTAAAGGATAATCTTTTCTATGAAAATGTTCTATTAGAAAGAGGTTTTTATGTGCTAGATCTTAAGAAAGAGAATTACAAGTCCATATATAATATTAATACTAAACGATTTAAACCGAATGACTCAAATACGGCATACCTCTGGCATTATCACTTAGGCCATATAAATGAGAAACGCATTTCTAAACTCCATTCTCATGGACTTTTAGACTCGTTTGATTTGGAATCATTTGAGACGTGTGAGTCTTGTTTACTTGGCAAGATGACTAAGAAACCTTTCACAAAAATTGGTGAAAGGATCAATGACTTATTAGGACTCGTACATGCTGATATATGTGGACCAATGTGTACGCCGGCTAGAGGTGGGTATCGGTACTTCATAACTTTCACGGACGACTTCAGTAGATATGGTTATGTCTACCTAATGAAGCATAAGTCTGAATCTTTTGAAGTGTTCAAGGAATTTAAGAATGAAGTACAAAATCAACTTGGCAAGTAGGTTAAAGCACTTCGATCTGATCGAGGAGGCGAATAACTGAGTCAGAAATTTGAAGATCATCTCAGAGAATATGGAATAGTTTCACAACTGACTCCTCTAGGAACTTCTCAATGGAATGGAGTGTCTGAAAGGAGGAATCGAATCTTATTGGATATGATTCGATCGATGATGAGTCAAACGAATCTTTCAACGTCTTTCTGGGGTTATGCTCTTGAAGCTGCCGCATTCATATTGAACAGGATTCCATCCAAAGCGGTTCAAAAGACGCCATATGAGATGTGGACGGGGGAATTCCCAAGTTGTCTTTTCTTAAAATTTGAGGATGTGAGACTTATGTCAAACGTCAGTTTCCCAACAAACTCAGACCCAGATCCGATAAGTGTCTGTTTGTGGGATATCCTAAGGAAACTAAAGGATATTACTGTTACCACTCATCAGAGAACAAAGTATTTGTTGCTCACAATGGAGCCTTCTTGGAAAGAGAATTTGTCTCTACGAGAAACAGTGGGAGCAAAGTACAACTCGAAGAAATTCGAGACCTGCCTATAGTTGCAGAACCTATGATGGAAGAACAAGCAAGCTCTCAAGGAGTTGGTGAGCTTGAAACACAATGAACTCAACGTAGTTCTAGTAGGATTCGTCATGAGCCCGAGAGATACGAATGAACCCACGTCCTACCAAGAGGCTATGAAGAGTCCTGACTCTCAGAAGTGGTTAGAAGCCATGAGAGCCGAGATGCAATCCATGCAAGACAATTAAGTTTGGAATTTGATTGATCCATCCGAAGGCTTGAAAACCATCGGATGTAAGTGGGTCTTTAAGAAGAAGACCGACGTGGACGGAAAGGTAAAACCTACAAAATAACACTTGTGACGAAAGGTTTCAAACAAGTTCATGGTATTGACTATGACGAAACCTTCTCACCTATAGCTATGCTTAAATTCATCATAATTCTATTAGCCATAGCAACATATTATGACTATGAAATATGGCAAGTGGATGTCAAAACAGCTTTCCTAAATAGAAATCTAACCGAAAACGTGCATATGATGCAACCCGAAGGTTTTGTCGATCCCAAGAATTCTGATAAGGTTTGCAAGCTTCAAAAATCCATCTATGGATTAAAGCAAGCATCTCGAAGCTAGAACCTTCATTTTGATGAAGTTATCAAAAGTTTTGGTTTTACCAAAAGTGAAGGTGAGCCTTGTGTTTACATGAAGTTCAGGACATATTACTCATGAGAAATGACGTCCCAACATTATTGAATGTCAACAAATGGTTGGGAGATAATTTCTCGATGAAAGACCTAGGAGAAGCCTCCTACGTGCTAGGAATTAGGATCTATAGAGATAGATCTAGAAGGCTTATAGGTCTGAGTCAAAGTACATATATATACAATGTCATCAAACAGTTCAGAATGCAAGAATCCAAGAAAGGATTTTTGTCCTTGTCACATGGCGTTTCTCTCAGTAAGACAAAGTGTCCTACAAATGATAAAGAGCGAAAGCACATGGAAAAAATCCCGTACGCCTCGACTATAGGATTTATCATGTATGCCATGATATGTACTAGACCAGATGTGTCATACTCATTGAGCGCAATAAGCAGGTTTCAGTCTAATTCAGGTGAAAGTCACTGGATAGCTGTTAAAGAATCATTAAGTACTTACGAAGAACTAAGAACCTATTCCTAGTCTATGGAGGTCTGAAAGGCGAGCTCGTTGTAAAGGGTTACACTGACGCAAGCTTCCAGACAGACTCAGACGACTTTAGATCGCAATCTGATTATTTATTTTACCTAAATGGAGGCGCAGTGACATGGAAGAGTTCCAAGCAATGTACTGTAGCAGATTCTTCAATGGAAGTAAAATATATAGCCGCTGCAGAAGCGGCTAAAGAAGCTGTTTGGATAAAGAACTTTTTGGAGGAGCTAAGAGTAGTTCCGAGCATCTCGGAACCAGTGGATCTATATTGTGACAACAATGGAGCGATCGTACAAGCAAAGAAACTGAGATCTCACCAAAGGTCCAAGCACATACTACGACGCTTCCATCTGATCAGGGAGATCATACTAAGGGGTGATGTTAAAAAGTGTAGAGTGCCATCGGACGACAATGTCGCCGATCCATTAACTAAACCACTCCTGCAAGCGAAACATGAGGGTCATATTAGGTCTATGGGTATAAGATGTTGGCCTAGTGCAAGTGGGAGACTGTAGGATTAGTGCCCTAGGCCAAATGTATTTGTGCTAGGAAATTGATTATGTATTAAGATATTATTATTTATTCAATAAAGATTATTTCTTATATATCTGACTGTATGGGTTGTGAATGTACATTTACATATTTTATATCAACCATGAATGACATTTCGGATTCACGTCATCAGAATACGTGATTCTGATAGTAGAACTGTGAACCAACAAATGACATTCTAAACCGTCCCTAGTGATATGTAGGATGTTTATAGAGATAAACATGCTTCAGGTAAGAAGCTATATATCCACCCTAGTATATTCGCAGATTGGATGATCATGTTCTACTGATCATGGACATAGGGATGTCAAGTCTGGAATATAGGTACATGTTAGAAAACATGTACTTGACTGACCACACTATGAGAATATGCATGATATATGTCGTTAGTGATGTCATTACTATAAAAGGCGACGGCAGATTCATTGTGGTCTTCGTCGACGCCTGTGCTGATACTGAGGAAATATAAAGATTCATGTTATTCGAATACTCTGTAGTAGGAGGACGTTTTATGGCTTACGCCGAATGGAAGTTTTGGCCCTAGGAGTCATGTCGTTATCTTTCAAAATTTCCCCCCATATCAGATCTTGTTATGCCGGCGCGGTTGTTGGGTCCGCTTTTACAACCTTTGTATCCTTCTTTTAATGAGAAGATGCCATTCCCCACCAGCTTCCAAATGAATCATTCTGGCTCATAGTGATGTTTGTTAATTGATAATTAGTCACTATGTGTATATAGCCTGCCATGTATCTTATAATTACATTAGCCTGTCTACATCCCATACTCCGTCGTGTATACAATCCGCAACTTTTGTAATTTATCTGCAACTTTTAAAGGGAGGGATTAAAATCTGGGTTTGGAAACCAGGATTAGTCATTTTCGAATTCCTGGTCAGAAAAATCATGGTTTGAATTTATGGTGTTGGAAAGTCAAGGAATGTTTCCCATCCCAGCTCTGATAAAAGTTATTTAGAGAAGAACTATAATTGAAGTAAAAATTATATGCTTTAATTAAAATAACAATATTCTTTGTTGAAATGATAATTATATTTTATGATAATACTTAATTAATCATAAAAATTATAGCGGTATTTAACTAGAAATTAAATAACATAAAATTACGAAAAAGTGTAGCTGACAAAAAAAATAGTACCAAAACACAAATCTTTTAATAGTAGTTCTATAAATGAACAACAATATAAAGAGTAACTTTTTCAAGAAATCCAGATTGGAAAATTAAACATTTCCACGGTGCAACAATCACATTTTCGGTTATATCATTCTCATGATAATGTAATATTACAACGAACCATACACAAAACCAACAACTAGTAACCAAGTAAATGGCATGTGACAAAAAGTAAAAACCAAAATATAATATATAAGGTTAACAACCATAAATAAACAGAGTTGAATACGAGGGAAAAAACAAAAATAACCCGTCAAAAATTAATGTATCAGTAATTTGTTTTCTCAAAAAGAAAATAAGTACTGGCTCCCACATTACATACCACAAAAAAAAGTTAAAAATAAAATAGAACTCAATTAACTTTTGTCCAAAGAAAGAGTTTACCGCCACTTACACAAACTAAATGACCCTCTCTATATGCATTTATCGCAAAACAACACGGTATAGTTCTCATAAACTCGCTTTGAATCGATGTAATTGTATTATCATTAGTTGAAATTACATCTATTTTCCTTTCCTCATTTCCAGTTAATATATAAGAGTCACTCCACCCCCATATCGCGCTAAAAATCAAATGAGGACATCCATGTTTAAGATTATTATTATGATTTATTGGTAAATTATCATAATTAGAGCCACTCAAAATCCTAATCATATTATCCAGGCTGAAATATCAAACAAAATATTAAACATTTTTGTACAAAAAATTAAATAATTTAAACTTGAAAAAAAGTATGGAGTTTTTTTAATACCCATGTTGAAACAAGACTAGAACCAGTTGGCGAGAAATATGTAGAGCGTACTATTTTGGCATGTTGTATTTCTTTTAAACACTCATAATTATTTTTACTTATTTTTCTCAAGTCCCAAATACGCCCAAATCCATCTACTGAACTGGTTACAAAAATGTTTGAATTCTTTGGGTTAAAATCAATAGTATTAATACTTCCATTATGCAATTCCCATGTGTTGCATATTTTACCAGCTCTTTCATCAAAAGATTTTGGCTTGTTATTAGAAAGAACAAAAAATGAACTTACCGTAGAAAATGTTATAAATTATTTATAATTATTCAAAAGAAACAAAGAAAGAAAGAAATTATTTTTAACTATTAAAATTAAACATAGTAAAATACACACAAGGCCGCGTTGACCTAAGTAAAGCAAATTATGATCATGCGGGGATTGGCAAAGAGAGAAAATTGGATGATTCGAAGAACATAACATGCTAAACATTTCTCTCTCTATATTCAAACACAAATCTCCATCATAACACAAACTATAAATCTGCAGTTTTCAAAGAAAAAAATCAGAAATTAAATGGGTCTTTTACACAAAATTACCAATTGTACACAAATAAACCTCGTTTAGTTTACCTTCCTCACAGAAGAAGGATGAACCCAGAAACAGAGCTTCTGTGAGGAAAAAACAGAGAAACGTCATCTTGATCCTCATTCTCACTCTTCAAATCCGCATCCCAAAATCCCAAATTCCCGCGTTTATTCCCCATTAAAATAATATCTCGATATAATACAGGCAAAAAGCACAAAACCATTATCTTCTCATCCACAATCTTTCTCACATTCTCCTCTTTCAATTCCAAACCGACCCTCAAATCCAAGTCTTTTGTGATTTTACATTCTCTTTCTCCCCTTTCTTGAGCTGACTGTACTGCCTCAATCAAAGGCCGGTACGGATTGGTACTTGTATACACATCAGAAAATGAGAACTGGCCAGTTGGAGGCTGATTATCCGGAGGCGGGAGACCAAGAGAGCCGAGGGAATGACGAGTTTTACTCACGGGAGTTCGACTTACACAAGGCCTTTTTGTAGGGCGGAAAAGAGAGGAGAGCTCTGAGGATTGTTGATGGAGAAGGAGAGAGGAAATCATTTCCCGATTTCTACGTATGTTTTCTTCTCTCTGTTTTTCGTATTCTGAAATTGTTGCTTCGGATTTGGGTATGTTTGAAGATGCCATTGTTGTGTGCTCGTGTTTCGGAGGAATTGATTCGATTTTGGATTTCTTCGAAGGCGCCATTGTTGTTTGCTCGTAATCTGATGAAATTGTTTCGCTTTTGGGTTTTCTCGCCATTATTTAGAGAAAGATAGAATGCAATGGCGGTAGCTTGAGTGTTAGAGAGAGAGAGAGAGAGAGAGAGAGAGAGAGAGGTGAATGGCGGGAGAGAGAGCGTTGGGCCCTTTGCAGCAATGCAGCATAGCTTGATAACAAGACTTATTAAGTTCAATATTTTAATATATATTACTTTAAATAAATTATATAATATTGCATAGTTATTTGTATATGTGATTTGAAATAAATATATATTAGAATGTAATAGGCTTGTGGTTCTTTAAAATGATTTGTAATGCCTGCTATTTTGTGTCTAAATGGTCTGTAGTTTGAAATATTGATCAATGAAAGTTTCAGCCTAGGGTCCAGCAAGCATATAGTTTTACATATTTGTTTGCTATGAAATTTATTATTTCTTAATCATTATACAAATAGTATGATATATATAGCACCCAATGGGCAATAACAGTATACAATAAAAAAAATGGCTGAAATAATATGTGAATACGTAATTTTATGTTGATACTTTTTTCTTTCATCTAATATCTGGTGAAAAAAAATTTACATAAAATAAAAAACTAAAAAATTGAAAACAATAAAAAAAAGCTATACTAAAAAGAGCAACATTTTTTGTTCTTTTATGCATAAAAGCTATACTAAAAATAAAATGCAAAAGAACATTGGGCCCGTTCGGCAACACATGAAATAAAAGAATAGTGAAATTGAGAATAGAAGACTAATTCATTTTATTCCATGTACGTTCAACAAGATAGTTATACGAAAAACTTGATTTAAAATTATAGAAAATAGTTTATGACCAAAAGACACTTGTTCCATAATTTCGTTTCGACAAATCATATTAATTGAATAACAGAAACAATTCCTATACTTGTTTTTTTTTAATTTAATTTCTAAAGTTGTGAAATCCTTGCTGGCTTGTTGCCTTTGCACCTTTTCAATATATAACCTCAACCTCTTTCAAAATTATAAAATCCACAATTCTTTAAGTTTTGAATAAAAAAAATAACTCTATTTGCTTCTCCATCACCTAAAACGTCTTCAAACTGAAATTCACAATAGAAAAAAATAAATTAACAAGTTAATTTTTTTATTTGCAGTTTCATATTATCACTACATTACTTGATTTATTCCAAAAATCAAAGGTGTAATATTAGCTTGATTCTCTTCTTTACATTCAATTAATCTTCAAAATCCCAAGAAATGGAGAATTGATAAGATCCTTTAGATCCAATTATGGAACTTCCGCATTGTCATCAGTGAAATTTAAAACAGCTATTAAGGCCTCCATTAAAATCCAAGAATGCCTCTTTAAAATTGCTATTAGAACCTGTATAAACCTCCAAAAATTTTATAACCTCCTCAAGAAAAGCTCAAAGGAACATCTTACTTCCTCAATCTTTAATCTTGAGTTATTCAATGCCACAGAGCTTGAGTAGAGGAGTAGAGATTCACTCTTTAAAATTGCTATTAGAATTCACTCTCGCAACATATTTCGCCACATAGCTCGCACACAAGTAATCTCTTTCTTTTTTTTCCCTCTCATTTCCCAGTGACAGTGAGTACCGCTTACCGCCATTTCTCTAGAATCTCTACTCTCTCTCTACACAAAACACAGAAAACATATCTCGCAACATAAGTTGTCTCATCGACTAAGCCTCTGATTCTTCTCTCAATTCTCATCCCTCACAACTCTCAAGTCTCATTCGCAGTTGCCGCCATTTCTCTACAATCTCTCCTCTTCTCCCTCTCCCTCTCTCTCCCTCTAGACAAAACACAGAACACAACAATGGCGCCTCGCAAGAAATCCAAGACCAGCACCAAAACCTCCAAAACCATGGCGTCAGATTATGAGCAACAACGCGAGGAAAACATACGCAGGAACCGGGAAATGATTTCCTCTCTACTTCTCCACCAAAAATCCTCGGACCTCTCTTCCCTTCTCTCCCCTTCCAAAACCCCCGCCAAAAAAGTTGCAAAAAGACCCATCAAAAATCCCATAATTACGCCTCGCAGGTCCCTCCGCTCTCGTGGCCTTCCTCCCGACTCGAAAGACAATTCCATTTCTACCCCTCGCTCTCCTGAAATTCCTCTCCCAACTCAGTTCTCTTTTGCTGATTCTGTAAAAATGCACTCAAATCCAGATTCGTACCAAACATTAGTCAAGACGATATGTGCAATTGAGGAAAGAATTGAAGAATTATCAATTTGTGAGAAGAATTTTGATTTGAGGACTGATTTGGGGTTGAAAAATGAAAACGTGAGAACGGTTTTTGGCGAAAGGATTATGCTTTTGAGGTTTCTTCCGGTTTCAGATCGAGAAATCATTGTATCAGGAAATAAACAAGGGCTTTTAGGGTTTTGGGATGTGGGTTTAGAGAGTGAAAATAAAGATGCAGATGATGTGTTTGTGTTTTTTCCTCATAGAAGACCTGTTTCTGGCATTTCTTTTCATCCTAATTCAATAAGAAAGGTAATATTAAATATACTATTTTCATTTATATTATAACATTTCGGTATATAAGACCACTTTGTATTACAAATGTAATTTATGAATTTTGGCAAAAGATAAATTTGATTTACTTTTTTTTTTAATGCAGATGTATAGTTCGTGTTATGGCGGAGATTTATGTTTAATGGATATAGAAAAAGAAATGTTTAATATTATTTATTCTTCAGATTATCCGATTTTCTCTCTCTGCCAATCGCCAAATAATCATAATTTGCTCTACTTAGGTCTAGATGGACAGGTCAATATATTATTTTATTTCCATCCATTATTTAATTCAATATTTTTTTTTTGAATAAATTGAGGAGGGTTCGAAGCCCCTCACCCAATGATTAGATTAGAAAGATAGAAGACATAATTACACAAATTAACTAGTCACTTGTGTTTAGATCAGTACCCGGAACCCCCTATAGAGAGCGAGTTGCCCATTATTTAATTCAATATTTAATACAACTATATTCCAAAACTGAAATAATAAAAAAAAAACCTTTTCTTTTTCATTTTTCTTATTTAGGTTAACTCATTTGATGATAGAGAAAATAAGATTTGCAACATGTGGGAATTGCACGAAAAGAGAATCAACACGATTGATTTTCACCCCCAAAATTCAAATTTGATTTTGACTAGCTCCACGGACGGATTTGCAAGAATTTGGGATTTGAGAAATTTAAACAAAATTAAATGTGAGAAAATATTTGAGTTGAAGCATAACAGGGCGGTACATTCAGCTTATTTCTCTCCAACCGGTACCAGTCTTGTCTCAACAAGGTATTTATTATATTTAAAAAAAACTTTTTTTTTTTCAAATTTTGGATAATTTGACATATTTAGATGTTTATTATTTTTGGTTTGATATTCCAGCATTGATGATACAATTAGGATTTCAAGTGGCTCAAACTTTGATAATCAATCAGTAATACATCATAATAACCAGACAGGCCGATGGTTATCTTCTTTCAGGTATTTTACTAAATAAAATATTTTCAAAAATCTGAAGTTGATATTTTCACTTTTCTGAAGGATATATGTAAACATTTGACTTTTTTCTATTTTCAGGGCAACATGGGGATGGAGCGACAAATATATATTAATTGGGAATATGAAAAGGGCGATCGATGTAATATCAACAAATGATAATGCAACTACGTCAATTCAAAGTGAGAATATGACAAATATTCCATGCCGTTTTGCAATAAATCCTTATAAAGAGGGTCATTTAGCTTGTGCCGGCGGCGGTAAGATTTATTTATGGACGGAAATTTAGTTATGTACCCTTGTAGAATTTTAAATAGAATTTGTAGCCTTAGAAAATGAGACATGTCGTAACTATACCTGGAAATTGTGGGAAATGGATGTTGAAATTTGGGGGTTTTGTGATTTGTGTTTCAGAGGGAGCTTTTGATATTTTGATGCTTTTAAGAGGCAATATTGAAATTGTTCCCTTTTTGGTTCTCGGTTGTTCCCTTTTTGTAACATATTTAGAGGATGAGATAATATTTCTGAAAGATATGAATGAATCATGATTTATGCACCTACAATATCTATTGTAGGCTTATCGAACAAGTTAATCAAATACTACATTTGCCATTAATTCAAGATTTTAAATATGTTAAGTTCTCGATCTGATCCTAATCCGAGATTTGTTAGTTGTATTTGTTGTTGGTTTTCCTTCCAATTTGGTTATCATAGGATCTTCTCAAGGCATGTTCATTCATCTCCTATTTGCCATTTTGCTCTTCAAGTTACTGTTGCTATAAGGAAAGAAAAATGTCGAGTATATCAGAAGGGGTAAGGAGTGAGTGATTTTTATGACGTACATTTTTTTGAAAAAGGTCCATTGCTTTTTTTTTTTTTGGGGGGGGGGGTGTATGACCATCATTTATGATTTTTTAGAGGGACTTAACTGTAAAGGAGACTCAACACATAGCCGAAAGCAAGTCGCGACTTAAACACATTGGTTACACATGGACCACTGTATATTACCTAGTGACCATTACAGATATGAATTTGGTCTATGTGGTCCAAGTCTATGCAGAAATAAATCCAGTGGGAGCAGGCAATTATTGGCGGCTTAGTTTACATACTTACCACCAAAATTATTCTAATTCTTATAAGTTTTATAATCCAAAATTTTGTATAAATGTACTTAGTGATCAAAATATTCTTCATGAAATTTGACAACAAGAGTGAAAAAAAATATAATTCTCTTATATATTCCAAATTACTTCAATACAAAAAATAGGTTTTAATTATGGAAAAATGCAGACTAATGTAGGAAGTTTGACATTCTATATCATTTAATCTTCATTTATTATTTTATTATATATGAACATATAAAAGTAGTGTGTTCTTAAAAATATACATATTGCTTATATTGAGGAAAACTTACTTCATTTAATCATGACCAATAAATAGCCCTTCATGAACAATTGACAACGTCGGAAAATAAAATTAATCCTATAAAATTTATCATAAATTACTTAAATTCAAAATGAAATTAATAAAGATACAAATGCTCCATAAAAGCAGGCCATTGTACTATTTGTAACACTATATTTATAGATCATTTTATCGATATAATTTTTGTTACATATACAAAATAATAATACATAACAAACAACAACATATTCCATTAACAAATTTTATATTGGTTATAGATAATTATTTGCTTTGGCATTAAAATGATTCAATAACATAACAGGGTTAAGTTAATTGTGCCTCAAGAAAATACACCGACACAAACCTTTTCAGCTAAGATTATAAATACTCATACTTCGAGGGGCAATCCACAAAACTCCCACAAAGCATATACGACAAGTCGTCTCCTCTCGCCCTCTCTCTCCTCTCTCTATCTAATAATAAACAAAGAAAAAAAAAGATTAAAATAAAGAACCCTGGCTTGCTTCTTCACTTTCCCAAATTCCAAATCGCCATTGACGACCTCCGATCTCAACCTCAAGCTCAAACCCAACCTTAAGCTCAAGATCTGCTCTTAATGCTTCAATGGAACCGAAGATCCACCCGCTTCCATCGTCCGGGGTCAACATCCGCGAGGTCTGGGCCCAGAATCTCGAGTCCGAATTCGCTCTGATCCGCGACGTGATCGATCAATTCCCGTTCGTGGCCATGGACACCGAGTTCCCCGGAGTGACGATGCGCCTTCTGTTTCCTTCCCCGGTCACTCTCTCGCACCACAATTACCAGACGCTGCGGGCCAATGTGGATCTGCTGCATCTGATCCAGCTCGGCCTCGCGTTCTCCAACAAGAACGGAGATCTGCCGGTGGTCGAAGGGCGACCGTGCGTCTGGCAGTTCAATTTCAGGGAGTTCGATTTGGAGAGGGATATTCACGATCCGGAGTCGATTAAGCTGCTCAAGGACCACGGCATCGATCTGCACAAGCATCGCGCGTACGGAGTCGAGGCTTCCCGCTTTGCCGAGCTTCTCATGGCGTCTGGTGTGGTTCTCAACAATGACGTCGTTTGGATCACCTTCCATGGCGGGTAAGTCATGAAAACTCTCAATCTTTACCTTCCAGTCCCCTTTCTTGACCAAAAAGTCTCAATCTGTACCTTCCCCTGCCCTTTCTTGACCAAAAAGTGTCAATCTTTTACACAAAAATCTGACTTTCTTAGCTCAACCTCTGTTCTGAAACAGATACGACTTTGGATATCTCCTCAAAGCGCTAACTGCAACAAAGCTGCCAGAAACCGTAGACGGATTCTTAACCCTGAGCAAGACTTTCTTTCCTGAATTCTACGACGTGAAGCATTTGATGAAATTCTGCTCTAACCCGGGCTTCCATGGCGGGCTTAACAAGCTTTCTGACATGCTAGGGTTAGAAAGAGTTGGGATTTGTCACCAAGCCGGCTCTGACGCGCTACTAACCCTAAAATGCTATATGGAATTGCTGGAAAAGCATCTGAAAACTGTTGATAAATATTCTGGGGTTCTGTTTGGTACTGGTGAGGAGTATTCTCAGTTTATGAAAGCCTGAAAAATATTTGCAAAAAAATGATAATGAGTAGTAATAAAATTTGAATTTGGAAAAAAAAAAGATGGCTCTTTTATCTCCTCTTGTTTATTTGTTAATTTGTTTGATTTTCTGAGTTTTTTCTGGTAATTAATCTGCTTCTTTTAATTGAGTTCTGGCTGAAAATAGTACAGGTTAATATGAACGAACTTAATTTGAACTTGAATTTTAGATTCTGTATAATTTATTAGAAAAATAGGCATGTAGAGGGTCTATATAATTTTAGATTCTGTATAATTTTAAAATTTCAACATTAAGTAAGGTTTGAATAACATGATAGTTCATTCATTTTGTTATGTATATGGTCTATAAATGGACTGAGCCTTACAAAATTTCCAAAAAAAAAAAGATAATTAGTAATAAGATTTGGATTGAAAAAAAAATGGTTCTTCACTTCTTCTGTTTTGTCTTGTTTTTTATTTTTATGTTGTTATGTTGTTAATTAACCTGCCTCTCTTATTTGAGTTCTGTCTGGCTGAAAATAGTACAGGTTAATATGATTATGAACCGAATTTGAGCTTGAATTTTAGCTTCACAGAATTTTTTACTTAAAATATGAACGAATAGAGGGTCCAGAAGTTTCAATATTGAGTTTCTAAGTACATGGATGTATAGTTCAGTTTTTTTTTATTAGTACCATAATTAAGTTCTTTTAGTAATTATTTTAGTTGGCATGTAGTTAAAAGTTCATAGTTAAGGTTTGTAAGTTTATGAGTTCGAAATTCTCATTATCTTGCCTTGTCTTTGAATAATTTTTAATTGACAGCAAATACTGATGGCTATCTTTTGTATGTATTAGTAGCTACATGTTTGAATTTTCATTTCTAATATTTCGGTTACATTTTTAAATGAGGTGATATTCAAGTTTTGTTTTACTTTAGGGGTAATTTACAATGCATAATATTATTGTCTGTTATGATTATTTTGTATAGCACATCATAAGCACGCGAATTAAAAAAGCATAAAATGAAATAATTAATGTTGAATATTCCTAATTAGTGGGTTTATGAGCAAAAGCAAATTTGAAGCTTTTTAAACCTCAAATATGAAAATATTTGTTGATATATATTGCATAATTGAAGCTTAATTAAAACAAACAATAAATTTCATTATTTGAAAGAAAAAAAAATACTTGAACTAGACTTCTGAAAAATTAAAATCTCTCAAAAATCAACCTATAATACCAGATATTAAATACACACCATAATATAATACTAATAAATATCCATCTTAAGAACAAGAAATAAAAACAAAAGGTACCAAATAAAGCTAAAATTGCTCAATATAACTCGAAAACTAAAATAATTCAAAATTATATCCCTCAAAGTTTGATCAACAATAAGAAAAAAAAGTGTAATATTTTTCAATAATAAATTTGTACTACAAAATCCTCATATAGCCGTTAATTAGTTAAATAATTACTTGCTCTCATTTAATGGCAAGTAAACCCCTTCTGCTGCCATCCACACATTATCAGCTTTCTTTTCTCTCACTCCACAAACCTGTCCCAAAATAAATAAAAATAAAACAATTTATTAATCTCAAATAATAATAATAATAACAACAATAATAGTAATAATAATAAGGGAAAATTTCCAAAAAAAAAATAACCACAACTTTTCTGAATATTTTACAATAAACCTTCACGTTTTAGATTCTCTCAAAACCCCTATATAAAGTATATATTAATTTGTATTGATTACATAGAATTTTGTTTATAAGAGGGCGTTTACTTCGCGGTAATGTGAGATTACCATGGTAATCACATTTCTAGGAATGTGATTCCTTGGAATCACTTTACCATGACAAGGGAATATTTTTGTTTACTTCACAAATTTAGATTTATAGGAATGTTAATTTGAACTATTTCTAAATATGAAATGACTAATATGTCCTTGATACTAGTATAACAAATCAACCATATTTAATTATAAAATTTTACTAACTCCATATGACATAATTTCTAAATAAATATATTTTTCTATAAATTGTATGTATTTCTAAATAAATATTTTTTTCTATAAAAATATATGTTTAATATTATTTTAGTTGAATTGCATTTTTTTTTAATTAAATCATAACAGCTTTGCAATAAATTAAGAAAAAGAAAATTCACAACCCATTTTTGAATAAATATTTAATGAATACAACATATAATTTAATTTCTAAATTTAAATATTAAAATATTATTATTATTATTATTTAGTTATATTTTTTATTTCTATAATTAAAATATAATTAATAAAAATAATAAAATAATGATAATCATGTTAATATAAATAATAAATAACATAACTAATAAGGGCATTTTGGTAATAAACATGGGAATGTAACATTCCCATCCTTTTTGGTGGGAATCACATTCCCACAAATATGGTAATATCACTTTGTCATGGGAATGTGATATTGCTGCCACGTAGGATTCCCATGTCAAAGTAAACATGGTAATATGATTCCAATACCCCAACATTCCTAGGAAAATTCAACTTTCCCATGAAGTAAACACACCCTAAAAGTAAAATAGTCATGTTAAAAAATATGACCCAACAATAGATGATAAGGTCCATGTAAGGTGTCAAAAAAAATTTAACCTACTTGGTGGGCTTTGAGAGAATCTAACAAGATAGTTTTTCTTTTGATATTCTGAAAAGTTATGGGGTTTTTGAAAAATTTCCCTAATAAATAATAATAATAATAAATTAAGACCTCTTGTTGGCCACCAGCAATGCGAGTATATTTCCTATCATGGCTATGTAAAAAGCCGCTCGTATCAACATGCCTGAGTCTGATTCTCTGATCTTGCCTCCATGTCTTTCCGCTTCCTTCTATCTCCAACCTTAATAAAATATATAAAATATTAATTAAATAATTCAAAATATTTTTTCTTAATTATAAACATTTAAATTATTATTTAATAAGCCTTACTTCCAATAATCTCCTGTGTCTGAGTTCTGATCATTCCCAAAACAACTCACCTGAAATGAAAAATAAAAATAATAAATAAAGAGGATTAATAGAATAAATCCTCATATTGTGTAGTATTAATAAAAATATGCTGCACAGCATAATGACATGACAGTCATTAGAACTGAACGAGCTAATTATGGAAATAATATTTGCATATTAAACTTTTTGGTCATGCTGTGCGGCGTTTTTGAATTTAAATATACATAAAAAAAGATTAAAAATAAAGGACCTCTAGATTGCCAGAAATGGGAGAGGCGTGTAAATGACTGTGTAGCCATTTGCGTGTCTTCATGTGTTGAAACCTAACAACGGTTCCGTGTGTTATCGCGTCTCCTTGTTTTGCTGACGTGTCAGGCACCGGCCTCACAATCTGTCATTTTTTACAAAAATACCCCCCAAAAAAAGATGACATCTAATTTAGTTTTTAACAATTGGGACTGAATTGTTCAGTTATGCATGAACTAAGACTTTAGTTCACCTGATTTTGTTTCAAGTTTGTGTTTTCATCGATATAAACGAATAATGCTGACGAATAAGAAAGCTGTACTAGAAATTAGATAAATAAAAAAATGAAAATTAGAAAATATTTATCTACCCAATAGCTGTTGGAGTCATCAACGCCTTGATATCCAGTGACAGATTGCTGCCCACTGCCTGATCCATAAGGCACGTCGTGCGAATGCAAGCGAAATTTGGTTCTTTCATGCATCAATTTAATCACAGATCCGTATGTAATCTAGAAAAAAAACACAAAAATACATAAAAAATGAGAAAAATCAGGAAAACTGAAACAAACAAACCAAGCAGAAGATCGATCTTACCTCAACACCTTCAGCGGCCACGGCTGAAGAAGGCGATCCCTCAGGCAATTCAAGCCCGAGGTAAAGAACAACAGCCAGAGCGAAGAATCCCGCCGCCATTACTAACAGAAGGACCAAGAACCAATTCCTCTGCCAAAACGGTAACTCCAATGGAATGGAACTCGCGTTACTCCCCCGATCCAACGCTTGTTTCAGGGTTTGAGAAGAGGATTCCTTTGTAGAAGAAGAAGAAGACGACGGCGGCGGCGGTTTCCGGCGAGAGAGGCCCTGCGTAGAAGCCACGGTGCTGAAATCCGACGAACTATTGAAAAATCGTTTGAAATTTTCTTAGAACGAGAAGAAGAAATGAGGAGAGAATATTGACTGACTGAATTAATTGTGCTGAAACGAAACACGTCATTGTGAGGTCTTTAGCGAATAAGGTGTAACAGCGTGGCAGTGTGATATGACGTGGTGAGATCTGATTGGGTGGGCTCCGTGGCGGGGAATTTTCTTTCTCAGTTTCTGATTTCGAATCTCAGGTTTTGTATAACTTGGCAGTTCAAATCTTGCGTTATATATGCAATACGAGATTTCAAATCTTGGGTTGTGTGTGTAAAACAGGAGTTAAATTCTTGGGTTGAATATTTAACCCGATATTTCAATTCTGAAGTTAATACGAAATCCGAAATTTTAAATATGGAATATGTAATCCTAGATTTTTAATTTCGGAATGTGATGATTGCAGAAATTACAGAAGGCCCCTCCAATCTTGAAGAATTACAGAATATGATTCTGCCATAAATTTTTCTTAGATTGAGATTGACCCGTAAAATATGGGCGCATGATTTTATTACAATAATTATAACAATGTTACAATGATATGTAATATATACTGTTCAGTACGGACAGAAAACTGTTAAAATATTGACGAGTCTAACTCACGGCTTCACCTGCCGGGGAGATTTAATCCTCTCTGTTTGTTGAAAGAAATGGACGTGTTCATCTATTTTATGCTGGTATGCTAAAAATGCTACTACTGTTAAAAATGATTTTGCAAAGAAAACTATTATTTTGAGCAAACTAATGTATATAATAATAATAATAATAATAATATTGAAAGAACATTATATTAAAATTATATTACTTAAAATGATTATTGAGCTTAATATTTAATAATATTAAGAAATAATAAATGATTTATTGTTAATGCATTTTGATATATACATCAATGAAAGTGATTCACTAAAATAATTAGTGAGTAAAAGTTTGTCACATTTTCAGATACAATGTATTATAATTATTATGGACTAGGCAATTAAAAATACAACATATAATCACAATAATTAGGGGTTCAAATGAAGTGGGGTTTTTATAGTAGCTATGTTGTATTTGTATCCGTATTATTTTCTCGAATAGAAATATGAATTTATTTTCCAAATTATATGAATACAAATATGGTTTGGATATTACCGGATATAAATATTGATAAAAAAAAATTCAAACATTTAATGAATGCTAAAATACTGATAAATAGTTCACTTCCAAACATTTAACTATATATTGAGAAGAAGAAATATGTAAATAATAGCAAAAATTAAATTACAAAGAAATTTAAAAATATAACAAAAAACCTTGACACAGATATAGATAATATCTGAAGTATAATACACTTATCCTTATCCATGAACATTATATGTATGTGATATATGATAAAATATCCTTAAATAGAATTCAGATGTGTATATTATATGTAGGCACTTGGAAACAAAATAAATAATCACATTCAAATAAAATAATCAATAGCGGTATTCATATTCAATATTTTTAATCATATAAAAAATACAACTAGTTAGACATTTTTGACAAAATCCTAACAATAGGTAGAACAAATTAGTTCTTATTAACATAATAAAATTCCCAACCGAAATCTGTATAAAGAGTAGATTTTTTAATGCCACAATAAGATCATCATGGATTTTAGTCAGAAATTAGAATATCAATATTATAAATTTTCATGAATCAGAGATTTTCATGAAAGAAATTATCAATATTTAAACTATCAAGTATCAATACATAGCACAACCTAATTTAAAATACTAACTCATATTACATGTACATCTAAAAAAGAATTCATATTGCATCAACTAAAAACATGCATCATTTCATTCATTAGTAATGGACCCCTCCATTTTTGGAGAAATGGATATGAAATGCCCGAAACAAAATAGGCAAGGGTGGGTATCATTCCCAAATCTCAGCTGCTTCTCGCCTTCTCCTTCTTCCCTTTTCCCCAACCGAAAACGAAACAAACTGAAATCCAAAACGAAGAAACCCCACCAAAAAACAAAAACAAATTATTAATCAAATAAAACAAAAATAATAGGAAAAAAAAAATATTCCCAAATATTTTCAATTCCATTTCCAGCTACTGAATTCCAAAAAGAAGAAAAGGGGCTAAAAGAGGTATCAGAAACCTTTGCGATTCCTTCAAGCTGAGGCAAAATCCATTGCACCTGCATGCTCTCTGTACACTCCGTCTCTCTCTTCATACCTTTGTTTGCGTAAAATTCCTCATTTTCAATCCAATCCGGTCGATATTGTGAAACGAAAGCTTGAAGAGCAAAAGGGCGAACCACATTGTGCAATTTCGAGTTTCTAATTTAACGGATCTACAAAAATGGCACTATTTCGTAAATTCTTCTTTCGCAAGCCCCCTGATGGGCTTCTGGAAATATCCGAGAGAGTTTACGGTTAGTTCCCAATTCACAAATCTCTATTTCATCTTATTTTTGACGTAATTTCCGTTCTTCCTGTTACAAATTTCAACAATTCAAGCTAATTCAATCCATTTTTTTTTACCAGTGTTCGATTGCTGTTTCACAACGGACGTGTTTGAGGATTCGAAATACAAAACCTACATGGGGGGAATCGTGCAGCACCTCAAATCGCACTTCCCAGACGCCTCGTTCATGGTGTTCAATTTCCGCGAGGGTGAAACCCTGAGTTCGCTCGCCTCGATCCTCTCGGCCCACGACATGACCGTAATGGACTACCCTCGCCAGTACGAGGGCTGCCCGATTCTCTCTCTAGAAATGGTCCACCATTTCTTACGCTCAGGCGAGAGCTGGCTCTCGTTGGGTCAGCAGAATGTTATATTGATGCATTGTGAAAGAGGTGGCTGGCCGGTTTTGGCTTTTATGTTGGCCGCCTTGTTGGTGTATAGGAAGCAGTATGGACCGGAATTGAAGACTTTGGATATGGTGTATAAACAGGCGCCTAAAGAGCTTTTGCAGCTTATCTGTCCTTTGAATCCTTTGCCTAGTCAGCTCAGGTATTTGGAGAATTATTATTAGTTTTAAAAGGGATAAGTGCACCGTTAGTCCTTGTACTTTAAGTTGGATTGCAGTTTAGTCCCTGTACTATTAGTTTGACATGTTTGGTTCTTGTACTTAATATAAGAATGTGCATTATTAGTCCTTGAGTTAGGGACTAACCCTGCCAAATAAATAGTACAGGGATTAAATTACCGGGACTAATGGTGCATTTTTCATGAACAAGTTTTATATTTATTGAGCCCATTAATTTTAAAATTATTAAACTTTAAATTTTGTAATATATTATTGTAATATAAAGATTAATTTTCTGTATTTATGTCTTGATTTTTCTTTATTTATTATTTCAAATTTTACAGAATTAAATAAGAACAATAAAAAAAACCTTATAATACATGAGGGCCACTTTGGTCAAAAAAAATTAACTAGTTATTATGTTAAAGTTAACCCCACATTTGGGTAAAAAAAAAAATTGAAACCACATTACAGTTTATAAGGGGTGTTTTGAAGAAATCTACAAAATGAGTTTTTTTTTTTTTTTAATAATATCAGATAAGTTAGATTTTATAACATCAAATGCAACTGTTTTATACCATTTGTAATTGTGCAGATATTTGGGGTACATTTCACGGAGGAATGTGGGTGACGAGTGGCCGCCTAGGGACAGAGCTCTGACGTTAGACTGCATTATTCTCAGGGAGATTCCGGGTTTTAATAATGAGAACGGGTGCCGACCCGTTTTCAGGATTTACGGTCTGGATCCGTTGCGGGAGCTCGAGAGGAGCCCCAAGTTGCTTTATGCGACTAATAAGAGGAGCAAGCTCGTTCGGCTTTATAAACAAGTAAGAAAAAAGTTAAAAAATGATTTTTGGTATTTAGGAAGAAAATCTGTAATTTTTGGATTGTTAAAGAAAGAGAATAACTTGGTTTTAACTTTCCTTTTTTGAACACCTGCTGACTTGTAAAATATGATTAAAAAACACCCTATTGTTTAACTTTTTATTTTGAAGAACCATCAAATTTCATGTTTAATTTAAAAAAACGAAACTCTTTTTGAAATAATGGAGAAATAATATGTGACACTTTGATTTATTTTGAAAAAATAGATAGATAATTTAAAAGTGTGTTTACATGTTATTTATATACTATTTGAATATTCTGGAGCGTAGTTTTTTTTTGAGAACTTTAAAGGTTCTTGTAAAAATGAAAAGCCGGATTATTTTTAATATTTCAAAAGTTATGGGTTCTTGTAAAAATATGGAAAATATAGGGGGATTTAGAAACATTTCCCTATTATATTATATAATGAAAGTAATTTAACTTTAATCAACTTTTTTGACGGTTTAATTTTTCGTATTTTTTATTATTAGGTGGATTGTGAGTTGATAAAGATAGACATAAACTGCCACATACAAGGGGACGTGGTGCTTGAATGCATTAATTTGGAAGGCGATTTGGAGCGGGAAGAAATGATGTTTAGAGTCATGTTCAACACGGCTTTTATTCGGTCAAATATTTTGATGCTCAATCGCGACCAGATCGATATTTTGTGGGACGCCAAAGACCGGTTTCCCAAGGATTTCAGAGCTGAGGTATTACGAAATCCAGATTTTGAAATCCCTCTTTTTTGTCTCTAGATTAAATTGATGTTTTTAGGAGTTTCTTAGTGGATTGTTTAGGAGTAATTTCATTTGGGTCCTGTAGAATGTTGAATTAATATGTGTACCTGCACAAAATGAGAAATATCAGTTATAACCTTATGAAAGATTTGGAATTTCATGCATTTCCTTCTTTGATTTGTGCATAAATGAGTGAAAAAGGAGTGATTTAGAGAGAATAATTAGAAAAGGGGTACTTTTTCACATTTTAGAAGGGGGTATACATGATATCAGGGATACATGTCAAATTCCACCTATTAATTAATTAATTAATTAATTATTTCTTTCTTTATTTTATTAACTTCCTAATTAATGTCTCTTACAAAAACTCTCACTAATTAAATGCAACCTCTACTCTATTCCCCACTAATTAAAACCCACTCATTTCCTTTTTCTCACAGGTCCTCCTATCAGAACTGGACACCTCATCACAGCTTCTACCTCCAACCGAAACCTCAAACAATCCAAATCAGTTAATAGAAAAAGAAGGGCTGCCAATCGAGGCCTTTGCTAAAGTGCAGGAGATATTCAGCGACATAGACTGGCTGGGCCAACACGGCCTTCCGCCAGCTCAGCAGATCCTCCGCAAGATCGGCTCCTCGAATTCCGTGCTGGAGAGACTGGACCCCTCCTTTTCGCCTGAGGAGGCGGGGAGACATAAGAAGTCCCTGTCTCTTTCTATATCTCTGACGGACGGGGCCACCGGCACGTCGAAATCCGTGCAGGCGGTTATTGATTCACTTTCTCCTCTTATGAGGGATGAGAGGGCCGTATCGGGGTCCGTGGGGGAAGGAGGCCTGACTAGTGCGTTGGGATCCATGCGGGATGATGGTGAGGTTGATGAGGAACCGTTGGATGTGACTCATGCGTCGAGATCTGTGCAGGAGAGACGAGGCTCTGTTTCTCCCCGTAAAGAGGAAGTAGTTCGTGAAGAGAGAGCCGTGGTGGATGAGAAAGCTGCATCGGAAACCGTGCGGGAGAGATTGGGTTTGGATGAGGAGAGGGCGGAATCGGAAGAGAAATTAGAACTGAAGGATTCGAAATCTGAGAAGAAGGAAGAGATTCGAGTGGCTGAGTCTGTTTGTGTGAGTAAAGATTTAGAGGAAGATGTATCGAGATCCGTGCAGGAGGAGATTGAATTGAAAGTGGAAGAGGATATCAAAACGGAGGAAGCGGTGTGTGCTGTATCTGCGAGTAAAGATTTAGAGGAAGATGCTTTGAGATCCGTGCGGGATGAGATGGAAACGGGTCCTTGTCCTCGAAATGTAGAAGAGGAAATAAAAACGGAAAGTCCTCGTGAGAAATCCTCATCTATAATAGAGAAGAAAGCAAGTGAGAAGTTTGAAACCGAAACGGGAAGCTCTCCAAAGAGAGCCTCTTCTGACGATAGCAGAGGCCGACAAACGAACGATGCGTCGATATCCGTGCTAGAGAAGTTCGAAACAGAAAGTTGGAGTTCTCCTAGAGCTCAAACAGATGACGCCTCGATATCCGTGCGAGATAAGTCCGAAATCGAAGCGGGAAGTTCTCCAAAGAGAGCCTGTAGCGACGACAGCAAAGCCCAAACCGATGACGCATCGAAATCCATGCGAGAGAAGTTCGAAACCAAAACGGAAACTTCTAGTTCTCCCAAAGCTCAAACGGATGTCGTCTCGAGATTCGCACAGGCGGGCTCTTCTTCTCCGAAGAAAGAAGAAGAGACCAATAACAAGGCGCCACATCATCAGCAGCAAAGTGCTCTTTCTGCCGCTCCGAAGATAATCTCGCAGCGGATGCCGATGTCGCGGTCCACGCTGGGCATCACGGACCTGCTGCAGGACGACACCGGCCCGCCACCTGGCGCTCCCGGTCCGCTCCAGAAAATCTCCGTCCTCACCCCTCCTAAACCTCCTTCTCCCACAAGCAATATTAATAGTGCACCTGTTAGACCATCACTGCCGCCACCGCCACCTCCTCTGCCAGCTCAGCATGTGCCAGATCCTCCAGTACCTTCTACACCTACAAAACTTGCACCTGTTCATCCTTCGTTAAATCAGTCTCCTCTTAGCACCACCAAACCATCATCTCCTACACCCGGTCCACCTACACCACCTCAATCAAAACCTAAACTAGCCCCACCCCCTCCTCCACCTCCTCCTTCTACTGCACCTGGTCCACCACCTCCGCCTCCTCCTGCTATACCTACTCCACCAACACCGCCTCAGTCAAAACCTCGCGCACCAGGTCCTCCACCACCGCCGCCGCCTCGCGCACCCGGTCCGCCACCACCCCCGCTGCTTCGCCCACCGGGTCCGCCACCACCGCATCCTGGCGCACCTGGTCCGCCACCCCCTCCACCTGGCGCGCCGGGTCCACCACCGCCACCTGGCACATTGGGTCCGCCACGAGCCAACGGGACGGGGCCTCCGCCGCCTCCGAACGGAGTGAAAGGTGGGCCCGCATTAAAGGGGAAGTTCGGAGCTTCTAGAAGCTCGCAAGGTCAACAGGTCAAGAAGAATCTGAAGCCTTTGCATTGGGTCAAAGTCACGCGGGCCATGCAGGGCAGCCTTTGGGCCGAAGCCCCCAAATCTGACGACTCCAAGTAATAATTAAATGAATCAATTTTGTTTATTTGTAAATAATAATGTTATTAATTTTTTTTTTTTTTTTTTTTTTTTTGTGGATAGTAGGGCACCGGTGTTTGATATGGCTGAGCTGGAATGTCTATTTTCGGCTGCTTTACCAAGTGCGGATTCGAAGGGTTCTGATAAATCAGGACGTAGTTCTGCACCCAAAAATGAGAAAATACATCTGGTATGTTTAATATTTATATCTTATATATATAATATGTGGTTTGTTAGTTGTTTGTGAGATAGTTTCGGTTGTACTGGAAAGTTTGCGTCCCTGTCTAACAAGAAAATATGTGAGAATAAAATCTGTCTCTTGTATGAATTTAATAAATATGTTTGTTATATATGTATTGTAGATTGATCTAAGAAAGGCGAATAATTGTGGAATTATGCTTACAAAAGTAAAGATGCCTTTATCTGATCTTATGGTAACTGAATGACTTGTTACATGCAATTTATATGTTATAAATTTGTAATATATTTACTAAACAGTAAAGATTAATTTTTTTCCCTTTTTACTTTCTTTTTATTTTATAGAGTGCAATTCTTGCCCTAGATGATAGTGTGCTGGACGGAGATCAAGTAGAGAATCTTATAAAATTCACCCCAACAAAAGATGAAATTGAACTTTTAAAAGTAACTTTTTTTTTTTTTTTTTTTTTGTATTTTATTTCTTGAATTTTTCGTATATATTTTTTACTTCTTTTGCTTTACTTTGTACTCATTCTTTTGTTTTTATTCTAGGGGTTCAATGGAGATAAGGAAAGCTTAGGAGAATGTGAAAGAGTTACTATTTGATATTATTTAATTAATAAACTTTATAAGAAGAAATTATTTTTGTAAGTCTTCATGTTTTATACTGAGACTTATTTTTTATTTATTTTATTTGTTAGTATTTTCTGGAGCTTATGAAAGTACCACGTGTAGAATCCAAACTTAGGGTTTTCCTGTTCAAGATTCAATTCAAATCTCAGGTTAATATTCTCTCTCCATCTCTTTTACTCTCTCTCTTTAATATACTTTTTTATATTTTTTTTCTAATTTTCAGGTTTCTGACCTAAGAAAAAACCTGATCATTGTAAACTCCTGTGCAGAAGAGGCAAGTCTATCAGTTCTAATACAGTCCAAAAATTTACTTTGTTATTTTAATTTATTTTTTATTTATCTGACATTTTTATTTTCACATTTTTATAGATCAAAGAATCTGCAAAATTTAAAAGAATCATGCAAACAATTCTCTCTTTGGGAAATGCCCTCAACCAGGGTACTGCTAGGGGTAAGTCTTTTTAAAAAGTATACAAAATACAGAAAAAAATATATTCCTATTTTTTTTTAAATGAGTAATTTATTTTTTATTTTTTTCATTTTACAGGATCCGCGGTTGGATTTAGATTAGACAGCTTGTTGAAACTTAGCGACACACGAGCTCGTAACAATAAAATGACACTAATGCATTATTTATGCAAGGTACGTATAATATATTCCATTTCTTACTTTTCATATCAAGAAGTTATTTTCTAAAACCAATTCTTAATCATTTCCAGGTTCTAGCTGAGAAGCTTCCGGAACTTCTTGATTTTCACAAAGACCTTGTCAGCCTGGATCAAGCGGCCAAGGTATAAATCACGTTTTAGTTATATATTTCTTAATTGCAAATACAGAAACTTTGGACGGTTGATATGTAAATAATGGAAGAATTGATGCAGATTCAATTAAAATCGCTGGCAGAGGAAATGCAAGCGGTAAACAAAGGGCTTGAGAAGGTCGAGCAAGAACTGACCACTTCTGAAAATGACGGTCCCGTTTCCGACACCTTCCGGAAGGTTCTGTCATTTTTACACTTTCACCCCTGTATTTATTTTATTTATTTTGTTTTAATTATTTTCGCTCTTTTTTTTGTCAGACATTAAAGGAGTTTTTAAGTATAGCTGAGGCGGATGTAAGAACCCTAACTTCACTTTATTCGACTGTGGTATGTTTCTTTTATTTTTATTTTTTTTGTCTTTTTGCAAATATTCAAAATAAGAGCACCTTTTTGAAAAGTTTAATTTTTAAGATGTTATATTGGCATATAATACATGTACTTAATAGGGAAGAAATGCTGATGCGTTGGCTCGGTATTTTGGTGAAGACCCTGCGAGGTGTTCTTTTGAGCAAGGTAGCCAAATTTACAAATTCACCCTTATATTATAAACAAATTTACAAATTAGTCCTTGTTTTCTTGGATTAGCAAATTTGACACTCTTTGTCACTGGAAGGAATTTACTGGTTGCCTTTTTTTATTGGAGAGAATTTATGAATTAGCCCTTAATCTTTGTAATAACAAATAATTTTTTACAACTTAACCATTAAATTTTTCTCATTATAAGCAAACTTACAAATTCACCCTTAATTTTTTTTTTTTGGTACTTTTACAA